>OZ018395.1:39080493-39188198 GCA_963969525.1 Ontholestes murinus
CACCATCGCACTGAATGCATAATTCAATTCTTTTTTGAAACGATAGTTTAACATTTCTTAGCATATTGGGTGTTATTGATCTAAATGCATCCTTAATTCTGTCCTTCATGTCTTCAACAGTTGTGGGAGGAGTGGTGTATACTTGATTTTTAATATACCCCCATAAAAAGAAATCCATGGGGGTTAAATCAGGGGATCTAGGTGGCCAAGCTACGTGACCTCCTCTTCCAATCCATCGCCTATTAAATATTCTATTTAAATATTGACGAACCGCCAATGAAAAATGAGGGTGGCGCACCATCGAGCTGTAACCACATGTTTTGGCGAATATTCAGTGGAATATTCTCTAATAATAATGGAAATTCTTCTTGGAGAAATTGTAAAAATATGGGACCATCCAAGTATCCATCGAAAAAATGAGGTCCAATGACGTAATTACCCAAAATGCCTCCGAATACATTAATACTCCAACGATGTTGTCGATCAGTAATTTGAAATTTGTGGCAATTTTCGGTGCTGTAATAATGGCAGTTACGTCGATTAAAAGATCCGTTATTATTAAAAGATGATTCATCCCTAAATAAAATATTATTCAAAAAATCTTCATCATCGCCACTTTTATTTAAAACACATAAACAAAAATCTAACCGCTTCTCGAAATCCGCGTTATTCAGATGCTGGTGAATTTCATAGTGATATGGGTGGTATTCATGTTTTTTAATATCCTTGATATGCTCGCCTTGCTTAACCCAGTCTCACGAGCTACTATACGTGTACTCGTGCTAGGATTATCTATTACAGAAGTAAGTACCTGTAATTGTGTCTCCTCGTCCTTAGTTACAGTGTTGAAGTTCGTTTTTTTCAGATACTTGACACTGCCTGTGGTTTTAAATATATTTAAAACTTCCTTCAATGTCTTCTTATTAGGATGTCTCCTATCAGGGTACCTTTCGCGATATACTCTTTCCGCTAAGAGACAATTTTCATAACATTCCCCTATTATTAGGATCATGTTAATTCTTTCGTTTAAGGAATATTTCATTTTTGCGGTCGTTACAAATGATTCGAATGTGTCAACTGACTTTGTTTATAAACAAAAGCTACACACTAGCTTATTGCAATAATTGATACTAATAATTATTATGTCGAAAATTAACAAAAATGGATATATCTTGAAAACTATTAGTATTAGGTGTAGAATACCTTTATACTTTTTGAAAGATAATAAAATTTTCTACAAGATAGGCCTATTAGATATAGGGTGTGCCATTTAAAGTAAGCAAGAAATTTGACCTTGAATGTGTTTCTGGAGATACATTAAATTACCAAAACATCTTAAAATTTTAAATTACTACAAATAGTCTAAAATATTCCCCCATTAGTCTAATGTACTGATACAAAATTTCATTTGTTTTCATTTACCTATTTGGGAGATATGATTTTTTTTCGAAACGTCAATTTTTCCAAAATTGTTTAAATATTTCAGAAATTATTAGGTTTAGGCATATGATCTTATAATGAAAGTTACCCTTATTTTTGATGTAGAATCTGAAAAAAATATCAAATATGGGGTGTTCCATAAGAAAAAACATAACTATGATACGCCATGCTTTTATGCGACACCCTGTATATATATATATATACATACATGCAAATGTATTTTACAATTATTTAAAGTAAAAACAATCACTCCTAAAAGATAAGTCTTGCGCGGAGCGGTTATGTAAAGAATAACATATAAAATAACAAAGTGGGAAGTTAATATTAATATATTGAGTTTGAATTTTGCGAATGCATAAAATACACCTACAGTCATATATAAAAATTCATGGAGATCAAAGTAACTAGAGTAGATTATCTAAAATTGTAATTTCAATGTGTGACAATAATAATTAGAACCTTCATATACATACACATATACATACACTCATATACATACTTACAAATGCGTACACACATAAACATAAACATACATATACACAAAGAAAGCGAATTCAATGTTTTATGTCCATCCAATCCTGAAAGGTTTGTTTTGCAATATTAAACATGTATGTTTTTGCTACTTTTTTAAAAACAATTAGGTTTTTCACTTTTCTGATTTCTTGTGGCAAATTACTAATAAAGAAATAATGCTAATACTAAATTAAAAGACCGAAAAGCCCCTGGATTTGATTACATAACAAATGATATCCTAGAAGAAAGTAAAGATCACCTCACACCAATAATATCAAAATAGCAAATACAGGACTCATTAATGGAAAATATACCACTATATAAGAAAGGAGATAGAACTAAACCTGAAAACTATAGACTGATATCTTTACTGCCCTCCTTAAATAAAATTATGGAAAAAGTAATCTAAAATAAAATATGTGACCATCTAACAATAACAAAATAATCAATTCTAACAAAATTCCGAGATACTGTCAGCAGCATATGAATTAATCGATGCCATTAAGAACAACCTAAACAAGATAAAAATAGTCGTAGACATCTTCATATATATGAAAAAGGCGTTCGATACAATATCAGAAACAATGTTAATTAAAAAACTAAATGCCATTGGAATAAAATACAAAGATTGCAACATTCACAAAGATACCTTAACATCAGACCACAAACATTTAAAGTCAATAAATTGAGTAATACGTTAACCGAGATGCGCAGAATATGGCATTCATCAAGGAGACAATTTACTACCAATTCTATACGTTATATACATAATAATGATAATAGTAATAATCATACTTTATTAGTGCTTACAATAAGTTTAGACAAATCACTACTTTAAATTTATACAGAAAAACCAGTTTATATAAATGTTAATAAAAAATATCTCATCACATAATTTCTACAAAGATTTGAATTACATATCATTCACAAAATATTCAGTAAAGCTGTAGATACATTTGATGCTGTATTTAGCGAATGATAGGTTTTAACATCACTTGGCAAACAGTTGAAACATTTTATTCCATAATAATTAGTCTCTACTTGCGATTTTGCAAGTCGAATATTATTTAAATAAATAAGTAGTTTATTTCTTGTCTTGAATTATGAATATCTTTGTGCGTTGAATAATTGTCTTCATGTTTTTAATATAGAATAAACATTCTAATATGTACATGCAGGGAAGAGTTAATAGTTGGCTGAAAAGGGGCTTACACTCTGATTGATAGCCTATGTGAGCCAGTATCCGAATATCTTTGTAGTGCAACTTTTGAGTATGTGTAGAATAGCCCCATACAATAATATCATATTGAATATAAGAATTAATTAATGTGTAATAGGCATTTTTTAGTACATCAGGTGATTCCGAATTATTTAGGTTACGCAGTAAGAAGATACTCGAACGTACCTTTTTCGACATTTCGTTCACATGAGCTCTCCAGATTAATTCACGATCTAATGTAAAATCTAAAAAAATAGATTTTTACTTAATATATTATTATCTAGATGTTTTAGTGTGAAATTGCACAGATTTTATATCATTAACGGAGAGTCGATTATTTTGAAACCATTTTAAATGTGACTGCTGGCTACACATAGATACTTCATTTATGTTTTTTCCTTTGTTTATTAGCATAGAATCATCAGCATAATGAACTATATTGGCATCTTTAATAAAGTTTGGGCCATTTATATATAATATAAAACACAATGGCTTACGAACAACGTTTTCAATATATGGAAAGAGGATAATTTGTTATTATTAATAACAGCTTGCTTGCGATTATATAAGTACGATAGTAGCACGAAGCAGCTACTGAGGTTAATATTATAAAAATATAATTTGCGAAGTAGAGTGAGAAACGCAGTCAAATGCTTTGGTTAGATCTAAAAACCTAGCCGCGCAAAATTTGCAGATTCAAATATTTCCAGAATTATTTCATTAAATTCAAATAAAGAATTGGTGGTTGAAAAGGATTTTCTAAAACCGAATTGTTTTTTTGAAAGTAATTTTATTCACCAGGAAAGCCGATAGTTGTTTAAAAAGTACTTTTTCAAAGATTTTAGAAATATTGGGCAAAATAGAGATAGGCTGATAGTTATCTAAATCTCTACTATTCTCTTTTGGCAGTAACTTGGCTTGGACAGTCCGGAAACACAGTACATACATTTGATGAAAGTATTTATTAATGAGGTTAAAGGTGCAATAATAGATTCTTTTGTAAATTTTATCAGGTCAGTATTGATTCTATAAATATCCTTGTTGTTGTTATTATTTCTCTTATTTCCGATTGCGTTACTATTTCTTTAAAATCATCACTATTAATTTCATTACAATTGTGTTTTTTAACATTACCGTTATTATTTATAACATGTCACATTGCACTAGCAGAACTCGACAAGTGTTCTTAAATGACATGATGGAACAACATATATACACCATACATTTACACAGACGATATTTGCCTAGTTTACATAGGAAATAACTAAACGAGGACTTAATTAAAGTTAACGAGGTAACATCTCATTTTAACAATATCAATGTTAAAACTGTTTTCAGAATTGTAAATAAATCCAACAATCCTCGCCTACTAAAAGTTTGCTTCTATTCAAAACACGCAGTCGACTTACTTATAAAAAACCAAGAAAAGTTTAACGAAGGTAATAAAGACATCAAAGTGAAAAGAGATCTAACAGTAATGCAGAGCAATTACTTTGCCAAATATATGAAGAATTTAATAATAGAAAACACAACGGGGAATCTAACATATATATTAAATACAAAAACAATCGTCCAATCATTATGGAAAATAAACAAAGTATTACGAAGTCAAAAAACTAAAGCCACTTAAGATTTATTTTCATAATGCAGGTGGATTAAAAACAAAAATTCAAGAATTCTCTTCTAATATTAATTTATCAAGTTATAATGTAATCATTGTAGTGGAAACTTGGCTAATGGATGATATAAAGGACTCAGAAATTAACATAAGTGCTTTTAATATTTTTCAGTCGGACAGGAACCAATTATCAAGTGAAAAAGTTCGAGGTGGTGGCGTCGTCATTGTAGTCAGAAAAGAAATTAACGTGAGGCACACGTTAGATGTCGACTGTCCTCAGGTTAAGCAATGCTTTTTATCACTTGTTTCATTAAATTACATTATAGGTGGAGTTTACCTACCACCGAATTCTAACTTAGCAAATCTTTATCCTGGCCAAAAATATTTAGTGCGTGGGGACTATAACTTACCCAATGCTGGATTTATGAACGGTCGTTTAGGAGTGTCTTCACCAAATTTGAATAATGCAGTTGCGCAAACTGTTGCGGAAAGTTTTGGATTTTTAAATTTATTTCAAATTAATAACACCCCTAATATAAGAGGAACATTTCTGGACCTAATATTTAGTTCGGAAGAAGATACAAGTGTAGTGCTTGCATCTGATGTATTAGTTGCCAACACCCAGCATCATTCGGGTTACTTAATCACAATTAATGGGTTAATGCCATTTTACACACTTCAAATCTAATTTATTTATATAATAAGGCTGATTATGTTATGATTAATAATATTATTGCTTCAATAGATTGAGACTCACTATTCTATAATTTAAAATTAGATGATCAAACTGAAATTTTTTATAAAATTGTATATGACTGTATTAGTAACCTAGTACCTAAAAAAAACTGTAAATGTCAGAAAGAGCAAATTTCTAATTTGGTTTAACAGCAATTTAAAAGCATCAATTAATAAAAAGAAAGAAATACACACCAAATACAAAAATACAGGTGAAATTCATTATTATGATTTGTTTAAAAACGTACGACAGCAATGTAAAGAATTAAATAATACATTATATAGAGACTATATTTCAAGTTGTGAAAGAAAAATCAATACTGACCCCAAAATATTTTGGAAATTTGCTAATTCTTTTAGGAAAAATAGCAATATACCAAATTGCATGTTGTTCAATGGTGAAAAGTATATTGGTGGAGTAGAAATTGTGAATACATTTGCAAAATAGTTTTTTGCAGTTTATACAAAAGATGATTCGACTGAGGCTCCCAGTTTAAATTATAGCAATACAGTATTTGGTCACTTTGTTAATATTTCTCTGAGGGATGTTTATGAGAGCATAGCTAATCTTAAGTCAAGCGATTGTTGTGGCCCGGACAATATTCCTAATAATTTTCTCAAAAATTGCATATTTACAATTTCAAATCCATTACATTTATTATTTACATGTTCGGTGAGAAGCGGTTATGTACCAGCCATTTGGAAAAAAAACCTATTCATAAATCTGGGCGCAGTGATTACATAGAAAATTATAGGGGAGATTGCATTCAGTCTGCCATGCCTAAGTTAGATAATATTATGTCCAAATTTATATTTAATCAATTTAAGCAAATTCTTATTGAGGAACAGCATGGATTTGTGGAGGGTCTACAACATCCAATCTTTTAGTATATACTGATTATATTATAAGTGCCTTTGAAAATGGAGACCAAGTCAATTCAGTATGCCAAAATAACAGCATATGGATTCAATGAAAAAATTGTAGAATGGATTGCTTCCTTTTTAAAAAATAGGATTCAACAAGTAAGAATCAAAAATCATATGTCAGAAGAATTTTTTTGTTTATTCAGGTGTACCTCAAAGTAGACACTCTGGTCCAATTCTTTTTTTAATTTTTATTAATGACATAATAGATTCAATAAAATCCTGTAACGTGCTGTTTTTTGCAGATGATTTAAAAATCTATCGCGTAATATCAGATAATTCGGACTTTATGCTATTACAAGAAGACATAAATAATATATTGAGATGGTGTGACTCTAACAAATTATCCTTTAAGAAATGTCAAGTTATTTCATTCAGTAGACGTCAAATAATAAATAAATATACTTATATTTTGGATGATATTAATTTAAATCGAGTAGACGAAGTTAAGGATCTGGGTGTTTATCTTGATTATAAACTTATTTTCCGATCACACATATGCAATATTGTTAATAAGGCGGGCAAAGTATTAGGATTTATTTATAGAATTGGTAAAGACTTTTCAGTTCGCACGCTTAAATTGCTTTATTTTGCCTTAGTAAGATCAATTTTAGAATATTCTTCCACTATTTGGTGTTAGTTAGCATTAATTTACTCCCTCTTAAAAACAGGAGAATAAATTATGATTTGTGCTATTTTCATAAACTTATTTCTGGATCTGTAAACTGCCCCGTACTTGTTTTAAAAATTTATTTAGTAGACCCAATACCAGATAGAAAAACTTGACAAACATCTACCTTTCAGGTACAAACAGTAAGAACAAACTATGGCTTTAACCGTCCATTATTAAGAATGATGCGTTTTAGCAACACATTACTAAATTTAAACTCTACGTTGTCCTTGCAACTTATTTTTATTTAATTATATTTAATCTGGTACTGGTTAAATTAAGATTATTTTGATATGGTAGCATTATTTTGTGTTAGTTAATTTCTTTCATTTTAGATTTAATTTAGCTTAGTATACATGTATTGTTTTAGTTTAATTTAATTTAACTTAATTTTAAAGTTTATGTTCTTTTATTTTAGACTTTAATATGAACTGAACTGATATTTTTTCTTGTGTCCTGTTTTTGACAAATGACAATCAACTTTTTTTTCAAATTGCAGTGTATATATATTTTGTAGTGATCCGCAAGTAGATTTTTTTCTGAATATAAAATTGTAAACGTTTGTATCCTTTCAGCAAACCAAACTCGAGAAATTGAAGATTTCAAAAAAAATTAAAAATCAATTACCCATAGTAAACAATATACAAAGCCTATTCCAAATGTCATAAGTGACAGTGTCTGTCATTGACAATAAAGAAGTATTTTTTTAGTATTTATAATAGAGATTTTTTTCAAATACGTAATCATATAGAACAACAAAAATGTATTTTAAAAGGGAAGCAAAAACTAAAACAAATAATAAAATAATCTAAATATATAAATATATGTGTTGTAGCACTGTCCTGATCCAACCCGATTGTATTCAACACTGTTATTGACAATTCATCTAGAAAATATTTATTTGGTTCGTTAGGTTACAATAACATTTTTTTTAAATTAACACTGCCTTTAGTAAAAAGGGGCCCACTTCTCTGCCTCCTAACAATCTTTACGCACCAGTCTTCCAAATTTGTCGGCACATGGAATTACTCAGAAAACCGATTTCTGTAGAGGCATAAAATTCTAGTACAGTAGTATTACTGTGTTTGAAATCTTGCAACATTTAAATTATGAAATTATTAAAAATAGTTGCAGTATTGTATCAATTGCTGACAATGTCACTTTTGACATTTAAAATGGGCTCTGAACATTGTTTACTATGGATACTTGATTTTTTAATTTATTTTTTAAATTCTCAATTTCTCGACTTTAGTTTGATGTATGGATAAAATTGTTTACAATTTTATATTAAAAAAAAATCTTCCTGTGGATCAATACAAAATATATATACAGTGCAATTTGAAAAAAAATAGTTGATCGTCATTTGTCAAAAACTGGATACAAGAAAAAATATCAGTTCATATTAAAGTCCTATAAAAATGATTTAATTTGATGTTTTATTTATTAAAATCGGATCAAAAATAAGCAAGTTACAGCACCAAAGGTTTTTCGTCAGTCAGTCTGTATATATTAGTTTTAATTTAATTTTTGTCGAATGCTGTATTATTTAGTATTATTATAATTATGTTGTAAAAAGGTGATTGCTGTTTAATAAATAAATAAATAAAATAAATAGAAACAATGATCGAACTAGACCTGAATTTGAATCTTGAAAAATAGTTCTTTAACAATTTATTAACAACAAATGAAGAAAAAACTACATACATCAATACAAAGTAGCATAAAATAAAACTTAACATCAAAATAAATGGGAAAACAATTAAACACGTCAACGACATTGAAATACATCCCAAAACATAAAAGAATATCTGTATATCATGCATTTTTTGCACCAAATATTAACTACTTGTCAACTATATGGAGAAACACTGTAGCAAAAAATATACAAATACTACAGCGACAACAAAATAATATACTAAAAATACTGTATATACTAGACAAAAAATCAACACAAACAACTATATGCAATAACAAAACAACTACCCTTCTAACTTAGATACGTGAAGCACCTTTGACCGACATTTTGTCATACTTGTAATGTAGAAAAAGTCTTGTGCTTATTTCGTGTAACACATATGTGTTCATTTGTCGCTAATAATTGTTTTAGGTCTATATAGCGATTGGGCACATTGATGAAATTATAGTTGTCTTGGATCCATTATATGATTTTCAGATGGGTAGACATTCGGCTATTTATTTTTAATATTCGTTTTTGATTGATCATTAATTTGTTTAGGATTGTTTTGCTTAAGGCTTGTATGTCATAGTTTATATGCGTCTTTACAAGAGCATGATATAAAGATTAAGTAAGTTAGTCTGTATTATATATAATTTCTTAATAGATGAAAATTATAAAGTAGTCATCTGATTTTATTGTAAATTATGTGATGATCCCATTTCAAATTACTATCAATAATTATTGTATGTAATAAATTATTTCTTTTGTCATTTTTATATAGGTGAGTTGGAGCATACTGGAAGAAAATATATTTTATTATCATTTATACTAAGAAGATAAAAAAAATATTTGAATATGCTTTTTATATCTTTCGCGACCAGTTATTTCAGTTTAAGTCCAGTTAGTACCAGTATACATGATTGCAGTACCATCTGCATAAGATATAATATTTCTTGTAGTTTCAATATTAAAAAGATCATTTAGATAGATGTTAAAAAGAACTGGACCAAGAACAGTTCCTTGAGGAAACACAAATTTAGTTGTCTTAAAATCATTTCTTGTAGAGGTAAGTTGAACACGTTGTATTCCTTCATGAAGGTAGCCTCGAAAAAGTTCTAGATTCCTCTATTGCCTGAACGCTAACAATACATAAAGAGATGGTTTACCTTTATCCAAAGCTGAATACATATTCGCGGTTAGTTGGGACGTATTTTTATTCGATCTAAATCCATACTATTTATCTGATAAAAATTATAAAGTTATTGGTCTATAGTTTGTGACGTCTTTTGTATCTGACATGTGTTTTACATGAACTTGGACATTAAAAATATTGATTTATAATTAATGGTAGAGGCTTTAAATTTATAAGTTCGATCGCCGTGCTAATATTTTCATTTTTCTTGTTTTTACAAAAATCAAAATTTCATCGTCAGATTTCGTTTGTGGGAATAAAAAAATCAGAAAAGAATGAATTAATAACATTTCGAGTTTGATATTAAGAATGGACATTATTTGATTTTTGTATGTAAATTATAATCAAATAATAAAAATTTGACTAATCAAAATTGCTTAATTTGTAGTGATATTCAAAATAATAATCCGCAAGAGGTTTGATTTTTGCTTAACCGCTTGTGTTCCAGCAAATTTATAAATCCATAATGTGAAAAACCTGTTAAGTAATAAATCATATACTATATTTACAGAAGTACATTTCCAAATATAATTCTAAAAAAATATATAATTCAAAGATATAGCAATTAGAAATGTATTTATAGATTTTTGTTTGTTTTGTGCAAACGAAACTCACAAAATGATAGTTCTAAAACATTGCAAATATTTGATGTAAAAAAATTCTATATTTAAACCAAAATTTAAATTTCCAAGGTGTATCAAGAAGTTGACGAATGATAGTTCTAAAACATTGCAAATATTTGATATAAAAACAATCCTGCATTTAAACAAAAATTTAAATATCCAAAATGTATCACGCCTCAACCACTAATCAATCAATTCTATATAAAAAAAATTCTGAACGACATTTGAGACAAAATTATTCATACAGTTTGAAAAAAGATTATTCTGTATTTAAAATGAATTTAAGTGAAAATTTATTTCAAACTTAGAATAAGATTTACATAAAAAAACTGTTTTGATTTTAATAAAAATGCAATTCCGAAATAATTCTATTCATTTCTTTAATCACACTTACATTATACATCATTACTGTATGCGTTATATTCTTTTTTGTTTTCAATTTGGAGATTTTTATGGAAGAATAATATATTACGTTTAAATATGTTTATTTTAAATACACACATTATTGTTCAGATTAAAAGTACTAACTATACTCTTTATTGATTTTTATTATTTTATTGTTGTAAAACAACATAACACCGAATATTTGTAGTAAATATTTGCTAAAATTCGATTATTTATTATTAATACAGATTACTGTTTTGTGAATAATGTTATAATGTTAAATATTTAAGTTAATTTTGTAGATATTCCCTATTAATATTAGAAAATAAATAATAATTTACTGAATATGTACTAATAGTTTTTAAAATTAAAAAGTATAACAAATATTTTTTAAGGGTTTAAACCCATGAACCAAAATGATTGTTTGGGGCATTTATCTTCAAAATTGTACAAATTGTAACTAAATAACTATGAATAAGATATATTCTATTGGCGAATTTATGAAATCTAGAATATGAAAATCTTGAAATTATTTTGTTTTCATTGTGGGAAAATCTCATTAATGTAACAGTACATTTGTTAAGACAAACATCTTTAGAAGTACTTAAAAATAATTATAGTATGCATGTTTTAAAAAGTTATGCAAATGAGTCGAATGTAAATAAAGTTGATTTATTGTTGTTTCATGGCCAGTGTTTAATGTTCATGCAAATGGTGTAGTGGATGTAATTATGCATAAATGGCCATCGGATCTGTTCTGTGTTAATATCTTAACACGAACCGCATCTGCAATAATGGATGCACGTGTATGTTTACACGTGTGTGTTTATGTGTGCGCATTCAGATCGAAATGCTCGTAATTACTAATGTTTGATTATTATGCCCAAATTACACAGTTAATTGCTATACTGTACTGGGTCTAACCGATATGTTATTATTATTATTACTATTATTAATATAGTATTAATCATGATTAGTTTGCGATTATTCCGATGTTTCATTTCAATTACTAGAATTATCAGACATGTAAATTATTAATAGGTATATTTATTTAGTAGATTAAAAACTTATCAAATCGTTAAAAACGAAATAATATAACTTACATTATTTTTTTTGTTATGTAAATTAGTTATTATTCTAATACTTATTAGTGACCAAATATTATAACGAAATGAATAAAATGTATTTTATTACAATTAAAAATAATTTTAATTATCAACTATATGAATAAATATATAAAATACGAGTAATAGGATTATTAATACATTTTATATTGACAAATCTAATATACTACTACAAATAATAGTATTATAATGTAAATATAATTTTTTAATCCTTAATTTAACGTCAATTAATAATGTTATTTATTTCCTTATTGTTAAATGTAAATGACCCTTGCATTAATCCCCTCCCCCCTTCCCCCGTCGGCATCTAAAACATTAGTCTAAAATTAACCGGATTAACATTTTAGAAGTAACGTAATGAGGTCGGAGTTCGCGTCCCCTCTTCCTCCGTAACATTAATTTGCATAAAACGCGTTCAATGGTGACAATTTAGGTCAGTTTTACGCCAAAATGCAGAAGAACAACAGCTGTCCCTGTGCGACAGTGCGCGAAATCAAACATTTCACCTCGAATCTGGTCCGGAAAAAATGGCCCCGCTACAAGGAGCAGCACGTGAGGAAGATAGTGACACAGGTGATGGAGGACACGATCCGCATCTTGACCGAAGAAGAGCAGCGGAAAAACAGGAGGAATAGCATCGGTGCGGCGATCGCTCCGTTGAAGGAGGACGTGGTGAAGAAGTTCATTTCCAGGCACTTTGAGGAATTAGTGGCCGGGACGTACAAAAAGAGGGACTTGACTGTAGCGCAGGTGTACAAACCGGCGAAGAAGAATTTATCCGATGAGCAGAAATGTGCATTGGAAAACGGCGGTTCGGTGAATCAGCGGTTGAACTTTGCACTCTTCGACGTGGAAAAACAGCCTCTGAAGAAACAAAAGGTCGACTTCGATAAGGCCGTTAATATCAACAAACAAAGTTCACCGTCGTTTCGATTACTTCAAAGTATATCAGAAGCGGAAGAACAAACACAGAAAGGGCAAATAGACTCACTTATCCGAAGATTATCTGGTATCGAAATTAAACCTATACAAGAAACCGAAAAACGTGAAATTGATTCGACACCAACAAGAAATAATATACCAACACAAAATAGCAAGAAACGTGTATTTCGCGATGTTACTAGTTATCAATTTAATAAAACAGAAAACTTGAATTATTTCAATACTTCTAATTATTGCCCAACTAATAAACAACCGACCGATGATGGTAAACAGTCTACAGCTGAGAATCAAAAGAGACAAATCGACGCACTTGTTGGACATTATTATTTTTCCGAAGATTCGTGCTTCAAAGAACTTCAAGAACTTTCCGCACAATTTCAAGATATGCAGAGACGGATCGAGAGAATTCGAACGATGATCAATCGATAACTTCCTTTGTTATATTATTTTTGACTAAATTAGATTAAATTAATGTATTTTATAGAGATTTTATATAAATTATGTAATAAATAGTTTTATACTTTTTATAGTGCTTTTATTTCTAAAAATTAAATTAAAACCAACTGTAAAAAATTAATTAAAGCGCATTCATTTGTGTTTGAATAAACGTAACCATTCCTCATTTGGTTATTAAAAGAGTAACTTTTAGAGATCTAAAAGAAGTAACATATATAAATAATCATAGTTAATAGCTTTTATTAAAATAATTGAATTATAAAACTAATCTTAGCACCAAATAGATAATTTTTAAAACAAAAAACAAAAATGGTTTTATAAGATGTAATTAAACTGATAGAATTAATTTAATAGATGGTTTATATACAACACAAACCCAACTTGTTATTTTTACGAAGCAAAAAAAAAATAAATAAATCTGGGTGGTTTGCAGCTACATATTTTTTGAACTGGATTAAATATTAATTTAAAAAAACGCAAATCTCGCAAATATAAGTGTAATGTCTATATAAGAAATAATTGTAGAAAATAATAACAAATATATTGATGGTCTTAGGTGGAATGCAGTTAAAATCTTTTTAATTTAAACTTATTTAAATTATTTTTAAAATGTAAAAAAGTTTCCTTAAAAATAAAAAATAAATAGTTTTGAACTTATCTAATTTTCCAGAACAAAAAGTAATGAAATTATAAAAATTTGCTTAAAAATTAAAATTTGACAAAAAAAATATTTGCTTAAAAACATATTTTTGAACTTATCTCAAAATAACTCAAATTTTTCAGAACAAAAAAAATATCAAGGAAACGATTCAAAATATTCTACTAGAAAATTTAAGTTTAAAATTTAAATATTTTCTCTCTAATAATTAGAAAAACACGAAAATATTTCGTAAATCTACAACAGTGAGTCTTATTAAGACTATAATACAAATCACTTATTGAAACAACTATTGAATGATACAAAAGTAATTTGCGTGTTAAAATATCAAGGCTATCAAAGCAACACTAGTTGGAACTTATTTATTTATGTAGGTTAAACAGTTTGTGTGTGAATTTGGTATGACAAATTTAGAACAATAAATGAATTTACGTTGATGTGATTACAAATAAAATAGCACGTATTTCGATCTCTCAATCTCCTCAGTATAGCTTTATTACAAAATTAATTTGAAATACAAATAAAACGATTTGCTAATATAAATATAATGAAATATAAATAACTTACTCAGGCATGTACGGCAACTGACACAAACATGCAATATATGCAACTGATGGTCTGAATTTGTACCTGAGAAGGATTAGTGAATTCTACAGAAATAATTACGTTCGGGATTAAGGAAAATACCCACTTAGGGCATAATTTGATAATAAAAATCCATTAAATAATAATAATTAGAAAAACACCAAAATATTTCGAAAATC
Source organism: Ontholestes murinus (assembly GCA_963969525.1). Lineage (NCBI taxonomy): Eukaryota > Metazoa > Arthropoda > Insecta > Coleoptera > Staphylinidae > Ontholestes > Ontholestes murinus. The sequence continues at coordinate 39,095,434 of OZ018395.1, forward strand.
TACAACAATGAGTCTTGCCGTTTAACTCATTCCTCTGATAGGTGCGATTTGATATATTAAGTAAATTATTTATATACCACAACTTATTTCAAATAACCTCACTACGCAATTGACGCAATGTTTTACTTAATTTATGTTTCTCAAATATTCTAATCTAACTGTTCTAATAAATTCAAGCCGTGATGCTATTTGTGCCTATTGTATTCATCACATTGCGTATGACATTAGTGTTCCTCTTACTATACAAGAAAATTCTTCATAAGTTTTTTTTCAATATGACTTCAAAAAAGAGGATTACATTTCAATCAATAAATTGCCAGTATCAACAGGTCTTCATTACAAAATAATGTGGATGATTCATGTTTTATTAAATTATTTACCTTGACATTGATACGTTCGTACCTCAGATTAGAATACAAAGAAAGCAACAATCCACCTTGGTTTAACTCTGAACTGATCGGTTTAATTTTGAGTAGAAACTGGCATTCCTTAAATATAAACGTACTTTAAAAACATTGGATTAAGATCTGAATGTAATTATTTAAGAAAAAGATTGCACAAAGCATATTCAATTAAAGTTAAAGGAAACATTAATCTCAATCTTAGACGATTTTGGTATTTTGTGAAAAACTCGCGTAAAACTAATGGCTTTCACGGAAGTCAAGCTACATTTCACATTTATTATTATTATTCAAATAAGGTAACCGCGATGATATCAGGAACTACAGAGGCATTCTATTCAATCAACCATTGCCAAACTATTAAACAATCTTGTTGCTATATAGTTTAAATGGTCGCGTGAGAACTTACCAATCCCCCAACAGCATGGATTTTGTAGTGGACGCTCTACTCTAACTAATTTGTTAGTGTTCAACTCATCTTTGACCAATGCATTGGAAGCCGGTTTACAAACAGATTTACACATTTACACGGACTTCTTCAAGGCCTTTGACCATGTGCATCATGAGTTATTACTTGAGAAACTTTCGAACGTAGGTCTGAGTGGGTAAACGATTAAATCGATTAGAAGTTTTATATGTGAAACGACACATTTTATTAAAGTGGATAATTACTTTTCTAAATGCATACATGTTTCATCAGGTGTGTTTCAAGGCTCATTGGTTTTAGTTAGGGTTAAGTCTAATTAATTTTGTTATTGGATTCTGTTTCTATTGTGAACTTAATGGGTGGGTGGAGTTCACAATAGAAACATAATCCAATAGCAAAATTAATTATTTAGACTAAACCCTAACTAAAACCAATAACAAACTAACGTTTGATATATATCGTAAACCCACCTTCACAGATACCATTATTCCCAACAAATCCCGTCACCCATTTAAACACAAAATAGCAAGCTTTAAGTAAATTGAGTTATATGCAATCAGTACTCTAGAGAACAAGAATTCTTACAAAACTTTAACTTTTTTCGGAACAATAAGTTCAAAAATTAAGAATGTTTTTAAAAAACGAGACATTAACATAGTTTTTTAAATCAAGCAATAAGTTACGTAATTGAATTTTCAACGCAAAATCGAAATTAGACATTATGTACAAATCAGGAGTTTATAGTACATGCCCAGAATGTAAAGGAGTGAAGGTCTGGCAATCTGGTCGCAATTTTTATATACGTTTAAAAGAACATGAACAATCATATAAATTAAAACAAAATAATTCAACTTTTGCAAAGCATTTATTAGAAACAGGTCATAAATGTGAAAAAGGCAAACAGATGGATTTACTGGAAGCCCTGGCATTACACAAAACAAAAATTAATCCGGGAATTTTCGTCATTAACGACCAGGTTGACCTCTATTTGAACCTTTTAGTATATATGCCTGCATTATTGTTAATTTAAGTATAGTTTGATAATGCTTACCTTGTAATTGAAACTAGTCACGAGAAATAAAAAATATAAGTGGTATAAAAAGTTAAGTGTTTTCTTTATTTAAAAATCGAAAATGTACCAAAATTCAAGAACTGTATGTTATATATAATTTCTTAAATCTACAACAAATGAGTATTATTACGACTAAAAAACAAACCACTTATTGAAACAACTACTTCTCTGGCTAATACCTCGACAAACATTGAATGATATAAAAGTAATTTTTGTGTTACAAATAGCAAGGCTGTCGAAGCAACACTAGTTTGGCTCATGGATTTCTAAATTCATGTGATCCATTAGTCCAGTTCAATTTTAGCACCTTATTACCACAACTACGTAGATATCATCATTTATTTAGGATTCCATACCATTAATTACAGTTATAATAATCCAATTTCTAGAGCAATGCGAACAACTCATTGCGAAATTACTTTGATTTATTTTATTCATCGCGTTATGTATTTCGTAAACATTGCTTTTTTGGAGCGTCTTCGTATGATTTGCAACATTTTATATTTAAATATTTAGTTTAATTTATTAATTAGTGTAAATTTATAATTTATCACACACGCATTATAATTATCATATATATTATATATTTAGTTTTCTTTATTAATGTAGTAGTATTAAAGTTTTGTAAATTTGTAAAAAGTTTATACGTTTATTCAATAAATAAATACGCAGAAATCCACAGTCCCTTCTATACAGAAAAATTATTGTGTGTATGTCATTAAGTAGAAGACAGTTTATCTCCATAATCAATATCAATTCTGTATCTCGGCTACATGACATCCTTCTATCCTTCCATTCTAAATGCAAAACATGTAGACTTTCTACACATGGAGCAACTGAGTACCTTAAGCGTCCAACAGAACCCATAGAAGGAATTCTAAACATTAGGATTATTTCAACTTATAAGAAAATGGATAAAATCAAATAAAAGTTAATAAAACCCCCTCGTGTTCATAAAGTGATTTTATTCCACGGTCACCCGTAATCATTAAATACATTTAAATTCTGAGTCTGAAGTTGTTAAAAAACCGAAACACAATAACACTTTTTAAGAGTTTATAGAATGTCTTAATTATTCTCATTGGTGTAGATAAATTATTACTATAATTTGGTGTTAAAATAATGTTTCCTAAGGCAACCGTAAATTTATTAGCAGTATTCATAACAAATAGCTGTGTCTTATCAAATCTCTTAGAGATTTTTGAAAATGTCTTAGATTTTTTCACATGAAATGGAATAGAATTTTGATGCTAGTGATTTCTTAAGTATGTTCTTCTGGTTTCGTATACACATATATTCTTTCATATACAATATGAATAAACTAGATCAAATATTCTTATTATATAAATAAACATGATATTGCTACAGAAATTATTGGTACTTAATAATCGCGGAGATAATATTTATTTATGTAATCGTGCTTTACCTGTGCAATGGAATTTGGCAAACCATGTGTTAGGAAGAGAGTGGATTTCGCCAGTCCTGATGATAAAAACTACAAATAGGTATTTGATGCATGCTTAAAACATCCTAAGAACCGTAAATCATAACTTAATTTGGATACAATCATAACTGTGCAGATAACAGCACATATATTAATTGAAACTGAAAACGTTATCCCATGTTGTTAAAAGGATTGAAAATGAGATACCAATCTTAAAAGGTATAATATAATAATAATATATTTTATTTGCCCAACAGAATAACCTATTACAGGACAAATTAAATTACATCAAAAAAAGTATAAAAAGCAACACAAAAAAATAAAAATAAATAAAATAAATATAAAAACATAAAGTTAAGCACGTAAATTGGATGCTGTATAGAATTTAAATAAAATCAAAAATATAACTTTCTAATATTCTTTAATACAGGGGAATTCCCCTTTCCAAAATTAAATGTGACAGTCATTAACATCATGAAAAAACAAATAGTGACTAAGTCAATTAGCACCGGTTCTTTAAAAAAACCAAGTGCAGCCCAAAAAAAGGGAAGTCGTGCAAACAAACACAGATACGTTAAACAAAGAACGGTATAAAAATACTTATTGTGTAAAATAATCTAGCATGTATTAATTTTATGATATTTTTTCTTGTGTCTCCCAATGCATTTCCCATAGTGATTCTTGGTTTCTAGTGATTATATATTCGTCGCATTCTTATGGAACTCACATGACTCACAGTGTGCTTGGTCCTCACCTCTAAGTAAATAGGAATGCGCATGAAATATAAACCGGATTTTTTTAAAAAAAGTATGTTTTACTGTAAAAAATATGTTTTTTTTTTCTTTGTAGTCTCCGGTTTTATGTACATATTTTTCATAGTGAAGCAGAAGTTTCTTGATGCAATTATAGAAAAATGTAGTCGGTCGTTTCTTCAGTCAATTGCTTACAAACAATTTCACATCTTGGTCACTATCAAACCGGCGCACAGTTTTTGAATTGTATTAGTTTATTTAGAACATGAAATAGGTTTGTAAAATATAAAACACGCATGTTTCTATAGAAATGTATATACATTTATACATAGCTTTTATTTTGTAATATGATGGATATGTTTTTAGTCCTTTATCTAATGCCGATTTTCTAATAATTTCATATTTTTTGTACGTTAATTTTGTTGTACTTTTCAATCCTAATGCTTCTTCTGCAGAATACTGAGGCGTTTGTTGACCTGTGCTGTGAAAAGCTTTCTTCACTTTAGTTGCGCTTTTGGGACTTGAAACCAATTTCTGTAACATAGAAGCAGCATCCCTTTTACTAGATCAACTTAACTTAACACTTGTAGCAAGAACTAACTCGCTTAATGAGTGTTCTGTGAGTGATTTAACTTTATTTGTTTTTGACTTAAAGGCACTTGAACTAAAGTCTTTTTTCCGCCGCCCACTCTTTTGCACTCTGGACCCCACTTGTACGGTGTGCATGCAAATTTATTATTCTAATGGTAGTATTTAACCAATCATTGAAGTTCTCTAAAAACACATTTTTATTGCGATGACACGTCTTCCATCTTTGGTTGAATCCGATCGTGAACGAATTAACAGTCCGTTTAGTTCGTCTAACATTATTCGATAATAATGATGTATCTTAAATTTACTTTTAATGTAATCCGCAACTCTATTTTCAGGTGTAGAAGAGGTTGATCTTGGGTTATTATGTCACTTTCTAACACTTTGTGTAATTCGCTCCTTGAAACATTTAGTAACGTACGTATAATGGCGTACAAAGTTATACCAACATTTTTACAGTCTAATGAAATCACCACTTCTAAGTAATTTCTGATTATTTATCTAATATTACTTGCTAAAATTTTATTTGAAATATATAATTGAGGAATCTTTCTTAGGCTACACTATAAACTACACACTTTGATGTAAATTATCCATGGTAAAAATGTTGTCTCAAACAAACACTTTATATAATACGACCTTCACAATTTACGCGTAAGGAATGACTGCGAAGCGGTTTTAAAGTGACTGGTACTTAACCTCTTTTGTCGAGCGATTGACAATAAGGCCGAGCACCTACAGGTTATATATTTTGCTAATGGCTTATTTAGTACCCCAACTATGCATTTAGTGGGTTATAAGTAAATATTTGTATGTTGTTTTTATGACTCCCTCCGTGATTCGCAAAATCCCACACTGTGCAGCGTCCTCCCAATTCGTTTCTAATGTTTCTCGGGTCAAAGCAGCTGCAATAATATACAGCATTGACTATACGTCACTCATGAAGGAAATCAACAAGCAGTGTGTCTTTTCAAGCCCAAAAAAACAGAAGAACTTTTCCCGCTGTTTTTGTTGTCTCCACTTAGATTCTGGGGTGTAATGATCCACCCATGTCTCATCACAAGTGACAATGTGACTCAAAAAATCATCACCTCCTGCTTGGTATCGCGACAAAAGTCTTCCACACACAGTAAGACGGATCTTCCATCAGTAGGCGAGGAACCCAACTCATTGGAACTCAATGAAAATGAATGATTGCGTACTCCCGAATGATATTCTTATATCTGCAGCAATTTCGTATACTGCAAGTCACCGATCAGTTTCAATCAGCTCGAATGTTCGCCTCAGTAATGTTTGTTCACAGTCGGCGTGCATGGCTCACGTTTTCTACCTTTGAGATTCTACTTAAAAAATTGTATGCCATTCCTAGACTTGTGTTTTCAAAAGCGTATTATCAACGAAGTGTGCAGTCAGTCGACAAAAAGTTTCAGAAAGTTTTATGTCTTCCCGTTCCAAAAAAAATAATGTTAACACGTTGCTCAACAGAAGTATGTACATTGTGCTTAGACACACTATGGATGTGTGGCTGTGTGATTAAATATGTATATATCTATAATGGAGTTACTGGCGAAAATAAGCATTAGTGAACGAAATCGAAAAATAAATTGACAATCATCATCAAAACATTCAACGGTACCGCGTATAATACTTTACTTAGCGACCAATAAATAACAAAATCCGGAGCATTGGAATTGATTCATAGCTTAATAGATTCCTTAATATCTTTAAGTTTTCCGCGAGTCTCATTCTAATGTGTCTGCCACTAATCAATATTTTTTTAACGATGCTAGGTTGTTTTACAATAGCCTGGCTAATGGGGTCTAAACTATTCAGGTACCATTCCTTTATCTACAGTATGAGTTTGTATATATTGTTGTATACCAGTCATCAGGATATTGCCGCCAGTAATTTAATGCTAGGAAATCGCGAAGTAAATAGTTGATATTGGCAGAGGAAAGTACATCAGTTCTCTAGCTACTATACTTTCATCATATCTTACTTCTCGTTTCATTTTTATCCGTCTGTACAAAATATATTACTATCTCATTATAAATAGAAGCATTTTTAAAAGAGCCGAATGGATGTCCTCTTTTTTATATTTATTTATATTTATCCGGAAAGATGGCCCATGAAGGTAATTTTAGAATACCTATCAGCAGAAACACATACAATACTTCATGTAGCTGTTCCAGTAGCTCATTCACTCGAATCGTTGCGGATCTTAATATGGAAGGTTTTGTACTAAAAAAGTATCGAGAGTGGCCGCCTGGCAGTTTAGTTGCTTGAGAGTGTTCTCTTTGCTTTTGAGTTAATGAAATACTTTAGTATTACACGCATTCGTTGATCGTTCAGTAGTGAAATTCCAATATAGCATGTCATACGTTACTTATGATGGGACTCCATTCTTAGGTCAACATTTTGTAGCAGATCTAGTATACGGATAACAGTTTCTATAGCTAATGAGTAAATTATATTTCCGTAGTCCAACGTAGGCAGGATCAATACTTTATAGATACACAGTAATATCCCTGTTAGCACCCCACTTTATACTGCAGAGACTCTTGATCACATTTAATTTTTCTTAATACTTGATCGGAATTCCTCAATATGTTTTCCTTATCTAAGTTTATTATGAAAAACAATACTAAGAAATGGTATAATATTGATAATATACGGGGTATATGTTTCCTGCACAATGTACACTGACCGTTTTGTTTTTTGAGAATCTAAATCCTCTACCCTTGTTAAAGGTGGTCGTGGAAGACGTCCTCGTGGTGGACTGGCAAGGAAGTAGCACCGACGGTACTTTCTGAAACCAACACGCACTGGAGGCGGCACAGGGGTCCCTGGCGAGGCGCAACATCGATTAACAGCCGCAGGCTTCCATTAAACAGTTTCTCGTCTGTGATACTTGCTTGAGCTTCCACGCCACGTCAACTTAGGGGCACCGGCTAGCTGTGAAAAGAGTAAAGAACAAGAGAAACATATGTGTAAATTAAAACATGGGGCCAGAGAAGAAGAAAATATATTACAACAGAAAAGATAGACAGAGAAAATATACAATATATACAAGAAAGACAAGAGGCTTGAATCGGCGGAACCGACCAGGCTCACCACCGCTGCTGATGGCAGACGACTAGTGAAGAGCGATGGCCGGAGCCTGGTTTTATATGGTGGTGACGCGGCTTGGTTTCGGTCACGTAGGCCCCGCAATTCCGGGAACAGGTAATGATCCTCTTCGCCGAAAAAGGGCCCGTCCTATTGTTCCACACTGGCAGCTGCACATTTTGAAAACTTATCTCGTTTAGATTATTTCAATAATGCGGAATTTATGCAAATTATTATTAGGAGCAATGGGTAGCTCGTAAAATGGATTAAAATATAATTACGCATTTGTTACTGCGTTCGGGTAAACTGAACGCCGGTAACAAACGGCCCCGGAAAACGAGATAATTTTGAAAAAGACATGAAATGAAAATAATAGCTGCCAGTGGACGTCTTCGGTGTTGGTGTCGATTGGTGATAAACAGCACTGCTCCCGATGACGCTGCAGACCCTTCCGTGGTTGAGATGCAGGGAGATTCGGACATCCTACATCGGATCTGGCGTCGTGAAAGGCAGCACTGGCTACATCTGGAGATCCTCCCGAAATTAAGGTGTGAAGAGATTCGGTCGTCCCACACCGGATCTCGGCATCCTTGGATGGCTGGTGGCATCCTTGCGGGCTGCGACGTCTGGTCCGGCCGAGGATGGGCTGTCATCCTGGGTGCACTGGCACGGCGCGAACCAAGACAGTTATGTTGTTCGAGTCAAGTAGGGCCTGCACGTCGAAAGTCGACGATGTATATGGGGCGGCTTGAGCTGGAACCTGGTGACCCAGTCCATTGTGGCGGCCACGGCATCGAGCGCGGGGCGGCTGGAGCTGGTGTGTCGTCAATCAATCCGTCGGAGCTGCCGTTGTTGTGGTGAAGCACGAGGCGGCTGGATTGAAGCTGACAGTGGTGGTTGTAGCCAGTGTGCTGAAGGTCGAATCGGGTTGACGCCATTTTCAGTGAAACCTGGTGGTCTGCCTCTTGCCCTGCGAATACTGGAAGGCGGCCCCGGGTGACTCGGAATCACGGTTAATTTACAAAAGATGAAAAATAGTAAAAGAAATTAGAGCATGAGTCAGGGGGTGAGTTTTACTTGGCCACTAGTTGGGAGCCAAATGTTAACGGTGAACGCGGAACACGTCCTCGTGGAACCGACACGCACTGGAAGCGGCACAGGGGTCCCTGGCGAGGCTCACCATCGATTAACAGCCGCAGGCTTCGATTAAACAGTTTCCCGCCTGTGATACTTGCTTGAGCTTCCACGCCACGTCAACGAATGGGCAGCGGGTAGAAACAGAGTAAAAGAACAAGAGAAAGTGTGTAAATTAAGACATGGACTAAGCTAGAAAGTGTGATACCAAAAACAGATTCCTTTGGTGTACCGTTTTCTTTGTGGCAATCACTAGATATTTTTATACCTATCTATAAATTACGGGTATAGGTTTTGATTTATAAGAAAGGCATTATACATCTTGGTGTTCTTTAATGTCCTAATTATCCATTATTTCTAATATAACAAATCTCTATGTTATATCAAAAGCTTTTTCAAGGTCAAAAAAAACATCACTTAAACATTCTCTTTTAAATCAACCAAATCTACTTGACTTCGAAGATTAAAATCTCTAGTAGTGAGTGGTCGTACAATAATATTACGATCTTCTTAATGTTTTTCCGTATTGCAAATTTTAAAATGTGAAACAAAAGTTTTAACTGCAGGTCTAGGAACATAAAATTTATTTTTCAACAAAAACAACATTTTATCTCTTCCGCCATGCCCAGTGGCGCGATGATACTGAAGAAGTGTGTCAAAGTTTTGTTCAATAGGAAGTATTACTGCGACAGGATCCTCATTACATCTCCTTTTTTAATTAAAATTCGTTTTCCACCTACCACAGTGGTGTCGTATTTTCTAGTTAATCTATATTGCTTACTAGTCATCTTTGTTTTTAGATTATTTGAATCTAAAATGTCACGGATCGCTTCTTCTACGGCTGCATTAGTCCATGGTCTTTTAATAATACTATCATTCCTTTTGCTATATTCTGTCATTTTTTTATTAAAGTTATGCTTCATGTTATAAAGTTCATCACTCTCGTCATTGTTTTTGTTCTTCGTATCTTCTATCATGTCGGCCATACTACCCTAGTGAATATTTTAAAAATTTTTAGTAATACATAATAAAACCCTACTGGATTCTACTTTATGTCAGCGGAGACTTTTTGCCAAAAAAGGTTAAATGAATGTTTGGTGTTTTGGGGTGTATTCTTTATGCAGTAAAGATAGAAGTAGAAAGTGTTTCGAAATCGGACTCATCGTTTGGTCAGAATTAATTGTTGAAAATTATGATTTCAATAAGTCATGCATATAATGTCTATATCTACATATATTTCAAGTTGCAAATAAAATTATTCAACTCTTAGATGATCCCGTTTGTATTGACATTTCGCTCAAAAATTGTATCCAAAATTAGCGAATTATTAGAAAGTTATGCTCGCCGTTCCTGGTCTAATTTCTTACTAATTATCCAATGACCACACACAGTTCTTCTTAATGTCACCACTTTTCACTTATTTTAAAATTTTGCTTTGGACTTGATATAAAATAAGCTTACAAAAGAACACCAATATTAAGCTTTCATTTTAAGGTTATTTATAAACAAACAATGATTAGTGATCTTCGTTTTTCGTTATTTGTCATATTATAAAATAATAATAATACCAGGAGCATTAATGTTAAATGGTCGGCAATATTATACGAACATTATAAAATTTATAACACATTTTATTTTTGAGTTGACTTTTCTGACGTGATATTAGACGTCATAATAAAATTGCGAGTGTGTTGAAATTTACGCAAAATAATGGTAAGTAGTAATAGTGAGAGTAGTTTTGTTAAAAAAATCAAACCCAACTGTATCAATATCACGTATAGTTTTAATAAATAAAAATTTGTTCAAGGTTAATAAGTAGAAATCTATATTTGTATTTTTTAATTATTCGTAGAAAGAGTATAGTGTACAATTCGCATTCAAATACCATTGCCCACTCGTAGCAAATTTCATACTCGTGTATGAAATATATGAGTATCATTGTATGCTCATTATACAATATACTATTTTCTACTCCTATAATGTAATATCATAATTATAGGTTCGTTTTTGATTATGAAATGTAGTACATTGTATGTTATGTACAGTCGTTGTCACAGAAACCATTGTAGCACTAGTGCTACAATATATCTATTGTAGCACTAGTGCTAGTGCTACAATAGTTAAACAGGCGAAGGATATCACAATAACATAGCATTACTAATATTGAATCAGACTAAACGATTTTTATAATTAATACATGTGCTTTACTCAAATTCAAAAATATTTTTGTGTGATACTTACAAAGAAACAATTTGATCGGAATTATTAAACTATGAATTATTAAAACAATTAATCACGACGAAAATCTAAATGATTTGAAAATATTAATTAATATCAGGAATCAATATTACTTACTGTATTAATAAACTTTTTTTCTAGTAGATTAAATAATTTAAAAATAAAAAAGGAGTGGATATGATGATACACCAATATCTCTCATAAAAGCGCGGATAACTTATGCTGTGAAACCCTTAAAAGTTATTTTAACAGTTCATTCATAATAGGTGCATATCCAGACAAATTATAGTTCGCAGCTAGAGAACCAATTTATAAAAAAGAAAATGTTGGTGAACTTGATAACTATAGACCAATCAGCATCTTAAGTACATTTTCTAAAATATTTGAAACTATTGCATCAACACGGATTTAACAGTGCGAAAAGTACTGATACCTCTCAATATTCAGTTGATTCTCTCCGCTGTTATCAAAAAAGAAGTCTTATGTGGTATGCTTTAGATCTCTCAGAATCTTATACTGGGGTAGCAGTACTCAGTGTTATGTAATCCTATTTGTACAGAAAAATATGCAAAATAAAACAACAAAGTTGGAGTGTTTAAAAGATTGGGAATTTTAACTGTTCCTACTCTATATATTTATAAATACAGTTAACAAAAATAAACACTTATGTTCTCCATATACCCTCAGTAATACCCATAATACTAAACATGGTGTTATGTATAACTATCTGTCTCATAAATTAAGCTTGTTTGAATGGGGGCACTATATAGTTGCGTTAAATTTCACAACCACCTTCCGAAAAGCATAAAAAATGCTGAAACTTATAGTACAATGAAGCAAGGTTTGGTCTATCTATTGTGCTCATTGGAGACATATAAATATAATTAAGTATATAAATCAATAGTTATATAACATTTATTATAACTTGTTTTTGGCGCGTTCCCTCTCTGTGCTATAACAATTAAGATTTTATTATTAATGAATACTGTACTTACATTGGAAATAATTGTTTATTATTATAATTATTATCCCTTTTTTCCTCGTCGATTATTCAGACGGCGTTTTTCTTGTTGGCGGATTATATCAAGTCTCACAAGTGTTCTATCGTAAGAATTTTAGCCTAATACTGCATGTTTTTAAAATGATTGCCTTTAGGATGTTATTATGTATATGTGGCTGTATGCGTAATCTTTTCAAATTAGGTTTGTATTCTTAATTAGTAGTACTGGTGGCGGATAATATGATAGGGTAGATTATGTGTACGGTCTTGTTTCGATATTCTTTCGATTTCTATGCGTTGTATATTTTTCGATCTTTTCTAGGTATTTTTTTGTGGTATTGTAATCTACTGGTATAGCAATATCTATAATATATGTCGTCTTATTAGTTTTGTCCTCGAATGTAATGTCCGGTCTATTTCATGTGATGGTTTAATCAGTATGTATGATCACATCATAGTACAGTTTATATTTGTAATTTTTTATTACAGTACTAGGCACATAGTTATAATATCATACTTGCTCGGTAATGAGGTTATATTTTATAGCTATAGCTTGATGGATAATTTTTGCTGCAGTAATGAGGCTTCGCACAGTGGGCAAAATCATGAAAAAACCTGGTCAAAATTTTCAATGTCGTTTTTGGGGTTGCTGATTATGAATTTGATGTCAAAAATTCAGAATTTAAAGTGGCACATCCAATGTGGAGAATCAAATATTTATAAACATTTAGGGTAACATGGGGCAGAACCGATTGCGGGCCAGAAGCGATTGGGGCCACTTTCAAACAAGACTAGTAGTCCGATTAGTACAACATTTACTATGTCATGTGAAGCAAAAAATTGAGCTGCCAGCGCCGCCATTTGCAGATGCTACAATATTGAATGTGTTTTTGTGTCAGTCGCCTACTTGTTTTGCTTCGTGTTGATCGTGCTATAACTTAAATAATAATTGAGAAATGGGAACTCAAGCCTCTCCATGTGCGTTCAATATTCTCGTGAATACTTATGGAATTATGTTTTATTTAGGAAGAATTGTGTAAGCATATTGGATAAATAAATAAATACAAATACAAATAGCGCTTTGCTACACCGAGACTATTATTTTTGAATTCCTCAGTTTTGATGGTACACTCGCTCGACATCGCTTGTAATAAAATCTTGCTCATTGCTGTAATGTTTTCATCGATACTCAATATTTCCGACGTTGGGAAAATTGTTTGTTGTTTACGGTTTGCGACGTGTTCTTTCTGATCTGCAGAGTGGGATTGCCATTAGTCTACTCGCAAATGGATCGATGTGAAGAACAACTAATTTCAGAGGTCTCCTTCAAAAATTGCAACCAAATAGGTATATTGTACCGAATGAATATGTTAATAAAGGTATTGTATATGCATTTATAGGTTTAAATATTTTTCTTGGGTTCAGTTTAGATTTTAGTATTAGTGATAGCCTCTTTTTATATTGTTTTTAAGATGTTCTTTAATTGTTTCATGATACAGTCTGGTATTTTGTTCGAATCCTAAGTATTTATATGTTTCGTTCTTCTGTATGTTCGTTAATGATTGTTTGTAGAGTGTGTGAGGTATGTTCCATTTTCCTCTGTCCATGAATTTGTTCGTTTTAAAATCCATTCGTATGTCTGTTGTTATATCTTCTACTATTGTTAGTAAACCTTTCATTTGTGTTTCTGTTCGCCCGAATAGTTTAATGTCATCTATATAAAATAGATGGTTGATAGTATGTTTTGTCGTTTTTCCGTTTTTAATTTGGAATTAATATCTAGTATTATTTGTAGCATTGTAGTAGGGATTTAGACATATACAAACCCATAGCGCACTCAGTGATTCCCCCTTGAAGATTGTAACCATCGGAATTAGCTAGATACATAAAGATGATTTGCTATAAAATGTATTAAAAAATGTTTTCGTATTTTTAAATTATTATGAAACTTAGTTCTTTAAAATAATATCTGAAAACAATTTAGGGGTACCGAACCTCTAATGTTTAACATATAATGGATACGAGTTCTGTAGCGAACTCTCGAATAAAAGTTTTGAGTGAGTAAATGTGAACAACTAAACGTTAAAATCTTAAGCACTACTCACTATAATCTAGCTTAAAAAGAATATTTTATGTATGTTTGATTTTCATTATATTTTTTCTATATTTCAAGTTTTTTATTTTGAAAAATTAAAAAAATATTACAATATTATTAAAATGTTTCTTTTATTATTATTTAAAATTAAAATTACTTTAGTAAACACATGCATCGTTTGAAATACTTGCGAAGAGCACTAAATAAAAGGACGAACATTTCATTATACGCCACATACAGACATACATGCATTGGACTTGATATGATGGGGGTTGAAGCATAAAATATGGCAGCGACATATATTAAACAAAATAATACGACACATACATTAATTACGCATTCATTAAATTCCAACTTGTTATACACCAGTGTGTGTCGAAAACGAAAAGTCGCAAGGTTTTAAACAAATATTAATTAACAACGGTTGTGGAGGGGAGGGGTGGTAGAGTAGGGGTAGTTTTATGAATATTCATCCCGTGAATTCACTTATGTGCGTGGGTGTGTACCCTTTCAGGCTACCCCTGCCGTCCCGTGCGCCCCTCTGGCAAACTTAAATAAACACGGCCGCAATAAGGATTTAGTGGGGCGCTTATTTGGTTTTCATTCCACTCTCTATTTATTCATCTCCGCCGCCCACAATTCTGTTTACCTTTTCCCGCACTGCTAAAAAACACAATCCAAAGAAACGCGCTGCGTTTATCAATCAACAATCGTTTTGTGGACTGAAGCAGATATGTCGTCCCAACGTGGCAAAATACAGGCAAGTAATTTAAATATTTGGTTGTGACTCTGATTTTTAAATGAAATCCCATTCATATTAAAATAAATTAAATACTAAAATTTGAATCATACAAGCCGATGTTGGCGCATTCTGTTGCGGTCCCGAAATTTCATGCAGCAACGTTGGTTCGGGTCAGCAGTTGGATGGGTGACACACACACACACAAAATACAAAAATCACAGGGCGGAAGGACCACGTGGCCGATAGCCAAACACTACTACTACTTTTAATCATAGTATAATATATTATTTTTATTATTAATACGTTTATATTACTGATATTCACTTTCGCGTGCAATAAAATTATCTTTATTAACTTTTTAAATTCTTAATCACACATATTATTAATAGAAATGGAGATATTTGGTCGAATGTGATTGAAAGTGTATACAGATTTTAATAGTGCTCCGTATTAAATCAATTAATAATCGATTAATACAAATCCGTTTTTTACAAAATTTGCAAGGTGCATAAAACGATATATTAGTGTTGTGTGGTGAAAATTGCAACAAAATCCAATCAACGGATTGACTACTAATGCTATCGAAATAGTAAGTGCAATATAAACACACACTCTTCGTTGTGATTTTTTGCATAGTTTTTTTTTCTGCTTTCTGCTTTCTATTGTACGGAGACATTAAATTTCTCTGCACAAAAACAAATGCGACAGCTGAGTCCACACAATTTACCATTAAATTAAATTAAATAAATATCCAAAATAGGGCTGAAAGACCACCGGTCGATAGCCATGGAGCAGAAGAACAACTATATCAGAATTTATTTTATTTTATCCATTACATGTATTAGATTTTATTTTTCTGTGAATAAAGATGTTTAGTAGTAGTATCCAAAATATCCAATTGTTCTCTTATGTTTTCCCATCCGTTGTCTAACTTCTTTTTTACGTTTGTTTTCTGTTAGTCACTACAACGGACACTGTAGTGTGAAGCGAGTGTCCACGTATTTTTTTCCATAACAAATCTCCCGTTCAAATACGCTTTATTTTTGCGATATAAGAATTAAATTTTATAGATATAAATTGCGCTTAATATGCCACCTAAAAAAATAAAGAGTCACATGATAGCGAGCCGGAATATGATGTAAGATATATTAAAGAACTTATAGAAGAATTTAAAAAATTAAAGAGCAGCTTGCAATATATGTCTGATAAGTTTGATGAAAATTTTAAACAAAATGAAGAACTGAAGGATATGTTAAAAGAATTCAAAAGAGAAAATGTTATATTAAAACGCAAACTCGCAGAAATAGAAGGTCGTAGTGGGGAATTGGAGCAGAAAAATTTAAACAAATTCATGAACTTAAACGGCATACTAAAACAAGAGAAGGAAGATGTGGAAGATATAGTGAATAAAGTTCTGGATGGAATCAATTATAAAATAAATAAGGAAGACATTGTTGAAGTATTTAGAAAGGAGAATGGTGATGGTCCAATTATTGTTCAATTTAAAATAGGGCAAATTAGAGATAAGGTTTTAGAAAAACGAAAACGAATAAAATCAATAAAAGTAAAGGAATGTAATTTAAACGGCAATAACAATGTCATTTACTTCAACGAACATCTTACAAGCTACCTAAGCAAATTATTTTACGATGAAAGACCTGTAAAGAAGGAAGAGTATAAATTTGTTTGGGTAAAAAATGGAAAAAAACAAAAATTATCCAAATAAAAAATCAAGAAGACATATAAAAATTATAATAGTGCAGTTATTCAATTGCGTCTATAATAATAAACTAAAATTAAATGAGATAAAATGGATACAGAAACATATTTTTTGCTAAACATCAGAAGTATTAAGAATCAATTTGATGAAATTAAAATTCTCCCTAAGTTACACAATGACTTAAATGTTATTGCACTTACAGAAACCTGGATATAACAGAATGAAACTGATTTCTATCAAATACAAAATTACAATTCAATTCATAATTGCAGACATTCAAGGGGTGGGGGTATCTCAATCTACATAAAACGTAATTTCAATTTTAAAACTATTAAAAATAAAACTTTGAATGAAGTAGAAGTCATTCAAATATATATCAAAAACACTAAACGGTATGTTACTCTAATATTCAATCATGCTACTAAATAATAATCAATCAATTACTTGATCATGTAATTACAAACAGTAATGATATATTTAATACATATGTAAACCCCGTATCATTCTCAGACCATTCGACTATTATAACAACTTGCAAAACAACACACGCATCATGTGGTGAATTTGAAACTGTGCATAAAGTAAAAATAAATTACGATAAAACTAAAAATCAATTTAAACGTGCTGATAAAAGGCAAATTAATTCTTTTACTGACCTAATTAATTTAATTACACATCTACTAAAAAGTGAAATGAAGACAATAACTTTCAAAAGAAAACAAAACAATGAATGGGTTAATATTGAAATCGTTAGTAGTATCAAAAAAGGGAATAAGGCTTACATAAGATACAAAAACAATCCATTGAATAACTATCTTAAAGAAATGTATCTTAAAGAGAAAAAAGCTACTTCTGCAGCAATAAGCATTAGAAAAAAACAATATTATGAAAATAAATTTAAAAATGCAGAAGGAAATGTGAAAAAAACATGGCATAAAATAAACATTTTGAACAAAGATAAAATAAAATCGACGAATTCCACCACTCAGATAATCGACAACACTGGTAAAATTATACACAATGAAAATATCGCAGACGAAATAAATCTTTATTATGCGACTATTGGAAAGAATCTAGCACATCCAATGACAAAAAATGCAAAATAAATTAACAGAAACCCTTACTAAAAATATAGATATAGATATGACATTCGACTCAGTCACAGATGAAGTGATAAAACAAATCTTAAATGATTTAAAGGAGTTTTCTGCACCTGGGAAAGATTGCATAACACACAAACTATCAAAATATTTAGAAGAAGAGATCATACCTATAACAACAAAACTTGCAAACGAAGTAATCTCCACTTCGACGTTTCGAAACATTTTAAAGGAGGTCATCATTTTGCCTATATTTAAAAAGGGCGACGACAACTTGCCCGAAAATTATAGACCTATAGCTCTTTCCTCTTGCTTCGCAAAAATATTGGAACGAATCATTCTTGTTAGATTACAGACACACATCTATAAAAACAATATAATAAATAAACGGCAATATGCGTATCAAAAACAATCTAGTATTGATAATAATAATTGGATAATCACAACTAAGTTATATTAGTATTAGTGGACATGGAGAAAGCATTTGATACAATATGTAGAGAAACTCTAATAAATAAACTTCAAAAACTAGGTATCAGAGGTAAAGCAGGGAGCTTAATTAGCAGCTATGATTACGATATTTTCGATTTGGACATAG
The DNA here is from genome assembly GCA_963969525.1 of Ontholestes murinus. Taxonomy (NCBI): domain Eukaryota; kingdom Metazoa; phylum Arthropoda; class Insecta; order Coleoptera; family Staphylinidae; genus Ontholestes; species Ontholestes murinus. The sequence goes on from OZ018395.1 coordinate 39,113,856, forward strand.
GTGGGGACCTGTATCATATACAGCGGGAAAAAATTACTGGAGTTGGAAACTAGAATTAACTCAGACCTTCAAAAACTATCATCTTGGTTTTCCAATAATAGCCTTACTATAAACGAAACCAAAACCAACTATATAGTATTGTCGCAAAAAAATAAAAATCAATCTGAAATTCATTTAAAAATCAATAATAAAATTATCAAAAAAAAGTGAAGCTGTATATTTAGGTCTAACAATTACAGATAATTTAAAATGGGACACATTGACAAACTAAAACAAACAACATGTGCTACTACAGGAGCCCTTTATAGATCAATAGTATACCTACTTGAAAGCACTAAAAAATATATCTATAATACTCTCTTTAGCTCAAAAATTAATTACCTATGCGCTATCTGGGGTGGTACGACTGACGAAAACAAAAATACCATACAAAGGCAACAAAATAAGTAAATTAAACTAATCAATAAATTGGACATAAAAACACCAACGAACACACTATATCATTTAATACCAGAATTAAATATTAGACAAAATTTTCATTAGAAGGAACCAAATTCATTCATCAAATATTAACAGGTACAAGTAAATCTAACATCAAACTGGAAAAAAACAAAGATATATATATATAAACATATGACGAGACGAAAAAGCGATATATATGTTATCCATAATGAAACCAATATACTCAAGAAAGGAATATTGATAGAAGGTGTTATCCAATATAACAAGCTGCCAGGAAGTCTGAAAAACATAGAGGATACAAAAATGTTTAAAATTAAATGCAAAGAACATATACGAAATAATGCCATGTTGATTTAATATGTGTATTGTGTGCATGTGGTCGGTATGTCATATTGTTTTCTTTTTCATTCATCTCACTCACTTTATTTCATCTGTAATCATATCATAACATATTTAATTTCATTCACCATAGCTGTAAGAAAATAATTAATAAAAGAAGATAGTCTCCGCCACCAGGTCAAGAATTTTTTCTTGACATATAGGAGGCATATTCAAAAATTAAAATCGGAGGAAATACAGTGTTCTGGCCGAACAATAAAAAAATAAAATTAAAAAAAATAAATATATCTGTATAAACTGAATGTTTTTTGATTTCATGTTTACTCCAAATTGCTACTAATGATCACTTAACTTCTCTTTGAAATACATGTGTATGATGGTAGAGTTTTTATTACCCGATTTACTTGTAAAATTTATTGTTGATATTTAACTGGAAGTTTTCATGACCACTGTCCATTCAGTTTTTAATTTGTTTAATTTTACCGCGTACAGTTCTAAGTTCTCTAGTTGTAGCTTGTTCAATATTTCATGATTTGATATAATATAAGTCCATATAAAAGACTATTAGTCCAATCACAATTCTTCTTGGGACCTTAAAAATATATTTCGACGGCAGAATCTCTTTTTTATTTTTAATTGTGAAATTAATGGACCTCTAATTAAAACTATTTAATTTTTAAATGTTTAATTGTAGATGCATTTACTTTGTCGTATATCTTAAATATAATGGAGAAGGAGACTCGATTACTTTGTTTTACAACTTTACTTTAAATTGTACATGACTATAGTTTCGACTAACAGCTAGTCAGTATCAAACATAAAGTTTTTACTTTCCCTTTATAGAATATATAGGGGAAGTATTTGTTTTGGGGTCCCCTGAGCCCATTACACTAATTTCTGGAAAAGCTTTTGGTGCACACCATCGTAGCTGTGCCAAAAAAATTAAAGGAATAGTTTCGTTAGAAGGGATATGGATATCTTGTTGCAGAACTGAAGAAAGTGAGGTTAACGAGACATCTCTGGAAAATGCATCACTTAAATGGCAAGTTGAACTTTTAAATAAACTCGTAGCGGAGATGAACGACAAAAATGCAGTCTTAAAAGAAAATGTTGTCTTGCTTAAGCAAAAATTAAATTTCATTGAAAATATAAACAATTAAATGTAAATAATGATCATGATGGTGCCATCTGTGATAAAATTGCTCAAAAAGAAAACGAAACTCCAATAACCAACATTCTCAAAAGCAGATCCTATCGACTAATGTTTGTGAAGATAAAAAGCAAGGAGAATTGATTGCAAAAACTAGCAACGCACCAAGCGCACCGAGCGGAAAGTCGCGCACGAAGAATTCAACTTCCAGGAAGGAATCATCCGCCTGGCCAACTAAGGAAATTCAACCACCAGCATTAGCTCCCAACATCGAAGTGAAGTCAACTACTGACTCAAATACTGCACCGTTAGTGTGGAAATCAGTGGCCAAGAAAAAAAAAAGAATACATCGCACGGAGTTGTAGGCGTCTGGACCAAAATTCATAATATTATGGCAATTGCCAGAAAATCATTCTTATATGTCTCCAGATTAGATCCCACAACTAATTGTGAAGATATATGTGCATATTTGAAACCAGAAGTAATATGTGAGAAACCAGATTCCAAATATCCGCAATATTACACGGCGTTCAATGTGACCATCAACAAAAATAACTTCGATAATGCAATGGATTCAAATACATGGCCTTACGGTGCATATGTCACTCGTTTTTTTCACAGACGACAGACAAAATATAAATAACATAAACAATAATTACATTGACCGGAAGAGTTATGTACCATAACGTCCGGTCGCTGAAAAATAAAATTAATGAAATAGAAATAATGCTGTATGAATTAAATATAGACTTCTTCTTGGCTACAGAGCACTGGGTAAAACATTTTGAAGTTTTTCCTAAAATCAATAAGTACCAGACAATTTCAGTATTTGTACGGTCAACACATAGGCAGCCTGACGGACTAATGGCTGACTTTTTATGTATTCTCGAACAAGTACTTTATAAGCTCATAATAATAGAAAAGTCTGAAATTATAATTGGAGGTGACTTTAACATAGATCTACAAAAAATCTCGGATAATAAAACTACCAATTTCCTCAACTTAGTAAATAGTTACAACCTAGAGATAAGTATAAAAGCACCTACACGAGTTACTAGTGGGAGTATGCTAATTACTAATATAAACTGTAGTGATGCACGTGTGATTGATACTGGTATCTCTGACAATAAAGGGCAAAAGGCAAAACTGCTCCCTAGAAGACCTTAATATTGCAACAAACAACATGCTTGTAGAACTGGACACTTGGCTAACCATCAATAACTTATCATCTAACGTATCTAAAACTCACATCGTCCACTACAGAGCACCACTAGGCCTAACAAACGTACATATGAAATGTGAACGCATACAGGAAACCAGTCAAGTAAAATTCCTCGGAGTCACCATACAAAAGGACTTAAGGTAGGACACCCACATACAACATGTATGTTCAAAAATAGCCAAATACTCATATTTAATCTATGCAACGCGCGAGGACATACATAAAGAAGCAGCAAGAACTGTTTATATGTCATATTGCCAGCCACAAATATCATATGGCATAATTTTCTGGGGATGCACAACGTCTAACAATTTCCAAAAACTATTTGTAGTCCAAAAAAGATTAATAAGAGCCATTGGGAATGTTAATCCTAATACCAGTTGCCAGAATATATTCAAAAGGCTACATATAATGCCTTTGGCCATTCTTTACATATATGAGACAGTAAAATTTGTTAAAAACAACCTAACACTCTTTGAAGGTAGCCAAGTGCAGCATGAACACAATATACGTTCAAAGACCGTAAGACTCCCGAAACATAGTCACAGTTTTTATCACAAGTCTTATGTATTACAATCTGTTAAACTGTATAATGCTTTACCAAGTTCTTTGAAGCAATTACCGAAGAAACAATTTCAAAAAGAAACTAAGCAGCTGCTACTACAGCACAGTTTCTATACCATCGATGAATATATCAAACTATATAATTCAATATAAAGATGCAATTTGTTAGTCTTAGTTTGTACCATTACTTTAAATAATGTATGTTTATTTTTAATTAATTGTGTTTTACTATTATATAGCTATTTTATCTGTGTTTCCTATTTTTAATAATTTTTAATCGTCATACTATTTTTAACCATTTAGACATAAGTTAATTTTATGTGATAGGTATTTTAAAGTGTTTAGATTCTAATTTTAAAGTTTTTATTCTAATCAAAATGTTTGTATTTGACCCACCCCTGAAATAAAGCATATTATATTATAAACCGAAAGTGGATGGTTGCTCGAGGTCGTTATTGTTTTTTCCGATATTTTTTGTAATATGATAAATTTTACAAAACTTTTTAAACAAAAGTTAAAGGCAATAAGAAACTGAACAAGTTTTATTAAAATATATTTTTCGTAAAATTCTTAACTGTATGAGAAAAAAAAATAAAAATTGAAAATTTTGACATTTTTTGCCAATTGCTAATAAACTGTATGAGTTACATTAAATTTATATTACAAATAATTGTAGAGAATTCAAAAGTGAATAAATTATTAAGAATAACATTTTTGCGTAAACCTCATAGTTTTCGAGTAAAATATAGCGAAAGTACTATGATGGCCACATCACCATTTTGTATAGGGTCTTGAGTTCTAATTGTACTTTTAACCACCTTAATCTCGATCACTCAATCCTGTGTTTTAACTGAAATGGTTGAGTTGAACATTTTATACTTTTCTATCTTTTATTTGTCCTAAGGACGCAAATTCAGTTGAATCAACTTTTTCTTTTGTTTTGGCATACCTTATTTCAAGATGCTTGACGTAATAATGATAGTCCGCTTCACTTTGGGATATTTACTGCAAAATATTTGTTATATGCATATTTATGTTAAATTTAATGTTTCCATTTCTTGAATATGAATTATTGTATTGTATGTACGTTTTTTGCTTCATTCTCTAAGATTCAGATTCCTTTAATTTAAAAATATTTTATTATTTTTACTTTTAAGTTCAGAGTAATATTTTTCGTAAAATTTAGGATATTTATTCTAGATTTATAATAGTTTCTTTAAACATTCTAGTATTTGTGCCGACATTTTTGAGTATTGCTAATAAATTATAGGAGCTACATGAAATTTATATAATAAGTAATTGTAAAGAATCCAAAATTGAACAAATTATTAAGAATAGCCTTTTTGCGTTAACCCCACAGTTTTTGAGAAAAATATAGGGAAAGTACTATGATGGCCAAATCACCATATTTTTAGTATATTATATTGAAACTCCTTGCACATCAAAAACTCCAAAGAATCAAACCTTCATTATAGAAACATTTTAAAAAGTAAATAATTTCTTGAATACTGCATAAAACTGGCATCGAATGTGATTATAATTAGGATCTGGCGATCTTTTATAATTCTGATTTTAAAACATAACTTTATTAGTACTAAATTTTATAATTTGAAATAAACAGCTCTCACTTTAATCATGCATACGCTGTATTTTTTGGTACGCAATAAGTTAATTAATTATACAGTTAAAAATAATCTTAAAATCCCAAATTCATAATTTCACATCCTAAGTATCTAGATGTTTCTTTTCAAGTAGAAGCATTAAATTATTGGTGTTCAAAATACTTTTCAATGGAAAAAATCATTCCACAATTTCACACATATAATGCTACTGAAGCAAGAGTGTTAAGCTTAGAGTTGAGATACTCTTGACGTGATAACCTATTTTTTACTAAATGTATGACCTGATATTATTTTTCAGTAGCATGTAGTATATTTACTATACTATATTAATATTAATTAAATCAATAATATGTAATATTTTAAACTTAAAGTGCTTGCACGTTAGAGAAAAAAGGCCTGATGAAAATATTAACTAATCATCAGGGATTTTTTTATAATAATTTTTATAATATAATTTTATAATTTTAATTAAGGGTGTATACTTATATCTAATTGCTCCTTTTAGTATGTGCCATGCACGGAAGGAATTTTCCGTACGAGTTTCCATGGTACCTCCTTTGACTACAAATTAGGTCCTTTTAGTTTTTCCTGCACTGTGTGAGTGGTTTTTACCGTATAGTCTTTTGTACGGGCACCTGCAATAAGGCGTTTTGTTGAATTGTAAATTCTTCCATCGTGCTCGTTGATACATCACTTTTTTGATCTTTTTTCCTCGCTGTTTAATTGTACATTAAATAGAGCGATTTATTTTATTTGCTCGTCTCCTGAGTTATGTCTGTGGGCTATTGGTAATAAGACTTCACCACGAGTATTAGTTAAAAAAAGTTGAGGTATCTGCTATCCATAAAAAAATGTATACACTCATATTAAGAACAATAAGTAATTATTATTAATAATAATAATATTTATTGTGTTAATACACTTCAATACAATGTTTACACTCGTCCACGAAAACTATACATTAATTGTTCATTTAGTTAGTTAAAATTATAGTTTAGAAATTCATCATTGCTGAAGGGACATTCTTGTATAAGAATTTGTTTTATGTACATTTTGAATTTTTACAAATTTAGGCTCCTAATTTGTGTGGGAAGACAGTTAAAGTACTTTATACAGTAATAATTGGCACTGCAACGAGTTTGCTTAATTCTAGAATATGGAATGTACATATTGCTCACTGTTCTTGTGTAGTGCTGATTAATTCCCCTAACAAGTTAATATTTTTTAATGTTTTGCTTAATGTAAGTAAGTGTTTGGAGAATATATTGGCTAAGAAGTGTTAACATTTTGACTTTTTTTAAAAATTGGCTTTGTGTCGTCGTGGTAATCAGCTTCATCAATTATTCTTAATAATTTTCTTTTAAGGCTAAATATTTTTTTAGCGGATGCAGAGTGTCCCCATATTATTAATCCGTAGCTCATTTTTGAGTTGAATAGCGCATGGTAGGCTTGGATTAAGACGCTTTTGGAAGCGTAAACATTTCTGAATAAATATAAGAGTGAAGCTAATTGTTTCGCGAGTTTGTTACAATGTTCAAACCAAGTGAGAGATGGTTCGAAATATATCCTAAGGAGTTTTCCTCTTTTGTCTTTATCATCTTTTCCTACGTTGCGAGTTCCAGGGATAATTGTTTGTGTTTTTTTCTCATTTAGAATTAATTCGTGTGCCCTGAACTATTGTTTTAATTCAGTTTGTTTGGCATTTGTTATTTGCAGTAGATTGTCCAGGTGTTTTGAACTTGTTAGAGCTGTTGTATTGTCGGCAAATAATATCAGGTTCGTTGAGTCTATTTGTTAATCTATCTCATTTATATAAATTATGAAAAATAGTGGACAAAGAACAGATCCCTGAAAGACTACAAGTTTTATTGGTAAAGTATTCGATTTTGTGCTGTTAATCTCCACATATTGATAACGGTCAGCAAAGTACGAAGTGAAGAATTCAATCGTGTTTTTGTCGATTCTATATTGACTTAATTTATGTAGAAGTATTTTATGGGATACGCAGTCGAATGCTTTTGTTAGGTCGCAAAGCAAAGCACTAATATATTCTCCCTTGTCAATGTGTGTATAGATGTAATTTACGAAGTCTACAAGTGTAGAGACAGTACTTTTATTTTCGCGGAATCCGAATTCTGCATTTGATAACAGATTATTTGTTTCTAAGTACTGAAATATTCTAGCCTTTATTGCCTTTTCAAATATCTTACTAATTATTGGTATTATAGATATTGGTCTGTAATTACTTGAGTCAGATTTTTCGCCAGTTTTATAAATTGGAACGACTTTTGATAATTTTTAGCGATTTAGGGAATATATTTGCATCTAATGCCCGATTAATTAATTTGGTCATGTGCGGAGTAATAATACTCTTTACATGCTTTATAATATTACTGTTCAATCCGTATATATCAAAACTGTTTGAAATTTTTAGTTTATTTATAATGCCGTGAACTTCAAATTCAGACAGTTTAGACATTTTGAAGTCAACATCTATTGATGGGATGTTCGTGTAGTTTCTGAGCAGTTAACAATATTTCCGATGTTCTACTTAGCGTTTACGTAGTTATTAGATTTAGAGATGTATCTATCGTTTATTAGTCGTTTTTGTTTTGATATTTCCCGCATATATAGATTCCTATTCCTAATTGATTCATTTAGTTTTAATGACGGATGCGTTTTATTAAATTAGATTAAAAAGAGCAAATGCTCCGCATGTTTTAAGTTATCGTTGAACCATTTTAGTTTGCCGGAGCCAACATTTGAGTTGCAGTACGTTGGAAATGAAATATCTACTGCGTTTTTGAGTATCGACACAAATTTACTTACTTGCGTTAAGATCACTTATGTTATGTACTACATTCCAATCTACAGTGTCAAGTATTTGGTATAGAATTATGAGGCCCTTTTTAGTAAAAAGTGGTAAAATTCTTCCCTGTGCTTACGGGATTATATACGTTATTAATGATATAACCGTTGACTATTATATTATCAATGAAGTTTGATTTTCTTGTATTATCATTAATAGTGGTTTAAAGGCCGAATGAATTGATTAAATCATTGAATTGTAATTTGAGATTGCCATTGGTACCGAACTTTATAATATAAACGCTTTCAAAATTATTGATAAAAAATTGTGGAAATCTGAATTTGGCACTCTGTAGACACAGCACACGCTTAATTTAAGAAATGGCATTTCAATCGCACTTAATTCGCATATGTTCTCACTAGACAGTTTCACTACACTTTTGATTTCGTTGAATGGTATATCACGGCGTAGTAAAATCAATGATCCACCAAATGGTCTCTTCCTGCAAAATTGAAGAAATCACGTAATTAGGGACCACGAAGTGGTTTTTTTCTTCAGATGCGCATATTATATCTACTAAGTTGGGTTCATGTTTTAGAAAAATTTCGAGTTCATTCGATTTATATCTGATAGATTGTGCGTTTAAATAGAGCAGTGTAAAATTTGTTTCGGTAATTGTTTACGAAAAAAGTTAAAACGCCTAATGGAAATGCCTGATGGCAATAAATCGGGATTTAAAAGTTGGTCCAATATTTCGTAGTCTGCGCTAATTTGAATGATGCTCTTTTGGCTGATGTTTTCTGTTCTAGCTTTTCTATATTGAATTGCCGTGACGGAAACCTCGTGGTCAAAAAATGTTGGATCTGTTCGACGGTTGCTTCTGGTTTTGCTCTGCCGATATGTAACCAAAGTTTTTGCGTGGCTGCGCTAAAGTTATCAGTACCCCTTGACGCGTTTCCCCTGATAATTGTTGTTTTTGCAATTGTTCCCGTAGAAGTTGCGATTTTTTCGCGATCTAGTTGGGTAGTGCGCGGTCTTTGGTTTTTACATACGATTTCCGTCCATGCTACTTCAGAGTGGATATTCGTTGCTTCTGGCGAAGTCGGTACATTCGCGTCGGAGGATTGATAATTCCTTCTCTGTTCGGTCGTTTGGGTGTTATTGTTTGATACTTGCGTGAATATTGGGTTCACTACTGTGTTTTCACTTTCGGGGATTTTTATATTTTCTGTATTCAAATTTCCCGACTTCAAGGTAACTTTTAATTCTCTATAATTTTTCTCTAATTGTGCAATTTGATTTAACAGCAATTTATTGGATAATTTTAACTCACTTATCAGATCAGTATATGCATTGAATAAATACTCCGAATACTCATATTTGTATGTAGAGGCGGCATTGTTTACATCCGGCGATGTCACTTGCAGGTTAGGGATCGGTAAAGTTATATTACACCAATTTTTTTACACGATTTAAACAGCTGACATGATAGAAACTATAGTATTTAAGGCACTTTCCAAGAGACTTTGCAAAGTGGCCACAAGCATATCGTTTTAAAACACTACTGTTCGTTTTCGATTTCATTTTAGAAGAACGGCGGGATTCGATACTTTCGGCGTCCGACATCTTCCCAGTATTGTTTAATTAATTTAAACACATAATAAAGTTTTGCCAAGTAACAACCTCATCAATCCAATATCCATCATTGTTGTTAAGTGGTATTAAGAAGTTTTAAGCCGTCACTTCACCCACGCTCTACGCGCAATTAGAAATAAACACTTAAAAAAAATTAAATAAATGCATACAAATTTAACAGGCGCAGTAGGTAGGATCATGTTGAACAACTATGAGTGAATATCATTTCGTACACAACGCCTCCTCAAACAGTGGCTTCCTTATGTGACTACATGCCCACTGTACCAGAGAATCGTTATTGGCTGGATCATATTATTAAGTACGTTTATTAATCAGAGTTGTTTGTTCATTTTTCGAAGCAGATTTGGCGTTTCAAAGAAATTGTAGTTTTACAGCCTCGCGCAGAAATTTAGTTAATAATCAAATTCATATTTGATACTGTCTGGATTCATAGAACGTTTTTATAAAAGGTATGACCTCAATGATTTTCAAGATAAATCTTATCTACCATATTATCTAAGGTTAAGGGTGACACAGCACGTAACATATCCTCCTGCGTAATTCGAACATGAGGATATTTAAGAAATTCCTTACGAAACATATATATGCGGACAAACGAGATCACATTATTTAACAAAAATAAATAATATATAACAGTTTACCTTGTTGTACCACAGACAACAAGCCATTTGATTAATACATTACATTATACTTTATGTTGCTTTTCATTTTTGTTCATCTCTGTAAAACTAATAATTACAATATTTCTATTATTGTAAACAATTAAAAGTGTTTTACTTTTATCTTTTTCATTGATAACTATTTTTTATTTATAATAAAATTTAAAATGACTATAACTCACTTATTTTTAGAAATAACTATGTCGTATGTGATGTTGGATTCAAGAGAAAAAAATAATCTATTGAATGAGGCCATAGCCAACTATGGTTTCTATTTAAACAAATGGCATAAGTTGGCATCATATGTCGGAAAATAAATTTTTTTCTGAATATATGTCATTAATCTGCATAAAATTATCTATAACTTTGTCACATGCAGTTTTTTTTTCTATCTGTTATAATAACCGACATATATTGATTGCAATTGACAATTGACAGGCTTTACTTTTTTCAAAATATCTACTTAGCCTTGACTTTTTTAAAAACTTTGAATGTGGAAATTCGTCTGGTAAGTCTACACTTCTGTTCCTATTTAACCGTTTTTCTATCTCTTATAGTTTTAGAGATCCCCATAGAGAACACTCACCCGGTATAGTATTAGGAGGCCATTTTATTACATTACATAACAATGCAGATAATAACAATAGAATAAGTTTAAGTTTTTTTTGGGTTATATGAATTAGTGTTTCACTGTGTAGTAAAAAACATTAACAGCGTTTTTAGAAATATGTTGCTTTAAATAGTTAATTACTCATGCAAGCAACACAGTCAAGATTTTTTCAATCAAAAGCATCCTCTTCGAAAATCTGTTTTAGGTTCTATCATAAATTATATTTTTTTATATATTATGGATAATACAAATTTCCCTTTGCTATAACCAATTAAGCAGTACTTTTTAATCTAGTAGCTATTAACATACTGTCACCACCATTTCTTGTTATATGGGCACTCTCTTTTGTAACTCCTCCAGTTTCTTCCAATGTTGCGCTATATGTTATATTTTTAGGATAAAAAATAATTGATGATAACATTTATTTCGTAGTAGTACCTTTAGATTGTGAAATAGCCTGGTTATAATATATTTGATAGGGTTATACACGTTGGTAATAACTAAAAACGTTCCTATTCAGTAAATAGTTATTAAGGAATAAATTAAATACCAAAAATTGAAAAAGGCAAAATATACTTTTAAATTTTAAACAATAATATTTAAGAATAAAATTTCTGAAATAACTTTATAAATACTGCTTACAAAAATTTAGACTGCAAAAAGAATGGGCAGAGTTCACAGCTTTCCTAAGTTCATTCATTCTTCCGCCTTATCCATTCCCTGACAAGTGTAGACATTGTCATTATGACAATTGTTACTATTATTTCACCAAATGTCAAATTAATTTCATGTAATGTGAAAAGCATCTTCACATCAATACCAATCAATGAATTGAGAATTATTTTAGGCATAGATATTAAAAACATAACCAGTCCATAGACACAAAAATCAGAATTAAAATAAATATTTGTATCAATTAATGTTATTTTCAGTTGGACATAAGTTTATAGATAATTTAGAAAGTAAATTATTAATTTACATATAACATACACGTTGTCCCCTGAAATTTTGAATACGGGCATTTCAATGCAGCACTTGTTGCTTAGTTACCACGCTCATCACATATTTTAATGGACTAACCAACGGAAAATAATCAGTAATTTCTAATTTGTATTAAAATAAGGAATCAAAATGAAACATATTTACACGTTATTTTAATACTACTATTTTTACAGACACAATGTTCCTCTTATTAAATGTTCGAAAACATCTCCTTGTTGAGCCAAACAATATCCCAGATGATTATAAAATTCCTATTAACATTATAGCTTCAAAATGTCAAATTGACATGCATATTGCAGCAACAACCATAGCAACCAATAATAATAATCGCGATATAATACAAATTACATTACTCATATTCAAAATTTCAGGGGACAACGTGTATATATTTCTGGACAATATTTGTAGACGATATGTTTTGCATTTGGACGGGATTGACAAGATATATTTACATATCATTTTAAAAGGGTTAATGAACAACAATATATTAATTAAAATAAGTTCTAAAAACCTTTCTTCACAATTTTATTTAGATTCACAGATATATATTTCGGACACAAAGTGACCATTATTAATGTTTTAATACTAAATACAAAACTAAAATATTCGGCTTATATAATATAAAAATATGCAAATTAACCGTGAGGGCACAGTGCGGTAATTACAGAGAAAAAGCGATTTAACGACGGCACTTGGAAACGAGATGTTAAGGAAAAACCCCGGATTAAGGTGAAGGGATAAATTCTAGGAGTACATTTTGTAGCGGGCTTACATCAAAATTTAATAATTTATTTTACTGTTTTTTCATTTCGAGAGCCTCTAGCTTGTTTAATTGATAACTTGAGGATTGTTTAATTAATTTTACATTATTTATTGTTATTTTGTGATCAGTTTCGTAAATATGGTTAGCTACAACGGATTTTTCTGGATTCAGATTTTTTTCATGTATGATATGTTCTTTAAATCTGATTTGTATATTACTTTGAGTTTGACCGATATAAATTTTATCACAATTACAACAGTTAATGGAATAAATTTCCTGATTGTTTAAGTTCTTCTGGTTTGTTGGAAGGGTTGCCAAGTAATTGTTTCAATTTGGAATTTGAATAATAGGCGGGTGTTACATTGTAATTTTTTAAAAATTTATTGAAATGAGTTTCCATTTTAGGGGAGTATATTAATTTAATGAATTTTTTATCTTTATCAGTATTGGGAGGTATTATGTGGGTTGTCTTTCTAATTTTATGTTTAAAAGCATGTTTATTTATTAGTTTTTTTTATTGTATAGCTGTTGTAATTGAGATTTTTGCGATGTTTAGTATGACGTTAAATTCCTTTTCCCTATTCTTTAAGATAATGGGATGCTGAAGGCTATGTGGATAAGGCTATTAAAAGCAGCTAATTTATGTTTCATCGGGGAAAAGGAGATCTAAAAATAGTAAGAAGTTATTCTTTTCTGTTTCGAACGTAAAATTTATGCTGTCGTGGCAATTATTGAGGAATGTAACAAAGGAATTCATTGTGAAATCAGAGTTTACTACAGCGAAAACGTCATCGACGTATCTAAACCAAACGTCAAGAAATTCTGTTAATGAATGTTTTGCGTTATTTTCAAAATTATTTAGGAAGATGTCAGCTAAGAAGGGAGATAAAGGGTTACCCATAGCGGTAAATACATTGCAATCCATTACTAATCTTTAATCGGAATGCTAGGTAAAAGAGATTGGGTAACCCACTTCGCTATAGTTAATTCAATTGATTTCAAAATCAATTAAACATGCTAGAGGCTTTCGAAATGAAAAAACACGAAAATAAATTATTAAATTTTGATGTAAGCCCGCTACAAAATATACTCCTAGCATTTATTTATTTTCGTTTTCTCTCTGTACCGCTTAAGCATGGGATAACATCGTATCTAACCCAAAATGAGATCAGTTTATGTGAAATTTGAACTGAACATTTTTTTCCTCAATATTTGATATAAAAATTTCTGCTAACAAAGGACTGAGAGGCCATCTCAGGGCTAATTCGTTAGTTTGTTGGAAATAATTATTGTCAAATTGTAAGAAATTTTGATTTAATGAAAGTTCTAATGCATCTAATTTCTAATTCTGCTTTTACAACGGGATTAGTGTTATGTTTATCTAAAAGAGTGTGCAATTTAAAGGCATTCACCTGTAGGAATATTAGAAAACATATTACTAACGTGAAAAGAAACTAATTTTGAATTCTTGTGTGTAATGGATTTTAGTTTTTGGGATAATTTAAGGGAATTTTTGACAGAATATTGAGAAGTGAAATTTTTTACAAGGTGATTAATCTTAATTTAATTGCTAAGACTCTTGTGTTGATATATGCAACTACTGGCCAAATTGGTTGATATTGGGTTTGTAAATTTTTATTAGTTCATAGAGACGAGGTGCTAGAGGATTTTTGTCGAGGGTATGGAATTTTTCTATTTTAGAAAAGATTATATTAATATTAGACAATAACTTTTAATTTGCTTTTGAAAGATTGCTGTTGGGTCTTTTTTAAAATTGTTAAATTTTCGGCTGTCAGGAAGTCTTACATTTTATCTAAATAACTTTGTTTTTCTAATATTACTATTGAGTTGGATTTGTTATTTTTCCTTTAATAATAAATTTTATATACAAAAAGAATGCCTAGCAATGGGCTCACCCCTTAGTCGCCTATTATCAGAAATCTTTATGGAAAATTTAACTAACAAGATCCTTAACTCCCCATTAGGTAGAAAACACATAAAATGGTGGTATAGGTATGTAGATGATATATTAGCATCCTTCGTATGTACTGATAGACACATTTCTTAATTCCTAAATTTTCTCAACTCTCTTCATCCTACAATTAATTTCACTATAGAAACAGAAACTAACAATACAATTAATTTCTTAGATCTATCCATCTCTAAACACAATAACACTTTAACATTTAACATCTTTCGGAAACCTACCTTTACAGACACTATTAAAAATTCCCGACATTATTTTAAACATAAAATGGCATCATTTAATTTCCTAATAAATATAGCTCTGAAGTTACCGTTAAGCCCCGCACCGTTTAACAAAGAAATCACAATAATAAAACAAATGGCCCAAAACAATGGCTACTCAACCAGGTTAATTGAAAAATTATTACAAAAACATAAATTAAAACAAGAACAAAATATATTATAGAAAAATGTAACGTTAAAATGGCTTTTAGATGTAACAACAAAATTTACAATCCGAAAACAAAATTAGATAAATTGAAGAAATCAGGAATTTATAAATGAATATGTGAATCATGTAATCAGTCTGGTCGAAATTTTGAAACCCTTCTTAAAGAACACGAACGAGCTTTTAGATTTAAACATAATAATTCTACTTTTCTTACTCTATTATTGCGTCATCCGGAGTATGAGGGTTTGATATTCTTAAACGTCGCTGTCGAATGTGTTTCTAACTACCTTGGTTAAATGTTCTTTGAAATAATTAATAAAAGTGTCTGCAATGTCTTGGTCGTTCGTGATTAAAGTATTTGTAATAGAATCTTGTATTTTCAGCATGAAATCTGTTTTTAGATAATTGTATTTACGAATATCTTATATAGTATTGTATTATAGTATATTCATATGTTAAACCTTTAATATATTGTATTTATATGTTATTTTAAAATCAAGAAAGAAAATAGAATAAGAGAAACCTATTAAAAAATATCGCTGTAAAAAAATCTCTTTTAAAATTGTAAAATACGTTTTATTCTTCAATGAAAATAAAGTGTGTATAGCAGAATGTTCGAATAAAATGTATCCCCACTTGAATATTGTTAGAAAAAAATTCCGCAAAATTCACGTCTCCTTGTTCTCCATCAAATACCTGAGCATGCATTGCTGCTAAATATCTTTGAGTGTTGAGGGAAACAGTGTTTTATTTTTAATAACGTCCGCTGAAATTTCATTAGGGTGGATTTAAAGTTTCAAGAGGCGGCGAGGCAGCATACAGATTCGATCCGGGAATTCCGGGGGATGAAATAATAAAGAACACTTCTGAAATTTTAAACGCCGCCTACTCACTCGGCCAATCCGACATTCTCTAATAAAATTTTATTGTTGCTCCGCCGCAGAACACAAAACATCTAGCGCAGAACACAAAAAGTAGCCTCCGCGTTTAAATTTATTTCTTTTAGAATAATGTAAGAGAAACCCGTCTAGGAAGAAAAAAAAAATCATGTAAAATGGGTTGCGTATAAATCAAATCAATAGTGGAAACCGAAACGAATTTATTTTTATGCCAAAGACCTATTAATATTAATTTTATTATTTTTACTAGAGAGTATATAAAGAGCATTTGATTTAAATTATGTTTGAAAGTGATCGGCGTATGATCGAAATTATAGTTACATTTTATAAAAATATCGTATTAAAACAAAGTTATGAAGTGTTTTCTTTAAATTTATGATTAGTTTTATTTTTAACAATTTATACATTATTTGGGTTATTATATTCATCACTAATAGCATCGCGCATAATATTGGAATATTACTAACTAAACAAGGGATACTAGAAAAGTAATACACATTTGCACCATGCGAATAGTTAAGTCGCCGGATGTGTGCTAACACACAACATTCAGTTGTATTTCAGCTGTCTGTGTGTAAAGTTATATAGATGAACCGTCTTTTTGGCGCTGGTGTCGTAATTTCAACTAAGGAAGAGAGTACACCCATGATGTCGAGTATTCGGTAGTTATGTTCTTCATAAATAAAACGTTAATATATGTTAATATATAATGACTTTTTTTATATTCCTAAACGTTCATTACTTTTCAGATGGCTCTCTCATTTAATATTTTTCATATAATTTATAGGGATTTTCACCTAAACTTTTATTTGTTTTATATTTTTATATTTCATATGCTTTAATCAACTGAACATGTAAATTATTGAAGCCAATATATGTATATACTGATGTAAAACATTGAATGTAGATGTAACACACTTATTAAAAGTCCAGATAATGCTTTGTTCTGTTCTATATTATGATTGAGGATTAATCTTCCAACGCAAGCATTTAAATCCGATTTCGAATTTCTGCGGCTGTCAGTAGGTTTATGGACCGACCGCCGAGTTCATTTCGGATCTCCACCTGAGGACAAAGCGGCAGTCAGCCACAAATGTTTTTAATGAAAAGAAGAGAAGAGAGGACGAACACACGGACATACGAAGGCACTCGCTAATTTACTTTTGTTGGGCGCATTGATAGATTTCAGCAAACGGTCTTTTTGTTTGCGCCGTCAGCTTTGTGTCTTCCGTTGTTGTGCCGTGTGGGTCGGTGGTCCCTCGCCGTGCCAACAATAAACAACGGCTTTGTTGCACCGGATTTACTCCGGCGGATAATGCAACACCACACAAAAAGGAATGATACAATGTTGCAGAGATGAAAAAAAAATAAGGATTATGAGAATTTAATTCACAGGGCGGCTTTCAATTTTTAATAACGCACATCCCGTCGTGTCAATATTATTTATTCAATTGTTCAATAATTAAAAATGTCCAAGCATCGATTTTCCTAAGAGTAATATATGAGCTCATTACAATAGCTGATTTATACCCAATCCACGAACGGATGCTACAAACATATATTTAATCGAAAATTTGTATCTTGTTTGAAATATAATTAACATGATTAAAAATGTAAAACGATTATTTATTATAAACGTGGAAAATTGCTTAGAAAATCGTTAATCCATTACTCTCCCATCCCTCGATGGAATTAATAATTCATCATATTGATGTATGGTAATTGGTTTTAGTGAAAATCGCAATCATCCAGTCGGGCGCGGTTTATCGAGTTGGCGGATTGAGATTTATTATCGTCGCCTTATTTGCTCTTCTCTTGCGGTCGCCACCAGGACAAAAACAAGCCCCGGGGGGTTAAAAATTGGCCCAAGGATCCATTAAGTGATTCAGGTTGTGCGGTTTATTAATTGACTTCATTAGCGCGATTCACATCCGATTAAGTCAAGGAATAATCTTTAGTCCATCATATTGAAATAAAAACAAATTTATTAATAATCGATGAGGAACTAAATAATTTGTAATTTTAAACATATTTAGCCTAAACGTAAAATTTATTTTAGGCAATTGGCAAAAAATATGTTAAGCCAAGACAAGTTCCAATTATGTTTCAAATTTTATTACATATTTTCAATGCGCCTTATGTTTAAAAATAATATACATGCATCACAAATGTCAACACTAATATTTTAACACTGTATATCTGTAATGATGGAATAAATAAAATACTAAATGCAAAATTTGACATTCACCTGGTACTTTTACTGATCAGACCTTGGTTAAGGAACTAATATATATTTTCATCTTAATTACTACAATTAAATAAATTAAATTTCTTCATACTATTGTTTCTTTTCAAAATTTTTAGAGAGTTTTAATTAATTTAATAATAATAATATGATAGTAAAAGTAATAATACTAATACATTATTTATTGGTGTTATGATACACACATCCTTACACAAGTCAATAGAAATACATACAATATATATATATATATATATATATATATATATATATATATATATATATATATATATATATATATATGTTCTGATGGTTTTTCGGGATATTGCTCGCGTTTCATTCGTTGAGGTTACTCGACGTTTCGGTGACATCTCATTCGCCATCTTCTGGAGTTTTGATAATTTCGAATTGATGTTGGTTGTCGTGGCGTGTTGTATTTATAGGTGGTTTCGTCTTGTTCTGCTACTTGTGATTGGTCCATTAACGGTGGGTGGGGAATCGTCTGTGTTTGTGAGATTAGGCGTCCCTGTGTTTCTTGAAGAAGTCCTGTTAATCTGATTATCGTCGGTCGTTCTATGTAGGGGATTAGGGGCATGGGGGGGTGTTGATTTTAATTGCCGTTTTCCAGGTATTCGGTAAGCGGCTTCCGTCGTCTCTTTTATTTAAATTAAGCGGATTTTTTTTCTATTTCAATCGCTTCCCTAATAATCCTTTTGTGGAAGTTGTTAACAGATGCGATGATTTTGGTGTTGTCGAAATCTATTCGGTGATCGGTGTGCAGCATATGTTGGAAAAGGGAAGAATTTGGGTCGTGTTTTTGATAGCCAGTTTATGTTCCTCTCTGCGGGCGCTAACTCGACGATTTATTTGCCCGATGTACTTTTTGTGGCAATTGGCGCATGGTATTGCGTATACAACTTGGTTCTCCAATGGTATGCGGTCCTTGGGTGGCCGTAGCCCGAGCTAAAACTGTTCATCAGATAGTATGTGATATGTCCAGATAGTTAGAAATCTGTTATGATAATATCAACTCTATAATTTTAGATAATAAGGGTACAATAGAGACTAGTCGATGGTTATTTATGTTTAATTAATCACAATAATACACTTTTCGCTTTTTATTATGTCAACGATGTACTTGATTAAATTGAGATTTAATTCGTAAATATCTTTAGATGCTTTATGTTTCAGTTTCATGATGGTTTCGCGCACTTTTGCGGGAGATACCTCCTTAAAACCAAACAAAAACGATTTAGTTTCTATTTGCATCTTAAGCATGCAGTTAATTGGATCTACTTTACAATTATGTATTGACTTAATTACCTCGTCCGCGACAGTTGCAAAAAAACTTTTTAAACTCATTATTTTCAACTTTATTATAAGTTTTTGAATTCACCACATCCCAGATCGCTCTCGAATAGTTATTTAAAGATCTAATATAATGTTCATTTGATTTCTATTGTTGGTATCTAAATCGCTGTTTATACTGATTACTTACTTTTTTAAATTCAGATTTAGAGTGATCGTTTTGGTTTTTATTTTTAATATCCGTGAGCATGTGAACTTTCGCCCTCATTTTGTTAAGTTCAGGGCTGAACCAATGAATATTTTTTTATTGTTTCCTACTTGTTTCTGAAGTAATTCATAATATTTCTCCAGTCGCAACGATCTAAGATGTTGTACAATTCAATGAGTGATTGATCTAATATGTTTATTTTGTATATCGGAGTTTTCAATAAACAACCCAAAGTGATCTGATACTCCTATATCTACAACTTTAGCTATATCAACATTTGAATTATAAGAATTTGTGAATATACTCAATGACATTGCAAGCGTCGCACCCAGAAGGAATTATTTATTTAACTTGATTTTTTGCCAACATAGCCTTACATCAAGAATGAAATGATCACATTTTCAAGAAATTGTATTAACAATCTAATAGAATTAATAATGTATTTGGCGATCCCTTTGCTCTATACACTCCTGTAGACGTCTGGACATCGACAAAATGAGATGGTCGATGTTTTCCTGTGGCATCTCGTTCCAAGCAACTTGAGTTTAATGGATCAACAGTGCTAGAGTCTGTAGACCGCGATGCAAAAAGAACAGTCTTCTTCCCATGATGTCCTATACATGTTTAATTGGATTTATATTCGGCGAACGGGGCGACCACGGCAAAATATTAACACTAGCTTCTTAAAGAATGTTCATAGTTCGACGATCAATTTGGGGACGTACGTTATCTTGCTGAAAAAGTACGTCTCGACGGCCATCTAAATAAGGCAATAAAGTCGGTCGTATGACGGCTTTAATATAACGCGTAGCTGTCATACTATCTCCAATTAATAAAAAAGGTGATCGACTACCATAACCAATAGCCCCCCAAACGATTACTCCAGCATTCCTGTGCATTCCTCTCAATAGCAAATCTATGATCATTCTCCATGGTAGCTTCATACCTTTCTAGGGCCATCGTGCATGCCTAAACAAAATCGTGATTCATTGCTGAATACATCATGCTATTCTGCTTCCCAATGCTGCCGTTCTCTGCACCAGTCCAACCTTTGACGACAGTGTCTCGCTGTCAGCGAAGGTAGGTATGAAAGAAGCCCAAGGGATTGAATGCGGCGATATAGGTTCGCATACTAACGGGCCTACCTTCTTCTCCAAACTATTCATCACCGATTTGACGCGTAGTAGCGTTGGTGTAACGCTTCTAATGTCATTGAGTATATATTATAAATACATGTACCTTGTCTTATGGCTTGTGTTGCAACTTTATGTAACCCAAAGCTAGCAAATATATTGTATAAGTGAACTGTTCTTCTGTCATTCAGATTGAAATGTAAATTGAAATCTCAACATATATACAGTGCGGGCCTAAAGTATGGAACAAATGCAGTAAATGCAAAACAAAAAATGTTGGATAAAATCCTCGAACAGGTCGATTTTGTTTTATAAAAACTCACATTTTTAAGAAAAAATATATTTTGGTATGTCATTTGTTTTTAATTAATGACGTCATCAACTTTTTTTTCCAATGCAAGCCCCATTTTTTAAATTCATTTTAAGACTCCCTTTCATTGTCGAATTGACAGTATAATAATGTTGCCACTAAACATTTTTTTGAACACCTAAATGACAATTGAATGTAAAGAAATAGTTAGTACAGTTTTCACAAAAAATAAACGAACTTTCAATTTCAACGGATATACTATACGTCTCGTCCCTTGAGTCGATTCCGATCATTTTTGGAATATGTCTGTGTGTGTGGATGTGTGGATGTATAGATGGAGGGAGGTTCTTTTGCAAGTTATTTTATTCTAAGGAGATTTAGAGAGATACATTTTGATAAGGTGAGTCCTTCGCCACATCAAAATATTTAAGTAAAGAAAATTAGAGAAAGCTTAATGGTTAATAAATAAAAAGCAATCTAATTAATTTGAAAAATGAAAATTTTTCTAGAATATCTAGTTATGCCCCATAAAACTTTAAATTAATCTAAAGATGTAATTTTTTCTCGTGTTACGCAAATAAGAAGAAAAAATAAAAAAAGTCGGCCAACTAAACAACACGTCTTCAATCTTCTTGACTTTTAATTCTACCTATCTGCCAAAATATATTAACATAGCTTATTACAACATAGAGTTACGGCAGTATATATTAAATATATTGCGCTGTTTTAGATGCCAAAAAACTTGCCCATATATCAGTAAGACCAACACACGAAGGTACTGACTGTGATGATAATCATTCAGTTAGATAACTGTCAAACTTTGTCCTTGAACAATCTATTCAGGAGCTAAAAACTAAGGAAATACTTAAGACAACCAATAATTGTTGGAAACGTCATATCACCCTCATCTAAAAGAATCAGCGAAACTCTTACTCAATCATTAAGTCAATTACTTCAAAAGATTAATGCAGAGATCAAAACTTTTGAGTTGATACCTATTCTACTTTAAAACCTTCTTCTTGTCTGAAGAATTATTTAAAAAGCCCTCATCAAACACAATTTCAGGCCTCAAATGCATTTTGTCTACACAATTATGAGAACAGTTCCTCAACAGCAAACAAAAGGGGGAGGTGTGTTTAATAAGATGACATTAGGGATTGATCTCTAAGCCATAGTTAGTATAATATATACACACGTAAACAGCGAGCAATCGTTACCTCCCTGATGGCACCTGAAAAACGAATCAAATAGTTTTAATTTAGTGCAACAATTACCCGTACCTTACCTATTACTATGGGATATAATATCTATAATCCATTATGTTGTTCCTCCATATTAGATATCTGAGGTATTAAAGCCCTTAGTTTAATAACTTTCTTCACAAATAATTTTTATTTGAGATAGATGTACTTTTTTATTTTATTCCAAGTTTATTTATTAAATTATCACTTAACTCAAGAATAAATTTCTAGTCCTTAGTTTGTTATAGAAAGTAAACTAATAATTTAAAGATTAAATTTCGTAAATCTACAGCAATGAGTCTTATTAATTACAATATACTAATATTTAACATCTGCAGATACGTATTTCCATCTCACGATCTCATCAGTACAGCTTTAATATATACTTTATTTTAAATTCAAATAAAAACAATTACTAAAATTAAATATAATGAAAATTTAAAAACGTACTCTTGCATGTGCATTTGGCACAAAAATGTAATCTTATGAACTAATAGTCTGAATTTATAACTGGGATGGTTTAGTAAATACTACAGAAATAATTATTTTCGCGATTGAGGAAACTATCTTCTTGGGGCATAATTTAATAATAAATGTATTAAAGTCCGACGAAAAATAATAGAGTCATAAAGAACTACGTAAATGATATGTGCAGTGATGTATCAATTATCAAAACCTGGAGAAAAGTGCTTGTTATCCTAAGACAACTCCTTCTATCGGTTATAAACTTATGTATTGAAAGTAATATCATTACTGAGCCCTCTAAAGTAACGGAAGCATTAGCAAAGCACTTTTCCGGCACAATTAGGAATTTTTGCGTAGGAATGACGAGCTATAACTTCCACAAAACTTCTCTACAAATTCGAATCTTGACTATAATTGTTCCTTCACTATGAAAGGATTTGAACAGGAACTAAGAGCAAGCAATAAATCCTCTTCCTATAAAATAGTTAAAGAATTACAGTTCGCATATTAAGCTAGTATCCTAGTATTATTTAATATGATATAGAAAAAATGGGAATATCCATATCCGAACTAATGCAAAATCTCACATTCCCTATAATTCAAATCATCATCTCTCACACAAGTTAGCGGTATTTCACTCCATGATACATAGAGCTTTCATAATTCCTCTGTCTGATTTATTATTATTTCAATAGCAAAGGACAATGGCTTTCCAGATGGTATAATTCAAAATTTATTTAACAGAAAATTTTACAAATGACCAGGGCTCGCTTATTTTGGATAAGTAACAGATAACATATCAAATATCGCTAGAAAAAAAAATCATCAAGTTGCCTCTAGACCAGCGAGTAAACTTTTAAATATACTTTTTAATGCAAAATACCAAATCAAATCCATTAAAAAGTTGGGTGTATACCCAGTTTCAAGTTCCAAATGAAATAGCACAAACCTAAGGCAGACAGGTAGGAGTTTTGCGTACAGATTCAACGAACATTATTGAGCATTTCGACTTAGGCATACAACAAGTTCCTTTTCTAATCGTATCCTAGAGTGTAATAATTCATTTACATATATTGATAAATTAAACTTTTTACATTTTTCAATCAAGGCCAAATTATTAACATTTTGGAGTCATTAGAGATATACCATCAAAGTAAGAATATTAACAATAATCTGCTAAATGAGTAGACCGATTTAATCTTTTCGTCATTATTTAAGCTCCTATAATGTTATATAACTCTTCAAAACACCGCACCTTAATTCGCTAAATGAGCAGACCTATTTAATCCCTTCATCATATTCAGGCTCTTATAATGTGCTGTAACTCTTCTGAAAAGACCGCACCTTAATTCGCGCTGCACCTAAATACAACACAACATTTAGTTCTTCCTTTCTAATAAATCCTCTCTTCTCATTAAAACTTACCATCTCACCTACAAGTTAATATCATGTATTTTTCTTCATTCAAAACGTGATAATGACCTGCAAAGGTAAGGTCTAGAGTTGTGTTAATTTATAATATATTGTAAACCTTGTTTGTATACAATTAATAGTGGTAATAAAACGCCAAAAGTACTTTTATCTACGATCGTACAGAAAGTAGAGGCTTTTTGCATCATTTTTCATTGTAAAAGTGGCTTTTTAATGCACTAGTGCTTTTTTACGTTTTTATTGCACGGTAATATTAAACTGTTTTTATTGCACAGAAATGTCAAATTTGACAGATGAATATATTTTGACGAAAAACTTAATTTTTTTATTAATTGATACAAATAACTAATAAACTATAAATAAAATAGATAATACAAACGAAATGGCAGATTTAAGAACTCATAAGATTTCATTTAATGCAAGTCGAAGCGATTACAAAAAAGCGAATATTTTTTCCATAAATAATAATGGCGGCCGACATTTGTGCAACTTGTTTACTGGTTGCTAAGTAACGCTTTCATTAGTGCACTGCGGGTAAAATATGTTTTCATTAATTGAATTATTGAAATGACATTAAAATATTACTCATATGAATATATTCTTTAAAATCCTTTACGATCGAAGATAAAATTTGGTAAGGTACACGTGTAAAAAGTTTCTTTATTGCACTCCTGGCTTAAAAAAAACTCGCTCGTTTATCACTCGTGTTTTTAAACGCCAGTTCGTGCAATAAAGCATCACTTTTTACACTTGTACCTTAAATAACTATTATTTTACTCTTTAAAATGAATTACTACATAGTAGCGGTCACCACCATCTTGATAATGACCTGCAGAGGTAAAACTATAGTTGTGTTAATTGATAATATACTGTAAACCTTGTTTGTGTATATTATACAATTAATAGTGGTATTAAAATGTTAAAAGTACTTTTATTTTACTCTTTAAAATGAACTGCTTCTACATAGTAACGGTCACCACCATCTTGTTTGTTATTTTAAGAAATTATTGCGTTGCTCTTTTTTAGCTTCGTGCTAAACAAGGCACTATTATTTTAGTAAAAATAAAATATTTAAATAAAAAATGGCGGCTAATGACCTCAGCAGTCGATTCCACAATTGTATATCCGTTTCTAGAGGATGCATGGCAAGGGTTTTTTTACTTGTCAGCAGAACATGGAAACCAGCTGGAGAATTTAAAACAAAAAGCAAAAACATAAGCAAAAACTTTAAATACATCTAAGGGTATAATTTATCATGCTTACCTTTTCAGCACAATCCTAGAAGAGATAAAGGAATAATTATAGGGCCACAGATGTAAGGCTAGGAGGGGAAAGAAGTTGGTCGATACTTCTAACCTTCAATACGCCTAACCTACGTATAGACTATGTATAAATATGTTCGAGTTGATTGCTATAGACCTCATGTCATTAGAGAAAAAGGAGTAGCGTTAAGAATGTTCAGCCAACTAAACAACTGAACAAAAAAAATTTCTTTTAAGAAGAGAAGTTGAAAATAAATTATAAAATATATGAAACGACCAATCTCTTATAGTATGGATAAAGATTCAGATATTACGAAGTAATAGAAACCAAATCTAATTTCATCAACAAAAGTCAAAAACAGAGCAATTCATGACTCTTAAGAAATGGCATATCAGTTTGGGATTTATTTTGCTATAACGTAAATTTTGAAACAGAGAAAGCTTTGTAGTAATGATAAATCTGTATTAAATAATCTCTAAATATACGCCTACATACCGTCCACTATTAAAATTTTATAAACAAATATACAACATTCAGTTAAGACCCGATAAAAAAATACTACAACACAAAAATTGTATGTGCAAAGCTGCTTGATCTGTTGTTAAAGAAATGGCAACAGCAAATAACAATATTACTCCCAAGGGATCTACTAGTTTAAATTTAGATCAAATGAACGACAATCAATACTTCAGGTAAAAGTTAACGGTATCAGACAAATTAAAAAATCTATTTTTTATATCTAATTACTTATCTTATACAGTATTGCGAATCACTTGTACTTTTTAATAAATAAATCCCTTCTTAATAGAGTTTTTCCAATACAATTAAAATTAATAAAAGTTATTCCAATTACAGACTAATTAGTCATATTTCAAGAAAAGTATAGTGTACAATTCGCATACAATGACCAGGATAATAGATGAGATGGACCTATTATTCCCTTCAATTCTAAAAGTTTATTGGAATCTATAAATCTGATCCTAGTTGGCGTTATTAGTATAATTTTAAACGTCTTAAAATTATTTAAATATCGATAAATTAAATAAGCAAAGTATCTATAAGTTAACTAATTAACATTGTTTTGAAATTCATTATTTAGACTTGAATACAACTTAAATGTAAATGAACCTATTCGATAAGGATATACTTCAAGTATATCTTACTAGAAACCCTTGAGGTACATAAAGCAATACATAATATAAAAATTCCCCTACATAACGAATTTACTAATTTAGTATACTTTTCAGTATTTTTTTAAATAAATATTTGTGAAACTCTTTTTGTTTATTTACTTCTAGTTCGTATCGATTAAGCCTTCAATGAAAATATAGTAACTAAAAAATTCGTTGTGGTATTAAAAAAGAAAAGTATTTTTAGAGAGGTAAAAAAACCCTGTCAAGGTCCTGTAGAACCTTGTTGTTGGTGAGAGGGCTTGAGCGGTTCTATGAGTGTTGGGGCGAGAATGGGCTGTTCAGTCGAGGGGGAGGCCCGTCCATACTGAACGGATAGCCGAGATGCGGCCTGATATGAGGATCCAGACGAATAACAGGTCAACCGCGCATCGTTGTGGCTGCGATGTGAGGCTGTGCACAAGGCTACCCGCGTGTTTGTGCCGTGCGTGAAGACACGTAAGGGAGGACAAAGAGAAGAGAACCTGGTGACTGAGACGCCCTCGTGATGCGTCACGTACGGCGGCAACACTCCACTTTGGCCCTGAGTTCTCGGTCGGAGCAAACCCACTCCGATCAATCGACTGCGTTGTAAGGTCAGACTTACGACAGGGTAAGCCCCTGGGGGCGGAGGGGCGTTCAACGGACCCAGCACATGTGCCAGGCACCTGTTCGAGTGTAACCCTTCCTTGGTGACTATATCCCCTTGGTAGCTCTGGCGATTGATTATCGACGTCCCCAGTGCGGGCTCCGTGGCGGGTAGGGAGGCTAAGGGATGATACACCATCCAACTAGCATTTCAAAAATAAACTAACAACGGTAGTAGCAGGCAGGTCGCAAGATCAACCTGCTACTACGAAAAAGATAATAATAGTGGGTGAGTCCCTGGATTCCCCGCAAAAAACAGTGGCTGCGGGCAAGTCTACTGATCCACCCGTCACCACAAAAGAAGCTGACCCACAGAAGCTGTCTCCCAAAAATGAAGCGCATTTATGGAGCCGACCTAAAGCGCAGAAGGAAGGTCAGGGAGGCATTGGCTGCTGCAAAGGCAGCTGAAGCCCTCAAGACTCCTTCTGGAAAAGAAGTGTGTGCCCCAGGAAAGGTTGGAAACCCAGTGCCCAAAGGCAAGGGGATGCTGCCGACTGGTAGCGCACAGAAAAAGATAAATCAGTCCACTGCCTCTGAGCCATCCCCCGGTCAGCCCAGGAAAGGCAAAAAAGGCGGCCAGAAGCTTCTCTCGTAAGAATGCCGCGTACTCACCTCTCTCGAGAGAAAGGAGCGACGGGACCAGCTATAAGAAGACTGCCTCTATGCACCTCCGAGTAGCCATTATCCACCAAAACAACCCATTGGGCAAAATCACAAAAGAACTGGCGGCGATTGTCGAAAAAGCAATGCCTGAGGAGGTGGACAAAATGTTCGATTCCTCAGAGCACATCCATACATTTCAGGAGTGGGCACACTCAGGGGAGATACTACGTATCACCTGCGATAATGAGCCCTTGGCAAGCTCGATCAAGACCCAGATTCTTTTACACCTATTTAAAAAGTATGAAGGGATACCATTATGCACTACATGAATAAGGAAGGGGCGATAAACCGTCAAATACATCAGTAAGGGAGACTTTGAATTTATGCAAGTCAATAGAAATAAGTCAACACTATGTTCTAATGAATCATTATTAACATTTCCTAAATACATTTGTTTTGGGTACCCATTCGTTTTGCGACACAAATTTACATGATTCCAAAACTTATCAGGATCAATATTAATAGCCTGTTCAACCCCATTAGTGTAGTTATTGTACAATATTGTATTTAAACTAGAACATTGTTGGCGCAAACGACTGTAGATAGTATAATCGTATCTAAATCCACTATTCTTACATTTTGCATGAGCTGTTTTCTTAGATTTAGTTAAACGAATTAATTCTTTAAAGCACCACTTTGTGTACTTGGACGGATTTAAAAAGTTAACAGGGACGAACAAGTTAAAAGCACAATATAAAATATTGTTAAAATTAATAATTTTTCTTGCAATTTAATTAATATAAAATTAATTAAATTGCAAGAAAACAATTAATTTGTGTATAGTTTGCTGACCTGAAATCGAATATCTAATTGTCACTTTCAGCCATAAACTCTATCGGCTCTAATGGTACGCTTGTATTGCATAAAATATCTCTAGGTTCAATATCAAAGTTTGTTTCCATTATATTCGAGAAAACTAGATCTAAAAACACATTCCTAGTATTTTGAACTTCATGAATTTGATGTAAGTGGTAAAAATTTAAAATGTTTGACATTACCTCAGCGGGAAATTGTTCTCGTGTAGTATATTATCACCAGAGTTTGTTTACAGTGCATTTGGAAGACTTTAATCCCCACATAATATAAAATAAAACGTTGGATATGCGTTGCAGATTGTTTTTATTTCCTGTGCATAGTCCTGATACTTGGATTTGTTGGATGCAAGTTATCTTATCAAACAGCTGTTTAATGTTTTCCCCACATAATATATTGGTACTATTTAATTAATTTCGAACAACAATAAACACTCCGCCGGCTTTATTTTTTGTGCTAGTTTGAAAAGACCTATCAACTCTGTATATTACAAAGTGTTTTATTCTAATTCAAAATTATTAATATTATCATCCACTAAGTTTCCACCAAAGTAATAACATCATACGCGCACAAATTAACACTAAACATAAACATTTATATTTTGCTCTTAAGGCCACCAAAGTTTTGAAAATACACATTCAGTTTTTTTTAGCAAACAGACTCTACTATACTTGGATGGCCGTTAGTATACCTAATTGATACGTTCATTACATTACACCTACACGAGTCAAGTCATTATTAAAGCGACTAGAACTACAAAACTTTTTACATGGACACTATACCCAAAGAAAGCCATGAACCAACTTTGAGTTTTGGTATTAAATCGAACCATTGTATATGCCAAACTATTTAAGATTATTTAATGGATTAAATTTTCTTGTTCATTTTGCAAAAACTTTGGAGATACACGTTCAAAGTTAATAAAATGCAGCAGTTTGGTTCTAAAATAGACCATTCTCTTGGTTGAGAAAATAAGTTGCCCAACATTCACTTAAAAAAACGGTAACGGAAAAATAGCGGAAACTTCGAGGATACTTTTTATATTATATTGGAGTCCTAGAAAAAAGAACCAAATACAAATTTTATTAAACTTTTTTAAGCATAATTAACACCTGGAAATCCAGGAACGCAGCGCATTATTAGAAATGGAGGACTGATTTTATTATTATTTCGTCCAAATCGATAGAGGATGAATTCTTTATGTTTTACCCACCATTGTGTTATGTACGAGTTATATGACAATTCCACAGACCCAGTGGACCTAATATATTTCAAAGATCTTCTTTGAGTTGCATGCACGTGTAAACGTAACTGCAGGTCTTACATCAGCATCCACTCGCGAATATATCGCACACTTTGACAGCCAAATCTGATTGTATTCTGTAAGAGATATTGAGTTCATAATGTTAAATATAATAGAAAAATAAATTATTGGAGTTATAACAGCAGAATGACAACGATTTTATTTTTTATAATCGCCAAAAGAGAAATATAACGTTTTAATTATTTTGTTATCTTATGTATTTGAAAAATAATTAATTATCAATTATTATTGTAAAATTTCCGTTACGTGTATGTTTAAGTCCCAATCAAATGAGCTTAACTATTTTTAATTTAAAATTGATTTGTAATGTCACTTATTATAAGAAAGAAATATATTTATAAAAATATATTATATTATATTATTCGTATTATTAACGTTTTCTTGATGATTAAACTAATATTTATAAGTGATGTAATAAATTGACGTACGTCCCAGTATTTAGTTAAAATTTTATTTTTCTGAACTAGTTTCGGATTATTTGGTTAATCCATCTTCAGCAGAAAAACTACAACGATACAAAATATATAAAAGTGGGTGGGTAAATGCAATGTCGGTTACAATTACATAAAATAATTTCTGTTGAATATTGTTAAAATAGAATTAGGTATTATCAATTGAAGTATTTCTATTATTCTAGGTTATTATCTATATTAATATCAGTTTTTAATTTACTTACACGTCTAATAAACATAGGGTAGGTTTTGGTTTATGATTGGTTTCATATTGTGTCTAAATAATTTATTTCAGTAACAGGTTAAGAATCCACAAAAATAATAAATAAAATCAAAAATATCGTAACCGTCAGCCACCAAATCTACCCGTTATCAGACACAATATGAAACCAATCAAAAACCAAAACCTACCCTATGTTTATTAGACGTGTAAGTAAATTAAAAACTAATATTAACATAGATAATAACCTAGAACAGGGGTTCCCAACCTGTGGTACGCGTACCGGTACCGGTACACACATGTCAAGCTACCGGTACGCGATAAGTGAACAATATTTTGCGTAAAATCATGTGTTTTTTTTATACAATACATCCAACAAGACTACAAAAAACTAATAAGGCAAAAACAAAGGGCAGCCTGGAGGTCTTTTTGTGAGGAGGTTGAAACCACCTCGCCAGCTGCAAGGCTCAAAAAGATCCTCTCCAAGGATCCCTCACGACAACCAGGTTGCCTAAAACGAGAGGATGGAAGTTACTCTTCTAACCTCTCGGAAGCAGCTGAGATTCTCATCAACACCCATTTCCCAGGATGTACGAACACCTCCGATGAAGGTTGGTCAGAACCCACACCCTCAAACCCCTCCAAGGAGGATTGGGAGGTGGCAGATCACCTCACGGAAGGGAAACGTATAACCTGGGCAATCTCACCATTTAAAGCGCCAGGCTTGGCCGGTATATTCCCGGCCCTCCTCCAAAGGGGGCTGGACATATTATCAGCCCACCTAGCCAAAATCTTCAGAGCATGTATTGCGTTCAGATACATCCCTCTAGCTTGGAGAGAAGTAAAAGTTATCTTCATACCGAAACCTGGTCGTATAGATTATACACTAGCCAAATCACACCGCCCAATTAGTCTAACGTCATTTCTCCTGAAAACGTTAGAGAAATTGTGCGAAAGATTAATTCGCGAGACGGCTTTGATTACGAATCCGATCCACGCTAACCAACATGCATACACTCAGGGGAAATCAATGGAGTCGGCTCTGCACACTGTGGTAGACCAAATCGAAAGATCTCTGGACAACAAAATGTCCACCTTGGGCGTGTTCATTGACATAGAAGGTGCTTTTGATAGAACGACCTTCAGAAAAATGGAAACTGCTCTCTCTACGCATGGTGTGAACCCCAAAGTTAGTGGATGGATCAAAAGCATGCTGGAGAATAGGGCAGTCACAGTAAATGTAGGAAATACCACTGTTAGAAAGATCGTTGCTAAAGGCTGCCCACAGAGTGGAGTATTCTCACCACTCCTGTGGAACATAGTTGTTGACAGCCTACTGCGGCGACTTAACGACAATGGCTTCCACACCATAGGATATGCAGATGACATAACCATCCTGCTAACAGGCAGATTTGAGACGGTGCTATGCAGCTTGATGCAGGAAGCAGGAAGCCCTCAAAATTATCGAATACTGGTGTAACGACCAGTCTCTGATCATAAACCCGTCAAAGACTGAAATGGTCCTCTTCACAAAGAAAAGGAAACTAGGTAAGCTAAAGCTTCCTATGCTCCTCAACACCCAGTTGACACTGTCGTCAGAAGTCAAATACCTGGGAGTGATCCTCGACGGCAAGCTGACGTGGGAACCACATCTCAAAATGAAATGTAAAAAAGCATGCGTCTCCCAAGATAGCACTTTGGCTGTACACAGCGGTAGTAAGACCAATGCTAATCTATGGAGCACTGGTTTGATCGCCCAGAGCCAGACAGAAAACCTCAGCAAAGCAGCTTACTCAGTTGCAAAGGATAGCATGCCTCAGCACGACCGGAGCAATGCGAACAACACCCACTGCAGCAATGGAAGCAATGCTCTGCCTTCCACATTCTCGACTTATACGTAGAGGAATTGGCCACGGCGGCAGCACTGCGCCTAAACTCAGTTGGACTCTGGTACAAAGGAGGCAGGGCTGGCAGACACTGTCACCTTTTAGAGGAGGCTGTCAAATAGACACCCCTTCTTGGAAGGAAGACAGACAATTTGCCACCCTTCAATAGACCCTATAATGTATCGATAAAAAGAGGAACCGGGAGTGTAGAGGGTGGGGAAGCCCTCCGAATTTACACCGATGGTTCTAAAACCAAAAGAGAATCCGAGGCGGGAATCTACTCGCAACAAATGGACCTCTCATTAGCTATTCCCCTAGAGAAGCACACAACTACTCTGCAAGCAGAGATCGTTGGCATCATCCAAGGGGCGAAAGAAATCCTACACCGAGACATCCGTGATAGGAATATCCAAATCCTTACAGGCAGTAGGGCAGCAATACTAGCAGTGAGTAGTCACAAGATCACCTCAACACTAGTAAAAGATTGTCACAACACCCTTAAACAAGCAGCACAATCAAACAGTATTGAGCTGCGCTGGGTCAAGGGACACAATAATGAAGAAGGCAACCGCAAGGCAGACGAGTTAGCGCGAGCTGGATCGGTTCTCAGTGATACCACGGAAGCAATACGCTCACCCAATCTGAAAACAGCTGAATATTATTTGCGACTATCCCGGGGGAATCTGCGTCTTATCACAGGTATCCTTACGGGTCACTGTCAGCTAAGAAAACACTTGTTTACTATGGGACTGGTGGAAGCCCCCATATCTAGAGCATGTGAAGAAGAGGACGAGACGGTGGAACATGTGTTAACCACCTGCCCGGCTCTCGCCCACCTTAGAGAGTCCATGCTAGGGGAGCTCTGGCCGAACATGGCCAACATAAGGGATAACCCCCCAAGCGTTGTGCTGTCCTTTGCTCGCCACCTTGGGTGGCTAAATTAGTGATAGAACAACACAGGGCTGTCTCAGCCAGGGGGGCACAATGGGCCTAGTGAGGCCTAAGTGCTCTGGTCAATGATTTGATCACCCTTGGCAAACTCAATCCAGATCCAGATCCAGATATACAATACATCGCCAGTCCCGAGTGTTTTGTTTGAGATTGTTAGATTATATCAGTTTGTGTTTATTTATTCAATATTGTAGCAAGTGTAGAATAGATTTGTATACATATGTATAATTACATACATTTAAATCAAATATTGGTTTATACAGTGCGTTTTTCTAAGTGTGGTCATAGGGATTTACATGCTTAAATAATTACCTCTTGTTAACTTCATTTTTCAAGGGTTAGAATAACTGCAGAGCTTTGAAAACCTTTGTAAACATGTTTAATAAGTAATATTTAAATATTTATAGGAGTTACAAAATTAAATTAATAATACTAATTATATAATACATATTTATAAAATAATCGAAAAAAAATTTATTAAAGAATTTCTTTAAAAAATTATTTTTAAATATTCTACTTGGGCTGCTAAACAATATTCTAACATCTAACTGTTTATTAATATACCTACAAATATCTGAAATAAAAATTAACTTAACATGAATTATTTGCCAGTAAACAAAGTGACATTTAGGCATCTTGATACTTCCAGCTCAATTATTTATGTACATTTAAGTTAACACAAGGTATAGTTTCTAACATGGCCACAGTAAAATAATGCACTATATATAAATGCTCGTGTTACATGGTTACATAAATATTTGAAATTATTTAGTGACTATTTTGATACAATGCAGTCTAGTGAAGTAAGTGAATTGTAAAATAATATAATCGACGCGACGTATTTATTTATTTATTTATTAAAAACTTTGTACTTCTTTCTAACTTAATATTACAAAATTTATAATATAAAATATGTAAATATGTATAATTATAACGTTTTTTAATTTTATCTGCCATGTAATAATATATAAGGGCTGAATGTTGTTATTCCAACTCAGATAATTCTTCAGAGGGAAACGAAGATGAACCATCGAAAACAAAACGTAAAGAAACTTGGATTAGGCAGTACGATCCTGATTATATGAGGTATGGATTCTCAATGAAATCTGGTACAGAAACTCAACCTATTCCACAGTGTGTTATTTGCTATGAATGTTTATCAAACGGGTGTATGAAGCCTTCTATTTTGAGGAGACATTTATTAGCGAAACATCCCAATTTAAAAGATAAACCAGTTGATTTTTTTAAAAGGAAACATTCAGAATTGTCCACTCAAAAATCAACCGTGTTCTCTTTTAGTAACATAAACACTAATTGTGTTCAGGCATCATATTTAGCAAGTTTGTGTATAGCCAGGTGTGTGAAAGCACACACAATTGGAGAAACATTGTTGTTACCTGCAACTAAGGATATCGTCAAATCTTTGCTTGGAGATAAGGCAGCTAAGGAAATTGACAAAGTTTCCCTGTCCAACAATACTGTTAAATGGCGGATAGAAGATATGGCATTACAGATTAAAAGCATTTTAATCAAGAGAATAAAAGAAAGTCAATTTTATTCTCTGCAACTAGACGAAAGTACTGACGTCTCCAATCTGGCACAATTGCTTGTGTGTGTTCGATTTGATTTCAAAAATGAAATACAAGAAGAAATATTATTCTGCAAACCGTTATCTGCGTGAACAACTTCGAATGAAATATTTAAAATAATTAATAAGTATTTAATTAAAAATAATATGTTGGGTCAAATGTGTTGGAGTTTGTACCGATGGTGCTCGAGCTATGATTGGAAATTTATCCGGCGTAGTGACTAGAATTAAAGAAGTAGCACCGAAATGCAAATCTACGCATTGTATTATTCATCGTGAAGCCTTAGCCACAAATAATATGTCTGTAAATTTAAGAAATGTTCTCCAGGAGGCCATAAAAACAGTTAATTTTATAAAATCTCAAGCGATTAATTCCCGCCTAGTTACAATTGTATGCAATGAGATGGGCAGTATTCATAAAACACTTTTGCTTCACACCGAGGTACGATGGCTCTATGGTATCTATTTTTCTTAAGGATTCTGCAGATTCCAAAAAAGACAAATTTGCCAATGAGGAATGGTTATTCAGACTAGCGTACCTATCCGATACATTTTCTCGACTATATGATTTAAATTTAAGTTTACAAGAAACTAATAATTCTTTGTTTGACTTCAGCGATAAAATATTAGCATTTAAAAGAAATCTGCAGTTAATGATACAGCAATCAGAGAAAGGAAATATTAGTATGTTTTTTTCTCTCTGCAATTTTGTTGAAGAAAACAATTCTCAGTATCAAACTGCGTGTTAACGACATTAAGCAACATCTAATATCGATGTCAGATTGGTTTGAAAAATATTTTATAGAACAAATATAGATCATTGCTCAATATTGAGCCTGATCTTCGCCTGAATCTAACAAAAATTGATCCGATATTTCTATGCTGGTAAAATGTAAACATTAATATATATTATAATATTTTTACACATTACATACATTTATATTTAGTATAATAAAAGTATTTTGTTTATTTATTTCGTTGAAATCTTTTTTAGGGTAGGCCCAGAATATGACATTACTTTAGCATAGTGTACATATAGAGTTGCATTCTGTTTTTCCAAAGTTTTTGCCAAAAAATCTTCAATAAATTGAGCGTTAGGAATATTTTTTTTGTTAGACAAAGATTTGAGAAAAAAATAAGGCCATTACTTTAATTTGCGAAATATTTACACTGGTACGCAACCACATTGTCTATTACATACCGGTACAACATATTCAAAAGGTTGGGAACCTCTGACCTAGAATAATAGAAATATTTTAATTGATAATACCTAATTCTATTTTAACAATATTTAACAAAAATTATTTTATGTAATTTTAACCGACATTGCATTTACCCACCCATTGATATATATTTTGTATCGTTGTAGTTTTTCTCCTGAATATGGATTAACCAAATTTTCCGAAACTAGTTCAGAAAAATAAAATTTTAATATTTACAACATTATATTAATATAAATAATGGGATTTTAAGGATATACTATTGATATCATATTTTATGTATTGGTTGGCCGCGCAAAATATCATATATACAAGTAAATTGTTTGCATTTATATTTAGTAACATATTATTCTAATTTAATGTGCACCAATGTTTAGTTACAAATAAATCGTATCGAAGGTACATACCGTTAATAGAAAAAAATATAATTCAATAAATTTTCATCTCATAAAGCAATATGCAAAATATGATATGGCTATACAATATAACGGTATTATTATCACCAGTTTACGATTTTAACTGATGTGAAAATTGCTATACTGTGTTTATAGGATTATCTATGTATGTCCAAATAAAAATTAACTAATCGATAGTTCTTGTACACATCATTAATGATATTGATTTGAAATTATATCTATCAGGATATTTATATTGGATGGCTTCTGATTATTTCCATCTGGGTACATTTTTTAAAACTATCTTATTAGTGACGTAAACGTTAGTGTAAGGAATAGTTTTTTGTATTTGGTTATATCTGGAGTAGATGCTGATTGATTTGCTGAATATTTAATGCTCTTTTTCATCGTTAATCTATCGATGGTATCCAATGCAGTTACACTTTTGCTAATTAATAACACAGAAACTGTTGCAGGTTAACTACTACTGTGAAATCAATCAGAAATTACTAATACTTAAATTATGCCCTAAGTGAGCTTTTCCTTAATCCCAAACGAAATTATTCCTGTAGAATTCACGATTTTTTTTAACTAGTTATTATATTTATTTTAGTAATTGTTTTCATTTGTGTTTAAAATCAATTTTATATTTTAAACTTGATTTCTTGTTTATTTAATTTGTTTGGCTTGTTTATTATAATTAAATCATCGTAATTTTTTTTTTAAATTTTCTCATTAATTCATTCACAAACTGTTCAAAATAGATTTAAATTTTTAAGCTTATATGACAGAAATAAATACATTCAAACTACATGTTGCTTTTTTTCTTTCTGTACTATTTGTTACACGCAAATTACCTTTGTATAATACAATATGTGTCGAGGTATTAGCTAGATAAGTATATGTTTCAATAAGTAATTTGTGTTAGTCTTAGTAAGACACATTGTTGTAGATTTACGAATTTTTAAATTATTAGTTAACCGAAAAGTTAATTGTAGGTACTGGAAAACGATTCATCACAATAAAGAAGTCCAGAATATATTTGGTTAATCAAATACAAAATTAAATTTTAATGGAGAACAACAATACATACATATTGTTACGTTTTCTTGAATTCTATCAAATGTGAAATTAAACTACAGAGTAGGATTCAAAAGTAATTAGCCTTCGCTAATGACTTTTGAAGCTTCGTTCAAAAAGAGAGATTTATGGAGCCGTTGGATATAACCGACTAATATTCTTCAAAATAGGAACCTATTTATTCATCAATACACTCTTGTAGGCGGCTTTTCCACGACTCAAAAGATTCCGCGAAGGCCTGTTCCGGGATGGCTGCAAGGGCTGCCTTGACATTTGCCTCGGTCGAGTCGAAACGTTTTTCTTTCAGCGCTGGTTTTAAGCGCAGAAACAAGAAGAAGTCAGGAGGCGACACGTCCGGACTGTAGGGAGGCTGGAGGACCACAGAAACGTTGACTCGGAGAAGGTAATCGGCGACGATAAAGGCTGTGTGACTGAGAGCGTTATCTTAATGAAGCTTCCAGCTGTCCTTGATGTCCCTTCGCCAGCACGCGAAGCTTCCATTCAGCCTTTTCTGGACTTCCTGGTAGTAAGCAGCAATTACAGTCTACCCGGCCAAGACAAACTCGTAGTGGACCTCTTTCACTCCGAAAAATGCGATGAGCATGGTCTTCGTCTTCGATTTGCTCATCCGCGATTTCTTGGGACGGGGTGAGTATGAGGTGTGCCACTCAGCGCTTTGTCGTCCCAAACGCCTGTTGAAGCGTTGAGAATGTTTCAGAAGAGGACTTGCCCAACCGAAAGCAAAATTTGATCGCGTATCGTTGCTCTAACGAACTTTACATTTCAAAGTGTCACGCATCGCCGTACAGGGGCTTCAGTTAAGACCGATGCAACCGAAAGCTCGGAGGCAACCAACCCGCGTTGCACTGCGAAGCTAGCACCATCTCCACCGTCACTGTCAAGGGGGGTGCGCACGTGTCTGTATAAAGTGAGGCTCATTATCTTTTAATCTTACCCTGTATATATTTAAATTGTTTATTTATACACACACATGTATACTAATTATTTATTTACAACTATAGCACTTTATTTTTTATGTGAGTTTATTTTTATAATTATTTATTCCCATTGTCATACAGTTTATTCTCCCTCGTATAAAGTTGGTCAGTAATTCTTGGTCGCGCTGAGTACATTCTCCTCTCCCTCACGATATTTTATTAAAAAATGTGCCATTCTGCACTGCACGTCAATATTATTCTTGGGCCTTTTTGTAAATTATTTTGTTTGGAAGAAGTAATACGATCTTTTGGTATTAAAATCCACTGTATAAACGTTGACGTTGGCGTTGGCAATAAGTACTTTCAACTCTCTTAACTATCAAAACAGGTGTGTTAAATAGGTTAAAACATGTGGTTCTCAAAGTTTCTTTCCATCATAATTATCGTTAAGATATTCCAGATAAGTTTGCTAGAATAGTCTTTTAAATATTGAAATATTAGAACATAATTATGTTTATATGATAAATGAGGCTTTCTCTCGGTTTTTGGGGGCTAATCTATTTGAAAAAAAAATTGTGGATCCAATCAATGTCTCTGAAATGTCACTAACTTAATTACCCTCTTAAGTTACATTATTGAGTTAGCGATAATCAGTACAAAAACGAATATTTTTTTATCAAACACAACTCAGCCAATATTTCGTCTTTGAATTACGACTTCTATCTAATTAACTTTCAACTTTCCATTTTCTCGAAGAAATGAACCCCGCCCGGGTCTCTTCAATTAAAATTATAGTAGTATGTATTTTAGATTTTATTTAAGAAGAGCAACAAAGCAAACAATAAATAAATAAATAAATAAATTATTGAGTACTATTCAATTAATTTTCATCTATGCTAGTTACTTATCAACTAACCACTATGGGAAAGTACGCCGTTAATGATGTAATCTGTGTTGATAATTTCTTGTTGGTAATTAAGCAGATGGCACGTTTTTATCTCCAATTCCCTTAACAAGTTATGCTTAAGAGCTTTTCTACAAAAATTAGCTGGCATGATTAGAGATTAAACGTGCCATTAGCAAACGTGATTATTTATTGAATAACCAGCAAGAAACAATAGGTAAAGAATTGATCAACACTTTGTTTGTTTCACTGATTGTTTATATTTACTCGACTACTTCTGCTGGTTACAGCAGTTCAAAAGTGATTATAATAGAAACCGGCAGGTTTTATATTCAGGTAATAGGTGCTTTAAATATAGGGGAAGTCCAAATCTCTTCATTGCCATTAACGACGGGGTTTCCCAAATTTATGGCTCTATTTATATCCCTTATTACCTGAGTATAAAATCTTAAAATTATTTACATCTATAAAATGATTATTATTTATACAGTGTTTTGCAATAGCAATACATGTTAAATGTGGTTCTCGTTTATCACGTGGTGAAACATTTTTAATGTTAAGAGTTGTTTATAGAAAGGCACTTGGTTGGTTTCACAATTTTTGAAACTAAAATTGTGAAACCAACCAAGTGCCTTTCTATAAACAACCCTTAATAGCAATACATTTTTTACTGTTTAAAAAGCCTTTTTGTGTTATAAAAGTCTAATTTGGCCTATATATAATGCGTCACATTCGACAGACTTAATCTCTGAAGTAGATTCGATTGATTAGTGCAAATGATATTTAACTCTCTTCCTTTAACATTATTGATAAGTTTATTTGAAAATAATCAATATATTGAATCAATTGAATCTAATCTAATAATAAACCCATTACTTGACAATATTCATTTACAAATTTCTTTCAACTTTGATAATGATCCGTAATGATCGAAACACGTGTCAGTAGTTTATCTGATAAAATATATTTTGAATAAAACAAACATTTTTGAAAACTATCATTTGAATCAATTTTAGGTTAGCAAATGATGTAGAGTCATTTCTTTGTATATGTTTTTTTAAATAAGTTTTTATGTTATTAAAGAGCAGGGTTCGGGAGAAACATTATTGTATAAGGTGGAACACCGAATCAATGATATTTTTTGATCTGACACTACTATTAGTATTCAATAACATAGAGTGCACCATCTGGAAATCTTTCTACTAGTAGTTGAGCTGGTAGATAGTAGCATTTTTGGGTAGTTCAAAATTCAGTGATAATTCGACGAAAAATAATTTTCACATTATTATTGTATCTGGATCTGGATCTGGATCGAGCTTGCCAAGGGTGATCAAATTATTGACCAGAGCACCTATGCCTCACTAGGCCCGTTGTGCCCTCCCGCCTAGGACAGCCCTCCATTGTTCTATCACTCATTTAGTCACCCAAGGTGACGAGCAAATGACAGCACAATGTTGGCTAAGTTCGGCCAGAGCTCCCCTAGCATGGACTCTCTAAGGTGGGCGAGAGCTGGGCAGGTGGTTAACACATGTTCCACTGTTTCCTCCTCTTCTTCACATGCTCTATATATGGGGTTTCCACCAGACCCTTAGTAAACAAGTGTTTCCTTAGCTAACAGTGACCCGTAAGGATACCTGTGATAAGTCGCATATTCGCCCGCGACAGTCGCAGATAGTATTCAGTTGTTTCCAGATTGTTTTAGCGTCTTGAGAGTGTTCTCTTTGAGGATGTCAGTGAGCGCCGATCCAGCCTGCACCAGCTCGGGTGCCTTGTTGTTGCCTTCTTCATTGTTGTGTCCCTTGACCCAGCGCAGCTCAATACTGTTTGATTGTGCTGCTTGTTTCAGGGTGTTGTGATATTATTTTACTAGTCTTGAGGTGATCTTGTGAAAACTCACTACTGGTATTGCTGCCCTTCTGTCTGTAAGGATTTGAATGTTCCTATTACGATCTCTGCTTGCAGAGTAGTGTGCTTCTCTAGGGGTATAGCTAGTGATAGGCTTATTTGTTGCGAGTAAATACCCGGTTCCTCTTTTGGTTTTAGAACCATCGGTGTTAATTCGAAGGGTTTCCCCACCCTCTACACTTCCGGTTCCTCTTTTTGTCAATACATAGGATCTGTTGAACACGTAGCAGGGTCTTCTTGACAGCCTCCTCTAAGAGGTTACAGTGTCTACCAGCCTTGCCTCCTTTGTATCAAAGTCCAACTGAGTTTAGACGCAGTGCTGCTGCCGTGACCATCTCCTCAACGTATAAGTCGAGAGTTGGAAGGCAAAGCATTGCTTCCATTGCTGCAGTGGTTGTTTGCATTGCCCCGGTCGTGCTAAGGCATGCTATCCTTTGCAACTGAGTAAGCTACTTTGCTGAGGTTTTCTGTCTGGCTCTGGGCCACCAGACCAGTGCTCCACAGATTAGCATTGGTCTTACTATCGCTGTGTTCAGCCAAAGTGCTCTCTTGCTCTCCCCCCATTGGTGGAGGGAATATACCGCACATACCTGGCGCTTTAAATGGTGAGAAGCTTTTGATTGCCCAGGTTATACGTGCCTCCTCCCAATCCTCATTGGAGGTGTTTGAGCCTTCCTCGGTGACCGTACATCGTGGGAAATCCTCACGTATTAGGCAACCTATTTGTTCTGAGGGATCCTTGGAGAGGATATTTTTGAGCCTTG
The DNA here is from genome assembly GCA_963969525.1 of Ontholestes murinus. Lineage (NCBI taxonomy): Eukaryota > Metazoa > Arthropoda > Insecta > Coleoptera > Staphylinidae > Ontholestes > Ontholestes murinus. The sequence continues at coordinate 39,156,550 of OZ018395.1, forward strand.
CAGCTGCTGAGGTGGTTTCAACCTCCTCACAAAAAGACCTTTGTCTTTGTCTTATTAGTTTTTTGTAGTCGTGTTGGATGTTTTTATAGACCATCCACTCCGACTGATGTTTTGATTTCTTCACACCACCAGGGTGTGGCGTTCCCGGATATTTCCACCTTTCTCGCAGGGCAGGAGTCCTTGTATGCTTTTATAGTAGAGTATCCTGGCTTCCGCCCGGTATGCCTTCATCCTCCGTTTCCAGCGGGACCTCCCCTCGAGTTCTGTGCCGCCAACCGCCTCTTTACCAAGTCTATGTCTTCCGGTTGCCCTGGAATCCACAGACGAGCTTTCCTCAGCATTGGTAGCTGATCCACCTGGGCGACAGTCAGTTTGGCCCCTTCCCACAGTGGTGATAGGCGGGAGTCTTCGTCCTTAAGCCATTTCAGGGCGGGCTCATTATCGCAGGTGATACGTAGTATCTCCCCTGAGTGAGCCCGCTCCTGAAATGTATGGATGTGCTCTGAGGAATCGAGCATTTTGTCCAGCTCCTCAAGCATTGCTTTTTCGACCATTGCCAGCTGTTCCTTGGTGATTTTGCCCAATGGGTTTATTCGGTCGATAATGGCTACTCGGAGGTACCTAGAGGCAGCCTCCTTGTAGCTGGTTCCTTTGCTTCTTCTTCTCGAGAGAGGTGCATTCGCATGTCTGCGTTTTTTCCACCTTTCTGGGCTGACCGGGTGATGGCTCAGAGGCAGCTGAGCGATTTCTCTTTTTCTGTGTGCTGCCAGTCGGCAGCATCCCTTTGCCTTTGGGCTTTGGGTTGCCAATCTTTTCTGGGGGGCACAGTTCTTTTCCAGAAGGGGTCTTTGCAGCAGCCAATGCCTCCCTGCCCTTCCTGTGCCCGTCTGTGGACGTCAATAATCGATCGCCAAGGCTACCAAAGGGATATAGTCACCGAAGACGGGTTGCGCTCGAACGGGTGCCTGGTACATGTGCTGGGTCCGTTGAATGCCCCTCCGACCCAGGGATTTACCTTGTCGTAAGTCTGACTTTACAACATAGCCGATTGATCAGAGTGGGTTAGTTCCGACCGCCCGTTAAAGAACTCAGGGCCAAAGTGGAGTGTTTCCGCCGTAAGTGTCGCAACACGAGGGCGACTCAGCCACCAGGTTCCCTTTGTCCTCGATCTTGAAGGGTTATGGTGCAACCTACATCATTGTGATGTTCCGGGAATATGTTCATGAGAACATTAAACACAGCTTTGATTATATCCTAGTAATTGACTGTACAGCTTAATTGTTGGTTAATTGATAGAGAATTAGGACAGATATATTGCTCTATATGTAGGATTTCTTTTCTTTTCCTATTCTGTTTCTATCGTAGCTTGATTCGTGTTCTGTTAAAAGAATAAAAAAAGGAAAATCCTTGGCGGAGTGGTACGGAAAGATGTTCATAATATCGGTAGATAGAGATTTGAATCTATTCAAATACTTACATAGACCTCATTGGTACCCATCTTCGATCAGTTACTGAAACTTGAAATATAAGCCAGGTATAAACATGTTGATGTATTTTTATCGAATGATGATTATGGATTGATTTTTTATTATTTTTTTCAATTGTTAAAAACGTTCTTGTTGAATTGTTTAATTGTTGAATTCTCTGAAATTATTTCTTCCATGGCGGTTGAGAATATGTATCTTGTAATAAATAGTGTAGCGCAGTGAAGAAACAGTTATCATCTATTCATACTAGTAGGGAAATAAGCTATCGATAAGCCATATATATGAAGGAATACTAGTGTTTGTATATTTATAAACTTTTTGTTTATAAGTTTTTGTATATAAATAAACAGAATAAATTAATTCTTGCAATCAAATACAGAAAATGTTAAAATACTTTATTTTAGATGCAGTTGGGTTTTAGGACTAGGATTTTATCTTTATTTGTTAACTAGTCTATTGTTATTAGTACAATAGGTGGTTTATAGAGCGACCTAACAGATCTACTGTTCTACCCTTAATCAATCACTTCCCAGGCAGTCCCACGTCCTCCATGAGCCTGGTAAATTTCTTGGGGGTGATACTGCTGACTTCTTCGGGGAATAATCGATCCCGAAGTGTGTAAGACGCTTGTGAACAATCGCGACACAAGTGCATAGTATGTGATCGGTCGTTTCATCTGCATCACATAATCTGCAGTTTCCACTTTCCTATTTTCCCATTTGCACAGTGTCTTGTCACGAGTCCGGTGAAATTTCTTAGCTCGTTCCTTGCGAGTTTAAGCACCTTGATTCTGTGATCGAGTTTGATGAGTCGTTTTTATTGATGTAGGCCTGGTACATTGTTCCAGTGATTGCGTCTTCTGACCTTTTCCCATTTTTGCACCACCATTCTTCTGTGCGCCATGGGGAGTCCGCAAAACGGCTCTGGTCCTATAGGAGTGGCATTTGCACCTCTTTTTGCGAGTTCATCTGCCACCTAGTTGTCTTTAACATCCCCGTGCCGTGAGTCAGTTGCAAGAGGGATCTTCGACACTCCCAGACAGACCGTGAGCCGTGACTATAGGCTCAAACGGCCTTTAATTCGGCTTGGTTGTCTGGGCAGATGTATATATGCGCGCCATTTAGGCGCCTACTCATTCTCTAACGCACATATCAATTGCAATTGCTTCCGCAAAATCATGGGTGTCGTACCCAGAGCTATGAAGCTCCTGTGGTTTCGGTTAGGGCCATACATGCCTACTCCCCTCTGTTATTCTTGGCACCATCCGTGTACCTGGCTGATATTCCTCGACCAAACTTCTTCACTCTCATCAAAGCCATTTTGGGTTCCTCACAATTACAAGTGAACAATGCCTCGTGCAAGCGTAGAAGGTAAAATTGAAATGATTCTTATTTATGGCGAATGTAGGAGAATTATTGATGAGGCTGTTGTCTTATACGCTGAGCATAAGGAACCTTATTTTACGAATCCCCTCCGTATTTCTCAGGAAATCCCCATTTCCAACGATTTTTGCCAATTTTGAATTTTATCAATTATAGCGTCGTCTGTCACAAAAAAATTTCAGATAAAACTTTCTTATTTTTTCCCTTAGTATTTAAATCCGTACAAATAAATGGGGGTTTCTATTTGACTTTTCTATTTCTCACCCCTACTCCCTAGGGGGTTGAAGATAGTGGGTCGAGTTTCGTATCATTAGATGTCCCCCTCCGAGGCGAGCCAATTTTAATTATATTTTTTTTATTCGATGTGTAGTTTTCGAGATATTTCAATGTCTTCACTTAAATTGAACATCCTGTATATTTATAGACCCTTTTCTTTCAGATAACAGTATAAGTGAGCCGAAGAAAAAAAATGCAAACAATACAGTGTTTAATATATTAAATATGGTTTTATTCCGTCACCAGTAAATAGTATTTTATCTAGGTGTCTTAAATGTAGTAAATGATGGCAAATGATTCAAAGAAACCTTGTAAGCATAAGGAACATTTAATAAAAATCCATAGTGACAAAAAAGATAAGGATTTAACGATATTTCAATCACTCAAAGAAGCATATTTGAAAACACCGACATTGCAAGAACTCATAGGGATAACATCTAAGAGAGGTGACGATGATGTGATAATATTTCTTTAATGATTGCGAAGTCCAGAAAGACGCACTCTATTGACCAAGAACTTATTCTACCAGATGTAAGTGAGGTAATACGCACCATGTCGCACATATCAGCTTTATATATTATAAATTGAATTCAACTGAGTAATAATACTGTACGAAGAAGGATCGACAAAATGGCTTAGTGTGTAGAAACCTCTTTATGTCATTATTTAAAAACTTCTGAATTCTCTATACAGCTTGAATAATCAACATTACCAGGAAATTAAGCTTTACTTTTAGCTTATGTGAGATTCGTAAAAGAAGAAAAAATTTAAAAGAATTGTTATTTGTTAAATGTTTAGAAACTTATACGAAAGGTGAAACGTTATTTACTGAATTGAAAAGATGTTTCTATGTAAAAGCTATACCCTTGACTAATATCTCCGTTGGTACTGACGCTTCAGTAGCAACCGCCATGACGGTGCTCCGGCAATGGTAGGACGACACCGAGGCTTTCTGGCATATTTAAAACAAGCTATACCGAATGTATTATTAGCACATAATGTCATTCATCGACATCATTTTATCGTAAAAAGGCTTATTGAACGTTTGCATGAATCATTAACTTATGGTACTACAGCACTTAATAAAATCGAAAGGAACGCCTTAAATGAAAGATTATTTGCTCAACTTTGTTTGGAAAATGATGATGACTATAATAGTTTACTACTTAACACAGAAATACGTTGGTTATCTAAAGGTGCATGTTTATACACACAAAACAAGAGGGGAATGTTCTCAGTTTCTAAAACTTTCAAAATTACAAAATAGAATTCAAGATTTCTTTGCTTATTGTCAATACTTAACAGTCGGACTTTAACCAAAGATTTGAAGACATTCTTAAATTGAATATTCCTGACTGGCAAGCAGTCAAACTCAGAGAACAAATACAGATGAAGACATACTAATACAGGAGTAACTTATTGAATTATTCACAAATGAGGAGCCCAAACCATTGTTTAAACAAGGATACGACAACTTCTGGTTACAAAAACAGATCCCAATTTTATATTCAGTATTATAGTTTATTGTACAGAAGCTGTTGATTGCTTTTTCGTCTTCCTATTTGGTATAACGTTGATTCAGTGCCGTTATGAGTCTCATCACAAAAAAAACTAAACCGACAAGAAATTAGTATTCGTGGGGATTTTGGGTTACTACTCACAAACAATGAGCCGAACATAAATCTACCCATATACCCATCAGGTCCATCCAAGTCATTTTTTTTTTGTATTTTAAAACAAGTTGTAATTTTAATAAATGCTATTTACAATGTTTCATGTATATTTTATATTTACGTCACCATTTACCATTCAAGACATCAAATATAAATATGTCATTTTTTATTATGAATTTATGTAGTTTTTTCACTCAGGGGTCCGTGGGCAAGTTTTAAGTATGAAAAGGGGTCCGTGAGATAAAAGACTTTGGGAACTACTGCTGTAGTGTAATCATGTCAAGCAAACGTCACACAGAAAATTCGAGCTATCAGCGACGCCATTTGCAAATGCCACAATATTGAATGTGTTTCTTAGTTTCAAGTTGCTTACTTGGTTTACTCATGTTGGTTGTTCTATAACTTAGTTAATAATTGATATAAATTGATCTCGTAAGTGTACAATTCTATCATTGCTTCTTTGTAGGTGAAAATGACGCGTGATTATAAACGTAAGTCGCCGGCAATTTACAAAGAACAATTGTAAAAGGAAAAAAATCGGTCACAAATGATCAATAATTAGAAAGTGCAGCTCTTAAGTTTGGTTTGATTCAACATTGCGGACTCATTGCGGCTAGGCATCGAAGGGCGTTCTTTTTAGATCAAAAGTCGTGAATCCATCCACTCGTATTGGTATACTTGGACGTAGTGGTCGTGGACATGTACATCCAGAGAAATTCCATATTCATTTGTTAGTTTTAAGCACGAATTCATTTTTTCCATTTTTCTACTCAAAATAAACATTTCAATCTATTTAAACATTAAAATTGTCTTAATAATACACATTTTTATTGACAAACTACATATTTACATTTAAATAATAAATAATGGATGATGTGTTAGTGAATTAGTTCGTCAAAAGGCTATCGACCAGCAATCGATTCTACCTCATATTTTTGAAACGTCGAAAAATTTAAGGGTTTGGTAGAAATGTTATAACAGCATAGAAACGAGCTACAGCCGATCTACGGCGAAATTGTAGCCGAAAGAATAAGCTCTCCAACGATAATAAACAGTTTGTGCTATCTCATCAAATGCGGTTTTTATAGGCCAAAGTGCTTATTCAATAGGTTCTGCCCCATGTTCCCCTACATATAAAAAGAAATAAATTGAAAAAAAACATACGTAAAATTTTGGGCGAAAAAAGCATGGGCTTTGGTAACTGATTAATTAAATCAATAAGTTGATGAAGCTCTTAGTTTCTATCTGGGGCTAAAGGTTGTACACTGCAACTATCATTGGCGATTTTATTAGGCATGCCATGATTTGAAGTCATTAAAATAATCTCTCTCAAAAATAATTTTAGAGCCGGAACCACCGGCAACTGCTGTATTTTTGACTTTCCTATTTAAGAGATGTCAGTAGGAACACTTAGTGTCTGAGATTTCGTTGTAATGGTGTTGCATGTATGACTATAGCGACAGTAAATCCTGCCATTAGCTGCCTTTTTGCATGTACGTAAGACATTATTCTTACTGGCTCTGAATGGAAAATATTTTTTTTGTTTTAAATTATTTCCCATGTAAAATGTATTTAACTTATATTTGAAATCAATTTTATAATAAAGCTGTACTGAAGAGATCGAGAGATCGAAACACGTGTCTGCAGATGGTTATAAATTGAGTATTGAATTATTTAATTGCTTTTACTAATTTATTTTAATTACATCAACTTAAATTAATTTTTTGTTCCAAATTTATCATAATATAGTCACTCACAAATTATTTAACGTACATTAAGTCATTTTTAGTTCTTTTTACAGAAAGAAATACGTTCAAACTAGTGTTGCTTTGATAGTTGTACTATTTGTAACACGCAAATTAATTTGTATTATTCAATGTCTGTCGAAGTATTAGCTAGAGAAGTAGTTGTTTCAAATTAATTTGTTTTGTAGTCTTAGTAAGACTCATTGTTGTAGATTCACGAAATGTTTTCGTATTTTTAAATTTATTATTTCCCATGTTTTTATTAGTTCTTGGATTGAATTTTCCAGCATTATGCAGGAATAATTGCTGTATCTGGTGGAGTTTAAGCAGGTAAATGGTTCTATTCAAACGATTCCTTCATGATAATATTGAATTAATTAGGCGGATACATAAAGAAACTTTATAACACATTAAAATAAAACACACACACACAGCTTAGAGGGTTACACATTCATTTTCAATGCACAAGCGCCCTGGGTGGATCGGGATCACTTGTGGCAACGAAGCTACGGCAACGTGGTAAAGTTGCATAATGCCGAAATCGCTCCCTGGGAGTTTGCAGCCCTAAATGTTAAAAGAATGGAATTACCTCGTTGTAGACTGATACGGCGAGGATACAGGTTCGCACAAAGGCGAAGCAGGGCAAGTCTGATGAAGGGACAGGAGCCTCAAGCTCCTAAAAGCCGAAAGGCGTAACTTTGGAAATGCCTCCAGGGTCCAACTGGTCCCTCGGAGGTTAACAAGCCTCCAGGGATCAAGATGGCTCCAAGGGACTTCTCGACCAAGATACTATCCGAGAAGCAGGCTAATGCACGCCCAAGAATATGTCAAAGGACAAACTGAAGGCTGCCGGAGGCGTGGGTCATTCTAAGGCCTCTAAATGAAGGGACAGTGGGAGAGCCACCAAATCAACCGGCAGCACTCAAAAGCAGCATCAAGTGCCTTAGGCACCAGGCTGGCTAGGGGGCGAGGCCAATTTCTGGGATCATGGAGAAGCAATTAAGGTACTTCATCACCACTCGAATTATCTGGTATGTAACATAACGTGCGGCAGGCCACGGGCCGCCCTAATTTTCAGGAAAGACATCAACTATGTTCCTATTCCACAGTTTGTCACACGGGACCTAGTGGCAGCGCTTGTGGATGTACCGACAGGAAATGACAAGAGACAAATTGTAATTACGCCGCCTACTATCCAGGCGACGAGGACAACCCACCACCACCCCTCATTAACTATTGCCACAGAAATGGAAAACAAGTTATAATGGGCTGCGATGCTAATGCGCACCACACAGTATGATACCGCTCAGATTTAAATAATAGGGACGTACTTTCCTGATTATGTATGTGCTAGCGGTTTAGACATCTTAAACAGGGGAAATGAACCTACTTTTATTAAGGCAAGAGGTACTTGATTTGCCCTCACAGAGACCTCAATGTCGGACCATCAGACGATTGCGATCGAAATGGAAGACTGAAACTTCAGGGCCTCCAATACAACATTGCGACCATAGAGGAATAAGAACATCGTAGCAGCCTATGAGAAAAGTTGCCCGGTAAAGAAGGTATTCTTCTCGAGAAACGTTCCCTGGTGGAAGAAGGAATTAGATCGATTCAAGGCTTCCGCTCGGAAATCCTTCAACAGAGTCAAGAAAGCATACCCCGGTTGTGGAGAGAGGCCTAAGTGGTATTTTGACCTAAAGACAAAGAGGCAGAATGAGCAATCCTATACAAGGAAATAGCACTCGGAATGTTTATAGACACAGAGAGGGCATTTGACAACCTGGATGGACTGCACCAAAAGGGCTTCATAATCCAAGGCTACGCAGATTACATCGCTGTAATAATCAGGGCAAGCATGAAAGCATTTTTATCGCCAACCGTCAGTAAAACCATGTATTACCATAGTGATTTCCGGAAGTAAACAAACACTTTATTTAACTGTAAAATTTGCGGCAGGTAAAGTACTTTACCTGCCGCTAAACTGTACAATAAAGTATTTTACCTGCCGCAAATGTATATCGACATAGCCATGACTATATGACATTGACAGAAATCGTGTGTTTCGCTGTCTCAGCTCTAACAGTGAAAATTTAATCGCGAATTATTTATTAAAAAATAGTGGAAGAAAACAAAAAGGAAGATTTTTACCAAGTGCACCGGATGAAATCTACTCGATGATGAGGGTAATTTATGCAAACTTTTCAAAACAAATTTGATATGTATGTTTACGTTTTACATATGGAAATGTGACAAGTTTGATATGTTAATATTTTGAAATTATAAATACGGTTGGCGATAAAAGTTTGTATGCACCACGTCAGTAAAGTGTCTTTATTGAACTCGTCTGTTACTCGCCTCGTTCGCTTCGCTCACTCGGCTCATAATCTCAGACTCGTTCAATAAAGTATCACTTTACTGACTAGGTACATAAATAACTATTACAATCCTAATGAAACAAGTACTAAATATGATCAATAATTGTGTATTCGGAAAGGACTAAGTGTCAACCAGAATAAAACGATCATAGTTCCATTCATTGTTAGAAAGAAGCTGCATAATAATAATAATAAACAAACTTTATTTCAAATAAATGGTCACAAAATTAATACAAAAATTCTGGAACATAAATAAATGAAATGAAATTACTAAAAACTAAAAATCCAGAAATTCTTTTATTTACTTTTAATATTAAAGTATTAGTTTAAATTATATAATTCTGCTTCCAACAGAAAATCATAAATTGCTGTTTTATACTTTTTAAGCGAATTTAATCTCTTTAAAGGATTCCTCACTGAATGAAATGGAAATGAACCTTTCCAACGAAGTGAAGTATCTCGGTAAAATTCTTGATGCCAAACTAACAGGGAATCAGCATATTGACAAAATCTTGGCTAAACCAAAGGCGTTGCTCTGAGCCTGCCTGCGGCTAATGATAAAATCCTGGGGATTAATGCCCAAAATTACATATTAGCTGTATAGAACAGTGCGCCGCGGTGGTGGTACCCATTGCCACCTATGCTGCCCTCGTGTGGTGGCTAAAAACCAAAACAAACTAGACACACAAAAGAAGCTGGACAGGCTTCAACGTTTAGCATGGCTAAGCATGACAAGGACCATAAAAACGACCCCTACCGTGAGAATGGTGATAATCGTATGCTCCTACGGCTCCATCTAGTAGTACAAACTATTGTGGCCCTTCGGCTACACCACAGCAAGAAAACATTTTCGGTAGATTGGACAGGGCACTTAGAAATACAGCAGTAAATCGACCCGGTCCTCCTTTACAACCAAATAACATCATGTCCAGGAGGCTCGAATTCGAAATATTGTTTGAGGTATTGATTGAAGATCCGAAAACGGCTTCGAAGAGAGCCAAGGAGTTTGGTGAAGGAATATCAGTCAGGTACACGGAGCTTTCTGGCTCTGGGTACGGCACCCACGATTCTGCAAGCGGAAGTAATTGCTGTTGATATGTACGCAAGGGAATGCGTGGGTAAGTACATAAATGGCGCGCATATATACATTTGCTCAGGCAGCCAGACCGCACTAAAAGCTGTTCGAGCCTACAGTCACGGCTCACGGACTGTCTGGGAATGTCGACGATCCATTTCGCAATTTACGAAGAACAACTTGTTGACCCTCATGTGGGTCCCAGGGCACGGAGGTATCAAAAGCAACGAAGTGGCAGATGAACTCGCAAAAGAGGCACAAATGCTACTCCCATAGGACCAGATCCATTTTGTGGACTTTCCATGGCGCATAGAAATTGGTGCAAATATGGGAAGAGAACAGAAGACATAAGTACTGGAACGACGTCCCAGACATACGTCAATCATCGCGGGACTGCCCACCAATTAAACTACCTGCTTAACAATATAAATATTTGTACATTTCTTAATTTTAAGTAGATTAACTTTGATAATGGTCTGTGAAGACCGAAACACGTGTCAGGCAACTGAGAATAAAAACATTATGGAACAAAACAAGTGTTACTTTCCACCTAATATTAATATCTGTTTCCATCAAGAGTGTAGCGCAACAAGTATTAACTTTACGTCAATCAAAATGACTCATCAAACTCAATAACGGCCACGGGACTCATGTCAGGGCAGTGTGTACTCTGGTTTTAGTTTTATATTAGAAGTTGATTTGTAGGGAGTTGATTAACATTCATTGTTAAATTTTAATTTAAAAAAACCTGATCGTATCAATATATTTTTATAATAAATTTAAAATGTATGGCTGCTATGCGGTAAACAATTGTAAACAACCAACGTAATTTAAAATTTAATTAAAAAGTATGTAAATGAATAAATATTTTCATAACACCAATTAGTATGGATACGGTAAATAATATTTACTACAGATTGTAGTAGAAGTTAAAAGTTTTGCAGAGGAAACGGGTTTAAAATTTTTAGTAACTTTTTTTTATATCGATTTATTTAAATAAGTTTTATTTTAATAAAGTAATTCTTAACTCCTGCAATTATGTGTAATAAATGACTAATTAAGAATGTAACACATCCAATTAAACTTAACTTTCGCAAGACTATTTAATCAGATATATCAATTTAATATAAAAAAATCACACTCATCAAATTGAAGTGCACATCCAAGTTAATAATAGTGAAGTATTTTCCTATTTCAAATTTTAGGAGAATTGTGTGAAATCGGAGTTGTAGCAATCGGTCGTTCGGGCCGGATGCGCCGATTTCAATTAGGGCATAAAGGAGCCTCCGGAGCGGAATTCGCATTATTCCTCGAGCCGAGGCGAAAGGGACGGATTTGAAACCGCCGAGTGGACAAATCACCGCAAATGAACCGAGGAGGAAATTATTCGGTCATCGGTTCCAGCAAAACCGATCCGAAGTGCTGCGTTTGAAATGTTGGACCGGCTATGTGCGCACTCCAATTATTGCAACAACGAAATTATCGGATTGGATGCGGTATATTATTATATTAATTATTCATTATTTTAATATGGAATTCAAATTTTAATCATAAACCTATATTAATATAAATTTTGTTATAGAAAATAGATGTGATTAATCACCTGATTAAATGAAATAAAGTTAAAAATTGGAAAGAGATTGTCAAGTGCAGAATATTAGACAGGTCAAGATTTGGAAAGGGTTATTGTGCTATATGAACATCACCCGTCATTTTTTTTAGATTTCCACAAAAACGCTTCTTGGTTCAAAGATGTTATATAATTATAATAATTGATATATACATATACCATATTTAAATAAATTGATGTTGATTTATTATTTATTCAATAGTTTCAAGACAAAATTGATATTTTCTTTTTAAAAATTGTATTCTCATAATTCACATAGCGAAGTGTTTTAATTAGGTAAGTAAAATATGATAAAATATGATGTTGTATTCTTTAATTAGCAGAAGAGCCACTTCAGTACGTTGGTGTGTTTGGAAGAAATAGTAAACATAGGTAAGTACTCTTGAATATTAAAAATGGTGTCGAGAATATGAGAGATAATAAAATATATTACAACAGCATTTAAACTATTGATAGTGGTTCATAATAAAACATTATTTATTTAAAGTATGAACTTCCGATGCTTTTTAAATTTTTATATTGAGTAGATTATAGTAACAATTAATAAAATATTTAAAACGTTAATATAAATATTTTTATAATAATTCTGCAAAATTCTTCTTTAACAAATCTAGGAACAAAACTCTAGGTAGTTATCGATTTCTAAAAAACAAACGAAGAAAAAAAAATGTGGATGCATTTCCATCCATTATTTCGTAGACTCAATGGTCTTTGCTGGCCACAATAAAACGAGTGCACTTACACAATCAAACAAATCCATTCCGGGTCCCCACTTTTGCCGGACAGACGCAACAATGGAACACTAGAGGGATTTTTATGCCCGTCATCCGGAACTGTTCTCTTAAAACTTTCACAATCTATTTTTATTGTCCGTGGAGAGAAAGAGCACACCGGCATTGTTGCCCCCTTCGCGGACGCGCAATTTACAAACTTTATTATTACATCCAGTACATATATCTCGCTACCATAAAGAGAGGATTCGATAACATATTTCACTTGCAAAGTGCACACATTCCTCTTGCTCTTCCACTTCCTCTTCACGCCTTCTTGCCAAAAGTTTTCGTCCGTCTTACACTGCACTTACAACAACGGATTATTCAAGTAACGAGATTCTTTTATAGATTACAATATCAACTGTTGATTCTTAGCATTTAATTAGCTCCATAATAAAACACTAAACATAAAATTAATATTTCATATTATATTAATATACATTTTCTTATAGAAATGAGGGAGTGAAAGTTAAGGGATGGCGTGATTAATGATCCTGATGAAATAAAGTTAAAAATTGGAAAGAGGTTGTCAAGTGCAGAATATCGGAAAGGTCAAGATTCACAAAGGACCTTAGTGCCATATAAAGAAAAATATTCTGAAGGTGTGAGTTAGGCGCCTCCCGTCAACCGTCTTCTCTTTTATATTCCCACAAAAAGCTTCTTGGTTCAAAGATGTTATATAATAGTTATAATTGATATATTAAATCATATTTATAATATAAATTGACGTAGATATTTAATAGCACTTATTATTATAACATAATAATAACGTAAAATATATTATGAACAAATTTTCTGTGAAACAAACGAAATGTTTTTAATTTCTAAATAAGAAATTAAAGTTCTTATACCAATTTAGTGGCCAAAGATTAATAATATTTTTCATCGGCTGCAAGAGGTTAATTAATTTTCATTAGTAGACTATTAACATATCCGAATTTAAGTACGATGACTAACTAGCCAAGACTATTTATACTATCGAGTGATACTTTTTTGTTGTATTTGTTTGGCTTTTTTCGTTACAGGGTGTATTGAGTTTAGGCAATATTGGTATTAGTAATAAGTAATTCTTGGAATTACGTTCTTAAAGATTTAATTAATAAACTAACGACAGTAATTCTTCACAAATAATTTTGATGAAAATGTACATCTATCTCAAATAAAAATTATTTATGGAGAAAGTGTTAGTGTTTTTATTCGTTTTTAAGAGGGTTTATGTACGGTATTTATATCATATAAAATAAAAGAAATGAACTGCTTTACCGTTGTTTAAAATAAATCGTATATTTTAAAGGTTAGTAAATAGGCATTTAAAGTAAAATCAGATTTTAAATTGGAAGAATAATTTTTCTTGCATTAGATTAAAATGTAGTACACAATAATGCTTTATCTTAATATCATAACTATCATTGCAAGTGAATTAAGGGTTTGTGAAAATCTTACTTTTGTATGAGTTATTTGTTCAAGATTTAGGGCATAAATAATTAAATGGTTTCTTTATAGTTTTTGCTAGTTCTAAAGTATCCTTACATATTTAAGAAAGACTCATAATTTATTTATTTACTTGAAAGGTATTGTAGCTATAATTAGCGAATTCTCAGTTGTAACAATTGATGGTCATTATTAATTTATAAACTTTGCATTAGGAAGGATTACATTTATCATAGCCCATCGATTACTAAGAGAAAATATTGAAAGAAATAAACTATAAAATTTTTCATCCTCATATTTTTTTGATATATTTTGTAAGTACAATGAATGAAATAAATTATAAAACTACACGCCTTCCATTGATGTCATTGCATTAGTCTGTTGACGAACAGGGTACCGTTGTCGAATTACCGAAGAAAAATCTCGTGGAGCAAAGTTGTAGCACTTTCTTCAACGGTTTCTTTTCTTCCAGAAGAACTGTTGCTGGATCTTATTGATAGTCGCTTGAACTCCGGCATGGCATGTGGTTGGTGCATCGTGGAAGGCATCGAAAACATCTGGGACGTTTTTCCAGGGTACATTGGTGAGCTTTGGGGTCTCATTCGTCGCGCCTGGTGCGATGTAGTACTTCCTTTTCTAGAATATATCCTTTGTTTACCCAATAAATGATGTCCTTGGTACCTGGTTAAGTCTTTAAGGCGGTGATTATCTTTTTTAACTCTAAGTCTGCTTCCCGATCTCGTAATTTGGTGGTGGGAACATATTCCATAAGCATCAGTACGTAGCACATTTGTGGGCTTTCTGATTGCGGTGGCAGTTTTGCAGGGCATCAGTCACGACATTTCATTCCCCGCTTATGTACTGGACATAAACGCGATGCGGGACTCTCTGTAGTACTCATCTTGTTAAAAGACCGGTCAACGAATCGTCAAGGCAGTCCTTTCAACGTATCCTCGAAATTTGTTGATGTTCCAGAAGGCGGCAAGGCACTGATGGTGAATATAGAAAGCATTGGAGGGTCCTGAATGTGTCTTACTGTTCTTCTTTCCATATAAATTCGGCGTTTTTCTTCGATAGTGAGGTCAGGGGTCGCGCTATTTCTGAAAAGTTTAGGATGAAGCGTCTCCTTCTTGTTCGTTGATTTCCTCCAATTAGTAATGGTCGCTACCTTGTCTGGATCAACTTCGATTGAGGTTCTAATATGGCCAAGGAATGGTACTTTAAGTTGTCCTATATTCGTTTTCTGGCGGTTGATCCGGAGTTTGTATTTTCATAATGTCCAAAATATCAGGACTAGATTATTAATATATTATTGTAGATTCTGGAACATCAAAGTAAGCAAATACCTTGATTTTTGGTAATTCTTGGCACAGTCTGTCCATCATATTCATTTCGCAAGCCAAGTGGCATCCTGGTGAATTTGTACGTTTCGTAGTAATATAAGAATGCGGTTTTATTTCTGTCCTCCTTGTAGACGCAAACTTGCCAATATCCTGATCCCAGGTCTAGTTTGATAATCCATTGGTTTCTTCCTGTAATCTGGAGTAGGACTTTTATTCTCGGCATTGGGTAGTTATTGTAATCGCATTTAACCTCTGGTAGTCGACACATAGCCGTGTTTCGCTATTCTTATTTTGGAATCATCACCACCGGTGTCGACCAGGGTGATGTGGTTTCTCGAATAATTCCCTATAGTTTAATTCTTCTAACTGCCCTTTTAACTCCTGCTTTCTTAGTGACAGGTGATAGGGTTTTTATTGGATTGGTGGGTTGTCTCCAATGGGAATGCAGTAATCTATTCCGATGGTAGCTGGTTCATCTTCGTCGAACATATCTTCGAAATCCTGTAGGATGTCGTCTATTTGGGAGCGTTCGTTGTTTCCTAATTAGGGGAACTTATCTTCGCGCAATTGTAGGTGAACGTACCGGACATGACACTTGCGTTAGAGGAAGGTGGTGGCCCCTAGGTTTCAGGATCGTTGGAATTCTTCTTTCGTTCTATTTCTCAAAAAGGAATGGCGTATCCAATCCTGGGGTTTTCATAATCGTAGCTCATGAGCTGGTTATAAATTTGCCATGTTCCTTGAGCAACATCGATGCGGAATCCCGCTTTTCTTAGGAAATCCGTCCCTAGAATTGTCTCTGTGGTTCAGGTACCTGGGAGAACTACTTATTTCCCGATGATACATCCTTATATATTTATCCGAACTGTGGCAGTTGGCATCTGTTGAGCTCGGAAAACACCATGGGCTAGGGTAATGTCTCTCGTTTTTGTTCGAAAGTCGATGCCTCTTCGTAGGGGAGCGGCATACATTTTCCGGCATGATAGTGTGATTTGGTGTCCAGGATAGCTAGTTCTTCCAGATTTTCCATGTATAATCGGTATTTTGGTGCTTCTGATTTTCTGTCCGCATAATATATTATCATGCTTGTCCGTATAGGGTTGAATTTCGTGCATTGGCTTCTAACCACTCCGGGGGTGTTGCAACCAAAGCACTGAATACTGTTTCGTTTCTTCCTCGGTGCGGAGGGGTTGTCCTTCCTTTTTCGGCTTTCGTCCCAAGTGTGATTTGTTCTTCTACAGAATGAACATCTAGGCATTGCTTCGGGATTTGGTGGAGGCGGTTTCTCGTATCTTGCGTTTTTTGACAAGTCGTTTTCTTCTACTTGTCTCACTTGGTCGATAAATACTTCAAATGTTGAGATTGTTGACCTCGGCAGTTTATTTTTATTGTTGCGGTGAATTACGGCATACAGAATGTCTATGATATTTTCATCTTGTAGCTTATGGGTGCTTTGCTTTAAGGATGAATTGGTCTGTATTTGTGGCTTGCTTTTGAGAATTTTCGAAGATGTCCAGGAATAGTTTGTGTGCTGGTTTGGTAGGTGTTTCCGGAGTCTTTGTAGGGCGTCGCTCCATGTGAAGACTCTAACTTTTTCGCTTTGCCACCAAATTGCTGCTTCTCCTTGCAGGATAAAGGCGATTTCCCTCAGCGCCTCATCATCATTTATATCTTCGTTTTGTTCATACAGTATAATCTGTTTCATGAAGCTATCCACTCGTTGAGGGTCTCATATCCATTTGAACTGGTGTGAAGGCTGCAAATGCTCTCTTCGGCCGTAGTTCTGCAGATTTATTAAATATTTCCTAAAATTTTGAGTGGAAATCCTCCTTTCATTATGGCCGCGCGTAAGGTATAATATAATCAAATTGGGAAATTTATTGGGAATCTTTGGTTGATTAGTTTCTGTCAAGTTGTCAATATAATTTAATTTGTTTGAGAGCATTATAAAACCTTCTCAAGCGACGAGAATGATTATATGCAACCTGAATTATAAGTATGTTTTTATAAACCGACTTACAAACCGACCCAATAAATTTAACTGTATAGTATTAATATGATATATTTTTACTAATATACGGTTTGCCATTTTAAAATATTAAATTAACTCATAGAAATAAAAATATTATTCCTGAACCATATTTCGAGTAGATAATAGCTTATTTAATTTTAGGAAAATGCCTCGTTACTGCAAGTAACTGGTAAGGTGGGCGCAATTAAGAAAATAAGGAAATATAGTTCAAAATTTTTCACCACGGCTTAAGTTAACAAGCTATCTATTATGTTCTATATAATCGAATTGCCTAAAATAAGTTAATGTTGCCTTTTGCTATTTGGAGATTTGACAGTATATTTCTGACAGTTTTGCGCTGCTTTAGATATCAAAGGTTGGGCATATATCTTCATAGTGTAAATGGTATTACTATAGTTGTATTTTGTATTTCGGTAAACTAAAGATTATTATAAGAAAATCAAACCCACTTTATACCTGATAAACAGTTTTCAATAAGAGGTTATAATATAATTTATAAAAAGATGTAGGACTATGGTAGGTATACTTATGCGGATGAGATGTATTTTTAAAAATACATTAAGAACTGATCTTTAGGTCTTACCATGCATAATAACAGTTCGATATTTATTACAATATTTAACATATATCTTTCAGATACAATTTGAGAGTGTAATCAGAGTCGATCTGATAAGACAATTACTTGGACCATATCTATTGCTGGAATATTTTAATGCACGGTATCCTTTTGTCTCGAAAATAGAGGCAATTCCTAAATAACGGACAACATTTTCATTTGAATGTTCATAAAATATCATTATTAACAATAGATCTAAGAATAGCTTCGCTCACACTTGTCAAGCATCTTCAGTAGCAGAACATCGAAGATCTATACGGAAGCGACGATTTCCTAAATATTTTATCAACTATCACTCCGAAAGCCATAAGTTTTGTATTGAAGTCACTTTACTAGAAATCTTCGAAGATATAGGTTTCACTATATATAATACACAACTCCGCATTCACCAAGCAGCAGAAAAGTCTCGACTGAACACCCTCTATTCTGTGGTAGAAGGTAGAGGTCAGCTATTTATATTTACAAAAGTAAGTGTAGGAAAGATAGTCTTATTGTTTTTAAACAAAAGCAGTCCGATGCTCTCTACAACAATTTGTAGTTCAAAAACAACTATAATATGATATATAATAGCTATGTAAATTCAATTATTAGTGATACTGTAGAGAAAAGTAGGTGGTATCGTCGGACAAAGGCTGTCGTCTATCATAAGGATTTGTAACAAAGTTAAAGGCTTGTGAAGCGGCGGTAGAATTAGCAAAGCATTTCTCCAACTCAAGTAATTCATCTAACTATATACTTGAATTCTCACGTAGTAAAGGTGAACTAGAAACCACTACATTTTTACACAGATTTGGATCTTATTATAATTATCTGTTTACATTTAATGAATTAAATAAACACAGTTATATTTCTTACTTCACTATTTTATTTAATTCAGTTCATTGTCAATGGTTAACTGGTGTTTTCTGATTTTCAGAGATAAAGGTTGCAGGCGTCAATTTTTGTTGTATGAGAAGGCCACACTGGTAGTATAATCTAAATATAAATGGCACTATTATTCATTATTAACATGTTCTCATGTTAATAACCTTGCTATAGAGTGCAAGGAGGCACTTAATCTAAATAGGTGCCTTTCTAACATTGATTAGAGAACGAGTGGAGAGATTTAGCTGCCGCTGTATCAGGCTAGCAAGTAAATCGTCTTAGGTTTATTACACTATGTAGGCATTAGATATGCTACTTAAGCAATTAGACCCTCACCAGTAAATAGTCATTG
Source organism: Ontholestes murinus (assembly GCA_963969525.1). Taxonomy (NCBI): domain Eukaryota; kingdom Metazoa; phylum Arthropoda; class Insecta; order Coleoptera; family Staphylinidae; genus Ontholestes; species Ontholestes murinus. The sequence goes on from OZ018395.1 coordinate 39,175,607, forward strand.
TTTCGAAGCCGGATAGTTACCGTTAAAGTACAGATGACTTTAATTATTTTTGTGATATGAACTATCTGTAAGTAGCAATCCAAAACACACACGCTTTAATCATTTTATAGTCCTGAGACACAAAAAATATGCCCTGCAACTTTCTGTTGTAAGGACGGTGTGTATTTGAGCGTACGAGTTCAGTTAGAGTTCAAATTCAAATATACCAAAACTCGAAGTCGGAGTCGGTAAAATCCCACCATAGATAGCTCCAAAAATATGTTTTATTTTAGATTTGTTTTAAAAATTATAAATCGTTATACGAACTCTTGCTGTATATATACAGATAGATCTAGAATTTATGTTGAAGTGGGATCAGCTATCAACTTCTGGACACTTATCCCTCTTCTTTTATGTACACTGCCGAATGCTATAAAATTTTGCAAGGACTTAAATACGATATGTCACGTAGTAAAACAATTAATCTCATCACTAATAATTTTACTAAGTGGTCAGAATAATGAAATGCGATATGTTGATTGATGAGTTACATGAAGATGATGCAATATAAAATAACTTGTAATCACTTTCCCCACAGTTTATTTTTATTTTGCTTGAGTCGTGTACTCTTGTACAGCTATTTAAAACGTTTACCTCATAAACAAAATGTACATATAGCAAAATAAAAATAAACTGTGGAGAAAGTGATTACAAGTTATTTTATAATGATATGTTAGTTTTAGATTGCTATCCTCTCTATACCATCTGCATCTCTGAAATAAACACGTTATATTTGTAAGACTGCCATCATATGTTGGTGTCGAAAGCATCGAGCTAGCATTCGGAGCTGCTTATGCAGATTAGATTAACCAAGTCTTGAACCGTCCCAACGACGCCTAGGTCAATGTTATGGCATTGGTTAGCGCAGGGCATGACTAGAAAACTTTTAAAGTAAGCTATAAGTTGTAAAACTCTCTGCGATAGAATGAAAGTCACTGGTGAAACTTAATAGGAGAAAAATGTCGCTTTGGACTGTCTAAAAATGGGTCACAAATGCAACTATTGTCACAGCCCTCTAACAGTGCTGTATATATTTTAATAGAGGAATAAGCTTACTTAAATCTAAGAATTATTGTGCATTAGTTGTGGGTTATATTTATTATTTGTTGCTGTGTACTTTGTTTCCTTGGTATCGAGAATTTTAAATCCGACAATGTTTTTATCTATACATATTGTCTTTTAATAAATAGAAAAAACACGAAAAACATAGATGGTGTTGAACAAAGGAGTCTATATTAGGTTAGTTTGGTCGTTTTTATGTAGAATTTCAGAATTACGTTTAATTTTAAAGATTTCAAGCGACCCGAGTAAATCTATTTTTAAGCCTTTTTCAGCGAAATAAATTATCTCAAGCATATCTGGGTCGTCAAAATTGTGATTATTATTTAACAAATGATTAGCAAAAGTTGATTTTTCATTTTTGTTATTGCCTGAACTTATATGTTCTGACTGACCAAAAAAATATAAAAAAATAAATTAATTTTCAACTACACCTTATTTCTTAATTTGAATACCGTCTTGACTAGTTGACTTTATATACAAACTATATTATATGGTTTCTCGTTCTTTTAACTTTTATCATTATTTACATACTATTTTAAAGTTTTTCTCAATTTCATGTATAACAACTATTTCGAATGATCTTCTTAGGCTATGCTTTATTTTATCTTCCAAATATTTTATTAGTTTGGAATTTTTCTACGGTAATATTTGAATGCCTATTTATAGTTTTACTGCATGCATTACTTTAATGCTGTAACTTTAAAAAAAAAAAAAACTTGTACTCTTGTACAGCTATTTAAAACGTTTACCTCATAAACAAAATGTACATATAGCAAAATAAAAATAAACTGTGGAGAAAGTGATTACAAGTTATTTTATAATGATATGTTAGTTTGAGATTGCTATCCTCTCTATATCATTGCATCTCTGAAATAAACACGTTATATTTGTAAGTCTGCCATCATATGTTGGTGTCGAAAGCATCGAGCTAGCATTCGGAGCTGCTTATGCAGATTAGATTAACCAAGTCTTGACCCGTCCCAATGACGCCAAGGTCAATGTTATGGCATTGGTTAGCGCAGGGCATGACTAGAAAACTTTTAAAGTAAGCTATAAGTTGTAAAACTCTCTGCGATAGAATGAAAGTCACTGGTGAAACTTAATAGGAGAAAAATGTCGCTTTGGACCGTCTAAAAATGGGTCACAAATGCAACTATTGTCACAGCCCTCTAACAGTGCTGCATATATTTTAATAGAGGAATAAGCTTACTTAAATCTAAGAATTATTGTGCATTAGTTGTGGGTTATATTTATTATTTGTTGCTGTGTACTTTGTTTCCTTGGTATCGAGAATTTTAAATCCGACAATGTTTTTATCTATAAATATTGTCTTTTAATAAATAGAAAAAACACGAAAAACATAGATGATGGTGTCGAACAAAGGAGTCTATATTAGGTTAGTTTGGTCGTTTTTAAGTAGAATTTCAGGGTTACGTTTAATTTTAAAGATTTCAAGCGACCTGAGTAAATCTATTTTTAAGCCTTTTTCAACGAAATGAATTATCTCAAGTATATCTGTGTCGTCAAAATTGTGATTATTATTTAACAAATAATTAGCAAAAGTTGATTTTTCATTTTTGTTATTGCTTATATGTTCTGACTGACCAAAAAAATTTAAAAAAATTAAATTAATTTTCAACTACACCTTATTTCTTAATTTGAATACCGTCTTGTCTAGTTGATTTTATATACAAACTATATTATATGGTTTCTAGTTCTCTTAACTTTTATCATTATTTACATACTATTTAAAGCTTTTTTCAATTTCATGTATAAAGTACCAACTATTTTGAATGATCTTTCAATTTTATCATCTTCTTCTCAGGTTATGCTTTATTTTATCTTCTATATATTTTATTGGTTTGGAATTTTTCTATGGTAATATTTGAATGACTATTTATAGTTTTACTGCATGCATTACTTTAATTCTGTAACTTTTTTAAAATGATTAAAAAATAGCGATCAGCTAAGAAAACCTGACAGCTTATAATATTATTTTTCATAAGAAGCAGATTTAATTCTTTTTCAAATTTAAGTATATGTAATTATTTGTAATGAACATGTATCCAAAACATGGCCTAGCAATAAGGAGAAGTCTAGCAATGTTTGAAGAATATCAACTCTTTAAACTTCTATTTTTTGCTAGATTTTATATTGGATCTATACATGTATATAGATCTAAATTTCATATTTATATTCATTTCTAAAATATTTGAAATTTTCTTTATATTTAGAATCCATTTTTTTAATAAATAAATCATACTCTATAATTTAACTTGATGATTATTCTTAATGATTTCTTTTGTAAGATACAAACATTCTGAAATGAACATTAAGAATAAAATATTAGGCAATATCTCAGTAATGATTTAAATATTCATCGACAGATTGATAGTAGTGTCTTTAATAATAATAATAATAATAATAATAATAATGCTTTATTCACTTTGCCACAATACACATGCTGTACATCGAATGTTTACATGATGTGGGTGTGAACGTCAATATACAATAAATATAGATTTTGAATATATAAAAGCAAAATAAAATTTACACATAATAAAACTATGTCATTACAAGGATAAATAATACACAAAAAATGAGGTAAACAACACAAAAACAAGTTAAAAACGTGGCTATTGTTCGAAAAATTCCGCTATGGTATAAAAGCAATTATCTATGAGAAATTTTTTAAAACTACGTTTAAACTGTTTGCAATTTAGGGTCTTGAAAGCATCCGGGATTTTATTATAAATTATACTGCAGGAGTAGCCAGGTGATTTTTCGAACATTGTGCTTTGATGTTTAGGCAATCTTATATTTAGCTCATTTCGCGTCTGATAGTGGCGATTTGTACCATTTTGAATGAATAATTTAATATGATTGTGTATATATATGGCTGCTTTGAGAATATATATACCAGCAAGGGTAAGAATTCCATACTGCTTGAAAGTGTCACGACAAGATTCGGTTCGTTTTAAGTTAAAAATTAGACGAATTATTCGCTTTCGCAACACGAAGAGTCTGTTAAAATTATTTAAGTTTGTCCTTCCCCAAGCTAGTATATTATAGCTCAGATGTGAGTGAACCAGAGCGTAGTAAATATTTATTAATATTTCGGTAGAAAATGTTTGCCTTAGTTTTAAAATAGCGTAAAAAGATTTGTTTATTTTTTCGCAAATTTTGTTAATTTGTGGTTTCCAGGTTAGTTGTTGGTCCACAATACATCCAAGAAAATTAACGATTTCCGAGGTACAATGCAATTTAATCTTTGATTTCTTGTTGTAAAAATTAATGGTAACCGTTTTACTGTTATTTAAAATTAAATTATTTCTGAAACACCAAGTAGTTATTTGATTATTAGTCTGCTCAATTTTTTCAATTAGTTCATGCTCCGAGGATGCGTTGACTATTATGGAAGTGTCATCAGCGTAGTTAATCACATAGCCACTTGTTTTGCTTTCCTGAATGTCATTAATAAATAAAATAAATAACAATGGTCCCAGAGTTGATCTTTGCACTACCCCTTTCGTAATATTATATTCACTGGAATCACACTTATTTACACGCACGTATAAAGTTAAGTTAAGTTAAAAACGATACAATTAAATTTAGAGCAGTTCCACGAATGCCTAATGCAAATAGTTTTTCTTGCACCAGCTTTACGTCCACTGTGTCGAAGGCCCGCGTAAAGTCGTAGAATAACCCAACAACTAATCTTTTCGAGTCGATTTGTTTGGTGATTTCTTCTATTAGTTTTATTGTCGCTGTTTCTGTTGACTTCTTCTGTCTGAATCCATGCTTTTTTTCTCCAATCAATTTATATTTATTAATACATTCCCAGAGCCTATTGGCGATTGCTGTTTCCAATATTTTTGAGAAGGTGTTCAATATTGCAATTGGGCGATAATCTTCTACATTTTCTTCGTCGCCTTTTTTGAATATGGGTATCACTTTTGCGATTTTTAGTGTGTCTGGAAATTTGCCACTTTGGAATGCTAAATTAATCAATGTAGTTAGTGGCTCTATAATTTGGACTTTAACATCCTTAATAACAGCTATTGAAATTTCATCTTTTCCCTAACTAGTTTTATTTTTTAACGATGTTATTATATTATGAATTTCGTCAGGAGTTGTAGGTGTTAAAAATAGCGTATGTGGATTAATTGGACACTTTGTTGCATTTTCAGAGCGAACATTTCCAAAACAATCATTTAGTTTCTTATCGGCAACTGTAGAGAAGTATTTAGCAAATATTTCTGCCACTTCATACGAGTTAGTCGTGGGGTTTCCATCAAAATTTTTGATTTTCAGCGGCTTAGCTGTTATGATTCTCCCAGTTTCCGTTCTTACCAATTCCCATATTTTTTTGGGTTTATTAGCGCAGTGCAGAATTATTTTGTCATAATGTAATTTTTTGGTTTGGACTATTAGCTTTTTATGCGCCTTTTTATCGATTTTATACTTTCCTCTTAGTTCTGGAGACTCTGGAAATATTTTTAATAAATCATCCACAACTTTTTAGAACGTTTTTTTTTTTGTTTCTAATAATTGGACAAGATTTTTTGAAAATGTGAATAAATTCGTCGTGAAAATCCGAGTATGCTGTATTTATATCCATACAAGATAGTTTATTCCAGTTAATAGTTTGTAAATAGTTTTTAATTTCATTTAAGTTTGATATTTTAATTTGTCTCGAAAAAGCATAATCATTTGATTTAGTTGAAATGTTTGGCATCTCACATGTGAGAGTCATAATTTGTGCACAATGATCAGAAAGATTGAAGTCAATATTTACACATTCATGTTCCATATTCGCAACTAAATAATCAATTTGCGACGATGATGTACCCGTTTCTGTTTCTACAATTCTAGTCGGTTCCGACAAGTTATTTATAATCCCAAACTGTGAATAGACCTATTAACATGTTCTTGCTTGTTGTATCTTTTAAAAGATCGATATTCAAATCACCACATAGTATAATATATTTGTGTTTAATTTGGGCTTCTTGTATCATTTCAAATATATTAATAAAGAATTTTTTCATATCGCCACATGGAGGCCGATAAATTGATATTAAACATATACTATAACTAGTCGCATCAATTGAACAAGCTGCACACTCAATTGTAGATTCGATAGAAAATCTGCTGACATTATATTGTTTACATTTAAGCGAACTATCTGTTAGAATTATTGTGCCTCCATGTTCTCTGGTTTTACGTGTAAAGAAAGCTACTTGTTCATATGTATTTAAAGTAATAAGATCTATATTATTAACTTTACACCACGTTTCTGTTAAACATAGAATATTTGGTTTGACGTGTTCTAATATTATTTCTAGTTGTTCCATTTTATTAAATATGCTCCGGGTGTTCTGGTGCATAATTTTTATAGTTTCATTGCTGGGTGTTTCTACTTGTCCTTTTTTATGTAATTCCCGTTTGCTTTGTAGGGGTCGAAAAAAAACGAAACTTGCTTATTTTGATTCCCAACGGCCATAGATCCGGGACACAGATATCATTTCGATACTTATCCGGAACTCCTAATTTAAAATATTTATATTTATCACCTGCTAGTGTATCATATTTTTCATACGATTCAATTATACTGGATATATTAGGTGATATATTTTGTAGGATAGATTTCAGCTGATTTTCTGAGAAGTCAAGTTTAAATTTTCCGATGTAAAACCATGATTTTCGTTCTTCCTTGTATACCACTTGATTGCTGTCCTCATTATTTCCAGTTATCGACTCGGTATTAACTTTTAACATTGAATATTTTATATTCTGTTTGTTTACATTACTTATAGTATCATTCCCAGCGCTATCTTGTTTTTTGCTTGCAGGCTCGGAGTCTCGTCTTTTTGGTGGTTTTATTATTTTATCCAGTTTATTGCACTTTGTGTTTATAGTTTGCAACGGATTTTTGTCATTTCGGTCATCTTCGTATAAATTATCTACGCGTGCGCTACTCAGTATGTTCTGTGCTCTGTCATTTACATTGATTGTATTTATTTCGTTAGATGTCAGTGCCTGGTAGTGGATATTGTTAAATAGTGCTATTTGTTGTTTTAGTGATTGGATAGTGTCATTAAGAATTATTATATCTTTTTGTGATAAGAGTTGTTTTAAGTAGTATATTTCAAGTTTACTTGCGTTATTATTAGGTATTACTGTTTCCAAACTGTCATTTAGGTCCTCGCCACCTTCTTTTTCATCACAGCAATTAATTGTTCTGTCATCAATTTTGATAACGCCTTTTAGATGTTTTAAACATCCAGGGTGAATGAGTGATGCACATGTGATGCACGTAAGACCGGTTTTGGGTGATTTCTTGCAGTATTTACAACATTTCACTTCGCTCGCACTTTAAATCGAGAATAGGTTTAACAGTGTAACATAAATTTTGAAATTAGTTCCTTCAGTAGAAAGTGCAATTGTTTTCTCTACTAATGGAAATTCACCTCTCCTAAGATTGGATAGTCTCAAATTCTTTGATAAAAATGTAAGAATAGACGTTTGTGTGCATTTAATTTAACTATTTTCTTTCATTTATGAATCAGCGCTTTTGAAAGCTTCATATAATTGGTAATTTCTAAGCCTATCTGAGAGATTCAGTGGTTAGTGTCATCAGCATAGGTTATTAAATTTTTCCATTTTCTTTCAAACTGCCAAGTAAATTCTTTACATATATGACTGAGTGTAGTGTCTTTTATGGTGTCAATATTTATATATAATATTTTACTTTAATTATTTGAACAAAATGTTTTTGATTTTGTTAAATATGGCTTGAGAAAAATAGAGCAATCCATAATGAAATAGTTTTTCTAGTGATACATTTCTAAAATGGCGCCGATGAAAATATTGTTGAAGAAAACAGTGTAAAATCAAAGTATATTAAATGTAAAAAGAGTGTTGTTGATGCGAGGTCTTGTGATGGATGTCTGAAATAGTATCACAGATAGTGTTTGGATTTACATCTACCTACATGTGCTCCAAGTCAGAAGAAAGTAACAATACATGAGGTTAACACTGTGGATCATGAAAGGTAACTCACCAATGTTTTTCCAAAATAAACAACCTGAAATAAGCTATTCACACGATGTAATTAAAATAAAAGATGAACTAATCAAAGAACATAAAACATAAAATAAATATTATGAAGAAAACAATATCGCTACTTGAAGAAAGATGTGAAAATGCCAAACTCCATATTTTGGTAAATAGTTCGGAAAATAAAATTAATAGAGTACTTCTTAAACTAGACACAGAATCACCCAGGCATGGCAATAGTAAAATAGGCAACCAAATATACTCAAATGAGTCTGATAGAAACCTTACTTGTAAACAAATGAAAACGGTAATTGAAGTAAAGGGAGCAGAGTGAAATAATAGACCCACGTAAAAGGTGCACAATCAAGTCTAGCTTGATATGAATAGAACAACCAGAAAAAATGAAGAATTTATTGAGGCTATGAATGAAGAAGTATCGATAAACCACGAAAGTGATGATAAATGGGAACCGGTTTAAACCCCAAAATTGGGCAACACAAAGCAGTTTAATAAGAGGCTCAATATAAATATCTACATGTGTACATGTTGGATCAAAACCTCACCAAGGAAGAACTAAGTAAGTTTATCCACTATTGCAGTTTTAAAGAAGTTAGATGCTATACCTTAAAATCAAGACGTCCAGAAGTATATTCGTCGTTTAAGGAAGTTCCATTCTAAGTCGATTTGTGGAGCTGAGACCAGAAATTTGCCCCAGGAATCTCAAATAAATATTTTTTTAACAAGCGTTCAAATGAAGCAGAGTAAGAAAAAAAAATTGTTATTTATATGCAATTAATACGTCAAGAAATTATTAAATTCATTGAGTTCATTGAATGTAATGATTTCTTAGTAGACAAAAGCTACGATTTTATATGTATGATAAAATATTGGCTATCTGGAGGTGAATGTGTGTTTTAATACACGAAAAGAGAATTGTATAGAAATTAAATCTATAATGTATTTAATAATGTAAATTGAACATTTATATTAAATTCATCATTTTGTTTAAACGTGAATTGGGAAAAATTGCACAATGTATTAATTAGTAATATGAAATTATGCTTTCAAATTAAAACAAAACAAAAATAATAAGCAAATATTTTGGTTAATTCCGGAACTTAAAGACATGTGGCATGAGGGAAATACTACATTTATTAAGTGATCTATATAAAAATTACCCTAAGGGCAAAAAGAGATAACTTTCGTCAAAAATATAGATCTTTAATTAAAAGTAAATTATATAAATAGAGCATATAACAAATCAAATGTGATTTGGGAATTAATTAATAAATTTAAAAATACGAAAACATTTCGTGAATCCAAAACAGTGTCTCTTACTAAGACTACAAAACAAATTAATTTGAAACAACTACTTCTGTGGATAATACCTCGACAGACATTGAATAAAACAAAATTAATTTGCTTGTTACGAACAGTTCAACAATCAAAGCAACACTAATTTGAATGAAATTATTTCTGTTGAATAAACTAATAAATGATAAAATGTATTTTAGATTGTTTAAATATGACTATAACATGAAAAATTATGAACAAAAATTGAATTTAAACTGATTTCATTAAATTAAATTAGCAAAAGCAATTAAAAAATCTAGCATTCACGTTTATAATAATCTGCAGACACTTTCGCTCTCTTCAGTAGAGCTTTATTATAAAATTGATTTAAATACAAATAAAAACACTTACTAAATAAATATAATGAAATATAAATAACTTATTCAGGTATGTACGGCAACTGACACAATAATGAAATATAATCGACCGAAGGTCTGAATTTATACCTGAGATGGATTAGTGAATTCTACAGATGACTATAAACTTGCTAGATTTTTTAATTGCTTTAGCTAATTTAATTTAATGAAATCAGTTTAAATTTACTATTTAGCATAAATATTCGCTTTATCCCATGTAAAATGAATCATAATCCAAATATAGTCTGTTCGTTGGATCTTTGGTCGTACGCCACAAACTATCTATCACTATCGCATTTGGTTTACTTTATCAGACTGAATGTTTTTGCGTGGTTTCTCGAAGCGATAGTTTGTGACGTACGACGAAAGATCCAACGAACAGACTATAGTTGCACCGCTTGCAAAGCTAATAAATGAGATTCTTACAACTGGAATCTTTCCTGGTGCCCTTAAATTAGCTAAAATTATTTAATTTAATGTAATCATTTACCCTTTTACCTTTCGATGTAGGGCGTTACATACATGTACATTTCTATTTATTACCTATCTTTTCATTAATTTAGTTTGTGCAGTAGTATTCCCTCCATTTGTTTCTATCCTTTGTTATTTTTTTTTGTGGTTCTTTCCAGGTATTCCCATTTCTTTGTGTGTCTTCTCTTATTCCGTTGCTAGAAATCATTACTTGGTCTTCCTCTTTGGTTTTTTCCTGTTGCTCGCGCTTCACATATTTTCTTGGTTTTTCTTTCATCGTTTATTCTGAAGATATGACCCTACCATCTCATCTGTTTCATTTATTTGTCTTATCCGTAGGTTTTGTCTGTATATCTTTAAAGTAGGAGCAGCGATTTCATATATAGATAAGTTGATGGACGAAAACCTGTGGGAAAATGGAATTGCTGTATCCCGCTATAATTTTTTCAAGGAGCAAAGGAAGTCTGCGACAACATAAACCACAAGACGAATCAGGATTCATCTAAAATAAAAAGTAGTTTCAAATTACTTCACCAAAATGTGAAATGCTTGAGCATCAATAATATAATTGATCTTATTAGTAATTTAAATGGCATACATGTTTTATGTTTAACAGAACACTGGCAATCTACCGAGCAACTTTAATTTTGCCAAATTCCTAATTATTACTCAACAGCTCATTCTTGCAGAGCTGAAAAAGAATATGGCAGTGTTGCTATCTATTATAATAGTAAAGTAATCGCTACTAACTTAAAAACAATAAGTGCTATCTCAGAAAATAGAATATTCGGGTGCGCGGGTGCGAAGCTGAAAATTTGTTCTAAAAGCATTTATGTTATATATATATAAAGCCACCACAGAACGATTTAAAAACATTTCTAAATAAACTAGACCATGTTTTGGATTTTGTTACAACTAGATACTCGTTGTATTTTATTGCGGGCGATTTCAAATTAAATACACTTGAGGTTTCAAATCAAACAAGAGATTTTTAAAATTTATTGTTGCCCCATAATGTCATACAATATAATGATACTGGAACATCGATATCATTACGAATAGTAACTCCAATAATTATCAAGCGTATGTTATTAGTACATTTATCTCAGATCACAAGGCGCAAGTCATATCGCAAAATATGGATTTTACCAAGGAATCCACGCAGTTTGGTAATAAAATTAGGGTTTACTCTGAACATGGAATGAAGTAATATCTAGAGGACATAAAAATCAAACATTCATATCAACTTATGACACTAACAAAAAATATAATAATTTTTCAAAACATTCTTAAAGTATGTAGATAAACACTTCATAGCTAAGGAAATACCTCCAACAAATAGAAAAAAAACCTTCAAATTTAATTCCGATGAAATGAAGCAATGCGAAAACCAAGAGAAAATGGCTGGAAGTGGAAGCGCAAGAGCGACAAGAATGTATTGTAAGTGGGTATAACCCAATGTATGGAAGATGGCAAGTGTATGGAAGGGTGCCTGAGTATCTATTAAAGACGGAATGGGACAGGTCTAAGAAAGTTACTCTGGCAAGGGCTAGATGTGGATCGGATGAGAGAGGAAGGAAGGTATGGATGGGGGAATGGTATGGCAGGTGTGTGTTGTGCGAGAGTGGAGAGGACACATGGAGTCATTTAGGCCAAGAGTGCAAGGAGGTGCGTGAAGAGTGAATAGGGGGAATGAAAAGGATAGGTGAATGGATGAGAGAGGATGGGGCAGGCATAGAGATTGTGATAAGAATGGGACGAGAAAAAGAAAGAAGAAGAAGTGGGGCTGAGGCAGGCGGCTGAGAAAATCGACAGAAAAAAGAAAACGAAGAAGAAGAAAAAAATAGTAATAATAATAATATAGCAATTATATGAAATATGTAAATATGGGGTGTATGCCAATAAAGGTCTTTTTTTTACTAAATAAGACTCATTTGTTGTAGATTTTACGAAATATTTTCGTGTTTTTTCTAATTATTAGTTAATTTTCTACGACGTAAAGGACTTATATATTTTTATTATTAAATTATGCTCTAAGTGGTATTTTCCTTAATCCCGAACGTAATTATTTCTGTAGAATTCAGTAATCCACTTCGGGTATAAATTTAGACCTTCAGTCAATTATATTCCATTATTGTGTCAGTTGCCGTACATACCTGAGTCAGTTATTTATATTTCATTATATTTTATTATTGATTTTTGCGGCTTCTACTTCGTTATACATGTTGAGTATAAATAATAAACACTTTGTA
>OZ018395.1:39188398-39321076 GCA_963969525.1 Ontholestes murinus
GAGAGCTGGAGTGTATGTAGTTACTTTGTTTTTTGAAATATTATTTTCTTTTAAAATGTTTTCCAGTTATATCTATTGGAATGCTGGAGAAGAGAGATTCAACATCAAAGGAAACTAACTGGTGCTACATCTTCACTCTAAACACAACAACTGCAAGATTAATTAAATGCAGACATGAAGAAATTATTAGAAATAAAACAACGAAACCGAAACAATTACATATCTAGGATTGAACATACAAAACAATTTAAAATATTCAAAAACTTATAAAAAATAATTGTAAAATCATAGCTACAATAAAAAAAATCAAGACATATTTAATAAACTCTACAATAGCCTATTTGTTGCGAAAAACACATCCCTAATATCAATTTGGGGAAATACAACCCAGAAAAACCTACAAATACAACAAAACAAAGTACTAAAAATACTATACAAACTAAATAAAATAATACGAACTAAAGAAGTAAACAAGCAAATAAATTAAATATAAAAAACCTTATAAAACTAAATAACGTATTACTCATATATAAAATACAACACAAATACATAAAAACAAACATAAAATTAATTTTAAACAAAGAAATACACAACCTTTAAACAATCAAAAAATCCATCCTAAGAACTGAGGGATACAGGACACAAAATATTCACAAATCTTAACGACAACAGCAGTAAATCAATACAATGCACAACCAACATATATAAAAAATTAAAACTCAATTCAGTTTAAACTGAAACTTAAAAATCTATTTCTATATAATAAAATTGAGTAACACAAAATGATACAATATTAGACAAAACAACCAAATATCCTTCGATATCATTAATCCGGACAGGAATTAATCCAGGATCTCGAGGTTAAGAACGACCAACCAGTTTATTAAGGGTTATATCAAGCTCAAAGGTTTCAATAGATAATAGTAATAAAACTTCTGGGATTTTTGTTTCCATTTCCAATGGGAACAAGATTTCCCTCTGTAATTCATTTATATGAAAGGTTAAATTATCTAATGATACTTTTAAATTATCTTGATTTTGCTTAAAATATGCAAAGGACGAGTTTATTGATTGATTCGATCACTTGACTAGACTATTTTCGTCATATATTAAGTTTCTGTCTGATTCAGACATAGTCCCCAAAAGTGTATTGAATAGTGTACCAACCCCATCAAAATAGCCTCTTTTTATACGTTTTCCATCAACATTTGGGAAAAGTAATAATAATAATAATAATAATATCATTTATTTTCATTGCGTTACAAACTGTACATTAAAATATATACATTGTAAGACATGAAAACAGGTCACAAAAAACAAACATACTACAAAAGCATCGTTACATTCTAACACTACTAAAATATTCTTCCATACTATAAGGTTCAAGCAACAGTAAAAAATCGCATAATTTTTTTCATACTTTTATAATTTTGTGCAGTTTTAACACTCACAGGCAGATTATTATAAATTTTTATACACGTATAGTGCGGCCCCTTCTCAAAAAAGCTTAATTTGTGTTTTGGGAAGTTGTACACAATACCATGTCTTGTGTTATAAGTGCTCTCTAAACGGGATTGATTAAATAATGGTCGATTTTTCCACACAAATTTCACGCATTCAAGTATGTAGATAGCATAGAAAGTAAGGAGGTTTTCCTTTTTAAAAACACCTCTACAGCTGGTATCATTTTTAATTTGCAAATTATTCTCAAAGCACGCTTTTGAGTTATAAACATTGATTTAGCATCTGTGCTGTTTCCCCAAAATAGCAAACCATATTTTAAATTTGAATAAAAATATGCATAATAAAACATTTTTGTTATATTGATATTAGTGTTTCGTGCTAATATTCTCAGTCCGTAACATGCTTTATTAAGTTTCGATACTATATGCCCAACATGTTTTTTAAAATTCAAGGTGTCATCAATTATAATCCCCAGAAATTTAGTATCGGCACTAAAGGTATAATTAATGTTTTGTAAGTTAATTGTGGTTTGAGGTGATATACCAGTATTACATTTAAAATAAAGACAATTAGTTTTATCTTGGTTTAAAAGTAGACCGTTATTGTTAAACCATCTTATAATGGTTTCCATTGCAATTTTGCCATTTTCATTTACCTCTGAAAATGAAGATCCTAATAACAGCATATTTGTATCGTCTGCGTAACTAATGAATTTACATTTATCAGTGACGTTGTTTATATCGTTCATGAATATAATAAAAAGTAACGGACCCAAAATACTACCCTGTGGAATTCCCATGGTAATATCCAGGGCACTTGACTTTACATCGATTCCACTATCATTATTTTTAATTTTTACAATTTGTTTTCTATGGCGTAGATACGATTCAATAAGTTTATTTGCAGGGCCACGGATACCATAGTTCTCCAGTTTTATTAATAATTTGGTGTAGTCAATAGTATCAAATGCCCTGGATAAATCCAGAAAAATTCCACAGGCTACTCTGCCCCTATCAATACTTGTATAGATTGGATGTAGTAAATCGTATAATGCGGTATTTACACTTTTTCCTTTAAGGAATCCATGTTGGGTTTCATTGAACAGATTATTGGTATTAGAAAAGTCTATTAATTGTGTAGATATTATTGATTCTAAAATTTTTGAAAAGGTGTTTAGAACACTTATAGGCCTGAAAACTTTAGGGGTCACCTTTTTTGTAAATGGGTGTAATTACTGAATATTTTAAAAGATCCGGAAAGATTCCTGATTGAATTGAATTGTTGTAAATATGTGTTAAAGGTATAATAATTTTTGTTATACATTTTTTAATTAATGATACTGGTATCTCATCTAAACCACAGCTTTTTTTGTTTTCCATTTTACATAATGCATTTATAATGTCGGATGATGAAATGAGCTGAAATTTAAAGTTTGTTCGATTTCTTGGAATGTTGCAAGTAAATGGATTCTGAATTGCGTTTTTATTTTGTAAATTAGTGGCAATGTCTTTAAAGAAGTAATTACATTTATTTGCTAAAAGTTCAGGATTTGTACTGTTTGGGAATATATTGACATAATCTTTCTTCTTTGTTACTATATTGGATATTATGTTCCAGGCCGATTTAGATACATTTGATGAATTTTTGATTTGACTCTCATATTGTTTTATTTGTTCTGAATTTAAGTATTTTAAATATTCTGATTTAGTATGCTTTAATTTAATAATAAAATATATAAGTCCTTTACGTTGTAGATAATTCACTAATAAATAGAAAAAACACGAAAATATATTCGTAAAATCTACAACAAATGAGTCTTATTAAGACTACAAGAACAAATCACTTTTGAAACAACTACTTCTCTAGCTAATACTTCGACAGACATTGAATAATACAAAAGTAATTTGCGTGTTACAAAATAGCAAGGCTATCAAAGCAACACTAGTTTGAACGTATTTCTTTCTGTAAAATGAACTAAAAATGATTGAATGTACGTTAAAATAGTTTGTGAGTGACTATACTATGGTAATTTGGAAAAAGAAATGAATTTAGGTTGATCAACCAGGCGAGTCCAAACACACACACACACACACACACACATATATATATATATATATATATATATATATATATATGAAAATTTTAAGTGAAAAATAATTATTTTCCTGAGCATTACTGCACCGTTATCTCACAAAACATATGCAAGACATAACAGCTAATAGTTAAAACAACTACTCCTCGTACTAATGCACCGCCAGGCATTGAATGATATAACTATTAGCTGCCGTCACATGACTTAAATCACATTAAGTACAATACGACGTTTTTTTGTGTTGTTATCGTTTCTTTAGGCACATCAAAATGAAAATGGAAGAAGGTAAAAGACAAAATAACAGAGATTACATATTCATAAGGTAATATAAGAAAATATTACAGAAATAATGCTGTAAGGAAAAAATAAAAGCAATATTTGGTAAGGCAAATCAAAGAACAGAGAGAGAGAGACAAATTAAGAAGAAATGTATTCCTCGATAAATAAAAAAAAA
Source organism: Ontholestes murinus (assembly GCA_963969525.1). NCBI lineage: Eukaryota > Metazoa > Arthropoda > Insecta > Coleoptera > Staphylinidae > Ontholestes > Ontholestes murinus. Next base: position 39,192,409 of record OZ018395.1, read on the forward strand.
CTACCGGAATTGGTCCTACCTCTCCTCCAGAAAATAGTTCACCTCACTGGACAAACCGAGAGCTATGTATATTAAAGTGGTCACCTTGCTCCGAAACACAATAATCATCTTAAAGAAATTCCACTTTCTCAAAGAACTTGTAGCGACTTGTCAAAATCTATAAAAAAAAATTATATACATCTCAGAAAGTGCCCAATATGTATCTTCAGTAGTGAAACCCATTAGCTGGCTATGGTAGGAGTCCTGTCAGGTCTGCTCGATCATATTAGTATTTGGCGTGGCATCACAATTATAACTAAATAAAATAAAGACTTGCCAGGGCCAGAGGAAGATGAGTAACGTTAAGTAGTTAGAATTTTAATGAATTTTTATATATATTTTTTCAAATAAACACTATATACCCTTCATAGGGTGTGTGTTATGTATACACTAAACTTGAATTACATGCTATTTTATTATAACTTAATGTAATGTGTAATGTCATCGGCGGCCGTAGTACAGTTTTTCGTAAATCCTGTGGCAGGTTTCCCGCGCCTATCAACGGATGGGGCTTGTTACCAGTTTCAACGGGCGGATTCGGTCCATTTGTTCATTGGTGAAAATGGCTACGCCAGATACAACGATAGAGGGGAATATCTGTAACGTTCTTATTATTGTCCATGTACTAATGTTGCTAAGTCCTTCTTATTTAATGCCATTATTTTTGGTTCATTGTAGGTTATTGTCTCTTTCTCGATAATACCTGAGATGTTGTTCCATGTTTGTCTCGGCCTTCCTCTCCGTTTTTTGTAGTTATTTTGATTTGTTTTATTGGTCTTTGTAGATGTCCAAACCAACTGTGTTGTCTTTTCTTTATAAATTCAAGGGTTGATCTGATTTTTGTGTTTTTTATCCGATCTATTTTTGTAACTTTGTAAGGTACTTCATTTCAACCGCTTAAATTTTGTTTTTTGTTCTTTGTTTAGTGTCCATGTTTCACAGCCAAATTTTAGCTGTAGCATGTTTTAATATTTCTCAATTCCAGATGAAATGTTGTCTTATTGTGTGATATAGTTTCATCGTTTTGTTTATTCTGGTGTCTATTTCAATGTTCTGTTTCTTGTATTGTAATTTCTAAATATTTTTATGGTTTTGTTGGTTCTAATGCTGTATTCGATATCTATATTTTGATCTTCTTTGTTTATGCACATTGTTTTAGTTTTTTCTGGTATATTTTCATGCCAAACTCTTCTATGTTATGTTTTAAATCATTTTCATTTGCAGCAAAGAGTACTATATCGTTCGCAAATAATCCTTCCGATATCAGAATTGGTTTCATTTTATTATGTCCAATAAGTATTTTTTTAGTTTTTCTGCTAAAATTTCTTACTATCTCATTTATAAAGATTATAAGTAATAAGGGGTTGAGTCCTCCTCCTTGTCTTAAACCCATTTTGGTTTTTAATCATTTTAACATTTTTGAATTGTATATAACGTAGTTCTCAGTGTTGGAATATATTTGTTTTATAATTCTTATTATTTTATTGTCGATTTAATGTTGTCCTAGAATATTCCATAGTATATTTCTATTTACTCTGTCAAATGCCTTTTCTGAATCAATAAAAGCTAAAACTATTATTTTCTGCTTTTATCGAAAATTTTCGCTTATTTGTTTTAATGTGAATATGTGGTCTTGTACACTTCGTCCTTTTCTAAATCAACACTGTGTTTCTTCGAACTTATATTTTTTCCCTAATTCTCTTTGCTATTATTTGTTCGAATATTCATGGTGGTCTTTGGTTGGTTTATTCCTCTGTAGTTTTTGCAGTCATCTCTGTTTCCGGATTTATAGATTTGTACTATTAAGGTTTTATAATAACTTTCAGGTATTTTTCCCTCAGTACTTACTCTATTTATAATGTATAGTATTAGATTTTTTTCTGTTTCGTCTAGGATTTTTAGCATTTTATAGTATTAGATTTTTTTCTGTTTCGTCTAGGATTTTTAGCATTTCTGCTGTAATTTTGTCTGCGCCAGGTGAGTTTACATTTTTTTATTTCTTTATTATTTCCATCATCCCTTTCATTGACCTTTCTTTCTAAACAACCCCTAATATGTCTGTACATGTATCTGTAGTTTTTAATAAGTCCTGGAAACATTCTCGCCATCTATCTATTATTTCATCTGTCTTGTATTTTTTAATTTCTTAAGTGTGTTATAGAATAATTTTTGATTTTCTCTAAATTATTTTTACATTTTTAGACCAAATTTGTCCCACATCACTGTTTTTGATATTCTAATTAGTTTTTTAAGTTTTTTTCTGCAACTTGTGTAATGTGTATAGTTTTCTTCTGTTTTATTACTAAGATCCAGAGAGATTTCTTTCTACTTATATTTTATTGTGTTATTCCACCACCCAGTTTGTTTCCTCGTTTTACCTTTCTTCTTTCGCATACCTCTTCTGTCGTAGTTCTTATATTATTTTCAAACGTTGCCCATAATTTATCTCTATATGTCTCTTCAGTTATGCCAATCCATTTAATCGAGAGTTGTTCTTGGAATGTCTTTGCAATATCACTGTCTTTTAGTCTGAAGGCTTTATCGAATCGTGTGTTAAAACCTCAAGATTCTTAATTTTTGTTATGAATTTAAAATAAATGAATATTTAAATATGATGAATTAGTTTCTCATTTAACCCGTTGTGAAACATTTTTGTATTAATTTGATTGTTGAATCACACTTGGTATATTTAAATATTTATATAAACTATACTTGCATTACAAATTTGTTTTAAGTATGTACATATCTTTGGTTTTGTGTTTTAAAATTGTTTACAATTATATCTCATTTTTACTATCTCGTTCTAATGTGTTATTTTATTTGTATTATAAAAATCTTTATTATTTTTTTATGTTGCCGATGGTTAGTATTTTATTTTATAATTTAATTAATACAAGGTGCCTCTGTATGATATTAATAGTTATTGATATTTAATTAAACTATAAAATAAATAAATAAATATAATTTTATAGCAGACTTTAAACTAATTATAACAAATTAATTTAATACATCTAAATACTATTTTCATTAAAAAAGATGTTTTCCCTTAAAATTTTATCTAGAAGTTATAACTATTTAACTTCTTTTTTAATGCAAGAATAAGAAAGGTGTATCCCAACGAAAAAAAGAAAAAATCCCTTATGCCAAGGAGGAAATAAGGAGCAACAATTTAGAGGGGATATCAAGCCACCCCTATGCTAATCCGATAGCTGCTACATTCTTTTTTCTTTTCGCGAAATAAGGCCGGATGATAATCTTATGTTTCTTTTTTCTGTTCCGATGTGACCTGAATTTCTAGGAGATTACAGTTTACTGTACAAGAAGATATCGCCAGGCTTTTCTCACCTAAATTTCCACCCCCCCCTGGTTCGTTCGGAAGCATCGATCACACACGTACTTTGCATAAATTTCTAGCGGCTGCAAAGGAGGGATCACGTCGAAAATAGCCAGACAAATTGCCCTAAGACGTAAACAAACAAAACGGGGGACCATAAATTCTTATAATCACCATAAAGATAAAGGTCGAATTTATTAAATCTGATTTATTGCAGTTTTACTCGTGCCGCGCAAATACATGCTACATTTTACCCCTTCGTATATATTTTTTTCGTTTTTTGTCTCAGAAATCTAAATGTAAACTTCTTCAAAGTATAAATAAATTTTTAAATGAAATAAAGAGTATTTGAACAAAAAAATCTAAAAACTATAAAAAAATACAAATGTGGAAAAGTAATAAAAGCTAATTATTCATTTGCAAGTAAAGGAAAGAATAGTCTTTTATTAAGTATATCTATCATATTTAAAAAATTACGATTACTAAAATATAATAACTAATTAATATAAAAACTGATAATATGATTTACATACTTAAATGTTAAAAGACATTTATAAGTAATTTATTAAATGTATTTAAGTTAAAGCTAGAGAATTACGTGTTTTTAAATACTGTAATCCTGTTATTATATAAATAAAAATACAAACAAACACAAAATTCCTATAAATCTTATATAAATGCTAGAGAGAGAAAATAACATCTGTATTTAGATAACGACAATTGATTAGATTATAATTTATGAAAACAAATAAATAAATTTGTTGTCTAGTTTGCTTAATTACTTCACAAGGTCTATAAAAAGTAAGACAAAAATACATACATAAATACAGGTTCCGTCGGGGAAGTACGAGCGCAGGGGGAGCCTAACGTTTTCGGAATGGTTGATGACCTTTTTTTTTTTGTTATTATCCTCTCACGAGGTGGTGTCGCTTAGCGTCCCTGCACTGCGGTGTCCGTGGTCCTTTTGTGCGCCTCTGGCTGTTTTACTCCTTTTGAACTCCTGTATCTTCTAAGAAGTCCAGGAGTTTCTGCCAGGGGATATTCCTTAGCTGTTCTACAGGAAGCATGGGCTTCCCGAGTTTCGCCTTGCGTTCTTGTTTGCTTCGCAAGTGCACAGTAGGTGTTCGGGAGTTTCCTCTTCTTCCAGACACCCACGGCATAGGGGGCTTTTCTCAATGCCAATCCTATGTTTGTGCTTGTTCAGGTCACAGTGTCCAGTGACTAGTCCTGTGATTTTTCTTAGTTTCAGTCTGCTCAGTCTAGGCAGCTTCAACATGCTGTCAGGTACCGGACCATCTAGGAAGAGTCTTGTATTCCATTTTGGTTTTGCCATGCCTTTTTGTGCTCCTCTGCTAACTTGCGTCTGATTATTTCCTTTCCGGTTTCATGGGGTATACCGAAAGCGGGTTCAGGTCCTATGAATTCACCTGCTGCTCATTGTTTAACCAGCAAGTCGGCCCCCAAGTGTCGAATAATTTTTTGGTCCTTGGGTACCCATACTAGCTGTGTTTCTCTTGTTGGCGCCAGTGCGTCCAGTCTGTTTATGCAAGTCATGACCAGCCTGGACTGCACTATCGGTGAGGCTAGCGCTTTTATGGCTGCCTGGCTATCTGTCATTATGGTAATTGGTCCTTTTTTAAGTCCCGATTCCATTAAGTGATGAGCACACCAGTCAATGGCGGCTATTTCGGCCTGGAAGATAGAGGTTTGCTTCCCCAGAGCAATCGCGAATTGTTTGCTCCGGTTGCAGCCTCCATAGATACCAGTGTTACGGTGCGAAACTGCACTGCCTTTTATTCTCCGTCTTATCTCTTAGTGGTGTTACTTTTCGGCGCATTGATTTAATTCGATTGAGGATGCGTAATATCGGCAACCTCATTTACATATTTATACTTGTTCTCTCTGACAGAGGGCACTATTAAACCGTATTAGGTTCTCATTTCTGCTTCCTTTTATTCTTATTGTTGTTCTATGCAGTGGAACGAACGTGTTCATATAGTTTCAGTTTGTAATGAAATAATTAGCCGAAGTAGTGGCCTATTATATTGAACCCGTGTACTGGAATTCTCCAGCGTGGTGCTTTATTTTTGGCATTGAAATTGGGTGCTGCGAGTTTTCCATCGTCTTCGACGGATTTACTTCCACGTGCAGACTTAACCTAAAAGGAGCCGGGAGAGGAAGGTTTTCCACCTGGCTTCTTTTCTTCCTTCGTTTGTTCATTCTTCAGTTCAATTGGATACCCGTGTTGACGGAGCCCGTCCTTCAGTTGGCCTTAGACCACTGCGAAACGTCATTCCGCCAGGGGTGCAGACGTAATCGTAGCCTGTGGACCATATCATCGTGGTGTTCACTCAGCTGATCGGAGGGATTGACAGACACGGCGGAAGAAGGCGTTAGCGCACTGCAGCTCTTTAATTTCGGGGACTGGATTTGTTCATGTTATTCCGTTGCAGTTTAAAGTATAACGTTTCACATTTAGTTTATGTCTCTCAGTTCAGTTAAACGTATATCATTTATGCTCAGTTTACGTTTTCAGTTCAGTTAAAAACGTACATCATTTATGTTTAGTCTACGTTACTCAGTTTCAGTTTAAACATATGTCATTCATGTTCAGATTATGCTATTCAGTTCAGTTAAGCATATATATATTATTAAAGTTCAGTTTAGTTTGACACTCAGTTTCAATTTAGTTACGTTAATCAGTTTTATGTTCATGTTATGTTATTCAGGTTGAGATTGAGTCAGTTATACGTTCGTAGTTGATCATACCATCTTATTACCGTGTTGATCTTTCAGTTTGCATATTATATAGTTACCTTATATTACTTAACTTAAAGTCACCAGTTTATCAGTAATTACACCGGCTCAGTTCTCGCGTTGTGTAAATTTTGTTGTAGGTTAACGACGTGGGATCTGCAGTAAGCGCTTGCCGCAGGTCAACGGATATTCGGTGAGTACGTTCATACCTTACTTAGCCAGTGTATATTGCAACCCCCCCTCATATCAGGGTGGTGAGTTTAAGGGATTCAATATTTATTCTTTTTTACCTAAGTAATCTTACGTTATTTTTACGATATAACTGACGTCAATATTCTGTGTAAATTTCGTACTCAGGCCGTAGAATTTATATTACGTCTAAGGGGTGATAATTAGATTTTGAATTATTACTATTGAATTTATTGATTGCCATATTAATGTATTTTGAATTATTACTATTGAATTTATTGATTGCCATATTATGTATTTTGAATTACTACTATTGAATTTATTGATATGTATAAGATTGTATTGTGAACTATTACCATCGAATTAGTTTCTTGGTTCATTCATCTTGACATTATTATATTTTGAATTACTACTATAGTACTTTATTGATTATGTTGAATTACTATTATTAATTGAATATCTTGTTTTGTTTTGTTGTTCTTGTCATTAGAATATAATTCACTGCATTTGGAATCAAATATCTTATTTCTTTGGTTACTCATTCGTTTTATTTAACAACATAGGTTTCGAGCTTTACCTCCCAACCTTCCTGAGAGTAGACTTTAATTTTAAGCTCGTGGCGCTCCTTTACAACTTTGAACCCAGCCACTCTATCGGCTGACAGCAGGGTAAGCCTACTTTAGGGGAGGATACTGGTTGCTATAACGAATTCGAGTGAACGTGATTATTTTCTTTTACATTTGCTCTTTTTTTTTAAATTTTTTCCTTCAAGCAAAATTTTGTCCTTTGTAAAGCGAGCTCCAACGTTACTGCTCTATGGCTAATCATTGGCTCGCGGTGTAACGTAACACCAGCCCCGGTTCCTTTAGTATTTTTGGCCCCGTCTGTGTACCAGATGGTTCCTTTACTCGTTCCCGGGTATGTTCCATTTGTCCATTCACTCCGCTGTGGTATGATCGTTTTAAATCTGCGGGATGGGTGTACGATTTTGGTGAAATCGGACCTCATTGTTAGTGTCTCTTCTTCTTGTAGTACTTTAAATGTTGCCGGTCTTGATGGCCCCATATTTAAAGTATGTCCATTTATGTGCATCCTATAGGCTGCATGTCTAGCTTCCATCATTACAAATAAATGTAGTGGTGGTAGCGATAATATGTGTTCCATGGCTGCCGTGGGCGTTTTCCTCATTGCCCCAGTGATTAGCAGACACGCCTGTCTTTTCACTCTTTCGAGCGCCGCGTATGTCACTATAGGTCTTATGACCACAGTGTATAGCCATTTGGTCATACTGGGTCTCAGTCCCCATGTGCGTCCTACCATTTTTCGGGTCGCAAAAAGTCCTCTCATGGCCTTTTTGCTGATGCTCTCTAGGTGGAAGTTGAAGTTCAATCTGGTATCAAGTATGACCCCTAAATATTTTACTTCATTTTTGATTGGAACTTCCATTTCATACATACGTAGTGATTTTATGTCATTGGTTTTTCGTCGCCTAGTAAAAGGGATGATCGCCGTTTTGACCGGGTTTACAGTTAACCCTTCATTCCTGCACCATCTTTCTACGGTATTTAGTGCCTTCTGCATCAAGTTTGATTCAGTGGTCCCAAACTTCCCGCTTACTAGAATGGTCAGATCATCTGCATACCCCAGTGCATATATGCCCTGGCTTTCGAGTAGCAGCAGAAGGTCGTCCATGACGAGGCACCATAGGAGCGGCGAGAGAACACCTCTCTGCGGGCACCCGCCAGCGACTAACGCTAACGTTTACCCATTGTCAGACTTGCGGGTTAATTCCTCTTTTCTCCATTGCTGTTGCTATGGAGTTGAAGGTTGTGTTGTCAAACGCCCCTTCAATATCCAGAAAGGCCCCTAACGCAACGTCTTTGCATTGTAGGGTCCTTTCGCATCTGCTCACTAGCTGGTGGATTGTTAGCTCGCATGACTTTCCCGCTTGGTAGGCATATTGTTGACGGTGTAGTGGCGAGTCCTTTAAAACTCCTTCCCGTATGTGCCTGTCAACTAGTTTTTCTAGTAGTTTTAACATAGATGATGACAAGCTGATCGGTCTGTAAGATTTAGCCTGGGCATATGAATCACGCCCTGGCTTAGGTATGAATACCACCTTTACAGTCCGTGCGCTGCTTGGGATATATGAAAGGGCAAGGCTTGCTCTGAGGATATCATATAGTGGTTTCCTCAGCGTTGCTATCCCCTTTTGTAGCATGATAGGATATATCCTGTCAGGACCTGGTGATTTGAATGGTTTGAACGTGTTAATTAACCACTCAACGTCACCTGGTCTAATTATCATTTTCGCTGTATCCCAGTCCCGTTTTGGAGCCCCTGCGTTGGGCTCGCTTAGGTCCTCGGAAACAGGATTGTCAAGTATTGCAGAACAGGGAAGTGCGTCTGCAGTAATACCTGCCGAGTCTGTGTACTTTCCATTTTTGGTCTGCAGTGAGCCGATGTTCCCAGCATGATCTTTGCTGAGCATCTTGAGTAGAAGGGAGCTTGTGGGTTCACTTTCTATGTCCCCACAGAATTTTTGCCAAGATTCCCTCTTGGCTTTTTTAATGGCATTGTTATATGCCGTGAGGGCCGTTTTGTACTGCGCCCATTAACCGTTTCTCTTGGCTGTATTAAACTGTCTTCTGGTGCGTGCCTTAGCCCTATCAAGATCCTTGTTCCACCAGGTGACCCTGGTTGAGGTAGGTTTGGTAGTTCTTGGGCAGCTTGCTTCAAACGCACTATTGATAGAGTCTGTGATGCTTAGTTCTTGGGCAGCTTGCTTCAAACGCAGTATTGATAGTCTGTGATGCTTTGACCATGAGCTCTAACTCATGCGTTGTTCTCGCTACTGTTGGACAGTCCCCGATTCGGCTGGCTAGTACCTCTTTGTATAGGTCCCAGTCAGTTCTCCTCGGGTTTCTGTTTTGGATTTCAGATGCTTCTTCTGATTCGATATCGAATCGTATATATCGATGATCTGAGAGTGATGGTTCCTCAGATACATGCCAGTGTTTTACCATTTCACTTGCCTTGCGAGAGGCAAGTGTTATGTCAATTACTTCGCTTCGCACCGCGTTTACGAACGTGGGTACATTTCCAATATTTACTATTTCAATGTCATTCTCTAAAATAAAATCTAATAGTTTCTCACCTCTTGGATTGATGTCCGTGCTCCCCCATATAATGTGGTGCGCGCTGAATCTCGTCTGGCGGCGGTGGTCCTGGTTGGTCGTAGGGAAGGTAACCGGATCCGAGTATAAACTCCCTCCGCGTTCCCCTTTCCACTACTTCCAGCCGTGCTGCCACTAGGTCTCTGCAACATACGTCCCATAATGGCATTAAATTAAGTCCATGTTTAGCTATTATACATGTGCGTGGGTTACACATTGGTTCGGCGACAATCAGTCGCCTGCCCTGTATGTTTAACCCCTTTACTATTCCCTTGTGAAGCCACGGCTCTTGTACAAGTGCAATGTCAATATTTTCTCTTAGGATATATGCACTGAGGGCAGCAGATGCCGCCTTACAGTGGTGTATATTAATCTGTAGTAATTTGAACATTACTTACCCTTCGGCGATTCGGGCAACGGACTGTCGTCCATTGCTCCCTCTCCGGGCACTGGAATTCCTTCCATTGCTACCTCTTCGGTCTCCTCAGGTCTGCCAACGGTTTTTGCCGCCAGCGCCCTGAGGGTGATGGTTGAAAGGCCGAAGTGCAACTTCTTCCCTTCACTCACCTTCACCCAAGAGACTTTGTCCATTGATGACCTTGCCATTTGATTTAATTTAGTCATCATGGAGCCGTAGACGCTTGAGAACGCGTATATGTTTATGAAACTTGCATCTGTGGTTTCTACACAACGCAGGTTTCGAACACAATTCAATGCTGGAAGGCACGGTCATGTTCCTACGCGAAACACCATCCTGAATCGGGCGCAGAACTTCCTTACTAGAGGATTGTTGAAGCCTGGAGTACCCCGAGGTCAAGAAAGATGTGTCAGACCCTCTGTAATGTTAATCGAGTTTGAGCAGCTTTGAAAGTAAGCCCATGCTCGCATGCTGAGGATGAGTGACGAATTTTGTCTTACAGTTTTTCCCATACAAGATGATGGTTGCACATAAACTGCATCCAAATGATTATTTACGGAGGATTGCTGAAATGATGTTGGAAGGGACGACGGATGACTGCATTATCACGATGAGTGACGAAGCGTATTTTCACTTATCGGAGTATGTTAATAAACAAAACTATCGCTGCTGGTTAGACAACAATCCGAGGGAACACCATGGAAGACCACTTTATAGAAAAAAACTTACCATATGGTGTGCACTTTAGATATTTGAAATGAATGGCCCCTACTTTTCCCAAGAGGAGGGACGAACAGTAACTGTCAACATACAACATTACACCACGCTGCGTGATTTTTTCCTTCCAGAGTAGACAAGGGATTATATTGACATTAGAAGAGCATTTTTTCAACAAGACGGGGCAACTTGTCCTACCTCAAGGGAGTCTATGGTATTTTTGAGAGAACGACTCATTTCGCTACGAGGGGACATCGAGTGCTCCCCACGATTGTCTGATCTTACTCCCTGAAATTTTTTTCTGAGGGGTTAACTAAAGACCTGCGTATTTATTGAGAAACCACGGACTCTTGATCAGCTGTCCAATGCTATAACCCGGGAAATACAAGTGATTCTAGCCAACATGTTCAATGGATACATGAACAGCTTCTTAACTTTACTTTAGGGGTGTGTGGAAAATAACGGACTTTATGATTTTACGTACATGAATGTTATTTTTAACCATTTCTTTGATATGAATACGAAATGACAAATCCGCACATACTTCGAGTTACGATATTTTCAAAAACGTCAAACTTCTCTGTCGAACCCTATATAATTATTCATTTTGAAATTTGGAGCAAAGATCTTGAAGGCTAAGTTCACAGTTTCTCGTGTTCTTCCACTCGACCCATTACACTTATTAGCTGCCGATGATGTTTATAAGGCGATTGTAGCCACTGTGGTAATATTTTGAGCATTTCTGGCATATTTAGCTCTAATTTTCGAAGACCGCTATTATAAGCTTAACTGTCCAGTTGAAATTGATGAATTAATTCAGATATTGGAGAATGTTTGTGTTTAGGGGAGATGTTGAGGTTTCAAGGAGTACAGAATTTATTGAAAGGATTGTTGGCAATTTACATTGGTGTTAGATGTTGCGTTTAAAAGTGCATGCAAATACAAAGATGATACTGAATCTCGAAAAAGAGATAGAAAATTTATGGTAAACTCTAGAACAACAGAAGAAATTTCACGTAATTTTGAAGAAAATTTCATGGAAACTTAAAAATATGACAATTTAGATATATGAACGAAAAATTGCTGAAAATTATAGAATGCTCGAAAATATTTTGAAAAAGTAAAAGAAGGAAAATTAGCAGAAATGTACCGTCGGAAGGCTATATGTGGAAGAAGAGTAAATAAGGAAGACGTAAAGGTTAACTGAATTGCTAAATCAAATACAGCTATCATGTATTAGGTTCCATGCCCAATATACAAAGATGGAGATAACGTTTACATAGACAATTACTGGGGAATATTGGAAGTATTGGGTGAATAATCGGCTAAAGAAAGAAGTTGAAAATAATGAGTTGTTGACAGAGGGAAACAAGAGATCGGATGGTTTGTAGGCAAAGTTCTTAGATTTAAATTTAACTCTCCAGTATGATATCTGAGGCGGAAAAGAATAGGTTAACATAGGGTACTAGTGAGGTGTATTAGCCTCTCTTGAACTGCGGCCTAAAAGATCTATTATTCTACCCTTAACCAATCACTTCAAATCCAGTCCCAAGTCCTCCATCAACCTGGTAACTTTCTTGGGGGTAATATTGCTCAGTTCTTCGTGTAATAATCGGTCCCTACCGAAGTGTAAAAGACGCTTGTGAACAATGGTGACACAAGTGCATAGTATATGCTCGATCGTTTTATCTGCCGAATCACATAATCTGCAGTTATTGTAGTATTGGAGGACACAATGCCTTGTCATGAGTCCGGTGAAGGTTCTTAGCTCGTTCCTTGTGACTTCAACCACTTTGTGGCTGTGATCGAGTGATCGTTTTTATTGACGCAGACCTGGTACATTGTTACAATACTTGCGTCTTTTGTCCTCTTCCCATTTTTGTATTCCCAGTAGTCCGAGAGCTGTGATTATAGGCTCGAACGGCCTTTAATGCGGCCTGGCTGTCTGAGCAGACTGAGGTGCCTATCCAAGCATACTCTGGCGCAGATATCAATTGCAATCGCTTTCGCTTGTAAAATCGTGGGCGTCGTACCCAGAGCCATGAAGCTCCCGTGGTTTTGGTTAGGGCCATAAATGCCTATTCCAGCACCTGTGGTATTTTTGGCACCATCCGTATACCAGGCTGATATTTCTCGTCCAAACTCCTTGACTCTCATCAAAGCCGTTTTGGGACCTCGATCGACACCTTATACCATAATTCGAATTCGAGAAGGTCCGGGTCAATTTGCTACAGTATTTCTAAGTGTCTTTTCCAGTCCCCCGGCAGTGAGTGTTTCCTTCCTCTGGTGTAGTCGGAGGGCTGCCACATTCCCTCTGTTTGTACCACTAGATAAGGCGGCGTGAGACCAATAATTGCCTCTATTCCAGCGGTCGGGGTTGAACGTTGAAGCCTACTCAGCTTCTTTTGCGTGTCTAGTTTTTGGGTCTTTGGCCACTTTTGATCCAGGAAAGTGATTATCTAGGAGTAGCTCCTGTTGATCCTGGGTGTGACTGCCGTCAGTTCGTTGTAAGATGCCGACAGCATTGGTATGGTCTATTTGCTGGGGTCATATTGTCGATCCCCTCGCAGCAGGCCTTCCAGGACTTTCATTTAGACTCCCTCAGCTGCTTATTGAATTCAGTCAGAGCCTGTCTGAAGGATAACCACTTACCTGTTTTCTTGGCTCTGTTGAAGAATTTCCGAGCGGAAGTCCTGAGTCGATCCAATTTCTTGTTCCACAAAGGCACGTTTCTCGAGAAGTTTACCTTCTTTATCGAGCAGCTTTTCTCATAGACTGCTACGATGGTATCACTTAGGTGTAGTGAGGTCTGTTCTAACTCCACTATGGTAGCGATGTTATATTGGAGGCCTTGAAGTTCGGACAATAGACACTCGTTAGATAATGTCCATTCCGTTTTTCGTGGCACTTTGGACTCTGCTATTTCCGTACTCCCAGCTTCCATATCGAACGCGATCGTTTGATGGTCCGACATAGAGAGCTCTGGGAGTGCGCCGTACGCTGTGGCTAAGGTCAAGTCAAATACTTCTTGCCTTATTGCGTTTATAGACATGGTTTTATTCCCCCTGTTTAAGATGTCTAGATTACTAGCGCATACATAATTAAGAAGGTACTTACCTTTGTTGTTGATATCTGAGCTGCTTCATTATGTGTGGTGCGCATAAGCGTCGCAGTTTAAGATAAGATGTTTCCCATTCCTGCGGCACTAGTCCGCGAGGTCCTTTACTGCCTCTGGTGGTGGGTTGTCCTCGTCCCCTGGAAAGTAGGCTGAGGCAAATACAGTTTGTCTCTTGCCATTTCCTGTTGGTCCACAACCGCTGCCACTAGTTCCTGTGGGACGAACTGTGGAATGGGAGAATAAGTAGTATCTTTCCTGAAAATCAGGGTGGCCTGATAATACGATGGGTTCTGAAGTCCTTTAATCGCCCCTCCGTGAACCCAGGGCTCTTGAATTAGCCCTATTCGGACGTTCCCCCTAGCCAGCCTGCTGCATAAGGCACTTGATGATGCCTTTGAGTGCTGCAGGTTGATTTGGAGGCACTGTCACTTACTCTTTATTTTTGGGCCTTGGAATGACCCCCACCTCTGGCATCTTTCAGTTTGTCGCGGGGCATAATCCTGCCCTTTGGACGCACATCAGCCTGCTTCTTGGGCGGTCTCTTGGTCAGGCTTTCCCTTGGAGCCTTTCTGATCAGTTGAGGCTTGTTGGCCTCTCCGGAACTAGTTGCGGATTGCAACGGCGGATTTTTGCCCGGATCCAGGGGCCTTTTGGAGCTTTAGGTTCCTGCCCCTTCATCAGGCTTACCATGCTTCGCCTTTGTGCGAAGCTGTACTTCTCCGTAACGATACCCAACAAATAATTGCGTTTTTTAACTTCTCCATGGACAAAGCATCCACTGAGAAGGTAACCTCTTCAGTGGGTTCAGCGGTCACCCTTCTTAAGACCCTCCAGTTAGAGTCATTGCACCCATTCTGGACTGCAATCAGTTGCAGAATGCGGTCGTCCCTGTACTCCCGACTGCCCGGAAACTATCCCACTAGGATATCGTTGTGTGGCATTTCCTCCGCTCCACGTTACCGTAGCTTAGTTGCCGCAGGTGATCCCGATCCACCCAGGTCGCCTGTGTATCCCAAGGTATGTGGAGTCTTCCTCATTCCCCGTTGCTAAGACTAGATTCATGATACACTCCAGTGTGGACTCTATTTGTTCCACTGAGAAGAGAGTAGCAGGATAGTCCTTTGCCATAACACCAACCTTCAGTCCTTGTACAGTCTGACTGTATGATGCCATTTTTTGGGGATTTTGCTTCCCCTCTGTGACGCCACTCGGGCTTGTACTTATGAGTGCCCCTGCATCCGCTTGAGTGGTGATATGCCGCTCGTGGAAGGCTGTATAGTCCCTTTAGGACGTTTGGCTAGCATAACCTTCGGCGTGCTGCCGTCCGAACGGGTACGTTTTTCGGTCTTTTGCTTTTGCTGTAAGGCCTTTTGTCTGCCTCTTCTCGATTCATACCTTTGCTGATGAGGTATTTAAACCTCTTCTTCCCAACTCCACTTAGACGCGGCTTGCGTGTCTGGAGGTCTTCGGACTTTTGCCCAGTGTCTTCTCCACTGATAGCTAGGAGTAGTTCCTCCTTGTCGGTCTCAGGTACTAAGTCCTTTTCCGTGGCAAGGATTTTACACTCCATCGACGTAGTTTTGTCCTTTGAGGACGAGCCCTTAATCTTGGTTCATACATGATCCCACGAGAAGCTAGGGAAATAAACGGTCACCTGCAGCAGAGCCCCGCATGCCACAGGAAGGCTATTTGATACCGGAGGTTGCCTGGTATCCGGATTTGGCATACCAAGACTAAGCCATGCAGCCTTCGGTATATGCTGTTCCACCTTGGCTTGAGAAGTTTTTTATTCTGGCTCTCCTTTCACTTATCCATGCAGTAAAGTCCAGACCCTCTTTCTCTCACTGCAAGCGAGACTTGACCACGTACAGTGGTGAGTTAAAGTTATATCTTTATTATTTGCATCATCTTATAAGTTTTCTTGGATTATGCACTTATTATCTGTCGTACTTCAAAAAGGGCATGTAAAGATAAGCAGGTACTTTAGTAAGACCTTTGCCAAACCAAAGCAAGATTACTGCGTAACAAGGCGAGAGGAATGCAGTAGTAAAATATTTGAAGAATATTTCCATGAAAGTAAATTCCTATTAAGAATTGATAATATTACCCTTAAATAGCTCTTACAGTTGAAGCATATAAACGAACAAGTTGTCAAATGGCTGTGGAAAGGCTTCAGGAATTTGACTTAAATATTGAACACCGACTTGAGGCGATTCACAAAAACGCAGATGCTTTATTTTGGAAATTATATAGAAAATTGTAAGACACTATGAAAAGTTATACATTTGTTATGTTCTATTTGTTTGTTCTCTGATTACAGTTTTGCATTTTGGTTTTTATGGAGCACAATCATAGTCAGAACTAATTAGAAAGTTGGCAATGTAGCATTTAATTGGATTTATAAATCTTCTAATAAATGAAATAAGTAATTTTGGAGGCTTTTACTTTGTGATACATGTTTTTATAAATTATAATAACGAGTACCCTTTTTAATATAATGGCAAAATATAAATATAAAGTGTGTGATATTAAAAAAGGTACTCGTCTTTATAATTTCTAATAAATTAGGCTTTTAAATTTTTCGGCATATTTGGATTGGGCTAATCTTGTGTATGGTCTAATGAATCCAAATTTCCAGTATTTTTTCATCCATTTTTGATGATTTTTTGTGTTAGCTTTTTATCTCCCTAAAATGTTTTCCTGTTTATCCTATGTGAAACCCTTTTCAATGTATACATTTATTTTTGTATTCATTTGATATTTTTAGTAGGTTCATATCTCCTAGTTTATTGTTAATGATTCTTTGTTCCAAATTTATTCTGTTTATTATTGTTGTTTTTATGTTGTGTACTCCTATGCGTTTCTTGATATTTGTGTTGGTATTATTCTTTAAATGGTATAGCAGCACATATGTTTTACAATTTTCTATACTTTAAGTTGTTTCTTTGTATTTTAAATATTTTGAATAATATAGCCGTTTTAATTGTATTTATTTGTTTAGTCTTTCTCTTGCATCGGGGTGTTTAATAAGTTTATTGGTGAATGTTTGATATGTTACATCTGAAATTAATTATATAGTATTATGGTGCCTATTATGGTTGCTTTTGTATAGATTGTATACTTTAGTTATGGTCGTAACTAGCATGTTCATTCTGCGGTTCTCTTCTTTCTGTGTTGTAAAGTTGTTAACGTTCTTTAGTGTCCGCAAGAACACGTCAAGCGGCCAATCTGAACTTTTCTATATTAAGAATATATAATTTACATAATGACACAAATATATGTCGTATTTCCTACTATTTACTAATTTATTTTGGAACCATTTCATGCACATTCTAACAGAGACCTTGCGGGAACCCATTTCTGTAAGTAGATTTTTTGTTAAATAATTTTGATCATGGCAATAATAGATTGTGTGATATTGTTGTTCTTAAATATCCCCCTTAATTCTGGTACTAGTATTGAAACAAAGTTTTTATATCTAAACTTAGGTTACTTTTTAGTTCAATAAACTCGATGGATTTTTGATATGATAATCTGATCTGTGTTACTATTGCTATTATTATTTGAATCAGCGCTTAGAAATATGACATCACTAGCTTAATATTTGTTGCCATCGTAAATCTTTGCTATTCCGAATAGGATTGATGTTCGTAGGTTCATTTAGTTTAAACATTTTATCCCAATACAAATATGGAGTGTTTTTAATATCTGTGATTTGTTTTGCACCTTTTTTCACTCCTGGGAAACTATTTTCTGTTATGAATATTTATTATTTATTGTATATTTCTTGACGTGATTCATACATTGTCTTATATTATTAATAGTTTTTTGTATTTTTTTTCGGTTTAGGTTTAGTTTATTTTTTAGAGTCGTTGATTGTTATAGGATTAGTAAGTATATTCTTGTTTCATCAAAGAACTATCGACAATTAATGCAACGTTTAGATAATACAAGCAATCTTAGTGGTATTTCTTTATCCTAAACACGTATGTGCTCTTAATTCTGCTTTAGCGAAAGAACAATTTTTCTAAATTTATATAAAATCTCCATAAAATTTGATGCGTATTTTTCAACTGAATTCGAATATCAGAAATTGCGCAAGACAATGAACATTAATTCTAAGACGGATTCCTTTATATAGTTTATATAAAAAATGCAAAACCCTTAAACTTTAACTAAAAGTAAAGTACTCGAGGTTAATTTTATGGCCATTGCTGTTTAAATAGCGTACTAATTTACCCAATGATACTTTTGTTTTACTTCTGAGGATCAACTACGTTATTTCATTAAATATTTAAAAAAAAAACATTATCAACATGTTATTTTTGCATTAAGTAATTTTTATTTTCTTGATGAATTTATCCAAACTTGAAGAATAGTTATTAAATATGGCGTCACCAGATTGACAAACGTTCCTAATAAGGAAATATCCACTTGAAAAAATCCTGCAGCTGTTAACTTTGGAGGTCTAGATGTTGCAATTTGTTCGAGTAATACAAAATATTTTTTAATGCTTGGAAAATTGGCATTTTTTTGGAGTCCATTTAAGGCCAAAGTTATGGTCCTCTTTCCTTCTTTCGAGATTCTTTCACAAATAATTGCCAGAAGTATTTCTTGTACCTGAAGCAAAAACATACAATTATTTGCCATATTGCTTTTGTATTTTGGATTTTTAAATAGAATTAATTCAGCAATTACTTTGTTTACAGAAAAAAAAGTATATATTTTAGCGCTTAATTGTTTAACTAGTAATATGAGACTTTTTTTAGTTTCTCAATGTTTAGGATAACTTAATTCATATTGTAAATAGTTTTTAAAAAGCTATATAAAGTAGCCTTTGTCGTAAGGTAAGGTAATAAAGAAAAATAAGTACTTATATCAATATAAAATTATTAAATTGTGTATTATCTTTATAACCGAATAAATGTTTTTGTCTGTTTAGTAATTTTGTAATCTATACTTACCAATACATAAGCTACCCATAAAAAGTTAGTCAATTCTGATTTAAATATTTCTGGCCCTATCATATAAGTAACAACCAAATAACTAATACCCTCCATTGTAAATTGTAACATATAAATCATCTGGCAAAATGTTTGCTCACCGAATATCAAATTAATATTATCTATTGCATCACAAATCTTGGTATGCACCAAAAGTAATTGTTGCAATTTATAATTATCTTCAAGTATTTTATCGTAATCAAGCCGGGTCAAATTTTCAATTTCATTATTAAAAACTAAATATCTCTCATGAACTGCTATCAAAATACACATTTCAATTAACAACAAAAATGATGATATATACATTTGAATCACATCATTAAGGAACATTAAGGCTAAAATATCACTAACATTATAATATCTCAAAACGTCGTATGGTCCCAAAAATATA
Organism: Ontholestes murinus; assembly: GCA_963969525.1. Taxonomy (NCBI): domain Eukaryota; kingdom Metazoa; phylum Arthropoda; class Insecta; order Coleoptera; family Staphylinidae; genus Ontholestes; species Ontholestes murinus. Next base: position 39,211,551 of record OZ018395.1, read on the forward strand.
CAAAAACATGTAAGAATAAAAAATACTTCTTTCGATCGTTTAATTTTCTGTACTCCATAAATATACAAATCCATAAAATCAATGCATTCAATAATCTCTGAAAGTTTGGTTGAATTCCAGTATGATAATGAAATAAGTAGCCTTATGTTTCCATAAAATGAAAAGAAACGTGCAAGATTTTGAAGAATTAAACTTATTACGTAATACAGGTTTTCACGAAAAAGTATATATCGTGAATAAACGAAAAATATACTAAGAAATAAAATGATGATAAATAGAGGTTTACGATTTATAGTTTTCGATCGTAAATTTTTCCATAGTCCTAACATTAGACCTATTTTATAGAGGAAATATATTTCCTTAATGAACATGTTCTATAGACTATTATCAATTAATAGTGTTAGGAAAAGTGTCTAATATTGATCGACATATATTCAATTTATCATTAAAATAAGACAAATTAAATTGTTTCTTTAAATATTAATACATTAATTCTACTAATTACGAGACGTTTATTTAATTCTTATAAGGATGTAAGTGCTTTCGTGTTTATATACAGAGTGTATGACAGTATGGTGGTGACACCGTCAATGAGAATGTAATTTGCTGAAATTGTCATTAGATATTTTAAAATATTATATTTAATACGTAAGACTATAACTGCCAATTGTTAATGATTAGTTATGGTTTTCGGAATAAGTAGTAAACACGAAAGGTATTGTTGATGTTCTATTTTTATGTGTGAAATAAAAAGAATCGCTATTTTTTCTTGTTTAAAATATTACATGAAACAATATTTCAGAAAAATCCGTGAACAGTAGATTAATTAAAAGGCAAATCATCGAATTTTAAGGAAGAGGATGATGGTGACTGTTACCTTGTGATATATCATTTTCTAGAGTAGATTAAAAACACGGTTTTCTGTTTTTTATCACTGTATATTAATGATTTTTTTACTCCCATAGCAGTAAGTATGCAAAAATACAATTGTTTGTTGATTAGTAACTACATTATATAACATTATGAAACATCACCGTAATGAAGAAAAACCTATCACGTAATATATTATACGTATTAATTAATATGGCAAGGCTCCAATCAAGTAGCCTAGACAAATTAATTTTCCTGGAAAAATTTGTGGATTGGCGTTTAAAAAATAGTGTTCAGCCTTTTTCGGAAAATGTGTGTATATTTCCTTATTTTTTTAATTCAGCTTGTAACTATATTAATTTCTCTATAATTTTGGAATATATTTTCATATCAGGCTAACTTATTCAAATCGATATTTTTTTTATATTTTGGCAATATCATCAAATAGATAGCCTTATTGAGCTGATAACATGCTATGAATCGAAGTTTCAACATTTGGTTTTATTTTATAAATTCTACAAAGTAAAAATCTACAAAATGTCAAAAATCTCTTTAACTGTACTTTCTGTGTAGAAAAGGAAAATGAGTGTTAGGAGAAAAATTAAACTATGTATATCATGCTTCAAAATTAATAAGTAACTTATATTATTTATATTTTTATATCTTGTTTTACATTGGGAATGTTTAATCTGTATGAAGGGGGCATTTGTTCCTATGTAACTATCTAATATGCTTCATTATTGTGATAAAACCATTTATTGATTGATCTATTGATTTTACTTAACATTTTCACTTTAAAAAAATATTCTAACAATTATTATAAGTACACTGGAGATTGAAAGTAATTGTAATTGTAATTGTATTTTTTAATAAATTTTGTATTAAATTTATGTTCAGTTTTCGTGACATAAAAAACTTTGTCTAGTGATGCACCATTTAATGTCTGTGAAATTGTTAACAAAGTTGCGGCTCCACTAGCTACAAAGGTGGGGAAAACTACCCCGAGAAATAGTAAAAATACTGCATATCCATCTAAATATAATCTAATTACGAGGGTACGTCATTAGAAGGAGATGAAATAATATTAGAAAATTATTTTTCTTTTTCAATATATTCAGAAATGTTTTAGTTTTCAGATCTATGAATTAACTTGTCAATACCTTCATAAAAATTGATTTATCCTTCTCTGAAAAATACGCTGAATCTGCATTCTTTACTTTCCTTCCTCCATTTTTAAAATGCCGAGATTATTACGGAGAACCTTAAAAATGGTTGATTCAGATACTCCAGCCATTTTTACGAGTTGTTTTTCAATTGATCCCCTGCGTTGCTTAAAGAGGTTGTGCCACTTGTATGCTAAGGTTTTTCCTGAACAAGAGTATCCGTAAACAGATGACATCTCTTTTAATATTGTCTAAACACTTTTTTCTTGCTTGGTAAAGAACTTTATAACGGCGCGAAACTCTATTTCCTCCATACTTTACAATTAGTAGTTGTTGAAAGACTACTGACCTTTTGATAATACTAGGTATATATACTTCAATATGCAGTATGGTTTTTGCAGAGGAAAATCAACTTGTGATGCATTTATTAGCTTTAGTGAGGAGATCCTTTTGGGATTTGAAACCGGATTATGTTATGAAATTCTTCTGCGCAAAATATACTATTATAACTTTTCTCCATCTAGCTGTAAATTACTAAACTCCTATCTTTCTGAAAGGTTGCAAATGGTACGGGTGGGCGATAAATACTCATCATATACCGCTATAAAACATGGTGTTCCGCAGAGTCCTATTCTGGGCCCCTTGCTCTTCTTAATTTATATAAATGACCTACCTAACATGTATACTGATTCTTTGTCTATTTTGTATACAGACGATACAACAATTAAATCTTCAGTCAGCAAAGAGCCAAGATACCCAGGCACTATCTTTTACTCAAGAATGGTTAAATTCAAATTTACTAACATTAAATTTAAACAAACCGAAAACTGTTATATTTTCACTAAAAAATTCTCAACCATTCATAATATCAGAATCTAAGTTCTTAGAGGTGTATATTGATCCCAAGCTAACTTGGAACAAACATGGTGATACTCTTGCTGCAAAGCTCTGCAAAAATATTCATTTACTAAGGCGACTTAGAAATTCTCTTCCACAGGCGGCACTCCGGTCAGCGTATTTTGCCTTATGCCAGTCGCATATTTCCTACTGTTTATTAGCGTGGGGTCATTCCATCATCAGTAAAAGAATATTTGGACTTCAAAGGAGAGCAGTTAGAGCAATTTGTAATTTGCAGTATAGAGAAAATTGTAAACCTAGCTTCACTTCTTTAAAACTGTTGATATTTCCGTGTATGTTTGCTCTAGAATTTTTACTGTTCGTTAAAAGAAACATGAGTAGTTACCAAACTCATGCACAAATTCATGTTCACTATACAAGACAAAGTTAAAACATTTATCCAAGTTGCCCTAGACTATGTAAAACTCAAAATGCCATCAACTACTATGGTCCAAAATTATTTAATATTCTTCCTGAGCACATTGAAATTCTAGATCTAAAACAATTTTAATTTACAATAAAAAATTATTTTATAAATAAGGCATTTTCATTCATTTATACTATGAATGTTTATCAAGTAACTTTCAAGATATTAATCTTTTTTAAAGTGTTTTAGTGTGTGTATTATTTATTTTAATTTATTAACTTATAATTTTTTTATGATTTTTACACTACTAGCATAAGTTTTTATATTATATTCGTATTAGTTTTAATTCATTAATTACTTAGTTTTATTATTTAAACTTATGTTCGTTTTTTGATATTTGTCTCTATTAACCTTCTATGTCTACATATATCCTGATATTTATTAATGCAATTATATTACTTATTTCGTATACTTTCTGACTTGTGTTAACTATTATTCTACTTGCACCAATAAATTATTATTATTATTAATGATTAATCACTGAACATATTAAAACCTGCGCGAGCGCTCCCACAACTCTTCATGCCCACTATTCAGTAAACTTTAAAATAAATGCACCCTCATAGCTCAGAAATCCAAGAAATATTACTGAAAATGCTATCAACTAGGGTGTAAAAACACAAAGAAAGTAAGTTACTCATAAAAAGAAGAGTTTTATTGCTATCTTGGGCTATTTAAAAGATGAACCCATCAAAGGTGCAGCCTAGACTCCGACAACAGGAAAAGGAAAAACCAATTTTGGAACAAGTACAAAGGCCAACAAATTTAGACTTTTTGAAAGTTTATTTCGATCTGACATTTGATTGTGTACAATTTTGATTTTCTGAATTCAAATTCGAGTGACATTTTGCCCTATCACGGTTTTTTATCTATGTTGAAGTAAAATTAATAAAAAGTTGAGTCAAAATAAACGCTACTTTTATTGATACAGAGACAAAAACAAATTATAAATAGTAAATTAAATTGAAAAAAGTCTAAAAAAGTCTCTAAGTTCTTTTCTTTCTAGATCTTTTCCTCTTGGATGGAAAATTTTGTTTAGTGGATTTTCTTCTGTATTCCAGGGCCGGATTGTCACTTTTTATTGATCAGCAGTAATCAGCAATCATTGAAACATTCCACCGACTTTGATACCTGCGTTCTACTTCTTTCATATGTTGGTGGAACCTATCACCTTGCTCCTCTGTCACAAGACCAAGATTTTCGGGGAAGTAATCAAGATGCAAGTGTAAAAAGAGAACTTTTATTCTCATATTACATCCCAATTTCATAAATTCCATAGCATGTTTTTCACAATTTTCTTATAGTTAGGATCTTTTTTGTTTCCCAAAACACCTTCAATAACATTAACAAAATAAAATCCATGCATCTTTATCAGTTAGGGTCATGTTATTAACAAATTCTTGATCTTTCGTTAATCTTTTTATTTGAGGACCGACAAAAATTCCTTCTTTTAATTTTGCATCTGAGATAGCGGAAAATTATCCACGAAGGTATTTGAAACAGTCTCCATCTTTATTTAAAGCTTTAACGTATTGTTTCATTAATTCTAGTTTAATATGCAGTAGAGGCAACAATATTTTTTGTGGATTAATAAGACTTTCGTGCAGAACATTTTTTGATTCGGGGTTAAATTATCTCTTGTTATCAAGTCCTTTTGCTTTGAAGTTTGATGTCTACTTCGACTGTCTCACTTACACAAATAACATGGATACTTCATATACCCTGACTGCTGTCCTAGTAGAAGTCCCACAATTTTCAAATCAATACAAATTTTGCAACTTTGGTCACTTTATTTGATATTTTCAAGTAATACTTTAAGATTTTTATAGATTTCCGTCATTTGCACAGAATGGGTAATAGGTACCGATGAAAGTACATTTTCATTGTGCACGAGAACAGCTTTAAGACTTCTTTTGGAACAATCAATAAAAAATCATTAGGATTGTATGTACCCCAAGTTTGTTTATCAGACTGGAAACGTCGGGGCAATAAACTAAAAAGCCACTTTTTTCAAAATAGCTTGAATACTCAGACGAGCGTTGCTTCTGCCAGTAAAGTTTTACTTTGAAGTCTGGATGTCAAAATTTCGGAAAGATCCTTTGGAAGAGCTGAGTCTCTAAGTCATTAAGTTCGATGTTGGAAAATAACTGCGGTTGCTTAGTAACGCTTGGTATTTCAATGGCATCGCTAAAGTTGTTTTCAACTTCAGGTTCAGAACGGCTTGTAACATCTTCTAAATTTGTTGGTTTCTCAGGTATTGGCATGTCTGAGTCATATGGCACTGGCCTAATTGTAGACTTGATTTTCGGATAAATGAGATTTTTTAAATTTTATATGTTATATCCACGTACAGAAATAAACTTCATCATGGTGACGGCTCTCACCAAATCATTGGTATTCCAAAGGATAGAGATTTGATTACCAATCTTTACTTTAAAATGCGCGTAGTATTGGTGTTTCAACAGCGATGTAATTTTATGTCTAAATTTCTTGACCATAAAACAACCACATGCATAGCAAAAAGTATCTCGCTTATTTTGACAAAGTGTTGGCATTTTAAACACCAATTTTCCCCTATACTATTCTATTGATTTGTACACAATTTAATCTCAGTGGCATAGCGATTTTTAGAATGTCATTTAATTTTTGTTCGTAAATATTTAAAAAACCATAAATAAGACTCCTAGTAAATTTATTAAAAAATTGCCCGTGATGTAAACTGTAAAATATTGATTCTCTATTAGTTTAGCCACGAAAACACACAAAAAAGGAAAACATGAGCAAATCCAAATCACAATGTTTTTATTGTTAATAATTGATCAATCTCCTAAATATGGCATTATTTGTCTCACAGGACATTGGTTAAGTAATACCGAATGTGAAATAAATAACAAATGTAAATATTCTAGCGTGTAGTGCATGCTACTTGCGCTCATGAAATAATTACTGTAAAATATTTTAAGAACAAAATCCAATTGTAGATAAAGTTGTTGATGTTGAAGGCTTCTACTTCGTTATTGATGTTGAATACAAATGAAACACACTAATAACTTTGTTTGTATAACACGAAATTTAGTGTGTTTCATTTCTAGATAAAGATTGTTAATTACTCTAAAATTTTATCCCAAATTTTAATTTGTGTGTAATGTGTGCCTATAAATCACCGTCTGGGGTCTGGTCCGAATCTATGAATATATTAACATTATATCTTGAAACCATTAGAACTAATAATTATTTTATTGTTTTAGGGGGTAATTTTAACACACGAGGGGGAGTTTAATAATTATTGCAACTCATTTTTTTGGCCACGTTTGGTTGAAAAACGTGAAGATTTCGTGTGGATTATCATTTAACATTCCCGCTGCGTCTCGTATAGTTTCATTCATTTTCAATCGGCGACAGCGCTATACGTAGCTTTTAAAATGGCGTATGTAACGGATGTGCGTTGCAAGCAACGGACAATGATTGAGTTTCTTTTGGCGGAAAACCATTGGCATTCCAGATATTCATAGGCGCTTGCAGAATATCTACGAATATTTGACAGTGGACAAAAGCACAAGGTCAAGCAAAACTGTCAGATCTCCCTCATGCCGGCCGACCCTGCACAATCAAATACCTCGCTGCTCAATTGGATGTCTCTGTTGGTAGTGCTGTCACAATGGTTCATCGGTTGGTATATTCAAAGGTTTGTTCTTGCTGGGTCCCGCTATGTCTAACCGAAGACCATAAAGAGCAATAGAGAACCATCTGTGGGGAATTGCTTGCTTGGTATGAGGCTGATCGTGACAACTTTTTGTCAACATTTTTGGCAATCAATGGAGTCACGCCACACCCAATCCCCTACCAAGAAAAAGTTTAAAGCCATACCCTCAGTTGGTAAAGTCTTGGCTCAGGACTTCTGGGATTCTGATGGGATTATTCTGTTCGATGTCCTTCCCAACGAAAAACTCTGAAGTGACTTTCTCTTTCTCCATGACATCGCCAGACCTCACACAAGTCTTCGCACAAGAGAGGAGCTCAGAAAACTTCAGTGGATTGTTCTTCCTCATCCATCTGTTTGGCCCAATGAAGGGCGCAAACCGGGGGAAGCACTACGCGGATGCAGGCATAGGGGGCCTCGCGTCAATGTAACGTAAAGCTAAATAAAACAAATGCTATTAAACCCCCTCGTACTTGGGGCTGATTCATATTTTATTTTTAGACAAGGAGTAACAATTGACTAGACATCTTTTTAAATTCGATATCTAAATATTTTATTTGTCTTTACAACACATGTATATCTGATCATATAAGGATATCTTTCACTATTTGTATAATGAAAAATTGTGTTTTATCTAAATTTGATTCTATAGTTAATACTTGTTGAGCTACCCTCTTGATGGAACCAGATATGTAATTTTGGCGACGAAAAACACTTGTTATGTTCCATTTTATTACTTTTATTTTCAGTTTCCTGACACGTGTTTCGATCATATGATGTATTTTTCTTCGCCAAAATTAACTTTGATTGGATAATAAACAATACAACAAATAACATCAATTTTCCCCTATACTATTCTATTGATTTGTACACAATTTAATCTCAGTGGCATAGCGATTTTTAGAATGTCATTTAATTTTTGTTCGTAAATATTTAAAAAACCATAAATAAGACTCCTAGTAAATTTATTAAAAAATTGCCCGTGATGTAAACTGTAAAATATTGATTCTCTATTAGTTTAGCCACGAAAACACACAAAAAAGGAAAACATGAGCAAATCCAAATCACAATGTTTTTATTGTTAATAATTGATCAATCTCCTAAATATGGCATTATTTGTCTCACAGGACATTGGTTAAGTAATACCGAATGTGAAATAAATAACAAATGTAAATATTCTAGCGTGTAGTGCATGCTACTTGCGCTCATGAAATAATTACTGTAAAATATTTTAAGAACAAAATCCAATTGTAGATAAAGTTGTTGATGTTGAAGGCTTCTACTTCGTTATTGATGTTGAATACAAATGAAACACACTAATAACTTTGTTTGTATAACACGAAATTTAGTGTGTTTCATTTCTAGATAAAGATTGTTAATTACTCTAAAATTTTATCCCAAATTTTAATTTGTGTGTAATGTGTGCCTATAAATCACCGTCTGGGGTCTGGTCCGAATCTATGAATATATTAACATTATATCTTGAAACCATTAGAACTAATAATTATTTTATTGTTTTAGGGGGTAATTTTAACACACGAGGGGGAGTTTAATAATTATTGCAACTCATTTTTTTGGCCACGTTTGGTTGAAAAACGTGAAGATTTCGTGTGGATTATCATTTAACATTCCCGCTGCGTCTCGTATAGTTTCATTCATTTTCAATCGGCGACAGCGCTATACGTAGCTTTTAAAATGGCGTATGTAACGGATGTGCGTTGCAAGCAACGGACAATGATTGAGTTTCTTTTGGCGGAAAACCATTGGCATTCCAGATATTCATAGGCGCTTGCAGAATATCTACGAATATTTGACAGTGGACAAAAGCACAAGGTCAAGCAAAACTGTCAGATCTCCCTCATGCCGGCCGACCCTGCACAATCAAATACCTCGCTGCTCAATTGGATGTCTCTGTTGGTAGTGCTGTCACAATGGTTCATCGGTTGGTATATTCAAAGGTTTGTTCTTGCTGGGTCCCGCTATGTCTAACCGAAGACCATAAAGAGCAATAGAGAACCATCTGTGGGGAATTGCTTGCTTGGTATGAGGCTGATCGTGACAACTTTTTGTCAACATTTTTGGCAATCAATGGAGTCACGCCACACCCAATCCCCTACCAAGAAAAAGTTTAAAGCCATACCCTCAGTTGGTAAAGTCTTGGCTCAGGACTTCTGAAAAATTGTGTTTTATCTAAATTTGATTCTATAGTTAATACTTGTTGAGCTACCCTCTTGATGGAACCAGATATGTAATTTTGGCGACGAAAAACACTTGTTATGTTCCATTTTATTACTTTTATTTTCAGTTTCCTGACACGTGTTTCGATCATATGATGTATTTTTCTTCGCCAAAATTAACTTTGATTGGATAATAAACAATACAACAAATAACATTTATTAAAGTTGTACGGTTCAACGTAGAACAACGACGCATGAGGGAACACCTGCTATTCGCGCCATATCGCGAAGTGTGTGTAAATATGTTTTTTATGTTCGTATACACATTTTTTAAACATTTGTGCTTTTGTTTGCATTTTAACCTTTTTTTGCGTGTTTCTGCGAGGGTTCTCAGGCTTCAACGATTTTCGTTGTATAAGTTTCCTCTATGCTCGTGCCGCACTGCGTTTACGTCCAATCGTAAAACGCAGGTCAAGGCCAAATGTGAAGAGTAGAAAAAATTCCTTTTATATCCTCTGTTAACTCGTGTCAAAATCATCCCTTTGTCTTTCTTTATTTTTGCGCATCCCTTATCTCCCTCCACCGATCACGTGATTCTTTTTGCTTTCCTCATTGCATTTTTCTGAGTTCTCAATCACTTCTTGACCAACCCTCGACACGAGTAAGTAATCAATCTTCGTAACGTAAAACTTTGTTTAAATTTGTAACTGCAAGCTTATTTTAGCATATAATTTAACTTGTAATTCTATTTGCTAACTTTGCTTTTTGTTCAATTATTTCCTACTTTGTTATTTGTTAATCATTCTTTGTCATTTGCTTTATTTGTATATATTTTGATGCACGTTTATTCAATAAATATTTGTTCTTTTATTTTACAACGTGTTTATTTAATTTTAAAAACAAATCGCTAAAACGCGTAAACACCTGCAATTTCTTAATGGCACGTTGAAACAGTATCCGTCAAATGAAAATAAAATAACAAGAACTATTTTTAAACAACGATAAGAAGAAGCAATACAATCATCTAAAAAACTAGCCAACGATAATTATATTTCAACTTCCACTAACAAACAAAATGCATTACGCACTGTCATTAATATTGTCAAAAATACAGCCAGTCATAATATTTCTTGTAACGACTTTAATTCGGTTTTTGCCGATATAGCGGACCAATTACTTATGACAATTGTGACCCCACTAATCTTATATAATGCGTCGCTAATAAATTTTGATATCAAGAGGTCTCACCGATATTTGTTAGATATACAATAGATGATCTCAAAAATAACAAGAGCTTGAATATTCATGGGTTTTCTCCTTTCTTCCCTACAAATTCTGTATCTGGATGGATACTTAAAACAGTATACCGTGTGTCCCGTTTGAAGACGCATCATAGGGAATTCCCATGTAAAATTTTCAATTGCAGTTTGTATCTCTATTATTGAACGAAAATTTTCAAAATAAAATTAGAATGATTCCTTTATCTACTAAGATTATTTTGGAGGTTTTATTTTTGTTTAATCTTTAGTTTTAATCGAAATATAGCTTAAAAAGTGTGTAGAAATATTCGATAATAAAATCCTCAAAATAGTAGTTGTTATGAAATGTCAGTGTTTGTCATCTAAATTGGTTAAGCCACAAACAAATATTTTAATTAAAAATAAGTGCTTACACCATATAAGAAAAAGTTCAGATCATCAAATTGAGTTTTGGCGGACATTTGCGATTTATTTAGTATACATTTTGAAACCTCTGCATTGCCGTGTCAATCAACAATTATTAGGAATAAAGGGAGAAAATCTGAAGAAACTGTAACACATCTGTTGCAAGGATAACAGTACATCTAAAGTGTAAGCTTATAGTTACCGACACTATAAAAGCCAAAATCATAAAGAAGTGAGCAGTGGATCCTGATTCAAGATCTACATTTTGTTAAATTATTATAGAAAAATGTAACGAGAATAAGAGATTTCCAAATAGTGTGTGTTTTACACATGAATGTACTTTCTATTTGGTGTCTGAAAATAACGAACAAAATAATCGTCAATGGTCTCAAAATGTTCTTCGTATTGTAACATCAAGAAGTGAATATCCACAAAAACTTAATGTATGGGCTTTTAAAAATAGCGTGGTTGGTTTTATTTTTTATTTAAAGCTAATTAAAGTATTTATCGGTTTCACTTTATGTTTATTCTTTACATAAGCATTATTTCTAAATTTGGAATAGTATAATAATTATAATTTTTCTACTACCCTTTATAAAAAGACATTTTTCATCACCGAATACTCCAGCGAAAATTTGAGTTCCGTCACTAGTGAGAGAAAATCCCATAACGCTAACTTTCGTCACTAGGGACGAAAGTTACCTACAAATTTTCACTTCCGTCTAGTTGCCTACTGTCACTATATCGTGTCATTATTAAACGTCAGTTTTTGAATTTGTACTGTTCGTAACTTCATCATATCATGATTTCTGATTCAGTAAGTGATTTAGATCTTTCCAATACTGCACCAGAAATAGTAAATCAAGCTGAGAAAACCTATGTGGATTTATTATCAGAAAAATCGAAAAAGAGGTATGAAGAAATATATGCAAAATTCATGGAATTTAAGACAGATAATCGCGTAAATTCATATTCATTGTGCTGTTTGCATATTTTGAAAAATTGTCGGAAAATTTGATATTTAAATCGTAAGTAATTTAAATATGATCTTTAGTTTTGTAATTTTTAATTCAAAATAAAGTATTTGTTTATATAATAATAAAAGTTTGTTAGTCTCATAGGTAAGGTAGTAGAAAAAGTATAGTGTTTAACTCGTCGAAAGCATTTTTTTAAGCTCGCGAACATTACCAAACTCGGCTTCGCCTCGTTTGGTAAACTGTTCTCTCGCTTAAAAAAATGTTACTTTCGTCACTCGTTGAACAATATACTATTAACTGAATGCGGTTTTGAAATTTTGAACAAAATAAATGAGAAAAGAGTTTTATTCTGTTTCAGGTAATTTTACCTTTAAGATAACTTGTTTCAACAAGATTAATGAATTTGTGCCTTTGAACTCGCCATCTGTAATTTTAGATGTTATACACTGACTTTTCAAAGCACTGAACTTTTCCTTCTGTGTTGTAAGCACTCATTTTGAATTTAATTATTTATTTGTAGGTTATACAATTTAGATGACACGCACTGACTTTTCACAGCAACTACTATTTTGAGGATCTCATTATCAAAAATTTGCTTACACATTTTAAGGTATATTTTGACTAAAAATGAAAATGAAACAAAAATAAAACTTCCAAAATGTCTTTAGTAGATAAAGGAATAATTCTAATTTTATTCTGATAATTTTCATTCAATAATAGAGATACAAACTGCAATTGAAAATTTTACATGGGAATTCCCTATGATGCGTCTTCAAACGGGACACACGGTATATTATGGAATTTTACCAAGTAACAGCCTCGTAAATTCAAATAATATGAGTACAGCCACTGCCATCTAGTTGTAGAATACGGAATTTTTAGTGGGGTCTTTCGGCATCTCGTCACAGACTTTTTAATTTGCAGCGTAAAGCCATTTGTATTAGCGAAGAATTAAGTATTATTACATTATGATTATCTTATATTAGAGTGTTTCTAGTATAAAGAATACAAATTGAGCTTATGAAATCACCAAAGTTAACAAATTGGGATTGATTTTCTTAATCCAACCGAAGGTAATTCATTATTTACTACTTATTTTATCACTTAAGCTTTTATTTATATTAACCTTTTAAATATTGGATTGATGAGGCTTTTACTTGGTGAAATTCCATTATATAGGTGATGAGAATTTACACAATTTAATGTCGATGCACTGCGACAATTGTTTCGCCACACAGTGGCTTCATCAGGCAGATGATAAATGGATATAATTAACTACAATTATTACTTAAATACTAAACTGTGTAGGAGGGGATGGGGAAAAATTAAATTTGTTATTTTTTGTTTTTGTTTTTTATTTAAAATGTTCATAATTAAGTTTTTGGGGAAGCCATTATTGTGAGCGATAGTTAAAATTCTGTTTAGTTCGATATCAAAATTTGCTTGTGACAAAGAGATGCTGAGGAGTCTATGGATATATGAGATAAATGCTGCTAATTTATGGGGCATAAGATGAAAGGATTTGAAATGAATGGTAGTATCAGTGTGAGTGGGTTTGTGGAAGATATTAAATTCATGTTTATTATTTTTATTTTGCTTTAAAGGTACAACTAGGCAGTTAAATGTATTCTTAGCATATCTTAATGATATGCACAATAACATCAAATTTACATTAGAGGTTGAGGTTGACAAAACAATTAATTTCCTAGACCTTTCCATCTCTCATAGCATTTAACTCATATATCCATAGACTCCTCAGCATCCCTTTGTCACAAGCAAATTTTGATATCGAACTAAACAGAATTTTAACTATCGCTCACAATAATGGCTTCCCCAAAAACTTAATTATGAACATTTTAAATAAAAAACAAAAACAAAAAATAACAAATTTAATTTTTCCTTCAAATAATAATAAATTAGAAACAAATTATTGCTCACTAACTTACATTGGCACCCCTTCCGTTACAATAAAAAACGAATTGAATTCACATAATATTTCGGTTGCTTTTAAGACTAATAATACATTACATAAATACATTAACAATTCCAAAGACAAATTTGATAAAAATAAGAAATCAGGAGTCTACTTGCTAGAATGTGGTGATTGCCCCATGGTATATGTTGGACAAACAGGCCGCAGCTTTGAAGAACGAGTTTCCGAACACGAGAAAAGTTTTTCCAACAAAAAAACAACATCTACATACGCCAACCACTTAATTGATAATAATCACAATTTTAATAAAAAAATTTAAAATTTTGCATACCTGTGATAAAAGTAAGAAACTTAACTATCTCGAGCAATTAGAAATTAATAAATTTAATAAACGCGGTCTGTTACTAAATGATCAAACCGATGTCAATAATTCCCCACTTTTAAATTTGTAAAACGTTATTTTAGTTAAATATTCACATTGTACACACCCCATCCCCTCCTACACAGTTTATTATTTAAGTAATAATTGTAGTTAATTATATCCATTTATCATCTGCCTGATGAAGCCACTATGTGGCGAAACAATTGTCGCAGTGCATCGACATTAAATTGTGTAAATTCTCAAAACCCAAGTGTTTTATTTATCACCTAATTAACCTTTTATTATATTTTTCATCTCTTTTGTTATTCACTTTCTACTGTAGAAGTAACTAAATTATTTGTTATTTTATCTAGTTTTCTCTTTACATTTCTATACACGTAGTAAATCCTTTAATTTTGAAAACTATACTTAAGTTTTAGATTGTTAAGCATTAATTTAATTTTTTATTCTACCTTAAGTTTATTTTACATTTATTTATAAGAAGGACGCACACATTTCTTGTTTATTTCTATATATATATATATATATATATATATATATATATATATATATATATATATATATATATATACATTGACTATGTAATACATTTTATAATGTCTGAATAAAAATAAATTATTATTATTATTATTTATTAATTTTTATATACCATAGGCTTGTATATACCAACATACCAGTATATGAAATGCAAATCTTGTTTAAAGTGCCAACAAATTAAAATTTACCATCACGTCGTTCTGCCCCTTGCCGAAACTATCAGAGATTCCGTTTCCAACGCGTTTTTGAATTGTCGGAATACACATTTTGGAACTCTGACGATGGTTATTACTAATCATGGTTGACAGTTGCAATCCTTTTTTTCACCTTCTACTGTTTCTCCTGTTTTGTCTATGATCTAATATTCTCTTTCTAATTCTAAACTATGAAACTTTCTAATAAAGCTCTATTTTGTTTTTCTAACTATTTTAAGTTCAATTTTTATATTGACTAATACTTTTCCCTAAATAATTTTTGTGTTTACTTTATTATTCCCAGCTATTTTCTCTGTTTAATATTTGGTCTATAATATTACTGTTTGTCTACATGTTGATTGTTATATTGTACATTGTTTATTTAATGACATACTCTTTTATTTTATAGTGTTTACTCAGGTTATCTATGTTATCAAAGGCTAATGAGTTTTCCAACAGTTATGGAATATTAATTCTAGCTTTTCATGTTTCTTATATATATTTCGGATCATTTGTTATATTTCCGTTTTTAATTTTTATTTTCTCTCTTAAATATGTAAAGTGCATCTGCTTGCCTCTTTGTGGGTCCTGTACATTAAGACATTAATAATGATATTATAGAAATTTTAATAATTCCTACGAAAATAAATTTATTATTAACAAAAACCTATTAATTATATATTTTATAATTCTTATAAGAATTACTCTATAGAGTGAAAATTAATAAGAGGTTAAGTGAATGAATTTATTCATGAGTGATTGTAAGTTGGCGAGCGATAAATATAACTGATTGAAGTGTCGTGTTTGTGGAAAGTGTATTTCCATACACCTTAAATCGTGATCGTTTCTGATATGGGGGAAAGGGCGTAAGGCGTGTGCATGTTACACACCAGCTATAAGTGCATTATGATGTATAATAAAATGTATTTCTTAATGGGTTGATTATTTTAATTTGATATTTATTTGTATTAAAAAAGGTTTAATTGGAATTTGACAAAAAATTATTGTCGAGTGATGATATAATTCAGAATATAAATAGTTGGCATTTCCAATAAATATTCAATAGAATCAAGACGAGTTAACTTTACTTTCCGTGACAAGGGTGAACTATATATTGGTATGCCTGTATGTGTAGGGGGTGTGTGAGTGACAGACGTCTACCGTATTCCCTCGTGATTCGGTCATTGCCAATTTCGTTTTCCAAGGTAATTTACATGGAAAATATTTCCGATATCAATAATAAATAGCTTCTCATTCCACAGATTATATAAGTCGTTTTAGTATTACTTGTTTATAAATTAGAATACTTGTTAAATATCCATAACATCTGATTTATTAAATTTAATTTTTTGTATTAATATAATACGTGTGTAAATCAAATGGTTCCTTCATGCCATTATCGAAGATACTACATTCTCCGTCGTGTCTTCAGCCAATTGCTCACAAACGATTGCACATTTAGGTCGTGTTCTCCCATTTTTAAGGCACATTGTCACTTGCGAGGAGACGTGCATACATCATTACCCTTCACAATCTAAACAATAAAGCATGAAGTGGAGACAACCTAGAAAAACTCCACCTTGAAAAACCAAAACCCGTCTACCTGCGGGAAAAGTTATTGCAACGGTTTTTTTTGGGATAGAAAAGCACACTGCTTGTTGATTTCCTTCATGAGCGATGTACAGTCAATGCTGAATATTATTAACTCCTTGATGAAGCCAAATTGACTTATCGACAGAATAGACGAGGCATCCCCATCCGAAGAGCGATTCTCCTTTACGACAACGCTCGGCCACACGCAGCTGCTTTGACCAGAGGCAAATTAGAGAAAATTCATTGAGAAATATTAGACGACCATCCGTATAGCCCTGACTTTCATATGTTTAGATGTGGAATCGTTTCTAAGCAATTGGCCGAAGACACGACATGTTTCGATAATGACATCAAAAAACTTCCGTTTGAAAAAATGTGTACATAGAAGCGGAGACTATGTAAAAAATAAAACATTTTTTCTAATAATACATACACAATTTTTTTAGAAAAAAATTTATATTTGTTACACCCTCATTTTTATATTACCTTACCTATTCAATTTTGGTAGATTTGTATGAGTACAAATATATAAAAAACCCAGATGTCAGATGCGTCAGATAATATAAATTCTAGTCTAGTATTGAAAAATGCTAACTTAAAATGATGCAGTGTTGGAATCGCAAAATTAATATTTGTTTACCTTTTTCTTATGTTTTCACATTGCATCCCCTTTCCTTAGGGAAACAGCAAGTTCGACAGGAGAATGCGTATTTAATATTCAGGGCCGTGTGTCTTTCAGGAGTTGGGACAGGGAATTTATTTATGTGACTACGTGATAATTTGTTCCCATCTCATAAATATTAATACAGGGGAGAGGGAGATTTATAGGGAGGATCAACGTGTGCCACCCTCGCGATTGGTACATTACATCATGTATCCTCGACTTTTTGATTATACTCTGTCAAAAGGTATGCTTTATAAAAAAGGAAGATACATTAACGACTTGTTCAATTTAAGCGCGCATAGGACATTAAAAATATATATAAAAATATAGTGGTTATACTGAAGTAAACAAGTAAATTATAAATAACATAGTACAAAATTAAATTTATAAAATATTATTTATATTTTGTAAGATATATAGAATTTTTTTGTCATCGTGCTATAACTTATTATAATCCTGTGTAATTATTTAGAGTTTAGAAAGATTTTAACATAATAATAATAGGTAGTGTTTAATTAATTACTATAGTGTTATAAATTTAATATTATTATCATATGATCAATATTAGTTAGATAATAAAGGTTATTAATTTTTGAATATTTGTTAAATGTGCATATGTTCAATAGTTAGATGTATGCAAGCTGAGTATTTATTTGTATAAAATTTATATTATTATGCCGACACTTGATCAAATGAAAATATTTTAACATAAATTGTATTATGTTATAATTTAAGATCAAGTAAATGATATGATGTTATAATGATTTATTATTCAATTAATATATAAGGAAGATTTGTGTCATAATTCAAAGAAATTCGAATTGGGGTTATGATTGACGATAAATATTATTTGATTTATGTGAATACTCTAACATGAAAACTATCTCTCCTGGTATAGTTTACTGTTTAAAACAACAACGAAAGTAAAACTTAACGAAGTATATTATTTAAGTACATAATATTTTAACTAAGCAATAGTATGACTTGAACTAGGCACTCTCTTCTTAAAGCTTTGCTGAAGATAGAATTAAGTTATTTGTTTACAGGTTGTATAATAAATTAAATAAAAAGGTCTTAACTGTTATTTTATTTCTACTCCAATAAAGATAGAATTATAATAAGCTAGATTATTTTAACCTTATTCGTTGCCTTCGCGTATCATAAGTTTCAGATTATTATTTTTTTTTTCTGTTTATTTTATGTAGATCTTGAAGAATTTATATTTGCTGATGATTAGCTAGTGCAATTACTTGGCATAGCCCTTTCGGCTTAATAAATGTAACATATTAAATATCATGCTAACATTTAGCCCTTTTAAGTTTAATATTTTGAAAAGTTTTTTGTTGGACAATGTCTATAGTTTGGCTAAATACAGCCCAAAGAGCACGTTTGAAAAAGATAAATCAAAGCACGAGAGTTGCCTTTTTTATTTTGATTATAAAGAACAATAAGAAAATAATAATCGTACATGGGTTTATTGTTTTTCAAAATATTCTACATGAAGATAAATACACTTTTGTATGCACACAAAGTACTCTTTCCACTTCGATTAAGGTATCTCCACAACATACATTTTGATCACACCGCTTATTTAGGCGTCAAGAAACATTGAACACGTGATTTATTTTTGATTTGCTTGAATAAAAGGTTGTTATTTGGTACCAAACTCTGATTTGGTACGACGAATGGCCGATTAATTTGACTTTTCAAATTTGTATTATTAATTTATTCATAACATTTTTACAATAAATTTATTTAACAGTAGAACTAAAATTATTAATTTAAAAAGTAATCCAGGATAGATTTTAGGATCCGCTAAAATTTAGAGAGACAGCATTTTTAGTTCTGCATTTTAGATAGCTAATATTAATATTGGAGCCTGAATTGGTTTCCGTCTTAAAAGTCTTGTTGACTGTACACTGTTGCAATTTCTCAAGATATTTTTGTAATTAACAATTATATAATGTGGCGACGATAAGTGGTATCAGTGAAAGTGAAAGTTACCCCAAATGTAACAAATGCTATAAACAGGTAATTGCCGCAGAAGAATGTAAATAGTACAGAAATTCGTTCCATAAATTCGGTTTGGATATCCATGATTTGAGATGCCAGGAAACGCGGTCGAAATCCAGCAGTACAATTGAGGATATATCTCAAGTTGAGCCAGTTGAGTTAAATCAGCACAAACAAGGAACTCAATTCTCCTACAAGAATATTTAATTTATTAAGAACGAATCCTAGAACAAGAATATAAACTAAAAATCAAAACAGAACTGTGCAATTGCACTCACAAAAACAACTCAGTTGCCAGTCGGAAGATAACACCAAGCATCACCAACGGAACAATGAATTCTGCAAATAATAGAAATGCTCCAATAATACAATCCGAAAACGATAGAAATCGCGTATTTAACGAAATCCACTACAAGCAACCAAGCCAACAGGTAAATACATCATTGAACATCCAAGAAAAAACCAGCCGAGAAAGCAATGGTCATCGCTAACCACTCCCACTAATGTTAACCACCCCAACCCTGTAACCCAAACTGATGCTAGTAAAACAGAAAAATGGCAAGCCGTCACCAAAAAAACAAGAAGAAAAGGACGAGCCAAGGAATAATCGGTCTGTCCACAACTGACTCCAACATAAATGCAGCAGCGCTTAAAGCATTTTTGTATTTATCACGCTTACATCCCTCAACTAAATTACAAGATATTACTAATCATGTAACAACTTATTTTCCAGACGCAGTTTTCAAACCATTTCAATGTAAATATCCGGAACATTATTCCTCCTTTAAAATCACCATTGATACCCATAACTTTGATAAGACGGTAGATCCACAGTTGTGTTTTTTTTTTCACAGAGACAGGAAATTTGCAACAAACTCGTAAAAATAATAAAATATAAGCAGAAGACTGTAGCAATCTTCCATAAAAATATACAGTCGGTAAAAAATAAAATTATACATTGGATGTTGGATTGTGAGACCTTCCCACAAATAGAAAGCTTTCCATTTCCATTTACAAACGCGGAAAACAAGGTCATGGTGGCACAGCGATATTAATCAAAAATCATTTTAATATCAAAGCAAGACCGGTTATAAATAAACCATATAGGGAAATGATTTTCGAAGGAGCAGGTGCTGAATGGTTTATTGACGTAAAATAATAATACTTACTATGTATCTATCACCGCCGGGTGGTGCATTTGTGGAATTTAACCCTTAGCTGCACCACTTCGATTTTGTAACATGGGGTCTTCCAGAACCCCAAGTTGAAAAATTGCTTAAGAAATTCTTCTATCCTCTTTATAGGACTACAGAATTGTACAAAAGTGTTAATTGGTACATTATGGACTAGAAAAATCAGCCATACTAGAGAGTTAACTCTTTTTATATACGTGGATAGACGTAAACCGTAAGCGCGCGCAGTGACCGGGTCCCTCAGGACCCCCAGGTGCAGCTGGGTTAAAAGTATGTTTGAGAACATCCTCCATTAAATCATAATACAGGAAATGGCGGACATTATCATAGGAGGTGATTTTAATGTTTTTTTTTAATTAGCTTAGTTGAATGTTATTAATTGCAGATATGCATAAATGCTCATGCACGGATTTCTCGGAACCACGACGCATGTATTGACAATATTATCACTAATATTAAATATACAAGCTCTAAAGTAGTGGAAACACATATATCGGATCATATATGCCAGATACTAACGTATCAATATACGGCAAAAAATAATGAACAATCTGTCAAAAAAGAATAGTAAATCTGAACTCACTTAATGGACACAATTTCGAATTAGAAAACGTCAATTGGATCACTTTAAACGATTAGTGCATAGACTCTCAATCTTATTTTAATGAATTTTACAAAATCTTTACTAAGGCTTTCTACGAGTGTCCGATGAAGCAAATAAAAAATAACAATTTTTATAAAAAAAGCTTCCTTACTATACTGAGAACATTAAGCAACTACACAATCAAATCAATTTCTATTATCAAGTCTACCGTAGGAACAAAAATGACTGCACGTATTAAATGTCTGCAAAAAAAAAAAAAAATACAAAGTGAAATAAGAAAACATAATTCCAGCCGCATAAATTCTAAAAACCTCAAGGCAAATGAAGTTTGGACAATTCTTAATAATAAAAAGAGTCTAAATAACAAACATGTGCAACTAGAGTATACTTATGATGAAAATGGAATCCAAATAAATCAACAAGTGTCCGATGAAGCAAATAAAAAATAACAATTTTTATAAAAAAAGCTTCCTTAGTATACTGAGAACATTAAGCAACTACACAATCAAATCAATTTCTATTACCAAGTCTACCGTAGGAACAAAAATGACTGCACGTATTAAATGTCTGCAAAAAAAAAATACAAAGTGAAATAAGAAAACATAATTCCAGGCGCATAAATTCTAAAAACCTCAAGGCAAAGGAAGTTTGGACAATTCTTAATAATAAAAAGGGTCTAAATAACAAACATGTGCAACTAGAGTATACTTATGATGAAAATGGAATCCAAATAAATCAACCCAAGGAGGTACTAAATACAATGAATACATATTTTAACAAAATGGGTGACGTTTTGGGCGGATCTCACTCTGAAAACTACGTTCTTCCCACAAACATTACAAATTCTATTTTCTCATATCCTGCAACTGAATCGTAAATAGAGTTGATCATACACAATATGAAATCCAGCAGCAGCAACGATATTAATAGCTTATCATCCTCAGTAATAAAATATACAAGAAAAATATAATAACACCATTAACAATTCAGCACTAATTGAGGGAATATTTGTATCGGAGCTGAAAGTGGTCAAAATTATTCCCATTTTCAAAAAGGGTGATATACATGATATTGGTAATTATCGACCAATCAATATCTTACCAATATTTTCAAAAATATTTGAAAAAGTAATTTGCGATCAATTAATCAATTTCATAAAGGACAGAAATATTTTATGTGAAAATCAATTTGGGTTGGCAATCTATAATTTCCTAAATTTTATGCTGGATAATCTCAACAAAAGTATTAACGTATTCTCAATATTTGTAGATTTAACTAAAGCATTCAACTGTGTCCCACATAACTTGTTACTAAACTAGCTTTCAATGTACGGCATCCGAACAAATTTACTGCCTCCTTTCATCTTATCTTTCAGAAATAGTTAATTCGCCTGGATATAATAATACTGGTAAAGATAAGTCCACTACATCATTAATAAATGCCGGGATTAAAAAAGGGCCACGGCTTGATCCTTCAGGTACCCTAGTCGTAGCCATATAGTCAATATATAGGCCTCTATCACTAAGAAAAGACTGTATTAACTGAATAACATTAAGATTTATCCCAAAATATTCCAACTAAAAAAAATAATTTCCTATACAATAGTATCGTATGCTAACAACCATCCCAATGCTGTGATATATACTCTGTAAGATTTTACAAATGTTGTTAGATATAGGTAAATGATATTGTATAGTTTTGAAGTTAGAATTGATTTATCTAGTTTTCCAAGATTATTGAATATTTTTAAAATAGTTGTTGCTCTTGCTTTCTTCCAAATTAACATTAACCGATAAGTTAAACAGATATTACAAAGTTTATAACAGACATTGTGTACAGTCCATGACTAAAAATGCTGAGGGCCGCTGCCTTATTCTGTTTTTAAAAATTTTGTAGACAGTATTTTGTTCCCATTTATTTCGGGCTATTGAAAATGTAACGTGTTTGGTTAATACTTCGAAAAAGGCACTTGTGATTATTGGCTCAGTGGATCAAACACACTAAGAAAATTAGTGGCAAATCTATGCGTACAATCTTGGGGATGATTATATAAATCATTATTTAATTTATGAATATCTGGAATTCTTGATTGATTATTTTTTAATTTTGCATATGTGTACAATTGAAGTGGATCATTTGAAACATCATCTTCAATATGCCTAATCTAATTTTAGTAAAACCACATAGTATACTATAAAGTATTTATGTATCACTTAATTTAATAATAATAGTAAACTATTGATGATTTTCAACTTTTTATTTTACTCACTACAATTGTTTCTCTACACTGTAGCTTCTTCAGATGAAGAAATATAATACAGGATTCCTGTATTATACTATTATTATTATATTAAGTGATAATGGATTTTCAAAATATAAGTGCCTCAAGAATCAACGAGTATATATGTATATTAGAGAATATTTAACATGTATCATTTCTATTTTGGCAGGAATAATATTTTTCCAATTAAAGTTATTGATTTTACAAAAGAACCTAACGAAATTACCAGTTATAAGTACATCCATAATTTATTTGAAAATTATTGTTGTCGATCCTTAGGTAACAAACACACATCCGCAAGATACATTATCAAATTTCATACAATTGAAAAATTCCGCAGTAATGTTGTTTGTACTAGACACTATGGTTTGTATTTCATAAAAAGATGGTACGTTATAGTCTCCACAAATAATGATATGGTAACAGTAGGTAGTAGAATTTTTATTCTCCATATGTTTTAGATAATTGGATAGCATCCTAAACTAATTCTTAATCCATCTTGAAAAGAAGTGATTATAAAACGCAATTAGTGAATATCTTCTTCGTTTTGTTTTTCAGTAACATCTAAACAAATTGAAGTTTTTTTTTCTGTTAGAAGTTTGATGAAAATAAGTTTTTTAAAAATTCTAAATACCTTTTACCTTTCGGTTTTAACTATTAAATTGCGTTGCATTTGACATTATATGTATATTTTTAAGATTATAATTGTTACTTTCCTTTTAATTATTGTGTTAATTTTTCCATTTTTTTCCATTCTTTTTTGGTTCTGGATAGTTTTTTAGCCCATCCAAGATTTTCTGGGTCTTCCAATATTTCTCTTTCATCGTTCCCTCGCTTTATAAACTTTTTTTGCTATTTTTTGTGGCCCCATCCTTATATCTATGTTAAGTTCTTCTCTATATGTGTCATTTCTTATCATGTCCAGCTTTGTTTTACTTTTTATTTTTCTCAGGAATCTCATTTCTATGGCTGCTATTCTGCTCATTTGAGCCTTAGTTGTTGTCCATAATTCGCTTCCGTATGTCAATGTGGGTCATACTCCTCTCCGCGATTTCGTTTTTTCCTAGTATATCTTGCTACATTGTATTAAATTGTCTACCTGTTTTTTTATTCGTTCTTTTAATTTGTCTTCCGGCTTCCTTGCTGTTTATTGTGGTTCCTAGATATTTGTATTTCTTCACTTGTTCTAATTGTATCCCATTTATTTTGATGTCGTGTTTTTCTCCGTTTACTCCTATTACTATTGTTTTTGTTTTCTGTATGTTTATGTTCATATTAGCCTTTTCTAACTGGTCGTTTATTGTTGCTACGTTGTTTGTAGATCCTCTCCGCGAGTATTATCATATCGTCCGCACAGCTTAGCTCTGTAAGCTGAATATCATCATTCATGTTTCACATCCCTACTTTATAGAGCTTCATTTTCTTCTTGCATTGCTTAACTGCCTCGTCTAGTACACCATTAAATAGTGTAGCACTTGTATTGCATCTTTGTTTCAGTACCCCTTTTTTCCAGCATATCCCATACAAGTTTTTCCATGTCTATTTAACATAAGTCTATTTTTCTTTTAGTTCTTAATGCTTTCTCGCATATTTGTCTCATAGTAAATATATGGTCCTGTGTACCTCTAATATTTTTAAAACCACTTTAACTGTCCTCCAAGTTTCCCTCTATTTGTACTGTGAGTCTCATTAATAGAATGCATTCATATATTTTTCTAACTGTGCTTATAATGGTTATGCCTCTATAATTATTGCAATCTTTGCTGTTCCCCTCTTTATGTATCCGTATAATAATCCATATTCTCGAATCTCTAGGTGTCTTATTTTTTATTATTATGTAATTCATGAGCTCTAGTAGTTCGTGTCTTCCTTTTTCGTCTAGGTATTTTATTATTTCTCCGGCTATTCTGTCATGTTCTGCATGCTTTTCCGTTTCTTATATATTTAGAAGCTTCCTTATGTTCCTCTTTTGTTATATCTTTTATGTTCGTTTCTCTTATAACTGCCTTCTGCTTCTTTCCTTTCTATTCCTCTTTCTTGCCTCCTTGTAACATCTCCTCAAAATGTTCTCTCCATCTGCTTATTATGCCCTCTTCTTTAATTAGTATGTTTCCTTTTTTATCTTTTATATTCTTCAATATTTTGTCTTTAGGTTTTCTTATTTGATTTATTGCTCTAAAGAATCTATCTATATCTGTATTTGTGTGCATTTGCATGATTTTTCTCATTTTCTGCTTTTGCCTTCTTTGACCAGTCGTTTTATTTTTCTTCTTTTTTCCTTGTATTCCTCATAGGATTTTGTTAAATATTTCGTCCATTTATTTTTCTTATTCTTGATCGCTATTTTTATTTCCTTGTTTCATCATGCTGTCATTTCTCTTTTATAGTTTCCAATTTTTTCCATTCCGCAGGCTAACTGTGCTGCTTGGTCTACAATGTTTTTGGAAATTTTCCCATCTTGTTTCTATGTCCTCCTCCTTGTCTCTTTTTTACAGGTTTCTTCTAGTTTTTTATGGTACATTGTTCTTATGCTTTCTTCTTTCAGTTTATATCTTTTTATGTTTTATTTAATTATCTTTCCTTTTTGGTTTATTATCAGTTTACTTTTTCCAGTTATTTTTATTCTTACTAGGTAGTGGTTGCCAAGTTCTGTTCCTCTTTTTACTGATACATGTTACTTTATTCCATATATTTTTACTTACTAAGTTGTAGTCGATAATCAATTTTTCTCTTCTGCTGTGTATTTCCTTAGTATATTTGACTGTCTTTTTTTCTAAATTTTGTATTTGTGATTATCATTTCGTTTTCTATACATAGTTGTATTATTATTTTTTCGTTGTCGTTCCTTGTATTTTCCTCTTCTGTGTTTTAACTGTCCATAGTATTTTCCTAGGAAAATTAGCGTCATCTTCATATTTTTGAAGGTACCACCTGCTAAACTGCAATCTTTGGTTATAGTCATTATCACTTAAAACTTGATCAATTGTTGGTTTGAAAGGGTGATATTTTAACAGTAGAATTAAGTGATTATTTTATAGATAAAGCATTCGTGATAAATTCTGTCAAAACGTCTTAGAGACATGCAGAAAAAATGCCGACATAGTCTAGTTCTTACAGTTCTTGAGTTGTTTAAAGCCCATCTAACTCGTCAATATTGGCTGCTTCGCAGGATTATTCGAATTGAATTTCTGTTGAGAGGCGTGAAGGGATTATGGAAGTAGGTCTCGTTTGGTTTTTATCTGTGGCAATATGAATGTTCCGTCATATGTGGATGAAAGACTCATTTTCCCAGCAAGAAAATAACCCTTTCCATGTTGTAAGAGTTTCTATATAACTTTCCTTTATGGAAAAAAGGTTAAAGAACTTACAACATCCCTTGCAGACGGTGCAAACTCTTCAGCATGAATTAAAGGTTCTTTTGGATATAATACTTTAAATAAATATTAATTACCTAGATTCAATGTCTTGAAGCGTAGGGGATTGTGTAAATTGATTGTATATTAAAGCTGTACTGATGAGATCGAGATATCTGCAGATGTTATAAACATAATTGTTACATTATTTAATTAATTTTGCAAGCTTATTATAATTAAATCAGCGTACATTAATTTCTTTTTATATTTTAAGCCCCATATTCACTCAAAAAGTGTTCAAGGTGTATTTATCATTTGAAATTTATTTGACAGAAATAAATACATTTACTCTAGTCCTGCTTTAATAGCTGCACTATTAGTTAGATGCAAATTACTTTTCTAGTCAATAGCAAGGTAGCAGTCAGAGAAATAGTTATATCAATAATTGTTTTATTTTGCAGTCTTGGTAAGACTCGATGTCATTCTACACATCAGTTAGGTAAAATTTATATGGATTCTTTGACAAATTCGCAAACAAGGTTATAACTTTCTCTTGTTTTCTTTACATAAAATTGACAATTACTAATCCGTCTACTAAAAGTTTTACTATAAAGCACTACTGCTCTTCAAAAGCACCTAACATAAATACATTAAGCTACGTATCAACTTTTGTGAATATCCTCGGCTGATATTTTTGTTTTTAGTAGTAAATAATTTTTTATAATCTCATAGGAAAGTACCAGCTTCGTTAATTGCTGCAATTATAAGTGTTAATTTATCAGGTGAGCTCTTGCTAAAAACATGTATTATTCACTATTAATAGTACTAGGACACTCCCATGAAGTTGACTCATCAGTACTTAAATAAAACATATTTGGGGCATTGCAACTTATATTGCATTAGTAAAGTAAGTGTTATTTTATAGTTTCTATATCCTTAAAATGATCAATATATGTTTGCTTGTTGTTAATAATAATTTTATTAATGTAATAAATGAAGTGGCACAATAAAGTAGCCGCTGTTTTATAATCACCCGGTCTAGATATATTCTAAAAATTTTGTTTTGTATTTAGTGCTAATCCATTGATGATGGTCACTTTGTGTCCGAAATGCACATTTGGTATTTCAAACAAAATTGCGAAGAAAGGTTATTAGTGCTTTATTCGTCAAGTTAATCGTGTGTCCTTCTTCATGTTATTCATGATGTACCACAAAGTAAACAATGCCTCCACAATTAAACAATGATTTTGTTTATATATACCGGGTGTCTCAGACCACCCGTACCAGCCTTTTATTTCGACAACGCTTGGTCGAATGTGACTGGGACAAAAAATTTTATTACCAAAGTGAACCCAAGGAATCCACTGATTAATTTATTTTTTACCGGAATAATCCGGAAGTACCCGGAACCGGAAATAACTTTAAAATTTCAAATGGCAACATAGGTCGAGTATGGTATTAATTGATAGGTCTTTTCAAAAGAAACAACTTTTATTAAAACGTTTTTTTAATATTTTGCATATTTATAAAAATAAACGAAAAAAACTAAATTGAAAATTGGTTACCCATTCAACATTCAATTTCCTCAAGTAGGCTTTGCTTTTTTGTTATGTCAAAATAATTGACGTTCGTGAATATTTGAAGTAAAATAAATTATTATTATCAAAGTAAGTCAACATGGTTTTTACAAACCTCAATGGTTTGGTGAATGCGGCCAAAACTATCATGCTGCTGAGTGAATTTATGCTGAGCGATACCCTCAACGAGCAAATCAGTCAAAAAATGTTTTTCGGCGCCTTGCAGAACAAAAATAAAGTAAATGATAATTAAAACAACCATTCAATTATTTATGGTATGTTCAAATTGCCTCCCTTCTTGATCTTTGTAGCCGATTTCGAACGTCGTACGGCCCGTAAAATCTCATCTTCACTAAGTGAACGGCAGACGTTCCGTATCATCTCCTTCATATTATCTCTCGTGGTTGGAACCTCTTTAGACTAGGTCTTTGATACGCCCCCTCAAGGAGAAGTCAAGAGGCGTTATGTCAGGAGAACGAGGTGGCCATGGAAATGGTCCTAGCCTTCCAATCCATCGATTAGGGAAAAGGCGATCAACGGTTTGACGAGAAACGCTTGCGTAATGAAGGTCAATAAGATAATTATCTAAAAAATCAGCGTATTTAGCTCCGTTTAATGAACCATCGAAAAAATGCGGACCAATTATTTGGTTTCCTAAAATACCACACCAAACATTAAGGGTCCACACGTGTTGATTATCAACTTCTCTTAACCAATGAGGGTTTTCATTACTCCAGTAATGAGCATTATATAAATTAACAAATTCGTTGCTTTTGAATGTCGCCTCATCTGTCCATACATTTTTTGTTGGAAATTATAATTTTTTTGAGACAACCATTCACAAAAATTCAATCTATCTTGAAAATCCCGCTCTTCAAATTTCTGGTGTAGAGAGATATGATATGGATGGAATTTGTTTGTTTTTAAAACTCTCCAAGTAGTGGAGCGAGTTATTCCAGCATCGATGTCAATTCTTCTAGTCGAGATGTTCAAGTCCAGAGCAATTGCTGCAAGAATATCTGGTGTTCTTTAATCTTGTACACGCTTTCTCATGCTTCGCCCTTTGTTGTGGTTGGGCTGTAGCTTACAAGTTGTCTTAACTCGTTCTGCAAGGCGCCGAAAAACATTGACTGATTGGCTAGTTTAGGGTATCGCTCAGCATAAATTCACTCAGCAGCATGATAGTTTTGGCTGCATTCACCAAACCTTTTATGTTTGTAAAACCATGTTGACACATTCAATACTTTGATAATAATAATTTATTTTACTTCAAATATTCACGAACGTCAATTATTTTGACATAACAAAAAAGCAAAGCTTACTTGACGAAATTGAGTGTTGAATGGGTAACTAATTTTCAATTTAGTTTTTTACTTTCCCTATATACGAAGTATATAGGGGAAGTATTGTGATCGTGATTTTTTTTTGAAATTTTTTTTTTGCGGAAATATCCGTTTTGAGGTCCCCTGAGTCCATTAAACTAATTTCTGGAAAAAAAAAATTTGTGTCTGTGTGTGTGTGTCTGTCTGTCTGTCTGTCCGTGGGTGCTGTATCTCGAAAACGACTGATCCGATTGTGATGAAACTTTAAACGTAAGGTTTTATCGTTAAAAACTGGAACTGAAAAGCTTTTGGTAAACATTCATAAACCGGAAGTGGGTGTTTACTCGAAGTGTTTTTTGTTTTTTTCCGATATTTTTTTAAATATGAAAAATATTACAAAACTTTTCAAACAAAAGTTAAAGAGAATGAGAAACTGAACAAATTTTGTTAAAATATATTATTTATAAAATTTTAACTTTCGAGAAAAAAAATAAAAATTGAAATTTTTGACATTTTTTGCCAATTGCTAATAAACGATTGAAGCAACATGAAAGTTATATAACAAGTAATTGTAGAGAATTCAAAATTGAATAAATTATTAAGAATAACCTTTTTGCATAAACCGCATAGTTTTCGAGTAAAATATAGGGAAAGTACTATGATGGCCACATCACCATTTTTTCGTTTATTTTTGTAAAAATGCAAAATATTAAAAAAACATTTTAATAAAAGTTGTTTCTTTTAAAAAGACCTATCAATTAATACCATACTCGACCTATGTTGCCATTTGAAATTTTAAAGTTACTTCCGGTTCCGGGTACTTCCGGATTATTCCGGTAAAAAATAAATTCATCAGTGGATTCCTTGGGTTCACTTTGGTAATAAAATTTTTTGTCCTAGTCACATTCGACCAAGCGTTGTCGAAATAAAAGGCTGGTACGGGTGGTCTGAGACACCCGGTATATATATATATATAAGTTAAATTTCGTGGTTCGCAATTGTGTTTTTTAAAAAGGTTTATTTCCGAAATTTACAATTAATTACATTACTTAAAACTTAATTATACGGAGAATAATTGATATATGAAGCGTTACGGGAATAATGTAATAATGAATGGTTGCGTCTAATCTATTTATATTAACTAAAACTACGAACTAAGCATATTGACATCTGGCGAATGATGTCATCCTGATTAAGCGTTAATTAATAAAATATATTTCTAGATAATAAAATTAGATATATTAAAACAAAGAAAAGTCTATTGTCGACGCCAGGTCACTCCTCTCCCCCTAGATCCGACACACCTGTGGAGGAGAGTCATCATCTTTTACAATGGTGGCTGCCCCTCTGCGTCTTAAGCGTCTGTAAATCAAAGTCACTACACAAATTATTATGAACGAATAAAGTATTAGTGTCCATGCACTGGGTTTTAAGGGTCGAAGCACTCACGAGCACTGGGGTTCCATGCGTTATTTCTTCTTGATTCGGGTAGGTGATCTTTAATTTTTCTTTTTCCTTAAAAACGGCTAGGAATTGGTTGGTATTGGGTATATTCTCTAAATGATTTTTTTCGATTTCTAATTTTGTAAATTTGCATTTTTGGGTGGTTCCATTGACCAAAAGCTCTGTTTCACAATCAGCCTGGTAATTTAAGAGCAAATTATCGTTGAATTGGAATTTCTTGTTAATACCCAAGCATATGTCTCTTAGAGGCCATGTTTTTGAGTTAATTTTTGATTTTAACATTACTTTTACATTAGGAATTATAGTTACATATTCGGACTTATATTTCAGCGGTACAGGGTATATTTTATACAGATCAAAAGGATGTTCATAATTAATAGGAAGGGATAGGAAATAATAGATTTTTGATTGTTCGATTTTGCAATCGACTGATATCGCGGATTCAAAATCTAAAATGTTTTCTAATTTAAGGTCGAAAGGCAATTCCTCATTATAGTGAACGGAAATCTTTTTTAGTTCATTAAATAAATCTTGGGGCCTAATTATATCTGGACTAAGAATTTTTAATTTGCAAAATGAGTTAATAATTTCTTGCAAAATATTTTCGATTATTGTGTAAAGTAAAACGAGTTGATTATACAGATCTTTGGTGAATAATACGTGCTGGTGGTCTATCTCCTCTTTATAAATTGCGTGTAATTGCATTATTCTGGCCTTGAGCAAGTTTTGGTTATGTGCGATATCTTTGATTGTTTCATTGAAATTTTGTATTAATTTTTCGTTTATGCTGTACCCGAATTTTATTTGTTTACTAATTTTTGAAATGTTCAGATTTAATATAGTTCTCAAAAAATGACTTTCTTTGCTGGACTAAACTAGGATTTTGAATTATCGAAGATGATGGGCCTGGTACTTCGTCATAAATTTTTGGTGTACTAAAATAGATGTTTATTTGTATTTTAGAATTTTGGAAGATATAATTTATCATAGCTTTAACTGAATTATAATCTAATTGGTCTAGGCCACAACCTAACTTGGGAATTGCTAATTTAGTGATGTTTTTGTCTAAGCAGAATTGTTTTAAATTTATCAATGTATGAAACAAACATTCTAAAGTGGGTTTGTCGAAATAATTTTCTTTAGTGATCAAATAAATAATATATCTACCTTCTTCTTTAATATGACAGAGAGAATATAATTTTGCGTTCTGTTTTGATAAATCTCTAATTTTTCTAAATCTTAATTTAAATTCACGTGCTAATTCTGCACTCATTTTTAAATCTCTACTCATACAGTGAGCGAGTGAGTATTCTAGAGGGGTATTGAATAAATCATCCAAAATTTCTCTTACGTTTTCATTGTTTATTTCTTTATCATTACTTAAAATCTCAATAAATGTTTCAAAATTTGGAGTTTGTTTTAAATTAGATCTTTTGACTCTGGGACGTTTAATATTTGACAAATGAATTTTACTAGATTGATTATGATGTCTGGTTTCTATTTCTGCTGTTTTACGATTAGGATCAATAGTTTGAATGTTTTCTTTTTGATATTTATTTTTAGTTTTTGATTGTTTTTGTTTGTTTTTAATAAATACTTTTTCTGGAATTTCTGGAACTTCTGCGTTAAGTTATGTTTTTCAATAGTTCTTGTTTTATTTTCATTTATTGTTTCATTTATTTGTTCATACAACAATTTGACTTTAGTTTTATGATTTTCTACATAATTGTTTGTAATTAAGGTTTCTAAGTTGAGGTCTAAAAGAGAATTATTATCGATGTGTCCCGAAATAATTTCAGAAGGTCTTAATTTTGTAGTCGAATGGATAGAATTATTATATGCTAGTACGGCGTATAAGGTTTTAATTTCTATTGGTTCTTTTTTAAATGTGTCTTGATTATTAAGGAGCCGTATGTGTTCAATGATCGTCGAATGTACGCGTTCTATTATTCCATTAGATTCTGGGTGTTGGGAACTAATAAATGAATTTTGATTTTATGAATTTCCAAAAGTTCTCTAATAACCGTGTTCTTAAATTCCAGATGATTATCCGAAATAATTAATTTAGGGATTCCATGGTGACAAAAGAATTTTATTAAATTGTTTGCTACTTCAACAGCTTGGTAAGAATTTAATTTGTAAAGTTGCGTATGTTTAGAAAATGAATCAATTATAGTAAGGAATTTGGAACTTTCGAGAGCAATACAATCTATATGAATTATGTCAAATGGTTTCATAGCTGTAGGGGTGTGATTAAATTTTAATTTAAGTGGTTTGCGATCATATTTAGAAACTAAACAGACTTCACAATCATTAATATATTCTTGGATTGATTTCCTCATACTTGGCCAATAATATATCCATTTGAGTTTTAATTCAGTTTCGTCTATGCCTCGATGATTTGTTTTTCCCTCATGATAATTTTGAATAATTTCCAATATATCGTTATTATTTTCAACGTCCGTAAGCAAATTATTACATTTAGCCATTTTAAGTTCTGAATTTTTAAAATGATTTTGGAGAACGCTACTGAATTTTTCGTAGATAGGACTTTTGAAGTATAGATAATAATTTATTTTGGGAACAATATATTCTTTTACAAAACTAATGACTTCATTCACAAAATTTCTTTTAGAAAATTGAACATGTATTCGCATTTTTTTATTATTAAATAAATTAGTAATTTTCGGTTTAGAAGATGAATGTTCCACCTCTGTAATTATAATTTGGTTATCACCAACGTTGACCGGTTTATCTGATATTGGTATACCAAAAATAGGGTTTTCCGAATTTGAATGAATTGTAGCGCCATCATTTTCAATTTCATTTATACGAGTAGTTTCCAGGGGTTCTACAATAACTGATGACGGATCATTTTCAATCTCATCAAAATTTTTCAAATATTCTTCTAAATTTTGGGCATATTCTTCGTTAACATTTAGTTCGATCCTAGAGAGTGCGTCAGCATTTTTGTTTAAAGTACCCTTTTTATAAACAATTGTATAATCATATTCCGAAAGTTTTAATCGCCATCTTACTAATTTAGAATTTGGTTCTTTTATGGACATCAACCATTGGAGGGGCCTGTGGTTAGTGACTATTGTAAATTTACGCCCAAATAGATATGGTCTAAAATATTTGCCAGCCCAAACAATAGCGAGTAGTTCTCTTTCAATAGTAGAATAACGCGTTTCAGAATCGTTTAACGTTCGACTAGCATATGCGATTGGTAAATCTGTGCCAATTTTACCCTGTGATAAAACGGCACCAAGGACTTGAGTACTAGCATCTGTGGTCAGCAAGAAGGGTTTCGAAAAATCTGGATATTGGAGTAATGGCTGGTGAGTCAGGACGTTCTTGCACAAGTTAAATGAATTTTGGTAATCTGCATCATTAATATTAATAACTGAATTCTTTATAACATGAAAAATTATGAAAAATGAATTTTAAACTGATTTCATTAAATTAAATTAGCAAAAGCAATTAAAAAATCTAGCATTCAAGTTTATAATCATCTGCAGACACGTGTTTCGAACTTTCGCTCTCTTCAGTACAGCTTTATTATAAAATTGATTTTAGTAGTTGTTTCAAATTAATTTGTTTTGTAGTCTTAGTAAGACTCATTGTTGTAGATTCACGAAATGTTTTCGTATTTTTAAATTTATTATTTAATTTACTACAACGAACTAAAGGATTTTAATACATTTTATTAGGCAATAATTTTGTCTGGATTCGGTCTGACACCTTCGGGTGTAATCACATGTCCGAGATATGCTACTTCTTTACGAAGAAATTCCGATTTATCTAATTGAACCTTGAAATTAGCCTCTCTTAACCTTTTAAAAACTTTGTTTAATCTATCGATATGTTCTTGTAAGCTAGTGGAAAAAATAATTATATCGTCCATGTAGACGAGACAGTATTCGTTTTGAATTCCCCTCAAAATATTGTCCATGACGCGCTGGAAGGTAGCTGGGGCATTTTTAAGCCCAAGTGGCATTCTTAAAAATTCATAGTGACCGTTTTCTGTATTAAAGGCAGTTTTTGGGACGTCGCGTTCGTCAATCTCAATTTGGTGGAAGCCTGATGCCAAATCTAGGGTTGTAAAATATTGGCATTTCCCTAATTTATCTAACAAGTCATTTATATTGGGAAGGGGGTATCGGTCACCTACAGTATTATCGTTTAATTTCCTATAATCAAATACAACGCGCCATTTTCGTTGACCTGAAGCATCTATTTTTTTGGGAACGATAAATATAGGAGAGGACCATGGGCTAAAGGATGGTCTAATAATGTTTTGTTCCAACATTTCCTTAATTTGCTTGCTTACCTCGGCTTTGTGGACTTCGGGGTAGCGATACGTTTTAGTATAGACCGGAATCTCATCGGTCGTAATTATCCTGTGTTTAATATTATTAGTTAACGTTAAATGATTCCCTTTTACATGAAAAATATCGGCATACTTATTTATTAATTTTTTAATAACAGCTTTTTCTTCATCATTTATGTGATCAGTTCTAATACTTGAGAAATCGAATTTAAATTTATTTGTATTCATCATATTCAAATTATTATTTGTCCTAAAATCTTTCTTACTTAAATTACAATTTTCATTATAATTCTGTTCATGGGGTACCACATCATATCCGCTGATGGGGGTAACCACGACAGGTCTTTTTAATGTAACTTCCCTATCTATGTCAGTTTTATTAACTACAGTACAAAGAGCTCTATTATTTTTAACTATAGTGACGCATTCGGGCACTAAGAAATTCGTAACGTCAGTTCTAGGAATTACGGCCTCACCGTTTTCAATATTTAAAACTTCTACTTCTATTACCTGTTGACTCTGAGCGGGCACTAATACTATAATTATTAACATTAACATTATTATTACTAATTCTAATACTATTATTTTTATCATTATTTTCATTAGATATGCCTTGGTCATTCCGAAATTTAAATGGTATTTCTACCTTAGTGGTTACTACTGATTTCCTTTTAAAATCTAAACAGATATTAATTTTTGTCATGTTATCTACGCCTAACAGGATATCAAAGGAAGAATGAAAATCGAATATATAGCATTTTACTTTTGCAGCAAAGTTACTTTTAAATAATTTTTGTAGGTTAATAATAACGCTGTGTGTTCCGCGGGATGTGCCATGAGCACTTGTTACTTCGAAAGGATCATCCTTAAATAAATTTTTGTTTAATTTTTTTGCTAGGCGAGAACTAATGAATGATCGCGTACTACCGGAATCTAATAAAACTTTTAATTTTGTTTCGGGGTCTACAATGAAAGGTAAATTACTAAAGTTATTATTAATGCTTAAAAATTCTATAGACGGTTTGCCAAGGCGACTTATACTAAAAAATTATCTTCATTTTTCCCGTTCTGGTCAATGACGCTGTTACTTCGTGTACTAATATTTGCAGAGCACGTTGGCTCATCTAAGTTACGCAATTCTTGTTTATTTGTGTAAATCGTCGAGGTTGACATGGGTATAGGATTTGGTAAACGCGGGGGGATCTGTCCAGGCGGCTGATTATAGTTTGCATAAAATGGATTAAAGTTCCGATTAAAATTTTGACTGTAATTATTATAATTTTGTGGTCTGTTAAAATTGTGATTTGGTGGGTTTTGAGGTCTCCCAAACACTTGACTATTAGTAAGGAACCGTGGTTGTTGTTGCTTAAATTGAGAACTACTAGGCATTGCCTAATTCGTGTAATGTGCAAGTCCGACGCATAATTCACGAATTAGCAGAATCTGCCAAATTCGTGAATTCGGCATCACTTATTTTGCTAATTTTGTACATTGGGCAAGGTAAATGGTAGTACGCTGGGGGTGTTTTTTTAAACTAAACGAAACGTCACTTCATTGAACTTTCACCGCTGCAACTTTTGCAATAACCGGAACTCAGCCATCAAGGTATACATTCTATTTCTATAGAATTTGATTATTTTTAGGCAGCGCCTCAATTTGTTACATTTTTTACTCGAAATGGACGTGCAATCAACAACTACAGAAGTAATCATCTGTGGACCGAAGACCACGAGAAACATGTAAAAAATAGATAATTTTATCACATTAAGAAGACTTTCAGGTTAGTGAACTTTGCAAGAGTTAAGAAAGTGTCTAAATGTAAAAATCAAAAAATTATGGCAACCAGAAGGAATGTATTATCGATTGTCATGCATATAGCTTGTGGGAATAAGGGTGAAAAGAAAACATATAAACAAGTTTCAGAGCACTATGCTTATATACTAATTACACTCATAAAATTGTTTATACAACAATGTCAAATATGCACGGAAAAGACAAAAAAAAAGAATTTTCTAGCAGGTATAGTTGTCCGCCCTATCACCGTTTCTGACTTAAATCAAAGAGGACAGGTGGACTTGGTAGATTTTCAAAGTTTGCCTGATGGCGATTATAAATTTATTGCACATTATAAAGAACATTTAACTAAGTACAGTTTTTTTGAGGCCACTTACTTCTAAAAGGGCGGTAGAAAGATTAATGTCATTGATATTTTAAGGTTTCTATACAGTGCCTAATTCATTCATTCGGCAGATAATTTGCCTAATTCATAAACAAAGCAACGGGCTTGCATTTTTCATGAATTAGGCAAATTTTTGCTATTATATATATAATCGGTAAAAAACACTATTTTACCCGGGGGTGTTAGGGTATCTCCCTAATTATTATTATTTCATGTACAAATTGTGTCCATTTCTTCTTGTTTCTTGCCATTTTATTTCCCTCGTTCCATGTCAGTCCTCTTTCTTTTAATATCTCCATATCTGCCTCTCTTTCTGATTTTGTATTATTAATATTATTAATAATATTTTAAGCTAAAGATAAACGTACTTATTTCTGAAATTCTTACCAATTTTATATATATTAATCGTAGGAAATTAAAAATAAATGTTTTTATAGTTTTTCTATCTTTACTATTTGTGACTAGATTTACAAAAAAGCACAAGTTTGTCGGGAGTTGCTGTTTTATTTTATTTTAAAAATCGCTGAGTCTTAAGGATGTGCTTTACTTATTATTTATTTCTGGAACTTTCTTCCTATTGTTTCTCATAATATCTTCATTGTTTCCGCGTAAAAAACTCAACAGCAATAAATATTCGCAACCGCTTTTAATGATATTTCTAAATAATTAAAATACAAGTATAACGAGAACGAAAGAATTTCAATAGTAATACAAACGTTATTACAAAGCCTCTACAATTATCTTACTGCGCCATCTCCTTTCCAAACATTTAAATTGTTATGTTCAAGACTGTTTTTCCTGAGTGCATAAACCAGTCATCGTAATTTTTCCGTTCGTCCGACTATGAAGATAAAGGAGCGTGTCGGTGGTCGTCCGATTAAAAGCCAATAACCACTTGTCTTGCAGGAATGGTAAAGTCCGAGGACTACCTGCTTTACATCCTCTGCCGTTTTCAACGCGGAAACTGATTTATTCTCTGCGAAGGAGAAACGTACGGCCTACACGGTTGGGAAAACTGACTTTGAAGCGGGACATACTTTACAACAAATTTAATTAGAAGGAGCTCGTGTTAAATAAAACGATAAATTATCGCCGTAAACGGTGGCCACATAAATTCACGCAAAACACTCGCCGGACAGCGATTACAGACTTCGAATTCTTACGCTTGTTCAACTTGTACAGATTTTTACCGTTGCTCTGAAAATAAGTTCTGTAAAATACCGGACGGCTGCAGTTGATTGTGGCTTGTTTTTATAGAAGCAGATTGTAGCATTGTTGCATTAGCTTAGTTAATCAATTTCAAACTTAATTAAATGTAAGAATATAATAATAGTTAAACTATTATTAACTATATAACATTTAATTTTCATTCATAATTTGTATACCCACATAAATATTTTTATTTTAGCAAAATCAAATTAGAATAGCAATAATTCATATCTTCAATTTGTGTTAACATAACTTAGATATACATTTAAATTTAATTAAATTTCTACATAAAAAAATTAGAAACTTTATAAAACAATAAGGTTTACAAAATATTAATTCTTCACGAAGAAGAGATTTTGGTAAAACTAAATTATAAATTTGTAATAATAAAACGCAAATATTTTAGTTTTGCATTATTAGATATCAGGTAAATAATCTATGCAATAAAAACAATTATAACAGCTAGCGTGTTTAGATAATATGTCTGCAGACACCTGTTTTGTTACATCACAACTCTTTAGTTAATTTATACCAAAAGTAAATATTACTGTAAGTGCTCAAAGAAATTAATTATTTTCAATGATTGCAATTTTTAACTGACAATACATTAATTAAAATTGCATTTATTTACACGATAAGATGGCAATAATGTCAGCAATATGTCGATTTTATTTATTCTTACTTAGAAAGACCCATGAAACATTTTATTTTCTTTTTCAAAAATAAAACATTTGATACCAGACCACATACTCCATCTAATAAAACATAACACCTTAATTATATATTTTATAAACATCAGCAATAGGAATCGCACAATATAAACTCAATCCAAGTATAATCAGTAATAAAATAATCATTTGTTCAGAACATCTAATTGATTCAACAAATGAACAAATAGAAATAGAAAAGTCAATAATGATGCAACAGAGAAATCACATTCATTTAGAGAAAAGTAACATAAAAAGAGTTTTTAGAACTTGCAAACAAGAACAGACTAGATGACGTAGCATCTTTAGCACACCAGCTACACACAGCAACAACATATAGAGTTTACAAATGCCACAATTCTTGCTAAAGTAAACCATTTCAGCAATAGAAGTTAAAATACGCCCAAGTTCTACGAACCAAAGATGTAGTTCACAACGCCTTCCGAATACCTGAAATCCAATTCTAAACGATAAAGGTAATTTACGAACATGAATGCCAGAAATCCATATACATATCACACACACAAACAACTAGAAATAGGCCAGTAACGCGGAGGTAAATAAGACAGAATACCAATATAAATAGATAACGGCTTGGATCGCTACCTTGATCATTATATTCTAGTTCGCTTCACTTCTTCCGGCTGCATTCTATACAATCATGCAGGCAGTGTGGTGGCAATCAAACATTTTCTCATACACAGCCTTCCTACCCACCACAAATCCTTCAATTTATCAAAAATAAAAAAAACACACTAATTATTTGGTAATGAAGACCGGATCCCTAACGATTAAAACTGAAAA
Organism: Ontholestes murinus; assembly: GCA_963969525.1. Classification (NCBI taxonomy): domain Eukaryota; kingdom Metazoa; phylum Arthropoda; class Insecta; order Coleoptera; family Staphylinidae; genus Ontholestes; species Ontholestes murinus. Next base: position 39,251,768 of record OZ018395.1, read on the forward strand.
GAACCGCCAAGGCGTTTATCGAAACTCCTGAAAATCTGTAATATACAGTCTTGATTGTCGGCAGGTAGCAAAACCTTAAATCTTTCATAGGCCGCTTGCTTATACCATTTTTGTTATATCCCAACAAACTCGTCGCTTGTCGCCTGGTGCCAACGCCAACGATTTCGCCAGTTCTGGCAAAGACCTTGCTGAACTGCCGAAAAATATAAGAAAATTGGCCGGCTAGAGTTCATATCAATCCGTAAGCAATCTCCTTACCTCCGAACTATTTAATGCGAGCCTGATTCTTGCATATTTTCTTCAAGTCAATTATTAAACATACTCTTAATTTAAAAACCTAATAAACCAGCTGCAGACTTTATATATATTGGTCAAGATAAACAATATATGGCACACTTACAAAAATTAAATGGAGTGCATTAACTCTGACTCGAATGTCTAAAAGAAGCCAAATTAAAATAGTGGCTATCAAGCACAAATACTCGATCACGAATTCGCTGAATTTCTCGCGACTACCAGAATTATCGAAATTTTTGATACAGACGCTGACGAAGTATTTACCGGTAGTATCGTAATAAAACTGCGCGTACACTCATTAGATTCATACCCACAGAAATGAAAACGCATAACAATGCATCGGATACTTTAAAAATTGGCTGCAAGAGTCAACTTAAGGAACCAATCATCGAGTTCACAAAAATATGATCTTCCACTCTTGACTACTGTATGAATGTAAGGCGAATATGGCGCAAAAATAGTGAGAAAGTTGCTACGATAAGAACAAATAAAACTGTAAATGAAAAATTTTATATAAATTAATGATATTGGGGGTAAGAATAAAATAAATTTATAATTAGCACCACACAAAAGTTATACACTAATAATTGATCATTGTACTTAGATATAATTTATTTTAGTATTGTTAGTAGGTAAATAGAATAGCAAATATAATAATTATTTAGGAAAATTAGAAGTAAAGCCTTAGGAGTAATAATAATATTATTAGTAAAGTAGGTGCAAGTTCAAAGTGTATTATACTTCGATTTATTTTTATTATGAAAAAAAATCTGCCGATATGTATTTTTGCAGCTGTTAAACGTAAGATAGCGTAGCTTACATTAATGGATGCATCTGGCCCAGCCCGAATGTAATACAACACAGAAAAACTAATATGTCCCGCATTACAGTAATCAGGGACAGAATATGTGCAACAATCCTGACCTCGAATATTTAGAAGGAACTCCATCAAAGAAGCACCATGTGTGTACTCTAACCAAGGGGGCCAGGTTGGCAAGTCGTTAGAGAGGGGGCTGTACCATTAATACTCCACCCGTAAGCAGCTCACAGCAAACAATCACCTTCAAAGACGATGACTAACTCAACTTGTTTCTTAGTAAGAGGCCAGCCGACAACTCGGATACTTCAAGACTGGATAGACTCAACAAATGATGGTGTAGTGTGGACTCTAAAGACCATAAGTACTATAGATTAGGCTAAGATAATTATGTAATAATTGGGGAACCAATTTACTGAAAAGGGAGTCGCGAACCGGTGATATTTGAGACAGAAATTCAAGGAGTTCCTCGATAATTGCTAATAAATAGCTTTTGTGCTGATCAAGGAAGTTCCGTCGGACCGCAGGGACGAACAGTCGAGAGTTAGATTGTAATTTGAAAAGTTGTGCCTAGGTTAAGTGTAGGAATAAATACTTTAGTCAAAAACGTTTGATTTCTTCTCGTTCTTCACCGGTCAATTAAAGTAGTATTCTCCTATTTCCTAGTCAAATTAGTCAGCAATTTCACTTTGCCTTTTATCTCGAAGTTAAGATGACCCCCACGCGACAATCTTTTGATAGGCGGTTTACTCGAAGAGATAAATAGTAAAACCGTCAGTAAAACCTATTTCTCCCAACAGTATCATTTGCAAGACATTAAAAAGAATTATACTAAATAATAAGCCTTCTGACGCAATATAAAGAACAAACCGCTGCTATACCAAGCTGCTTGATGTCCAGAGGGCTTTTACTAATTTACTTTTCCATCTACAATGTTCGGTTGTTTGTCGTGGCAGACGATCTAACAAATTGATGTATTGGACCTATTTTGAGTATTAATATCTACATGGCACACATTTCACTTTCTTTGCGGAAAAACACATGCAAAAAAACATTTCGTAGTACCCCCAAACTGACTTTTGGATCAATATGCCGTCTTAATAATTAGTCAACCTACAGGTATGACAATCGCTCTATTACATGGCTTTCGGGCTGCCTATCTGCTCTTGAAAAGACTTCATCACATCTCATCAAAATAATTTCGCTGTTCTCAACTCAACTGCGTGGGGCTGATGAGACCCGAGTAGGTCAAAACTATTTCGTAGCTGTTGTTGATAGGCAAACAATAATTTGATGTTTACCATTGTTATTGTCAATTGCTACTGTTAATATTAACAGAGAGAGAACGATCTCGTTGCACAAATAGGAATAAAATACCTAAAGCAACTATTAACTCAAAAAGATAGTAATATACAGTCCATGACTGAAACAGTCGCCTCATTAAAACAACAGATTCAGTTACTAAATAATTTAACATCCCTGTTATCCCATCAACCAATCGCAATAAAACGCGTTGACAACATCGCAGAAGACACGACAACAGAGGACGCACAATACCAGATGTCGAAACCACAGACCAAACAAAAATTTTAAAACATAAAAAATCAGTCTTAAAACTCAAATGTTGAGAAGTAAACATAAAACTAAGGGAAGGAAGATCTAAAACAATAGGGGACAAGAGCAACAATCTTAATGAGGCAATGAGATATAATGTGAAACAAGATGGAAACATGTTAATCGAAAAGTCTGTAAACATTACAAACGGAAGCGGAAAAACGACAGAAGCGATTGCAAGTGCACCAACAATTAAAGGTAAAATGTTAATCACACAACAGCAACTTCAATTTCAACATTATGGCTTTTGAATTTTACACCGGAAACAACTAAAGTGGACCTTATTAAATACATTCTGATTAAGGCTAACATCGATCAAGTAGGTGCACAAAAATTAAAAGTGTATTCATCCCACGTGACTTTTAAAGTCACAATTCCAGAAAAGAAAAAAAGTCTTGTGATTATAAATATCCAGTTATTTCGATTTTAGTAAAAACGAAAGCTTTCCAAAAGAAAAGATGTCACAAGCACATAATTTTATGTGCCATAATGCAATGCCTAAGCGTGCGCACCCAACACTAAGTCGGCATTAGGCGAAAAACGCACGAAGTGAACATATTTTACTTAAATATACAATCTCTACGGAACAAATTAACGGAAATTGAAGCATACATAACAAGCAATGTTGACAATATATATTATGATATTGTTTTTTTAAGTGAAACATGGCTACTCAACTAAGAAATTCAACTACCCAATTATGTCAACATTTTGTAGACAACATAAAAAGAATGGAGGCTGTATATATATATCAAGAATAACTTAAAGGTAAAAGCCAGGCTCGATGTAGTGGATTTGTCACAAGAACTTCACTGTGAAATTGCTGCGGTAGAACGAATCAATGTACCATATATAATCATTACAATATACCGTTCATCAAATGGGACTGTTGACGAGTTTTTGAATATTTGTTCAGAATTACTGGAAACATTAACTTTTAATTTCTAGAAATTGTTATTCTTGGGGATTTTAAAATACATTTTAATTCAAATAATCCTAGTAAATTCATTTGGGTTTAAGGTAATGATTATCAAAAGTACACGACTTAATAAATATTTGAATAATATTATAACTAATATTAATAATGTTAAAACTATTGTGATTTTTTTGTCAGACCACAAAGCAATTACATGCAATGCGCAAAGGTTTGCGCCAAAATAGGCAACATTTTTTTGAGAGTGTATACAATGTTAACTGGGATTTGATTCAGTCCGAGGCCTTAAATGTGAACCAAAAATTTGAAATATTTATTTTTGAAATTCCAAGAATGTATTTATCCCATTCTGTTACAAAAGGGCATAGAGAAATTTGCGCCGCACCTGTCAAAAATCTTCAAAGTATGCCTGGCATGGGGATATATACCAAAAGCATCGCAAAGCGTAAGGGTAATCTACCTGCCCGAGGTAGGCACAATATCTGATCTAACACCAAAGTTATACAGACCTATCAGCCTATCTTCATTCTTACTAAACACAATGGAAAGATTGATAGATAGGCACATAAGGGATGAGATACTGGGGAAATATACCCTCAACAACAGGCAATCACAATGTCAATGGAAGACATAGATATAGCCATGGCCACATTTCTAGATATGAAAGGGGCGTTTAACAACGTCACAAAAACCTCTCTCATGAAGGCACAAGCAATGAAAGGAGTCTAACCAAGCCTTTTCCAATGGATCAAGGCCAGAGAAAAGGACAATCATATCCACATTAGGAGGACATACCATTTAGGCTAAGGCAGGGGGAGGCTGCCTATAAGGAGGAGTGCTATGCTATGGGAAACACTGTTAGATGACCTTCTAGGAAAACTGTCTAAAGAGGATATCTACTGCCTAAGATACGCGGATGACCTAGACATTGTCATTAAGGGCCGGTTGGCGGGAGTTGTCTCGGAGCGAGCACTAAGAGCCCTAAACATAATAGACAATTGGTGCAAACAGGAGTGACGGAAATCCCCTTCGTAGGGAAGGCAATGTACCTGGGACTAACATTCGATGCCAAAATGTCGTGGAGATCACACATCACAAAAGCCACCAAAAAAGCATCAATAGCATTGGGTAGATGTTGCAGAATGTGCGGAAAAAATTGGGGACTAAACCCTAAAATTATAAGACACATGATAGCCTATGGAGCAGTGGTGTGGTGGAGAGCGATAGGACTCCTGAGCAGTACACAAAGACTAGCATGTCTTAGTACAACAGGAGCCCTAAGCACCACCCTAACAGCAGCCCTAGAAGCCATCTTGAACATACCACCATTACACATCTTTATTTAAGGAGAAGCCAGGTCCGTATCATAAACACACGGAAAAACACATCAACGGCTAGAAGATGAAGCCAACTTACCAAAGCAGAATCATACTGGTTCACGGACGGCTCAAAGACCGACAAAGGGGTAGGAACAGGTATATTTATATGGTGCAAAACCCGAGACATAGATTTCTGTCAGTCTCACCAAGGACACAACGGTGTTCAATATATAGACAGGACAAAACACCAAATTGCTGCTAAGAGCACTAAACTCCACACACAGGTCGAACCTAAGCTAGTGTGGGACTATGTACGTGCTCTGAATAAACTTGGCTGTCACACAAAAATGTAACAATCAGATGAGTCCCTATGCACGGAGGACATCCGTGAATGACATAGCAGACGAATTGGCCAAACAAGGCTCGTCAAAAGCAGTAATTGGTCCGGAACCCTCCTGCGGAATCTCCAAATCCGCATTCAAACTATCCATAAAAAAATGGGTAGAGACACAGGCCCATACCTGGTGGACGAACTCACCAGGACAGAGACAGGCGAAACAATCGCCTAAAATTCACGACCGAACTTCTGAACCAAGACAGAAAAATGGTCAAAACAATAGTAGGTTTGATGATAGGACATTACAAACGCAACAAACATATGAACCAAATAGGCCTGGTGGAAGAAGCACCATGCAGATTCTGCCTAGAGGAAGAAGAGGACTCGTTCTACATCCTATACCACTGCGAGAGCCTATCAAGGATTAGATATGAAAAGCTGGGCCCTACAAACCCAAGCGCGGAGACCTACATCCAAGCCCCTCTGGCAGAGCTAATAGGACTAATCAAAGAGACAAAACTAGAGTTGGTCATCTGAGATAAGCAGGGATCCACAATAAATCTGAAAAGGTCGCGGTGGAACAGGCGCTATATATCTAACATGTATTGGCACTACATTCCCGCAAACATTGATTAAAAAACTGCTTCTACAGATGTTCCTTATTTTAACAATATATTATAAGTAATGAGAGATAAATTGCATTTAATAAAAGATATCAATACCCATCAATGCAAAATATGGAGATATTTAAAAAATATAATGCTGATTTTATACGGAATCCACGAAACAAGAATCGTATGCAAAATATCTCAAAAAGAATAATTACCATCCTAAAAAGATTTGGGATCTATTAAATAAGGAACTGCTGGGTAATAGTAGGGAACAGGAAGAAATATTAAGTTTCATTGGTTTTTCCATCCAAATCGGAGAGAAAATTGTTTAAAGCATCTCTACAAACAATATAAATCTAATGGAGTTTCTTGACAACACGTATATTAGAAATAATTTCAAATTTTTATTCGATTTTTTTCAATAAATTTCGTGAAACAATAGTAAACATAAAAAGTAAAAACAGTGGGGATATCCATGAAATTAGCATAGTAATAATAAAATATGTTTTAAATAGTTTAGTATCACTTTTAACAAAATTATTTAATGCATAAGAAAATGCATATATCCTATATGTCTGAAAGTCTCGAAAGCCATTCGAATTATTAAAAAGGGAGATTCATCGGCCATGTTAAACTATAGACCAATTTTATTGATTCAAATTATAAGTAAAAATTTTAGAAAATAATACATTGTTCATGGAATCACAATTTGGCTCATAGTAAATAAAAATACCTGTATACGAAATATTGTAGAAGCTTTTGAGAAGCACGAAATGGTTGGTAGCTTATTCTGTGATTTAACTAAAGCTTTTAATTGCGTGTTGCGTGTAGCATGATATTTTATTGGCAAAATTGAAATACTATGGAAAAGAACATGACAGTATCTTATTTCTCAAATTATATCTTGCAGACAGACAACAAAAGGTATCATATAGAGGTAAAATATGAGAAATAGTTTCGATTAAATATGGGATTTCTCAAGATTCAGCCCTGGGAGCTATTGTGTTTATAACTTATATAAACGGCTTGCCTTTGTGTAACAAGATGTAAAATTTGATTTTATTTGCTGATGATATATCTGTCTCTGTAAGCAACAACAATATCCAGCTATTATTACAAGGGATGAGCGGTGTGCAGCCAAGGGTTGAGGAATGGTTTGCTTCTAATATATTACATTTAAATAAAAGTAAGACTAAACAAAAACAATAAATAGTATGTATTTAATATGAAACAAATAGACAAGCGTTTTGTGAATAAAGATCACCTAAAATTATTAGGAGTCAACATTAATCAAATCCTATCATGGGAAAAACACAACAAAAAGTTGTGTACCTAGTACGTAATTTAAGAAATGGATATACCGGTATTAAAAACAATTTATTTTGCACTGTTTTAGTCAGTATGTAAATACATGATTTTAGTGTGGGGACATACACCATACTTGATTAATATAATATATAGTATATTAAGTATAATAGCAGGCTTATCCTACCAAGCTGACTATAAAATATATTTCTAAATTAGGATGCATGACTCTACCTAGTACATTTATATATAATTGTTTGGTATTTGCTAGAACACATACACATTTGTTTGCTACACATAGTGAATTGCATTAGACAAAAAGATAACTTGCAACTGAATTTCCTTAGATTAGAGAAAAGTAAAAAGACGATCAATTATCTTATCAAATTGCCTGTAAATAATACAAATAATAGTCTTAAAAACTTTAAGCTAAAATTAAAGATATTTTGATAAAAGGGTCATTTTATACTGTGCAAGAATTTCTTGACTGTATTATACATGATTTTATGTAAATTGACATTGATGTTTTAAATTGTATCGTTTTATCTGTGTATTTTAATGTACCCATTTTAGATTGTATATATCTTATTTTATATCAGTCTTTTGTATACCTGTTTGATTTTAACAATTATAAACATTATGATTATTATTATTATAGCCATTATATTATAGTATTATTCCATAAATAACCCTATCCTATGTATGAGTTAGTAAAAAATAACAATTTATAGAAAATAATCTGTGTTGGCATATTGAATCTAAATAAATAAGTTTTTGAAATAAAACAACACAGTACGGAGGGTTACACATTTATTGTTGGACAGTGCAACATGTTTCTCCACACAATAGCTTTATCAGGCAGATGAAATAAGTTTTTGAAAATGGTTCAGCTTTTTTTAAATATTTTTGAAAAATATATAATATAGTATATACAATAGTCAATTTTTATCTATTTACTGTTAAGGGGTTAGGCCAGTCTAGAGCCCTCAAAAAAGGCCCAACTTTGACAATTTATTCTGGGAGTAAGGAATAAGGAATCGAATTTTTCTCTTTCAGGCTTTATTAAACATGAATTTGAGTGTATAAAAAAATTATATTGACATTTTGATACAAAATGGCGGCTACTGGGACAATCTTCGGAATCACCTTTTTCAAACGGGCCTCTACGGGCGACGGTGATTCTAGGAACTCGTGCTATCTGAACCAAAATAAAGAACGGGATCTTAATCTACATAAGACTTGCTAGTAAAGTACGTATGTTTTTAGGTCTACATCAATTTTTCGCAAAATGGCGGACTTGTAAAAAAAGGTTCAATTTTTGACCGAAAAAATGAGCATTAATTTGTTATAAAAAAAGTTGCAATAATAACAAAAAAATCATACAGCTACAGTTAAAATTGGATACGTGCGATAGTCTTCGAGTACAATCGTCTCCCGATTTGAAAAATGCAGTTTAGAGAAAAACGTGTTTAAAGTTTTATTATTTCACCTTCCATGGACACGTGGAACTCATATTCTTCCTTTCTGGATGCCTTCTGTTCGATTCAAGACCTTCTTGCAGAATCTGAGAGCGAACGATCGGATAATTCGATACGGTTTTGATCAGTCTCTTGACAGTAATTGTAGCAGTTCGGCCCAATTTTGATGTTCTACATGACTCGCATGGCACTTGTGAGGCCATCATTATAAGTACCTGCAGCAATATATATATATCTGTGTCAAGTACATTTTTGCCACTGGATTTCACATTCGGGACCATCGACCATACTGTAGCGTTGAAACTCTCATTACTGTTTTGAGTGAAGCCACCTATGCAACGAGTGAGTAGGTCATCACGGGTAAATTTTTCATAAATTGGAGTTATAGCCTTGTATATTTCTTTATGTAAATGTCGTTTATGTGTATATTCATCCAAAGTTCCAATGGCCTTGGCCCTTTGCCACGAGCACCACGAATTTTCTTCGCTCGGGCAGTGATCGTGCTTGGGCTTGTCATCTGTTAATAATTTGTCATCTAGCGTTGCGTAGATCGCAGTCCTCATTTTCTCTATAGAATCATGATTTCTGCGTATCGCTAGACCATAATAAATTGACAGTTCATTGATCAATTTGCCAGTTTGTTTACCTTTTCCGCCGAGGCCTTTTGTTTTCTTTTTTAAATTCCGGAGATGCGTACCCATGGGTTTCTGGACGTGATCAATACACTCTTTCTTCTGGACAATCGAATCTCCATAATGTGATGAATTTACGATATCCGTATATGTCTTAGAGTCTACGATATAGCTAGTATATTTCAGGTTGTGTAAAGATTCAGAGCGCTGGAACATTTCGCAAACAGCATTGACTTCCATAAGGCCAGAAGAGCCTTCGTGGTTAGCTTGGCATTCATCAGCATGGGTTTCCAACCATTTCTCGTACTTTGCTGTGCCTTCCTTCGTTTTCCAAAATTCGCATGCTTTACAGTATTTACATTTTACCGAAACGTCCACAACTTCACCAGTCTTCCATACAATTAGCGAGACGAATCCTCCGGAGTTACTCGATTCATCGGTTTTTCCTTTTTCCTCTTGAGCAGCTCTCTTCGTACTTTGCTCACACCTTATTTCTGCAGCACCATAAATACATTTCACTACAGAGTCATAAAATTAATGAAAAATCGGCCATGGAAAATCCATGAATGCTCAAAATATTTGTATGCCGTGTAATCCCACTCCGATTAATCGCATTGCAAGAATGTTTCTGCGATTAATTTCATATGCTTCATAAATAAATGAACAGCTCGTAACAAAAACTTTATCAAAATTAAATACAAACCTCTACTGCCAAAACACTATTTTTTAAAATATCTTACAGTATTCTTGCTGAGACAAATTTTGAGCAATTATCTTGATACAGTTAGATCTCAATAATTTATTATTCATTTAGAGTTAGAGGTTTATGTAAGCCCGTCTTTTAACTGTACTATGTTTATGTCTCTTGTAGTTTATCTTCTTTGTATGTATGTACAGAATATATATCAATGTAATAAATACAGAGAGAGTTGTGAAGTATTTTAAAATATTGTTAAAAATGTTATATTTATACACATTTAAGTGGTTTACATATATTTTTTAAATAAGTTTATTACTAAAATAAGAATGCTATATATGAATCATAATAATGATATCCTATAGTGGTAAAAATAAATAAATATTTCCGATAATTGACGAGATATGTAATAAATAGTGGGTTAGTTTAGGCAATGTATATATACGCATTATAATAAGTTTTAACAACAACAAAATAGGTACCATCGATATAGGAAGTTAGTATTAAATTTAGAAAAATTCGAATGATTATTATTACATTTTACTTTGTTGATATTGAAACACGCGGTAACATTTTGGAAAAATACCTTCGAGAAGAGCTGTTCATTAGCGTAGGAATGAGCAGTGTTTTCTTTGTCCAAACTGAGCTCGGCGCTAATGGCGATTTATTAGCGTTGTAATTTTCGCTCGCGGAATAGTTGGGCGTTTAGCGTCTAATGATGGTGGCCGGTTGCGAGAGGTGTCCGAAGATGAATGTGAATGTGGAAGAAGGCGCAAGCAGCGAGAAACTCGCGTAGAGTATTCGAGGAGCGCGAACACAATACAAGGAGCTCTTAAATAACGTCGCGGTTATGTTCGAAATGTCTCTCCATAAAGAGAGAGACGCGCATTTTTTCCCTAGCCTGATTTGGTCTCTTCGGACAGAGTTGTTGCTTAATGATTGTATATTACCCCGAGTACTGATTTAAATTGACCGTTAAATTATCTAACGTGCTCAGTCTCTCACTCTTTTACTCTCTCCCACTCTCTTATTTAAATGCATTGTTTACTTTAATCACTTTGTCAATGGCAACAGTTCAGATATTTTAATGCCGTTGTAGACAAGGCATTCTTTGCCTGGTTTTAGTGTGAACAAGTTCTTTCGGTCCCATACAGACGGTAAGATGGTGAAAAATATATTTAAGCAGCATTAACTTTACAACTTACTTTTACAATACCGGCTTAGATTTTATGTAGATTATATATTAGTGCAAGGTAGTTATCAATATAAAATACCAAACCGAAACCAATGATGATACTCATAACTGACCATAAATTAGAGATTTGAAATACATCAAAGCCATGTTAGTGTTTCGGCATATTAAATGTTTGAATTATTATTCTAAATTAACAAACACAGGGTGGCCGTCCTTATTATTTTAATTTTTCAAGGCAATATAAATAAAATATTTTTCATCATATAAATGGATTGGATTTAAAATATTCTCAGTTTTAATTGCACTAGCTAGTTGTGGCATTTTATGAATTATAACACTATTTTAATGCAAATGCTATAGATTTATTTTGTGTAAATAAACGCATCAGAATTCCACTCGCCATCAGTGATTTCTGAACTTAAAAAAATCCAGGAAAGTTCACCGCAAAGTTTTCCAATACTCCGCAACTAATGGCGACGAGTGAGAGATAGAAAAGTTTGCAGTTTTAAAAGGTATCTATTTCCACTGCACGTACTTTCAAAAAATACCACACTCTTAGAAGGAAATAATAAAAATGAACACAATAAAATTTTATATTAAGATATATGTAAAAAGAAGAATCTACAATAAATAAACAGTTTTATATTTTTATACTTTTTATTTTACTCGTTCGTTTATATTTAATCATGCAGTTAATAATAAAAATAATAATGCTTAAATTTACAGCAATTTCTGGTTATAATAAGTAGTAAGGTTATATAAGAAATTTATATATTTAAATAAATAAATTACTTTACTTTCTTATTTATTAGTAACTAATGTTTATTAATTAAAATAAATAGTTGTTTTAATGTACAGTGAAATACAGCGAGCGTTTATGCAAAATTCTAATAGCTAATGTAATTTTACCTAAAATTATACGATATCACTAATACTACATCTAATGTCACTCCATTCAAATATTCTGTATTCGTACTTATCATATTCTTATATTCCAAGATATCATGGGTGATAATCATTATTACAGTGAAAATAATTATCGTTTGGAATGAAACTGGTCCATTTGACAGATAAAAATTACAGATCACATATGATAGATGGAAGATAGCAGATGACATAAGATGATTGGGGGAAGATGGCGGGTCATAGTAGTAATAGTGAAGACCCTGTAATCTTTCTAAAGTGCTGCTTAAGTACAGAGAATAAAATCTTGAAAATCTTGGTATGTGTGAGGTGAGGAAACTCATATGAACGCAGCTGCAGCAAGAAGAAAGGGCTGAAGATAATCGATGGCACACGCGTTATTTGTTGTGAAAGTCTTGATGATACTGAAGTTAACATCCAACTATTTCGACTGGAGAATGATTTGTTAAAAAAGCAAGCACTACTCTTACATACCACAATAAAGGTAATGAATGACAAAAATAACATCCTTAAGAAAATGCTAATTTACTGATATCCAAAATGAATATGAATATATCTCTGCTCAATTAGCCGTTAAAAAATAAGATAAAAATAATTCATTAATCATAAAACAGAACTCCACCAAAACAAGAACACTTTTAACAGGCTCTCTCGTACTGGAGAATAAAATGAATAAAAACATCATCGAGCCGGCACCGTCTATTGCTCTCAGAGGACAAAAAAAGTATCTAATCTAATTAATCCAGTATTTAAAAATACAGAAAATCAAATTAATAAAACTTTCACCGATGATACTGCCCTAAATGAATGGAAGGTGGTACAAAAAAATCAAAAAAGAGACAACGCAAATAAATAAAATGAGATTTTCGGCACTTCGGGACCACAATCATCAAACATATACGCTGTTCCCAAGAACACCCTTTTATTAAGCTCGTGAATGAACGCGTCACCGTTGAAGACATAAAACTGCATATTAAGAACGTCACTATGCTTTAAAAAACATTATTGCGCTCATTATATTGTGACTCATAAATACTAATATTAAATAAATCATCCAGCATGAACACAGCACTTGAATTAATAAGCATACCCAAAAGTGGCTGTCAGTAAATAATAGTATAATAATAGTAACACATAATACTGAAAAAACTGTAAGCCTCACATTTTCTTTAAACTCAGGAATTATGAATACAAATTGTGCTAAGTTTCTAGGAATAAATTAAGACAATAAACTTAGTTTCCAGTTTCATGCATATAAAATAGTAGATAAGGTGTATTGACGTGCATAGATAACATTCAAGCACACAAAAATCATTTATCCTGAACGCTGATGTTTGTCGAAATCCTTGAAAGGGATCAATTACTATGGTTCCAAAATATTCAACAAACTTTCTGAATCAGTTATAGGATTGAGTAACAAACAATTTAAATCAAAAATAAAACTCTATTTTTGTCATAAAACATTTTTTTAGTATTAATGAGTGCCTTTCAGATAGTTATGCATCTATAAAATAAAACGAAATATTTCGTATTTAACATATGTCAAAAAAATAAATCTAATAATAAGAGTGTTCCACAGTTGCGTAATATACATGCACAATAATAAACTGATTGGGGAGGCACTCAGTGGAAAATCCATACTCTATTTATAATAAATAATAAGATGTGTTTGATTTTAAAATTTTTTATTTAATTCACTAGATTGTTTTGCCAAATAATAATAAAATACAAATTTTAAAATCAAATGAAGAATAATATATATTGCTGACCTCAAGAAGCCACAGTGTGGCGAATCAATTATGGTAAGGTTAAGAAATTTTTAGAAAATAAAACAAATCTTATTAATTAAATATATGAACAACATAATATTTCATTACGCAATTAATAGAAATGATTTAACAAATAGTACAAACTAGCTATAAAAGAAGCAAAAATAACCGCACATGATCGATGTACTAACGTACAAAATTCAAATAACGGCAACGTGAAGTACAATTAGCTGCACGATGTGCATAAAATTAGACTGCAATAAAGGACATAACGTATGTGTAAAAGATTTCCATTAATTTGTTGCGTTAATAATTAAAGCAGTAACTAACTTACTGCCATACAGTTGATGTCGATTTTTAGAGGTAATACGTGATTAAAATTTGACCGGCAATTTCGATTATTATAATAATAAGGGCATAGCTTCACTGACGAGTTGTGATACAGTGAAACACGTGTTCAGGGATTGTCCTTCGTAATAATTTCATGGTTCTAAAAAACGATAACAGCACAAATTACGTTACTTTGCACATAATGCGATTTAAGTCATGTTTTTAATACTTTACAAAGTAGTGTAAAAAATCTACCATTTAAGAAAGTTAAAGCTACGATAAATCAATTTTTAATCTAAAATGTCCATTGAAATATTTCTCATTGCAAAGATGACAGATTAAAGCACGACATGGCATTTTATTTTATTTTACTTTATTTCAACTTATTCATTTTATAGATTATATTATACTATAATATATTAATAAAATTTAAGTTGAAACACTTAGATTGTATTGTTACTGTTACTTCGTATCCGTCTTGTAGTGGATTCGAGCCAAGGGATAGTCAGTCGTTAAATGATCCTGCTAATCCCGTTTCACAACTGCACGAGTGATATGTCGAATGTGAATCTCCCTGGACAGGAAAATGTAGGCGCTAAGGCAGGAAATTTTTGAATTGAAATCCGCATTTTCTACAAAACTTAAGTTAAAAACATAACTTAAAATGTAACGTTCGGATATTACCTCCGCAATGATTGAACCACTAGTTAATTCTTCAAATGCTAAAAAGATACTCTCTCAGAAACCGAATAAAATTCATTCTGGGACGGTCGTTCGTTCGCCGAAAATTTGGAAATTAAAGCCGTTCGTCGTCGTACACTCTACCATATTAAAAAGCATGCGCTTTCCATTACTCTAGATTACATCCCAAAGTTTTAAAGAAAAAAATATAAATTAGTTGTGTCACATGTATACTACTTGCAATAAACCAACTTTATTCCACATTTAAAGTAGGTGTAGTCACTTTTTATCAATAGATGCCGTGAAGATAAACCTACTAAATCAACCAATAAAGTATCAAATGAATGCTTCACTTTTCTACCGCATACCAATATAATATTTGGTGGCTCATCAACATCTCTAAAACCAGAGTAAGCGCCTAACGATGTCTGTAACTTGCATTTATATTATCTAAACGTACGTGCACTCCAAATTGTTTTTATTAAGTTGAGCCATTCCCTTAATGGAACATAATGTTCATTTTTAGTCAAACGTGGCTGACGAACTCAATATCAAATTCTAAACTAGGTTTTAATGATTTTAATGGGTATCAATATTATCGCGACTGTATTGCATCATCTAAATCGCGGGGTGTATGATTTTTTATTGCTGTATCTAACAAATATGGATATAAAATGTATAGTCATAACTCCCTTTTTGATTAGTTGTATGTCTGTATTCGTATAGCTAGTAGTAAAATCGTTCTTAAAGATGTCTATATACCACCCAACTCTGATTCTATGAATCCGGAGAACCAATATCAAATTTAAATACGTATTTTTAATATGTATTTTTTTAGAAAGATTACCAAAGATATAATAAATAAATAAAATAAATAAATTCATGTTCAGTGATTATAGCTTACTCTCTGCTACATGGATGAATGATTAATGCGGTGTTAGAATAGAATCCTCTTGTCATAAAACAACTTTAGTTTTTATCACCTTTGGATATATCAACGCATACCAAATTAACACTATGTAATATAATTGTATACTATATTGGTATAAAAAACACAGTTGAGAGGGTCTCATATTTATTTAAATTCGATGGGGTAAAACACTTGTTAATTTCCATAATGATCATTTTCAAAGTACAAAACTGTTTTGTACTTTGAAAATGATCAGTAATGATCGAAGCACGTGTTAGGCAACTGAAAATAAAAATATTATGGAACTTAACAGGTGTTTTACCTCATCGAATTTACATATCTCGTTCCATCAGGAGTGTAGCTCTATCAGTATCAAATACTCATATTTATTGTTGAACACTGCAACATGTTTCAATAGTAAATGTAAAAGCCTATAAACTGTGTTGTTTTATTTCATTATAATATGGAGTTTTAATACCCACCTCATCAATTTAATTGTATATTAAACCTTGTTTTTATGCATCTGAGACGTCAGCTCATCTTTCTAAGTCATTTCCAGTTCTAACTTGCGATGTTCATTAACCCTTTGAATTAACCTTACAGTTTGCTACTAAATTTATAAACGCATGGCTCGGTACATTACACATCCTTTAATGGCGCCTTCATAAATATAAGGTTGGATGCTTTATTTGAGGTTTGAAGTATTAAGGAATTAAGAATTTTGTTAAGTGGCAACTATTAAATAAATTCATCCGATATCTTCAGCGAAGGAGGATTGATTTCACTTTTGTGAGTATTGCCACTAGAATTTTTAAGTGGGTTGTATACATTTCCCAAATAATCGAGAGAATTTGTTTACAATGTCGTAGATGCTTGTAAATTATGAATTTCCGTAAATAAGAGTAATCGGCCTTCGATGTCATAAAAGCATATATTTAACATAGGCCCATACAGATTTTGGATTATGTTATACGAAACTCAAAATTGATTAAACGTAGCATTTGTACTAAAAGTCTTTTAATCCAATGAACACTGAGATAATTTATAAACTTTGCTTTGCAGTTTTTTTTCAGAAATACAATTTTCTTAAGTACCCTACTGAACCATTTTGGTAACGTTCATTTGTACTTGTGGATAGTGTTAATTTTTGGTATAAAACCAGGAAATAAATCAAATGTTGTAGAATAGAACTATCACAGGTTTTCTTATTACTACATCCCTTGAATAAAGTATTTTATCGGTGGTTTGTGAACAATATTAAATTTATATTTACTGTTCAAGCAGGTAATCGTTAAGAAATCTATAGTTAAATTAAAATAATTTTGTTTTAAACATGCCTCTAAAACAAAAATCCATTCAAACAGTAACATTATCTTCTGTGTTCTTTTGAATATCGATGAAATAGTCGAAATATGTTAGCCGCTTTCTCCTTCTCAAGTAGTCAGTAATAATTATTTAATTGGTACTGTCTAATTTATATGTAAAACAGTTGCTATTTCTTTTAATCCATTACCATTATTGAAGTGCCAATTTGATTCAATTTGTGTTCTAAAATAGTATTAATTATCATTTTGTTTCTCTCTAGAGCCAATATTACTATCTCTCTCCAATATCGTCTTTGCAGTACGACTTCCAGAATTGCTATTCGTGAGATATATTGAAATAATAATTTATCTTCAATATTTGATGTTTAAATGATGTGTCAACTACGTCAATCATATATTTGATTTCCATGTGAATAGTAGCAATTTTCCTACTGTTTGCAATCTCCATGTGGATCTGGATTGAGTTTGCAAAGGGTGATCAAATCATTGACCAGAGCACTTAGGCCTCACTAGGTCCGTTGTGCCCCCCTGACTGGGACAGCCCTGCGTTGTTCTATCACTCATTTAGCCACCCAAGATGACGAGCAAAGGGCAGCACAACGCTTGGAGGGTTATCCCTAATAATGTTGGCGATGTTCAGCCAGAGCTCCCCTAGCATGGACTCTCTAAGGTGCGCGAGAGCCGGGCAGGTGGTTAACACATGTTCCATTATCTCGTCCTCTTCTTCACATGCTCTACATATGGTGGTTTCCACCAGTCCCATAGCACACAAGTGTTTCCTTAGCTGACAGTGACCCGTAAGGATACCTGTGATAAGACGCAGATTCTCCCGGGATAGTCGCAGATAGTATTCAGCTGTTTTCAGATTGGGTGAGCGCATTGCTTCGTTGACATGTCTGCAGCCTGAGGTGCTGTCCCAACGTGGTTTTAGCATCTTGAGAGTGTTCTGTTTGAGGATATCCGTGAGGCATTTTGGTGTTGGCGCAATCGGGGGCTCGTCCGTGGTATCACTGAAAACCGATCCAGCCCGCACCAAATCGTCTGCCTTCCTGTTGCCTTCTTCATTATTGTGACCCAGCGCAACTCAATACTGTTTAATTGTGCTGCTTGTTTCAGGGTGTTGTGACATTCTTTTACTAGTCTTGAGGTGATATTGTGACCACTCACTGCTAGTATTGCTGCCCTACTGTCTGTAAGGATTTGGATGTTTCTATCACGGATGTCACAGTGTAGGATTTCTTTTGCCCCATGGTTGATGACAACGATCTCTGCTTGCAGAGTAGTTGTGTGCTTCTCTAGGGGTAAAGCTAATGATAGGTACATTTGTTGCTAGTAAATTCCCGCCGCGGATCCTCTTTTGGTTTTAGAACCATCGGTGTAAATTCGGAGGGTTTCCCCACCCTCTACACTCCCTGTTCCTCTTTTTATCGATTTATTATAGGGTCTATTGAAGACGTAGCAGGGTGGAAAATTGTCTGTCTTCCTTCCAAGGATAGGTGTCTTTTTGACCGCCTCCTCTAAAAGGTGACAGTGTCTGCAGGCCCTGCCTCCTTTGTACCAGAGTTCAACTGAGTTTAGGCGCAGTGCTGTCGCCGTGACCATCTCCTCTACGTAAAAGTCGAGAAGTGGAAGGCAGAGCATTGCTTCCATTGCTGCAGTGGGTGTTGTTCGCATTGCTCCGGTCGTGCTGAGGCATGCTATCCTTTGCAACTGAGTAAGTTGCTTTGCTGAGGTTTTCTGTCTGGCTTTGGGCCACCAAACCAGTGCTCCATAGATTAGCATTGGTCTTACTACCGCTGTGTACAGCCAAAGTGCTATTTTGGGAGATAGCCCCCATGTCTGCTCCACAGCCCTCCGGCATTGCCAGAGGGAGACACATGCTTTTTTATATTTCATTTTGAGGTGTGGTTCCCACGTCAGCTTGTCGTCGAGGATCACTCCCAGGTATTTGAGCAGTTTTATCTGTCTAGTAACAGCTCCATGCGGCTGGAATCATAAATTAAGTTGTGACAAAAGATAATGGCAATCAAATCTACTGGTTAAAATTTTATAGTGTGCACATGTCCGTAACACAACTTGTAACGTGTAAGGAACGCATATTAGAGGTGCACCTCAAAGCAGCAAGATCTTGAGAGATACGATTGACCACGCCAAATCTATAAGCTAGGGTTCTTAAAAACCGACTTAAATTTAAGTTTGTTATTTAAATAACCTTGGTGAGGCCACCAGATCTGGGAACCTTATTCTAAATTCGGTCTGACCAGAGAGCAGTAACGTATTTTATATGAGAATCACGACAACTCTTTCGAGTTTCTAATAATAAATCCTAATGACTTACAGGCTTTTAAAGTGACAGTTGAAATGTGACTCTTGAAAGAGAGAGATGTATCGAAAACAACTCCCAGATAATTAATTTCGCTTGATTTGATCAGTTCGATGAGGTTCAACTTGTAATCGTATGTAATTGTATTTCTAACTTTACAAAAAGAGACAACTTTGCATTTAGATGTGTTGAGATATAGGTTCGATTTTAAATACCATATACTCATCCTGTCGAAATCGTCTTGAAGCTTATGACAATCGGAAATAGTTTTAACAGGATTAAACATCTTCCGTCCGAGTACAATAGAAACTAGCTATGTTTCATTGCCAATATGGGAGCCTTGCGGCACACCAGATGTTACATAAATATCATGAGAAATAGAATTATCCATTTTGACGCATTGTGATCTATCTGACAAGTAACTTCTGATCCGTTGTACGATACTATCATTGAAATGTAAAGCCTCCAGTCTGAATAGATGGCGTCTAATTGACCTTGACTCGAAATGGTATTAATAGCTAACGTCTGAAACTCCAAAAGATACGGTGACATACTTGGTTGAAAGCCGTGCTGTTGGTTAGTAATAAATCCCTTTGCTAGCCACTGCAGCTGTATAGCCAATATACTGTCAAGCAATTTCAGAATGCAT
The DNA here is from genome assembly GCA_963969525.1 of Ontholestes murinus. Classification (NCBI taxonomy): domain Eukaryota; kingdom Metazoa; phylum Arthropoda; class Insecta; order Coleoptera; family Staphylinidae; genus Ontholestes; species Ontholestes murinus. The sequence goes on from OZ018395.1 coordinate 39,271,915, forward strand.
GATTGAATGCAAATACCACGATAGTTTCCAGCTTTAAAAATAGGAAGAATGATATTACGTTTCCATAATGTGGGAACGTATTGTAATTCAATGGAACGATTAAATAAAAAGGAAATGGAATTGGATCAAGTGAAAATACAATTTTTATAGAAACACACTGGGTTTATTACCAGGACAATATTACGTTATCGTTTGATCATTGATCGCGTTGAACACGACATTGGTGGAAAATTCATGCTTGGGATTCACCGACCTAACAATATTGAACTCTATTGAGCAATGAGCAGAATTAGGAGAGTAGACGATTGCGAAATAACTCGCAAAGAGGTTCACGGTTTCCTGAACAGAAAAAATCAATTGTTACAACCATTGTAGCGAATGCATAACAGAAAAACAGCATTTATTTGTTAAATATAAATCAACAACCACGAATTAATGCCACTTCACGGATTTTATATCGAGTGCTCTAGATAATCGTCAGCAAGTTGATGTAATTTTTACAGATTTTTCTAAAGCATTCGATAAATTCGATCATGCACTATTTATTAACAAATTAAATTCTTTTGGTTTTGACAATGATCTAATTAGTCTTTTTAACAGTTATTTACAAAGTAGAATCGGCTATGTTGAATACCGATCTTTTAAATCACGCACTTTTATTTGCCCTAGTGGTGTTCCACAGGGATTAAATATTGGACCCCTACTATTCCTGCTTTTTGTTAATGATTTTACTAAATGCTTTAAGTCTGATTGTCTACTCTATGCAGATGACATAACACTATTTAGGATAGTTAAAAACTCCGAAGACTGCTTCATTCTTCAGGAAGATTTAGATAAATTATACGAGTAGGGTGTTAGCAATAGATTAGAATTAAATATATGTAAATGCAAATCAATGACATTTAGTAGAAAATTAAACTCGGTTAAATTTTCTTATAAACTTAATTTGTTAAATTTAGAGTCTGTGGTAATGTTTCGTGACCTTGGCATCTATTTTGACAATAAATTAAACTTCAATAACCATATTTCATATCTTGCTAAATCAAGCTATAGTATGTTGGGATTTCTGCTACGTAATAGTAAGTCATTTAAGAGCCTGCAACCTCTTATTCTCTTCTATTATGCTTTTATACGTAGCAAACTAGAATATTGTTCAATAGTATAGAACCCAAAGTCTAATATTCACATTCAAAAAATTGGAAAAATTCAACGAAAATTCTTGAAGGCACATTATTACAGAAAACACCAACAATACCCGATTCAGAGCTATTCATCCACGGAACTGGAGAAATAATTTGGTATAGAATCACTCGAAAATCGACGAAGGATCGCCCAAGTAGTATTCATATGCAAACTTATAAATTACAATATTCGTGATTCATATATCCTTTCAAAATTAAATTTCTCTATTAACAGAACCATAAGTAGACATAAACATACATTTTATAATATCCGTTCAAATACCATACATCATTTACATTCCCCAATCATATCAATTTGCAAGTCAGCAAATATTATATCGAATGAGATTGATATATTTTATGTAAACTTATCAACACTTCAGAAATTTTTACATAGTCGTTTTACGTAATATATTACAATATAATTAAATTTTGTAACAATTATTTACTTAGTTATTCTTTTATGTTATCCTGTTATTAGTTTCTGTGTAAACTGTTGGATAATAAATGCTTATTATTATTATTATTATTATCTTTCCTTGAACAGCATTTTAAAGTTACGTTCCGTTTGACTAAGGAATGATGTCATAGGGATTACAGTTATACATTTGATACACGTATTGTATCTATATGTTTTGTATTTATTTATTTATTTCTACATTTACAAATTTATAAATTTACAATAGTAAATAAATATATTGTGTTGTAGTCAGTTCCTTCCTCCTGTCTTCGCCTCAAGAAGAGTGGTCCGTCTTGGGCTATCGCTATTGGAGGATTGCTGTGTTTTATTTGTTAATTGATTCTTCTTACATCAATTCAAATTTTGTTGTTTAGAAGTAGGTTTTTAATTTTTAGTTTAAATGCTGGATATGTCAGCGTCTATATGTGTTTGTCTATGTTATTATATTGTTGTATCGTCTCCGCGGTTAGTATGTCTGCAAACTATTTTGATTTAAAAGGTTCTGTTCTAATGTTTGATTTTCTTCGTGTTTTATAGTTGTATAGAGATATATTTGTTTTTATGGTGTTGTTTTTTGTTTTGTGTAATAATAGTTTAATTTAATATTATCAGTTTCTGTATGTTTAGTTATTTGGTTTTTGTGTAGAGTTCCTTAGTGCTAGTTCTGTGTTCCATTTTTAATAATAATAATAATAATAATAATAAATGAACTTTATTTCAAAGAAATATTAACCAAAACAACAATGCAAATGGAAACATAAATAAAATTGTGTCGAATAACAATAATAAAAATAAACTTGAAGGAATTAAAACTAGATTATAACTTAAAATTATGTCATTAAATAGTTTAAGGTCGAAATATTCATTTATAGAGTACAGTTCTGCGTTCAAAAGTAACTTATACACGGCGTTCTTATATTGCCCAAAAGAGTTTAATTCTCCAATTTTATTTGGCAATTTGTTGTAATTTTTTGCATCTATATGAAGCATTTTGCTCGGTAAGCGTCAATTTGTGAACTGGATATGTGATTTGATAAATAAAGCACTAATAACCTTTCTTCACAATTTTATTTGTTTAACCAAATGTACATTTCGGACACAAAGTGACCATTATCAATGGATTAGCACTGAATACAAAACAAAAATTTAAGACTATATATAGGCCGAAGGATTATAAAACTAGGGATATTGATGAATTTCAGGAAAGGACGGTAATTAAGAGATGAGCGGAAAGAGTAAGGGTGGCGGTATAGTCAGGTAAAGGGAGGATTCGGGGAAAACACAGAATTAAGGTGTTGTAATTAAATCTAACAAAGTATTATGCAATGGACTTAAATCAAAATTCAATAATTTACTTTCATGCTTTTTCATTTCAATGGCTTCTAGCATGTTTAACCGACAATTTGATGAATGTTTTAATAATTTTATATTATTGATTGTTATTTTATGACCTGTTTCAAGTAAGTGGATATGTGATATCTGTGTTTCTTGTACTGTATGTATGATTCTTGCTCGTTATGAATAAATATTTATGCTTAAATACAAATTTTAAGCATTCATATATAAATAGTGAATATATTGTCAGTATATTATTTTGTTTAAAAATGCCCCTGCATGACTCTCTGTATGACAAGCCATACATAATCCGTATAAAGCGTTTTTGTATAACAATTTTTTTTCCATATGTCTACTATTCCCCCAAAATATTATTCCGAATCTTAGTACAGACTCAAAGCTGGCGTGGTAAATTATTTTTAAGGACTCCCTACTAAGATAATTTTTTATGTTGTTCATTAGATAACAAAGTTTTGCCACTTTCACGGATAGGTATTTTACATGTGAGCGCCAATCCAACGAATTGTCAACAACAACTCCTAGGAATTAAAATTCAGGTGTCAATTTAACCAAATTGTTTGATAATGTGACTTGATTCGGAGCACATATTTGTGATTGTTTGGTTTTAAACAAAACAGCATTCGTTTTACCCGCGTTGAGAATGAGCATATTGGCGGAAAGCCAATTCTCAATTTTTAAGTAAAGCTCATTGCATAGGATGTCTACATTAGAATATAGCTTAGTTGTAACTAAAAAGCTTGTATCATCCGCATAGTTGGTCATAAAGCACTTAGAATCTGACATCAATAGATGTAAATCGTTTATGTATATTATAAACAGAATTGGACCCAAAATACTACCCTGAGGTATTACTACATTTCCTGTCTCCTTGATGGCAGATTTGAAGTGCTTACCACCCTGCCTGTTCAATAGATATGATTTAAACCAATTTAATATATTAGCTCTTACTCCATATTTTTCCATTTTTTCTACAAGAATTTTGTGATCAATAGTGTTATATGCTTTTGACAAATCCAAAAAAAATACCCATTGCTAGTTCTTTTTTTTTTCTAAAGCATCATTTATATAATTTATAAAGTTAAATATGGAACTATCAATTGATCTTCCTTCTATATATGCATGCTGATGTTCACTAAAGAGACCACAATTATTAAAAAAAGTTACTAATCTTTTACACATAGCTAATTCAAAATTTTTTGAAAACGATGGCAAACAGCTGATTGGTCTATAATTTCCCATCAACTGTGGATCACCATTTTTAAAAATTGGCATTATAAGAGCTAGTTTCAATTTTTCTGGAAAAGTTCCAAATTTGAACGAATTATTTATTATGTAGGCTAGTACTTCTGCTACTGGCTCTATGCTTAATTTTATTATGCTATTAGAAATATTATCATCGCCACTACTATGTTTATTTTTCAATATTTTTAAAAGATCGATTATTTCAATTTTCGTAACTGGTGGCAAAAACATGGATTGGTTATTATTTAATATTTGGTCATAGGATATGTTACTTGAGGGCGTATTCTGAATTCTTAGTTGTGTAATACTATCCATTAAAAATTGATTATATTTATCTGCATGGTTCCCCTGGTATTCTCTTAGTTTCCAAACCAGCATTGCTTTTTTGTTTAAATATTACCTACATACATTTAATTTTATTATCGGATGATTTAATTCTTTTATCATATTTTTCATACCGCGATGTTCTTGGAAGCTTATCATATTCTTTCTTTTTCTGAGAATACAATTGTTTACAATTATCATTATATTGTGATAATACAAATAATATGTCTAGGTCTTGTTTAGATACTTTTATTTGGGGATCTGCATATAATCTACTGTCCCTCTGATTATTCTTTTCAATGCAAACCATCGGAAAACATTGTTAAATTATTGCTTCACATTTATTACTAAAAATATTCCATTGTTTGTTGATATCGGAAGGATCAATATCATATACACATTCCCAATTACACTGAGTCAACATGTACAAAAAATTATTCATATTAGTATCACTAAATATTCTGTGATATAGGCGCTCACAAGTAGGATCGTTCTTTTGTACCATAATGACAAATTTTTGACCTAGGTGATCAGAAATATGCATGTTAATTAATTCTACATGATGCTCACCTGTATAATTGGTAATTATATCATCCAGAGCGCTTTTACAATTCTGAACAATCCTCGTGTAATCATTTACATTCGCGACAATATATTGCGGAACCGCCGTGTTCCCCACTTAATCTACAGTACGAAGAAACTAGTTTAAAACGGTTTACATAAAATGTCTAAACTTGTTCTGTTGATTTCCAGTGTTCTGTGATACACATTATATTACATTCTTGATTTTCTTCCATCACTGTATTTATATTATCAATGCAATTTCCTATGGATCGGACATTTTGGTGAATTATACCATACTTTAGTCATTTATTGTCGACGTTGTTTGTTTTGTTATTTGATTTCCCGGTAAAATTAAATCTTCTAATTTCGATTCCCGTAGGCCAGGAAGTTGGGTTCATTAGTTGGTCCAGATGAAAAAAATCCGCACATAATTTAAACGATATATTGCGTCCTTTACTTTCAAATTTGTCTATTGATTTTATTTGAATAGTTGGATGTTTTCCTTTCCAATATTCCATGATTACATATTCTGTCACTAATTCCGCGCATTTTCCCACATAAATCCACGCATTTTTGTCGCGAGCCTTGAAACCGATATTATTTTCATTCGATGCGCCCACAATGGTTTTTATGGGCTTTGGTTTTTTGTAGTTGACCGTCTTCCACTCCACATCTTTTCCATTAATTGTATCTTTATTTATATGAATAATTTCATTCAGTTTTTCTCTTGTACGGATTTCAAATATTTCCTTATTAGTACTATTATTTTCGTTATTTGTATTCTTTGCTTTCTCGGCATAACTTTTATTTGTATTTATTTTATGTGGTGTTAGGTTTTTAATTGTTTTTTTCCTTTCCACTTAACTCTCTGCTGTTAGTAGGGTTGCCAGTATTGTTGTTTATATTTCTATTATAGTTTTCCAGATGTTTTATATTTTTCCTGAGTTCTACTATTAACTCATCTTTTGTTTGAAGAAGTTCGTCTTTTACTAAGATAATAGCTTTTAATCCTTTTATGATTTCCAGTAGTTGATTTGTTTCTTTATTTATTTCATCAACTTCGACGTTAACCTCACTTTCACAACCGCCGGTTGTATTTTTCACGTTGAAACACTTATGGTACGTTAAACACTTGGGATGGCACAACCTTTTGCAGATGTCACACACTGTGTTTCTTCCCACTGGTTTTCCACATTTTCCAGCACATATATCAGCACTATTATTCGCAGACAGAGAAGAGTCACTTTCTTCCTCCGCCATTATAAATAAATAAGAGTCTTTAGTATTTAATTTTTTTGAATTTGTAGTTTATTTATATTTTTTTTAGTTGTGTTTCCCCATATATGACATAGGTACTTAGTTTTTGAAGTATACTGTCTCTAATTGACATCTTGTATTTATTATTTTAGATGTTCTTTCCTAAATGCATTGGAGAGTTTTTTTGTGGTATTTTCAGTATTTAAATTAAAACATTCACCGGCTGCGTTTCATGGTAAAAAAGTTTGTCGGTATTTTTCCTTAGTTTATCTATCAGAATTATATGCATTCTAGATTTGTAGATGTTAATATTTTGCAATTTGATAGATAATATTAACTTTTTTCTTGTAATCAGTTAAAATTAATAGAATATTAATTAAAATATGTTTCTGGATTTTCTATATATTAAGATATTGAATTGAGGAGGCGGATACATAACACCTTGAAATAAATTTACACAGTTGGGAGGGTTTCACATTTATTGTTGAATACTGCAATATGTTTCGCCACACAGTGGTAGTAGTCATCTGCCTGATGTGGCGAAACATGTTGCATTGTTCAACAATAAATGTAAAACCCTCCCAACTGTGTTGTTTTATTTCAATCTATATATTAAGTATTATTTAGATAACAAAACTGTTTGAATTTCAAATTGGTTTTATTGTAAACACTACATATGTTTCGCCATAATGTAGCGTGTGTGAAGAAGCCACAGTGTGGCGAAACATATGTAGTGTTTACAGTAAAACCAATTTGAAAATCAAACAGTTTTGTTACCTAAATAATGAATATGGATTTTCAACACTCAACAATCAATCAATATATATTAAGTATTTCTTATTTTGTTTTGATATTGAGCGATGGATGAAATTGAGGAAGGCATTATCTTTTTTCTCTATCGTAAAATATATATTGGAATTGATTGAATAGAGAAGTTTAAAAAATAAATCTAAATGCTGTTAGGTATTGCTCAATATACAAAATACTTCGTCCACATATCTGTGCTAAAATGTTATATTATTGGAGAGTGGGTGTTCTTTGTTGAGTAGGGTCTTTAAGTGTTTCACTTATAGTTTTGTAATGGAAGGCGATTGCGGCGAGCCCATGGCAGGTTCTCCGTGTTATGGGTAAGATTGATTATTGAAAGAGAAAAATGTCATTTAACGATGTTCAGTCAATAATATATACACACGTTTAATTTATTATTTAAAATTTAGTTCCGTTAATTTCGTTAAGATAACAACTTCTTGAATAATTATCTCACACAGTATTCAGCGTTGTATCGATGGCCAAATTACGATTTGCGCATTGGGATAAAAAAAGTCATGGCAATTTGGAAATACCGCGTCGGACTTTAATTAAATTTCAGCGATTTCAGAGCAACACACGTAGGATTATCCCTCTCCTATTGGTTAAAAGTGAAATTCCGATCGGAAAATCTCGCACCGAGAGAAGCACAAAAAATACAGATTGAATTTGTGTGTGTGCGTCGGAATATCGCGGATAAAACGGTCGATTTGCTTAAATCTATGAAAATAAAGCCCCGGCAGGGTGGACCGGGGGTGGCGTAATCGTAATCGGCCGTGATGCATTTAAAGGGATGAGGGGGAAATAAAGCGTTCCTTCCGATGGAATCAAATAAACGTCGATCAAGGCATAAACTCTGAGAAGACGAGATCGGGGAAAAAATAAAATAAACGTGCAGCAATTGAGTTTCTGGATACGTTCCCTTATATTTTCAGTAATGTAGTTAATGTTACAATAATTTATATATTGGAAATTTCTGGATGAGCATTCTACAATAAAATGTTCATAAACTGATTATTTATATTTATGATCAAAATAGCAATACTTATTCTGTACCAAGCTAACATATTACTGTGGAATTACTTTTTGTAATGAATGCCGCTGGATAGACTAACAATGTTTGGAGCAACGAAAAAAATATGCTGTACTACCATTGTAAAGTTGATTAGATGTTATGGCTGGAAAATATATAGCAATTCAGTCGATTTATAGATTGTAAAGTTGTCGCTAGCTGACAGTCACCTCAGTTTAATTACTAAGGGTTTTGGACCCTCTTCCTTTTATTAGTTTCGGTGCGCGTCGGAGGTGACGAAGGGCGCGCGTCCCGACGACACCCAATTATCCTGGGGGAAGGTTTATTGGTTACGCCCTTACTAAATTCCCATCCTTTTTCTTATTGTTCCTCGCCATGTTAATTACAGGCACATCCTGAACACGCTTATATAGTTTATCATAATATTATCTAAATATGTTACTGCAGAAAAGAAAACATAATTATGTAGTAATTAACACTTTTAATAAATAAATCTAACCTAATGATGGTCTGTAGATAAAGTAATAAATAACAACATTATGATTTAAATTATTCCTCGTTTATAAATTTTAATTAGATAAACATTGACACAAGTTTATATGACAATAAATTCTTAATAATAAAAGAGGTTGTAATAAAAACCTGTTTAATTAGTAGTAATAATTAATAAATAAAAATACCCTACTGTTAAATTACATTATTTATTTATTTAGAGACTAATAAATTAAACACAATAATGTTTGATAGTCTGCGGTCGGAGTTCACTTAACTAAATGTTTTTCCGCTCGAACGCATACTCTTCATGATTGAACAATGGTAATCCATTTTAGCTCTGAATTGTAAATTATTAACATTAAATGCCTCTATTAATCAAATTAAGATACGGCAGACCGGTAAACCTATTCTGTAGGCATTTCTCAATTGAAAATAATCCTTGTTGTTTGGTAGACTATTATAGAGTTTCGGACCACCATAATTCATAAAAAATTTTTATAAAGGGGCGAAAAGTCAAGTATGACAAGGTTATTGTATCTAGTATAATGTCGACGACTTAGTTCTACGTCACTTTATACAGAGTGACCATATGACCAAATATTGGCAGACAGATTTTCAGAAATCTCAATAAATATTTATATTTATAAACTTTACTGTCAGTCTCACGTTCTTGCCTGCTCCAAGTTAGCTTCGAGTATATACATTTATAAACTTAGCATTACTTGAAATAATATCTGTTTAAAAAAAATTACAGTAGTACATTTATCTGGATTGAATTCCAGTTTATTTGTAGTAAACCAATAAATACCAAATCAAATACAGCTTTAGAAGCATTTTTTAATAGCGTTATATTTTTATAATGTAGCAGAATCGGAACGGCTGAGAGAAAGAACAGTGAAAAAACGTCAGCACAGAAACGACAACAGGGCTTCCGTTAATGTGGAAAATGACTAAATAAAACTTTTCTGCTAGACTACTTAATTGTCTACTTTTTCCATATTTAGTTTAATCAAGTGGTAGCGCTCTACCTTCAAACATTTGCTATCGAAGTTTATTAATTGACCTTTCTTATAAAACTCACATCAGGGAGATATTCAAATGGACAATATATTAGACAAAAAAAACATTTAAAACAATTGTTGTATAGCGAGGTGCTCTTAGAAATTATTGCAAAATTTGCAGAAATTTCTCTTACGCGAGCTTTGCTGGCAGATGTGCTGAAAATTCTGTCTGCAAGAACCATATCTCTAGCAAACCAGGCCAAGTAGCAGATCAAATCAAAATTTTGGCAATCACTACCATTCCGTCGCTCTCTGTTGGCGGTCCATGCTACTCGCGTGCGCTTGGGTGCTCGCAAACCCGGGCTCCCACATACCCCCTTCCTCGTGATGGAGTCACGTTTGAAAACGAACTGTCTTTTTGGAGGTTATTACGGTTGTTGGTTGTTACTGTCGTATCGGTTTGCTTGTTTGTTGGTCGGTTTGTGTCGTCGGGGGGTTTTCTATGAAAGCTGGTTTGATTCTTTCCGTGGACAACGTGGTTGGTTGATTGTCTTTCCTTATTGTCACTGTGTTATCCCATTCGATTACTTCATATGGGCCCTCATACGGGGGCTGCATTGATTTTCGCATTACGTCTGTTCTTACAAACACAAGTGATAACTTCCCTATGTCTTTGAAAACTAAGGTTTCGTTTTATTGTGATTCGATGCATTCCCCCATTCTAGACTGATCGTATTCCAAGCAAAACAAAAGGTAGTGCGTCGATCCATGATTCTCTTTTGTGGTACATCACTGCTGCTTTTAATTGCTTATAGAATCATTCTACTAGACCATTTTGGTCTAGTTTGCGGGTGATAAGCCGTCGTCCTTATTCGTTTGAAGCCCAAGAGTTCTTCCAGTCGCTTGAATAGTTGTGATTCGAACTAGCCTCCTTGGTCCGTTGTTACTCTGAGAGGTGAGCCATATCTAGCTTTCCAGTGCATGACAAATACACTGGCAACTGTGCTAGCTTCGATGTTCGATACCGGGATTGCTTCGGGCCATCTAGTGAAGCGGTCGATGAACGTTATAATGTACTTCTTCCCTCTCGTATGTTTCAGTCATCTGACGATGTATATGTAAACATGGTTGAATTTTTCGGGCGGTAGTCGAAATATTCCGTTGGCTGGTGCGTTATGTCTCGTGATTTTCGTCTACTGACAAGCTAGGCATTGATTGCTCCAATTCTTGCAATCTGCTCGGATTTTAGACAATACGAATCTTTCTGCTACTAATTTGGCTGTAGCTTTTGCTCCAAGGTGTGATAATCTATGCAGACTATCGAACACCTGTCTGTCGAAGTACTAGCCAGAGAAGTAGCTGTCTCAAACTAATTTGTTTTGTAGTCTTAGTAAGACTCACTGTTGTAGATTCACGAAATGTTTTCGTATTTTTAAATTTATTATCTGAGTTATACTCCGGAAAATGAATCCTTTTGATCTGTAGGCTTGTATTCCCTTCGCTAATCAGGTTCTTGAGCTCTTCGTCGTTTTCTTGCTCGGCTCCAATTTCCGTGAAGTAGATTCCTGCTGTCACCTGATCGATTCGGCTGAGTGTAACGGCCACTGTGTTCTCCTTCTCTTTAATGTGAGGAATGTCCGTTGAGAATTGACCAATATAATCGAGATACCGGAATTTAATTGGTGAAATTTTTTCCGACTTATGTGCAAAAGCGTATGTTGTTGGTTTGTGGTCAGTGTAGATGGTGAAATAGCGAGGATAGCATTGGGTTGTGGATGCGCTAACAATACTGCTTTAGCGATCTCGTGCTTGAATTGGTTGAATACTTTTTTCGCTGCTTCCGTCCATTGTATTCGTTTCTTTGCCCTTTTTTTTTTTTCTTTCAACGGTTCGTTCAGGGGTGCTTGGGTGTTTGCTGTGCTTGGAATGAAACGTCGATAGTAATTTATCATTCCCAATACTTGTCGTAGTTTCTTCCTTGTCCGTGGTAGTGGAAAATATTGAATTGCTTTTAGTTTGCCGTCTAGTGGTTTTGTGCCTTCTCCGGATACCATGTATCCCAGGAAATTTCGTGCATCCAAATTTGCATTTGGTTGGGTTCATCACTATTCCGTTGTCGTATAATCGTTGAAATAGTTGTTTGAGGTGTTCATTGTGTTCCTTCTCCGATTTCGATGCTACCAAAATATCATCAATGTATACTTGGCAGAAATATAAATCGCGCAGGACTCCATCCATTAATCTTTGAAATGTTTGTGCTGCGTTTCATAGTTCAAATTGCATGTATGCAAATTCGAAAAGTCCGAATGATGTTGCGATGGTTGTTTTTGGTATATCGTCTTTCGCTATCGGGATCTGGTGGTAAGCTCGAACTAGATCAATTGTTGAAAAGACTTTGCATCCGTCCAGCTGTTGTACAAAATCCTCGATATACGGAACGGGGTATTTGCGCGTTGAGGGCTCTGTGGTCTCCGCAGGGTCGCCGTTCTGCATTGTTTTCGCAACCAAATGCAGTGGTGAGGACCAGGCACTCTTCGAAGGTCGTGCGATTCCCATCTGGCACAAGGTCCTGAATTCATTTTTTCTGATTTCGAATCGTCTTGGCCTGTTGGATACTGGTGGACCGGTGGTGGTGTGTATGACGTGCTTTGTGCCATGTCGTGTAAAACTCATGTGTGTATACGTGTGCATGACGGCTGCGTTTGCTGTGTACAGGTAGTAATCGGCTCGGTGTTTCTTTTGTAGAATCAAACGTCGCGTGAAAACACATACGTCTGTACCTGTATCGACTAGATATGGTATTTTTTATTGTTGGTCGGTGATGTACAGGCGGCGCGATGAGTTCGGTGAGTAGTCAGTTGCTGCCTTTACTAACTGCCCTGGTCGATTCTCATTGTCTAAAAATTCCGGGGGGTCGAGGTTTAACTAATTTGATAATTTGACTGAAAATAAAAGTAACAGTAGGGAACATAACCAGTGTTTTTTCTTCGCCAAAATTATATACACATTTATACCCTACTGAATAACGAAATTAATAGAAATGGTCAACTTTAAAAGGGTGTAATTTTAAAAATAAATATTTAAACAGTTGTGTTTATAGAAGTCTCAATATATTAACTAAAATGTAAGATTTATAAAAATAACATTACGTACAATAAATTACACTAAAATAAACAGTTAGTTCAATAATCTGTTAGATAAATAAATCGGTTGTGCATAATATTTTCTTGTGTTAATTCTCTTGAATATTAGCAAATATAAACCCTAAAAGAAAATTTATATTTCAATTCGGAGTATTATGTGGAGATGTTAGACATCCTCCACGAATGTTGCAATCATATTCCACCTTACTTCGCATTTGAGCATCTTCCCGACGATGGTTTCTGGGGACAGATAACCTATCTCTGCCTCCAAAGCTTCTCTCTTCTTCTTTCCATCGAATGAAGGTAATAACGGAATCATCCGTGTCCGCTAGGAAACTGGATCAGAAAGTATGTAACTTACCCGTGATGCCCTCAAGCCATGGTTTAACGAAGGGCAGCAGTCTAGCAGTCTATCTACCCTTATCAATAGTTAATTCTACCACTTCTCTAGCGTCCGTGCCGTCTCCTCTCTGCTGCCATGCTCCCGTCCAATCTCCGACATTCGCTCGAATATGACCTTCCTCTCTATAGCCAGCATCTCAGGATTACTTCGGCGATTATAAGAACCACTTCCTCATAGACGGTGCTTATTGATGTATTGATGCTTACCTCTTTCGGTTAGATTGGACCATTGTCATTAAAAGACAACGCTTACTACATTTCGTACCATGGATGTTAGCCATGGTCATACTGATGTGGTCTATATCTTGGCTTTCTCAGCTACACGACGGATGTGTTCACCAAAGTTGAGTTTATTATCTATCGTGATTCCCAGGTACCGTGCGACAGGTTTTGTATACACCTGCTGACCTCCGAATACCATTTGCGAAGACGACGATTTCTGTTTTAACTATGGCTAGCGATAATTCGTGGTCTGTTCATCCATCTACTCACTCTTCGCATCGCTTGGCCTTAAGCTAGCTCTACAATGCGACCTCTAATAATGGCTGCTACATCATCTACATACCCTACAAGGTGGATCTTATAGGCATCGTCAGACGCAGGATAAATCCTTGTGCTACACCCGCCTTTACTTTGCGCGATAGCCTGCCCTATGCTGTGTAGTATATCAATGCCTAATTTCTACGGTAGTCCGCCAAGATTCGGAAAAGGTATTTGGGGATATTATAATATATAAGCGCGTTCAATATATTGGACCACTTCGTCGAGTTGAAGGCATTTTTTACATCAAGAGTGATAGTGCTTTCATGGAGTAGTGATTCCCTTCCTCTGCAGTCAGCACAACCCGGACAATTTCCTGGGTAGAGTCTATGGTGTAACGCTCACGACGTAAACCAAACTGCCGGTCTGCTAGATTTCCAGAGGCATAGACAGCAGAAAGAAGACTGCTGTATCTAACATGCACACCGGTCGATATGAGAAGGGTGCTAGTGGGTGGCCCTTGCCCTTGCTGATCAGTACGAGACATGCCACTTTACAACGGGAGGGGAAAATCCCCGCCATCAAGCAGGCGTAATACATATTCAGCTCAGGTTTCGCCCAAAAAGACGATTTCAGTATTGGAATATTATTGGATAGTTTGGGAAGAACGTATCAAAGGTGTTATTTATTGTTTCCGCTCTTTAAACACGCCAGGTCTACTCTTAATTTCTTTGTGACTATTGTGTAGCCAAGGGCCTATGGATCATTGTTAACTTCCTTTACCAGAATCTTCGATTATATGGCCTTGCTCCGAATTATCGATTGCCGGATTCTGGCTCTTTGTGTTCTTCGCCTCAGGTGGTGACAGGTTTTCCGCATGCTCCATATTTCTGGCGTCCACCAATAGACTGGCCGCTTATTGTACTTGGGCCTCATATAAGGCATAGATGCGTCACATGATCTGCGGATGATGTTCATAGTGTCTTCCGTAGACCGTTCAGCTCCACCGAGGCTTTCGTTTGGAGACGGTGTTCTACTATTTTAGTCCTAGTTGCTCACCTAGGATGGTTCTTAGGTCATTGCGGATATGGAATGTTATGTACTGGTGGTTACTACCAGTAAAGTCTTCCGTCACTTTCCATCCGTCTTTTGTCGGTGCCAGTTCTTCCGAGGCAAACACACCATATCCTGCGCGCCGAAAGTTGTTACATTGCCCACGATAAGGGTGCTCAGGCCTGTTCTGGAAGTTGTATCTAGCAGGTATTTACCGCGTGAGTTTGGATTATTATTATCGGGCTTTTTACAGACCCCAGCAAGGTGACGGTTGACCAACCCTCTTTTAATAATTCGCTTGCTCCTTTTGCGCCAAGGGCGGCGATGGCCATTTGATGTTCCCTATCGCGAAATTTTACTATCCTTTGCGAATTCGTCGAGATTTCTTTGGATGGTGTCAGTCGCTTCCTTCATGTTTCGATCAAGGCTCGAAATAACGCATAGTAGCTGGCCCCTAGGGAGGTTTTCAGGGCATTTCCAAAAGCCTACTTATCCACAGTCTTCACGATAAGCAAGGCTTCCTTGCGACGCTTGCGTGGCTGGCGTTTTTCGTTGTGGCGTTGTGGGGTTCTTCACTTTTTGGTTGGACAAGAGGGCTTGATTTAGACTTCGTCCTGTTGGCATCCATGACATCCTCTCAGGCTCCTTCCAACTCAGCTTAGTATCAAGATAAAAGTCAAGTCAAAAAAGCCATAACCGCGCTCTCCATAGAGCGTTCAACACGAAAATCATATAAATTATCCGTTAATTGAAAATGAACTTCATTAAGAAAAAAAAAAAGAATTCTTTCAAATACACTGACGAGCATAAAATTAGGGTCACTCCGTTATTTGAAGTTATTTTAGAATTTTTTAGCTTTTTACGTGTTTTTTTGGTTGTAACAGTTCACCAACTGTTTGCTTGAATAAAAAAATAATATTTGGTTGTTCAAAGTTTATTGAATGTACTGAAAATGAACAATTTTAATTTTATATGCTAAGTAACGAATATAAACAAGTTTACTTTAATATGTTTTTTTTAACAAAAGAGAGTTTAAGGACTTCAGTAGCGAGAATTCTTTCCTCTGAAGGTGATAACAACTTGCAATCGACGACTCATGCTCTCGATCAGATTTTGGATCACATTCTGCAGAAGATTATCTCATTCCTGCACTAGTATGTCGTGAAGCTCTCTAGAAATTCTGGGGGTCGGTATGTGTATCCGTAAACGTTTTCCCATCTCATCCCAAACATGCTCAATCGGATTTAAATCTGGACTGCGAGCAGGCCAAAGAAAACTTATGATTTGACACTCATCAAGATACTCAGTAACTATTTGAGCAGTGTAGGTTAGTGCGTTATCATGCATTAATGTTGCGTCGTCTCGAAGAATCATCACGCACGGTAAAATATGGTCTTCTAGAACCTCTGTCAGATACCTGTGTGCAGTCAACGTTCCATTCTCGATAAAGACTAACTCCGTGTTAGTGACAAAAGATATCCTTCCCCATGCTATAACTGATCCTTCACCAAATGAAAGTCGCTCGGCAATACACGCTTGAGGATACCTCTCGCCTTGCCGTCGCCACACTCTTACAGGTCTATCTGAGCCCGTAAGACAGAATCGCGATTCATCGGAAACAATATGCGACTCCAATCCGGTTTTGTCCAAGCCAAGTGTTCTCGTGCAAAGAGGCGGTATAGTAGCTCTAGTTCGAGAAGATAATCTAACAGCATAAAGGCTCCTCCTAGCTGTCCACTAACTTATGTTTACATTTCTCACTTCTTACAGATGATTTCGAAGGCAAACTGCCGTGACTGTTCGGTTTCTCAAAGCACTAGAAACGAGAAAGCAGTCATCTAGAGCAGTTGTAGTCTTGCCTCGCCTTAAACCAAGTTTGTCGAGTGAGCAGACTAGTATCTTCGTACCGCCGCCATACTCGTTGCACACACGACACCAACTTTTCATGCAGTTTCGCGCTGACCCCAGCCGTCTTCTAAAGCCGCCACAATTCGTGCCGCAACAACCGGATTTATACTCATTGCAAAACACTAACAATGACAACAATACACAAACAATTTGCAACTAACAGATGACACCATAGGAACAAAAACTATTCTGTCTGTAAACTTGCTTTTGTTTAAAAAAGAAGCATATCAAAGTAAACTTGTTCATTTTCATTACTTAGCATATCAAATTAAAATTGTTCATTTTCATTACTTTCCATAAACTTTCAACAACCAAATATTATTTTCTTATTCAAGCAATCAGATAGTAATCTGTTACAACCAAAAAAAAAAAACGTAAAAAACTAAAAATTTCTAAAATAACTTCAAATAACGGAGTGACCCTAATTGTATGCTCGTCAGTGTATTTTAGAAATGATAGGCAATTGAGAAATTGGGCGATAGTTGTTTATTTCTGCAACGGATTCTCGGTATGACCGTAGCAATTTTTAGAAATGGCGGGAATTCATGGTCTCGAATAGAGACATTTATTAATTTAGTGTCACATGTTTAGTTGTTCCACATGTCATACCGTATATATCCCGGGCATTTGAATTTTTGAGATATTATGGCTTTGCGTACCTCATTCTCACTTACCTCTTCAAAAAATTTGAAAGTGTAGTTCTTGCATTAATCAATACCAATTGATCTATCTGCAAAGGTAGCTAATCGGAGTGTATAGACTTAAAAAAGTAGTTCATGTTATCTCAATTCGGTTGTTTATATTTTATTAATGACCACATTGCCTTTGCTTTAATGATCGATTTTGCAATGTAGCTGAGCATAAGCATTTTTTTAGAATTTCTTAGAGAACATTTGTAATCTAATTTTAATTTAGTATACATTTGTTTAAGTCCTTGCACATTCGTTTTAGATCTTTATTTTACCAAACTACATGATTAGTATTGGTTAATGGAAACCAATTTAAAAATATTGTTCTAATAATTCAATAAGTAAATTAAAGGCCAAACTAGCTCATTAGTAATGAAAGAGACATGTGTATTAGATAAACAGATATCAATAGGAGTAACATTTATTTCTGCTGCACATTTATGAACTGAACACATTGTCCATTCTACTTGTAAAAGTGACAAATTCATAGAGTCCATGCATTGTAATCTTTTGTGTAAAAATGCCTATTGAAATTTCCCCTTAAGATAATATTCTTCTTAATAATATTATTCAACAAATTTCCCAAAACATTTAAAAATATGTTTTGATATCCACTGGGTGAGCGGTATATATTTACAACAATTATATCATAATATGGAACAATTTCACAATGTTTTTCACAGAGTCAGTTTGAATTTCCACAAACGGCGCAATGTACTTAATAAGTTGCATAACACCACCATACAAGTAGTATGACTTAACAAAATAAATTCCAACTGTATATTTATTTAAAGAGAATGATGAAACTTCTAGTTTGCAGAGTCAGTGTTAACAAACACAAATATTAAATATATATTTAATATTCTTGCCTCGCTCTGAACCTACTATTGTGTTCTGGGGCATCTAATTTGGTTCAATATTGATTTTTATTTTGGAATCTGATGATAATGTATTATCAATCGGCATATCTTTGTTAATATTCGTGCCTGGGCTAATCGCACTACGTGTATTATTTACCGAGGTCTCGTTGTATTTATTATTTTTCGTTGAATTTGGAAGACAATACTATTTATTTTTGTATTCACAGCTGCAGGATTATTTATTTTAGAAGTTGGCGGGAAACGGTAACCACCAAACGTAGTTTTTTATTATCTTCTTCTAATTGTTTAACTTTCTTATGTAGGATCAAATTATTTGATTCCAGTTAGCTTACCATTTATTTCAAATTTAGATATGATTCCATTTCGAAATTAACACCATTAGTTCTGTAGTAATTTGGGGGTTAAAATTAATTTTACAACATTACTTTGCTTTCCGTGCACAACTTGTGTGATATACGAGGGTAGATTGAAAAGTTTCCGGAATGGGCAAGAGATGGCGCGCGTATCGTGAAATTGTTATGATGGTTGTCAAGGCTAACCTATTTTAGGTAAGCTGTCAAATTTTCAGACACGTGCGTCGTTCCTTTTTTGTTTACTAGGATATCTTGTGAAGCAAGTCAGGCACTTTTGCAAAAATGGATAAAAACGAATTTCGTGCAGTCATCAAACATTTCTGGATGGATGGGAAAAAGGCGACGGAGATACGAGATATTTTGCAGAAAGTTCATGGCACATCCACACCTTCATTTTCGACTATTAGTTTCTGGGTGAACGAGTTCAAACGTGGCCGTACGAGCACCAAGGATGAACCACGCAGTGGACGTCCAAAAACGGCCACAAATGAAGAAATGGTCGACAAAGTCCATGATCTCGTGTTAGCCGATCGACGAGTGAAGTTGCGCGAAATAGTAGAGACCACGGGCATCTCATATTAACATGTGCAAAATATCGTGCACAAACATTTGGGCATGAGGAAGCTGTCGGCGCGATGGGTGCCGCGTTTTCTGACTATGGACAACAAGCGAAATCGTGTGACCACTTCGAAAGAGTGTTTGGCCTTTTCTGATTTTTTTCGCCGATTCGTGACCGTGGACGAAACATGGATCCACCACTACACACCAGAAACCAAGCAGCAGTCGAAACGGTGGATTTCTCCAGGCGAATCTGCTGCGAAGAAGGCAAAGACTGTCCCATCGGCTGGAAAGGTCATGGCCACCGTTTTTTGGGATTCGCAACAATCACGGGACAATACTACAGCGATTTATTGGATCAATTCAATGGCATATTGAAGGAGAAACGGCCTCATTTGCAGCGGAAAAGTGCCCTTCCACCAAGACAACGCGCCGGCCCATTCATCCCGAATCGCCAATGCTAAATTGGTTGAATTGGGCTACGAGGTGGTGCCGCATCTCCCGTACTCTCCAGACCTTGGTTCTGAGGCAAGCGCTTTACGTCAAATGAGGATCGACGCCACTAAAGCTTATTTTTCAGAGTTCCCGAAATCATATTTTTCTGGAGCACCGCTGGGAAATGTGTATCGCTCTGCAAGGGTACTATGTTGAAAAATAAAAAAAAACCTGTTTAATTACTGCGTTTTCTTTCCCACTCCGGAAATTTTTCAATCTACCCTCGTAATATACCACACGATATGCACCGGGTTCTTGATTTAGCAACTGATCCGCACTAGCAGTTTTATATTATTTTCTCCGGATTTAAAAATGTATAATAATCCTAAAAATACCTAATATTGCCTCGAATTTCTTAGTTAAAGGTGTAACTACATTTCGTAGAATTGATTTTAATTCTAAAATAGCCCAAGTTATTAAAAAAGTTTGTGTAAATTGTTGTTCAGATGTGTCTCTGCTAGGACAATGCTGCAACAAATCGCGCCCAAACAACCGCCAACGCTCGCACCTCGTCTCGCCCCACCACCCAACCGACTCTGCAGGCGCAGAAACCGAAGATCGTGGTCGACACCACTACCTACTGGGGCACTCTATCGGCGATAAGGGCAGCAGTCCTGGCTGGCCCACATCCGGACGCTGTCGCCGCTGCGCGCAGGACCTGGACAGGGGCGCTGCAGCTTGAGCTGCACGACGGCACCGCGCGGGAGACCTTAGACGCTATCCTTGAGCAAGTAGTTGGAGTGGCAGGGGCAGGGAAGCCTGGCCAACTCGGGAAGAGTGGTCTTGGAATTGAAATTCCTTGACATCTCTACGCCCAACGACGCCATCCTGGAGGCCATCAACGACACACTGGGCGGCCCCAGCGACGTGACAATTGCATGGGTGAGAGACTACATCCCAACCCTCAGGGTCGCACTCCTCGAGGGGCCAGTCGAGAAGATGTCGGACTTGCTACCACGCAGAGTTGTAAGGATCGGGTGGTCAAACTGCGTCGTTGCGACGAGACAGGCCAGACCCCCGCAATGTGGCAGATGCCTCAGCTTCGGACACAGGCGAAGATCGTGCACAGGGCCCGACGTCTCTAGCCGCTGCCACCGGTGCGGATTACGAGGACACCTTGCGGCCGGCTGCCAGAACGCCCCCACATGCCTGCCCTGCGAGAGACTGGGCGTGTCTACGTCCCACTTCACTGGCTCTTCTGGCTGCTCGTCTCTAAGGGTTGCTGAGGCGGCCACGCGCGCGACGACACCTGGATCCACGCAGGACTGAAAAGATGAACCCGAGCGACTGACTCGACGGCTCCCCCTTGCCCAGGGCCGACCTCACTGATGCAGCAGAACCCGCCGATGACGGGCCCCCGCTAACCGTCCTCCAGGCCAACCTAAACAGGTGCCACGCGGCTCACGACATCCTGGAGGTCCGCGTAATGGAACAGAAGACGGACATCCCCATCGTCAGTGAACCAAACGCGTCCAGGGCTGGGGGCTTCTGGGCTAAGGACGAACCTGGAGGGGACACCGCGATCGGCCTGGGCCCCAGGGCCAAATGTCTGGCAACGGCCATCGGTAGCGGAGGCAAGGGTATAGCCTGGGTCAGGCTGACGGGACCAACGGTCGTGGCCTGCTACTGTTCCCCCAACGCCACTGAAGATTATTGGAGCGAGTGGCTTGACCGATTCTGCGCCACAATCCGCGGAGCTGGCACGCCGGTCATCGCTGGAGGCGACTTCAACGCCAAAGCGCCGCAATGGGGGGAATCCAGGCTAGACAGGCGAGGTATTGACCTCCTGGACGCCATGGCAGGCTTGGATCTGGAGGTCGCCAACGAGGGATCCACGCCAACATTCTCCAGGCAGGGGGCCTCGTCCATAATAGACATAACCCTCATCTTACAGGTCTACCAGAACAGGATACAGGGATGGAAGGTGGACGCCGAGCTCGAGAGCTTCAGTGACCACCGCCACATTTCATTCGAAGTTCTCGGGCGCGTGAGAACCCTCGCACTTCCAGGACAAAGGGGCCCCCTGTGGGAAGTGAGGCGTGCTGACTGGGACGCATTCCGCCACTCACTGGATACGGCCAGACCTGGAGCCTCCGTCGACCCGGATCAACTGGCGGACGACACCGCTAGGCAGCTGCGAGCGGCCTGCGACGCCGCAATGCCCAGGAGGAGTACCAACAGCAGGAAGAGGGTGTACTGGTAGTGTGATAAAGTCCGGCGCACTCAAGGCGACCATCAGAAAGGCCAAGGCCCTCGCATGGTCCAACCTCCTCGCTGAAGTCGAGGACGACCCATGGGGCAGACCCTATAAAATTGTAATGCGGAGGTTAGGGACGACGCGACCAAACGCCGCGTTACTCGTGCCTGCGGGGATGACGACGATCCTCTCGGTGCTGTTCCCCCCCAACACTGGACACGAGGTTCGCCTTGGACCGTGCCAGGACTTGGTGCCCTTCACCGAGGACGAGGTGCTGGCTGCCACGCTCGCCCTCCCAAACCGCAAGGCGGCGGGCCCAGCTGGCATACCGAACGAGGCCTACAAGATGGCGGTGACACACGACCCCGGCCAGGCGACGGTCCTTTATAATCGCTGCCTCACGGAGGGGACATTCCCGCGGCAGTACAAGACCGCGAAGCTGGTCCTCCTACCCAAAGACGGCAAAGACCCCACATCACCGAGCGGGTACCGGCCACTCTGCCTGCTGGACGCCGAGGGCAAGGTCCTTGAGCGTCTAATACGCGACCGGCTGAACTGCTGGCTTGAGAGCGTGGGCGGCCTCTCGCCAATGCAGTTTGGATTCGTAAAGGGCAGGTCGACGGTGGACGCACTGCTGGAGGTGAGGAGGTTGGCGGACGAGGCCAACAGCGGGCCGCTGAGGGGAAGAAGGCATTGCCTGGCCATAGCGCTGGACGTCAGCAATGCCTTCAACTCAATCCCCTGGCCGTCGATAATGAGGGCACTCGCAGAGAAGGGCGCTCCGCACTACCTCACCCGACTGATTGCCAACTACCTCCACGACAGAGCAGTGCTGTTCGAGAACACAGACGGAAGCGTCGACAGATAGCCGGTCCAAGGCGACGTTCCCCAGGGATCAGTGCTGGGACCCCTCCTGTGGAATCTCGTCTACGACGTGTTCCGGGTCGTGATGCCGGAGGGGGTGGACGTCATTGGCTTTGCTGACGACATCCTCGTCCTAGTACGGAGGCGAGAGATGCGGGACGTACTGGCCGCAGCAAATGAAGCAACCCGAAGAGTTGAGACATGGATGAGGTCGGAGGGCCTGACGATAGCTGAGCATAAGACGGGCGCCACCTGGCTGGGGAGAAGGCGCGCGGGCAGGACCAGAGGGCAAAAGATCCCACTCCTGGGCCAGGAAGTTGATGTGGCCCCCCGGTTGAAATACCTGAGGGTCATCGTCGACACCAACCCGCGACACAGCAGGCAGGTTGAGGAAGCGGCACGCGGAGCAGCACGCATCAGCAGAGCCGTGTCTGTCCTGATGCGGAACATTGGTGGACCTTCGGACACTAAGCGCAGGCTACTAGCGTGTGCCGCGAAGTGTAAACTAATGTACGCCGCCCCCGCGTGGGCCAAGTGCGTCGGCGTTAACCGCAACTGCGATCGACTCCGGGGCTCGTTAAGATCGGGCGATCCACAGACGCGGCCGAGGTCCTGGCAGGAGTCGCGCCCGCCGATCTGGAACGCAGCACGGCCAAGAGGGAGGCAAGCGATCGACTCATGACCAGATGGCTGGCCAGATGGGATGAGCGGGACGGAGCCAAGGGGATATGGACGTGGACCCTCATCCCGAACGTCGAAGCATGGACGACGAGGAAACACGGTTCTCTGGACTACCATCTGACACAGTGCCCCGAATGGCAGGATGAGAGGACGCAGATGTGGGAGGCCATCGGAGTGGCGGACGAGCCTGAAGCCATCGTCGACCGAATGCTCCAACGCGAAGAGCACTGGGCGGTCGTCACTACGTACGCGAGGGCCGTCCTCCTAAGGAAGGAGACGCTGCTCCGAGAGCTGAACGTCTAACAACACGACGACGCACGACGAGGCCAGGATAACATCAGCGGCATTCGCTATCAAAATGCCGCAGCCTGACTACTCCGAAGTAATGCTCAGAGGCGGTTCCGGAGTAGCCCATAAACAGGTAGAAGGGGGTTTTTAGTGGGTCGGCCAGACCATCAGGCCATCCCCACACTACCACGCCAACCTGGCGGCGTGGCGTCTGAAGCCTAGATGGCAAGATTTTCCCCCTTCCCCAAAAAAAAAAAAAAAAAGATGTGTCTGCTAAATATACAGGGTATCCCGTTAATGTGGGGAAATGGCTGGACCATAGATTCCTGAGATCAAAATATTATGATTTAACACAACTTATCTATACCCAAAAATTTACGGTTAAGCCGAAATTTGTCTTCAAAGTTTTAAAAATTTCCTTTGTTTATAACAATTGAACGCTTCATTCTATTTGAATGAAATTTATTATTAATAACTACTATGATATAATACCTGATTTCAGTTATTACGGTCATTAGTGATTGAGACGAAGTATAAAAAACCGTAGTACCACCACATAAAATCTAAAATATTTTTTTATTGGTACATCCAATACAAACGAAAAATATTATTTGAAATACCATTTAATTTAAAAACTTTTTTGTCTCTTAATAATATTTGATATCTTTCGCACACAAGAATAAAATATGAATATAGTTGCTCATTGTACACCCATTAAAGGTAAATTAACTTACTCAATTGAATAAAAATTTAATAATAATTGATACAATAGATCAAAACAACATCTAATACTTTTTAAGCAATTTCCTTCGCAAAATCCGAATACAAGCAAGAAATCTGTTTGTTCCAAATATGAATATTTATGAACTATAATTAAGTTAACACCACATTATTTAAAGATACTCGGTAATTATTATTATTATTCATAATTTACATTTTTTAAACAAAGACGGCCACGAAAATCTTATAATTTCGATTTGATAAAAAGCTAGATTTTGTTTTTACTAGATTAAAAAAATATATTTTATATTTGTGTGCGAAAACCGTACAAGATATCAAACTTTATTAAGAGACAAAAAAGTTTCTAAATCAAATTGTCTTTCGAGTAGTATTTTTATAGTTTTTATTAGATGTACCAATAAAAAATATTTTAGTTTTTAAGTGGTGGTACTACTATTTTCTATACTTCCTGTCAATCACTAATGTCCATAATAACTTAAATTATGTATTATATAATAGTAATAATTAATAATAAATTTAATTTAAATCGAATAAAGTGTTCAATTGTTATAAACAAAACAAATAAAAATTTTTGAAACTTTAAAGGCAAATTTAGGCCGAACCGTAAATTTTTGAATATAGATATGTTGGGATAAAATCATCATATTTTGACCCCAGGAGTCTATGGTCTAGCCATTTCCCTACATTAATGGGACACCCTGTACATAGTCTAAATGGATAAAGCAAAAAGGAAGACCGCGCGTCATTTTGTTCAGCAATTATACGTAAATATTAAAAAGTCCGAATGGAGTAGATATTGCTATCTTATATTGAAATAATTTTCATCTATCTCAATTACTAGAGATGTCTTGAATGTGTGGAAGAGGATAGTGATTTGGATTGGTTATTTGATTGAGTGTTCTACAATCCCCCATCGTGTGTTTGATTGAAGAATCCGAAGTGAAAGGAATAGATAAATTAGGAAATTCTTTTAGAAGATTAATGTATCATCGCCAGATTGTTATGGAGAAATCAGAAAAATATTTATATTTTTTATATTATATTTTTATATTTCTTGACAGGGATCGAATGAATGTGAATCAATCAGTTTTTCAGAATTTAAATCAACTTTGAACTGAAAATGTTGTATGAAATCGGCTCCCAGAGTATCATGACCAATGCATGCGATAAGAAATCTACTGTTTTTGTATCAAATCGTAAATCTAGATTCAGTTTGTTTTGCTTGATTTGATTGTTAATATTAATAATATAATGAATATAAAAATAACATGGCTTGTGTTCAATTGTGAGGATTTTTCTGCTGAAACCTATTAAAACTGACAACAACGCACATAACATTGACACTACTTGTAACAAACTTATAGAAAAATATAGCCTAATTAAGCAGACAGTTTTAGTGCCAACATAAAAGCTAAATTTATATGGCCTCCAATTATGCAAAAACAACGTGTATAGCATTTAGTAAGTGAGTTTATAAGAGGTAGTAGTACAGTTGTTAAAGGAGAATCAGGTTACACAATATCAGCCAATCTAATAAACCGTGACTTACAATATTAGATTAATTGTGATAATTGGCAACAACAGTCGCGTTATTATTGGCGGCGCAGTACGAGTATTAACTGCATTTATGTATGTCGCATAATTACATAATTCTAGACAAACAAATCGGGTAAATATTAAATATCCTGCAAAAATTTCAATGAAAAGAAAAATAGAGGTAGTTATAAATCATCACAAATTAAACACAATAATTATTTTGTTTTGTGTAAAAGTTATTAACTGTTATACAAAACAAAGTAATTATTGTGTTTAATTTGTGATCTAATATGTATAACGAAGTAGAAACCTCCATAGTCAATGAGTTATAAATGATTATTTAAAAATATTCTTGAGGAATGTCAAGGAATATTTCAGTAGCAAAACACAGATACTAAATGTTTTCAGAACTGTTATACCTGTTAGTGTTGTTTTTTTTTGTGTAGAAAATGTGATAATGGCGAACGGGTATTGATTCCAAAATTTCGGTGTGGAAACAGGGGTTTCAAAGTATTAATAGTCGAAATTTTCTTTCTTCTTATTTCGATTACTTGTTGTTTTGTTTGAAACTTGATATTGATGTTAAAAAAACTAAAGTCGCATTGTAAAGGGATCGGAAGCATAACTAATTTTCTATTTGGACTTACCAAGTGTTTCTTCTATTTTTACTACTTTAATAAGGGTCTCATGGTATTATTTGTCAATTCCAAATTTGTATTTTGTAATCGATGACGTTCTTTTGAGAATTATTTGGAGGATCAAAACCTCTATGATGTAGATGTTTAAAGTACTGGTGTTTCTTAACAAAATACTTCCGAAAACGATAGACATTTTACTCTAGCGATATTTATTATTATTTCTACATCTTAGTTACGGATTATGACCAGTAAATGTAATCATCAAAAGTATAACATATTAAAGATCTAAAAGTAACAACGGCTAGTTTGTAAAGTGTCTGCAATAATAGGGTGGGTCTTTTTAAGGAGATAATAATAATAAACTTTATTTAGCACTGTTGCTATATAAAATTCATAACAATATATATATATATATATATATATATATATATATATATATGAAATCTCTTATGTTATTAACTTATAATATATCACTTAATCTTAAAAATACAAAATATGCCACACTTCATGATGTTCATCACCTATGTCATAATTATTTAAAAAATACTCGCACTATGCACATAAACAATAAACAATAATGTTTAATAGGCAATTTAATTTTAATCTACCATGTGCAGTGCTTTCTTTTAGCAAGCAATACTTATCTTTTTAATTTTATTTTATTACATTGCTTGTTCTGATAACTGATTATTATGCCCAATATTTTGGGTACGGAAACAATTTATTAGGATAAATATTTATTAGCGCATATTATTTATGTGTTTTTATCTTATAAATGTATAGGTAGTATGCTTACAGATAAGCTTACATTTTTAAAATTATTGTGTTCATGAAGAGTAACATCAATCTTTTGCAATATATCTCCAAAAATATTAATTACTACTATTTTCAATAAAGAAAACGTAATTTAAATATAAATATCACCATTTAGGCGATATTTTTTTTAATTGTTCAACTTGGATACATTAAGAACTTGGTACAATCTCAAAATATTATATTATATAACTACTTCTTTTCGTTTAATAACAATCACTTGTAGTTCTAGTGTAAAATGTTAACTTAAATAAAAGGTAATTCTCAAATAAATTCTCGCACATCTTTAACAAATTCTCGACGCGGCCCACGGGATTGTAAAGATCCCGTTCAATCGGTGGTCGAGGTTTAATGAAATTCGCGGCTCGATTTCCATTTCGACGTCTGTAAGTTTTCGGTCGCCAATTTAAATTGTTGGCGATTTGCATATTTTTCCAATTAAAGGACTGAATCGGCCATTATTCATTCATCCGCGGAGGGACCAGGCACCAGAGAGCCCTCCCCGTGTGCACCTAATCCGTTATCCGAGATGCCGAATCGCACATTTTAATTTGTATTCATTTCGGCTGCACCTGTTCTCTCTCTTACTCCTTCTCCCTGCGAAAGAAATTTATTGCTGTTCGAATGGAAAAGAGCCCAATCAATATTCAAATCGGAATTATCCAAAAATTAACTCCGATTCGAATAATTGCGGACGGCCGCAATGACAGATAGTAACTTATTGCTTAATACTGAAAAGATGATTAACACAGAGAAAGGGAAGATAACAGGAATCGGCTAGAATTAAAACTTATAATCAATTATTATACAGGATACGGTGTTTTAAAAACGAATCAGATAAATTATATATTTTCTTTTCTGTGGATTTGGACGTACAAAATATAAATAATTATAATACTTTTTTCTCTGTTTTATGTATTAAATTTGCATACCAGAGTGTAATTCAAATAATTACATTGAAATTTTAGAAGAGTATTGAATTAAATTATGTTTCAACTGTCGTCATATCCCTTATATTATCCAAATATTAATAAGCTACACTCTATACAGTGCTATGTGGCTAAATTTATTGTCTAAATTAGGAAAGTAAATATATTTTTTTGCAAAAAAAAGCACATTGATATTAATTTTTTTGATGGTACAGGCTTGTAGTTTGTAATTAATCTTGATTAAATTGGAATTAAAACGCATTGAGTGGGTTTTACCACTATATTTTATAATTTTTAGCCACCATAAGAGTAATAATTGCGACTATAAGCTAGTCATTATCAAACTAGAAGTTCTTCTATAAAATGTAGTGGTAAAACAATGCCACACGTGTTTATTTCATATTAAAAATGAAATTTTAATGGAAACACACTTGATATTCGCCTGCTAAGATTGAATATAGTCGTGTAATTATTGCCTGCACTGCAGTGTTTAGATTACAATAAAATTTAATTATCTATGAAAATCATCTTTATTAAATTTTAACGTTGAATAACCCCTTAAAGAAATGAAAATTCTGATTCTCTAAGTATTATTATTGCAGCACAATTAATATCTGATAAATAAATAAACGTTAGTAATTTACATTTACCCACGCGCCGTTATGTCATTTCGGTTATTAATATTTTTATTTTATTTAAAGAAATTCTCTTAGACCTCACATTCCTTCAAAATTATTGGAAATATAGAAGTTACTAAACACCTTATTTTATTTTCTTTTATTTAATTTAATTTACAGTTTTATTTGCTAAAATAAATTATTAAGTTGTGCACCCAAAATTGACGGTACCATCAATATTATAGCAGTTGCAAATTTGGGTAAAAAGTGGTTTAATTTTACTTTACTGGTTGAGTATTATTTTGAATATTATTAGAATATTTAGTGACGGGTTTTTAATTGTTCTCAATAGGCATATTATTTTACTTATGACTAATAACGATTATAATTTACATACTTTAAAGAAAATTCATTGAAAGCTTAACCTTAATTTTTAACACTTAGCCAGCATTGTTCCATTGTACCATTGCTCCATCATACTTCTGCAAGTTTCAAAAATTGATATATTATATTTAGACCCTTATTACTTTTTACTTCTTTTAAATATTTATTTACTTTAAGATTACGAAATAAATCAAGGGAATTAACAAATATAAGGGTTTGAGAAAACATATTAAAAGCTAAATGTTTTGACCAAAAGTTTAACAAGAGTTATTTATATAGTTTTGAGAATGGAGAATATATTGTATTTGTCTGTTCAATAAGGATAAAAGAGGGAGTCATTTATGAATTTGTAATAATCCAAGTAAATCCATCCATTTAACGGATTACTATCGGTAAATCCTTGCCAAAAGTATGGTTGTTTTCAGGCAAATGATTCTCAATTATTGAATTTATATGTTTTGATGTAAAACAAATTAAAACAAAAGGCGTTAGTTTGGATTAATACAATGACTCTTGTTTATTTAAATTTTATTTACGGTTTCGATTAATAAAGTTATCACTTAACCCGTGGTGAAATTTTTTTATGTTAATAAAAGGATTAATTATTCATTTTGTTATTTACAGTTTCCTGCAATGGCATGACAAATTACAGAGCTAACTCCTAATTTATAATATAAGAGGTAAATTAACAAGCCAATTTGAACACTTCAAAAGTATTTCATCAGTTTCAATGAAATAATGATTTCTGTCTGTAAATGATATCATAGATACATATCTGGCACATTAATTTACAGAGTTTCTAATGATTGGTGATGTTTACTGTCACGCAAATCATAGAACACAATATAATTTATCCAGGAATATCCATATTTTAACTTTTAATCATTAAGAGTTGCGGCTTAGTCTCTCTTAGTTGATGGTTGTATGTAATGTTATAATCGACAATTCTAGTATGATCTAAATTGTTTAAAGTGCCATTTATATCTTTTATTTTTATTTTTGTGGAGAAATTTCTGCCTGTTTGACTGATGAGAATTATTCGGATTATTGTATCAGCGGTAGTATTTTTTCTATATATTTGATAGTCCGCTTGTTGAATTTACCGCTAGTAATTATATTTAAAAAGTATAATACATCTGCTTCCTCTACATTCATTGTGAATTTGATAGTGTGGATATCATTGAGGGTATTTAGAAATTGATTTAATTGTCTGTTACCCTTACACAAAACAGGTTATCGAAATACTTCCACCAGAAATGAATGATGGATAAAAAATGTCTTTAGTTAAAATAGTTGTTCTTAAAACTGTACCATATATAATTTTTTAAGTAGTGATGGTAATTGTGTAATAACTAGTTCCTTCTTCTGAAGATACCATTCGTTATTGAAAGCGATTTAATTTCAATAGAGACAGGTTTATAATAAAAACAATATTTTCTCGTGATTTACAGTTACAGAGGAAAATATTATGTTATAAATACTATAAATTTACTATCAAACAAATTACAGGAATCGATGAAATACCAACTCACACAATAAAAACAATGCAAATATAATCTCTCCCCATTTAATGTATCTCCTTAATTTATCGTTTTCGACAGGAATTTTTTCAACTGCCTTCAAAGTTTCAAAAGTTATATCCGTTTATAAGGAAGGGCTAAAATGTAATAAAGAAAATTATATACCAGTAGCAATACTTAGCATATAAAGTAATTGAAAAAGATATTTCAAAACAAATATGGCAATTTATAGATAAGTACAATATTATTTCCGATAGTCAACATTGATTTCGTGCAGGTAAATCTACAGAATCTGCAGCAGTAGAACTCCTATGTGCTGTTACAAAACAAGTGGATGAAGGAAAATATGTGGCGGCATTATTTTTTTACTTTTCAAATATGAATGGCGAGTTTGTGAGGGAGAAATTATATGCGTTGGGGTTGCAAGGTTAGTGCTACAACTTATTGTTTCACTTTTAACAGACAGAAAAATACGTATTTATATCGAAAACAGTCAGCCCCAAATATATAATATGACAAAAGTTGTGGCGCTAGGGTCAACATTTTTGTTGATTATTAATGATTTATGTCAGTTGGTTTCTGTTAGTCCTGTATTTAACTTTGCAGATGATACTACAGTCTTTTTGATAAAATGAAATTCGCCAACTATGAAATAGAAATGGTAGTAAAACCGTAAAAGTAGTAATTTATAATAGAAAACGAAAAACTGAATTCATACATAATACAGCAAAACATGCTCTTTTCTTAGAAATTCATATCGACTACCGTTTAACATGAACTGAACAGACGGATAATATAACGTCAAAATTAAACATCGCTTATTACGCTTTACTTAAACTAAAGAACAACCTGACATCAATGTTATTAATAAACATCCGCAAGCCTCCCCCCATTTGTCGTACTATATGCTAGAATATGGTAGAGCAAATATATCTAGAGTTTTTTTTTTAACAAAAAAAGTGAGTCATGTCGCGACACCTTTAAAAGACATTTTTATACAAGTGCTCAATATTTTCGTAATTTTACCATAGTATGTTTGAGGGGAATAATATAAATCATCAGTACAGTACACGAAATACAAATAACATTAGAATATCGAGACATAATACAAAATTTTACGAAAAATGTGCCTTTTTCTTGCCTTCCAGTATATAATAAATTACCAAATGAAATAAAAAAACAGTCCCACACTGAACATATATTTACTCTTATTTATTCAGACAATATCATTATGTTAGTAATATTTTATATTTAAGATTTGTCTACTAATAATGAAAATATTAATGTGCATTAAAGATTCTTGTCTCCAAACGATACCAATAATCCAACCAGTCTTATAATTGATTTTCGGTTACAGAGTCTGTTGAATTATAGTGAAGAGAGCGCGAATATTCTTCTTTGTATTTAAGCTTGGTCTAATGAAATTTTAGAGTCGATAACTAGATTAAATTTATTTTCCTCAGAAAACCTACATAATCTACAAGTCATGTTATCCACTTTATATATCTTGTGAAAATGGTACTTTGCTGACCAATATCCTGTACGGAGTTGGCCAATTGGTTCAGAGATTGTTTACCGTTCCAAGTAGTTTTGGAATTAAAACTTTAGGTTCTTAAGGGCAGCCTTGCTGTCTGAGATCAGACAGATATGTGCCGCGTTGTAGCCCTTTTTCGCACAGACCTGGTCCATTGTTTCATTGTTTTGAAGACTGGTATGAGGGAAACTGATTCCTTGTATTTAGGCCCGTTTGTGACTAACTCGGAGCCCGCTTCTGTTTTAATGCATAAGTATATTACAGATATACATACAGTTATGATTTAGAATTTAGATTCGGTTTAAAGTGTCTTGGCTACTGTCAATAAATAGTGGTGTTTGTGTTCAACCAGGTTAAGAATTTTAGAGTGCCCAAAACTATGTTCTATACCATGCTAGCCCAGGCTCATCCCACTCATTAGACCTACTTTCCTTACTTTTCCTGCAGGGGAAGTAGGTCTAGTAAGCTTCCATTGCTATAGAAGGGTTGGTATGCATAGCCCTAGTGATAACAAGACATGCCATTCTGAAGGATTTGAAGCTTTTTTGTGCCATTCCTACTTTATCCTTCACCCACTATACTAGCGTGCGATATGTAATAATGGGTAATTTTGGGTTTCAGTCTCCATGATCTGCCAAAGTGCCTACAGCATATCCGTAGTGCCGCTGTTGCAGTTTGTTTAAGTGTTAATAAACCTAAATATGTTACCCTTTTTCTCCATTAGTGAACGGTTTTGTTAGGATTGACATTAAAGCCTTCCCTCAGGCACCATTTTATTATAGAATTCATGTCGTCTTGGGCTAGACATGATATGGAGTCAGATTTTTTATGCTGAGAAAAAATGAGTTTTTATGAGTCTACTAAATTTATTCCTGTGTTTTTGTGTAGAAGACCATTGAATTTAGTCCTAAATTAATCTTTCTTCTTTACCATTAGTGGCTTTCAAGTTGAGGCCAATACAATGTTGCCATCTTGATCACCTTTCTTCCTTCTTCTGATTTAATTTTAGTTATAATATCTACGTCTTTCGGAGGTTATTAATTTTTAATACACTCTGTGTGGTTGCACCGGTTTCTTCTTATACATTGTGTTCGATATAAAATTAGTACTTACCAAGCTACACTCTTGATGAAACATTTATTAAATAGGTTCATTTGAATTAATTTCCAGTTTTCTCACATATGTTTCTCATATTTTGATTCATTATCAAAGTAGTATAAGTTTGTTCAGTGCAGTCCTACAGGTATATACATGGTGTCCCATTAATGTGGGGGAAATGGCTGAATCACAGATTCCTGGATTCAAAGCATGATAATTAAACATTTTCCGATTAAGCCGGAATTAGTCTTCAAAGTTATAATTAATATTATTTCATTTATACCAATTGAATGCTTCGTTCGATCTGATTGAAATTTATTATTGACGATAATCATAATATAACACAACTAGCTTAACCATAAACTTTTGGACATAGATACGTTGATGTTACTGAATGAAAATAATGAATTGCTATTATATTATAACCATATGAAACACTACTAAAGCTATATATGAAAAATTGAAAATTGTTATACTCGTAAGTTAATATATTAAATTATTATTTCTCTATCAATAACACCTACAGACCTATTCGTGCCTTATGAGCGCAATGCAATTGAAGATGGGGAAACGAAATATTATTACGGACTTATTAAGCTCCAGTTCTTCGTTTCGGACAGTGACATCTTTTCTCTGAGAATTAGTCTGATTTCCTTGTCACCTCAATATTTTCTCTCACCATAAGAAGTAAAACAGTGATTATATTTCATTGTTCTTTAGTAACATTTCGTATGTGTTATGTGTTAAGTGCGGAAAGTTTTAATTCGAACGGATTAGTAGTTAATCGATAAGCTTGCACGGACATAATGTGAACGCACAAACGGGAAAACATAAATCCATAGATTTATAGTGCTTAAAATTTAGTTTAATGCTCATTACTTATTAGGATGTTAATACCAAGAGTTTTAGCTTAAAGTGCCGCCGTTTTCTGTTCAAATACATATGGATATTTAAATGAAGTGGATGTAACACCAACTGCATCCAATTAAACACCACAATTACGACGATAAACAGACTTTGATGGGACATTACGTTCTGAATAAATGAAGCGGAATGTCGGAAAACAATGCCATAAGTTAGCCGGCGCTTAATTTAATCAAGTTCCGTCCGGACGAGGAGGAAAAATAAAATCCAGCCTGTTGCCCGCTTATCCATAAATACATCCTGGAAGCTATCCCGAGTCTATCTCTCTTTCTCCCGTTCTGTATAATTCCCTCATGGGGGCATAATAAATTAATTATAGACGATTAGTTTATCTGCGGATGTTTCCGCAATTTCGCTGTTATCTCTTGTCGGCAATTAGCCTCCGCCGTGTCGAATCCCGCCGCGCACCGATTTGCATAAAAAGCGGCTTCGGCGCATTTTTTACAGACAATGCAAATGATGTATTCCTTATGTTTAAATAATTTACAGCAGCATAAATACGTTCGGGCCCCCGGGCGGATCATTCCGTATGCAAACCTGTTAATGCTGGAACGATCACTCACTAAATCCGCACTCCGCGCTATCGCCGCACCTTGCCACGGTCGGCAAACGCAACCCATCTCAAAGCAACAAGATTTATTTCGTGTTTGTTTTTAATTACTTCCACTAGTCACTATTTTAGGCAACGAAACGTTAAATTGATTCGCTCGCTGCAATTTAAATTACGACACACGTAATTGATTAATTTTGACTGTATAATGGAGAGAAGAGCGAGTAATTGAAATACCAATTTTAATCGTCGGTAAAATTGTGTTTTAATAAATGCAATAGACATCGGTAAATTATTGTCTTATGCAACCACATTTACTCAAAACGAATACAATGCTGTAAGTATATATTAACATTTTAAGTTAGGGCAGAATAATACATTGTATGACTAGGAAATAGGTAGTCTAACAATTACATAACTTTTGAATCCAGTAAGTGCATTACCTGTGATACAATTTTAATTTTAATTAAACGTCAGTCAAATTGATATTTTGGGAAGATTAAGGACAAAAATGCCTTAATATAAACTTAAATATGGATGGTTTAATAATTTTGGTGCGTTCCCGTTCGGCGTTGGCAGAAAAATTTACTTCTTCAGGGTACGAGTGGAAGATCATCTAGGATGAACTATGCCCAATTCTTGTGCAGTCTAAATTATTGTGAATATTGTTTATATTATTTTTGAATGTATTAGATTTTTTTGTTGGCTCTGAATTAAGACAGATAAATAAATAAATAAGTTTTAAGGAATTTCTTCTTAAATGTTATGATAATTATATATATATATATATAATATCGTTACGTTGCTTCCAGTGGTATACCTCAAGGTTCGAATTTGGGCCCACTTCTATTCCTTCTATACATGGATGATGTGTCTTCAATATTTAAGTGCAACGTTCTATTATATGCGGATGATATAAAACTTTACAGTGTTGTTGAGAGTGTAAGTGACTGTGTTAAGCTTCAATCGGATATCGACAGATTTACTGTGTGGTGTGTATCTAACAAACTTTCATTAAATGTTAAAAAGTGCTCCGTTATATCATTTGGTAGGAAATCTAATTTAATTCAAAATTCATACAACTTAAATGATACTATATTAACAAGGCTTACAGAAACTAAAGACCTCGGAATCACTTTTGATCATAAGTTAACATTTAATAACCATGTTACACTGTTAGCACGCGAGTGTTATCGTGTGCTCGGTTTTATAATGCGCAATTGTAGATCTTTTACTGATATTCATGTATTAAGTATTTTGTTCAAAACATTCGTTTTAAGTAAAATGTCCTATAGTGCTATAATTTGGACGCCTATGTATATTAAATATATTAATATGCTAGAAAATGTGCAGAAAAAATTTCTTCGTTATTTATACTTTAAAAAATACCACGTATATCGTTTTGATATTCCTTATGCTCAATTATTGATTGAATTCGATTTTATTTCAATTGCTCAAAGACACATTTATATAAGTTTGTGTTTTTTTTATAAAATAGTTCACTATAAAATCGATGATGAAAGAATTTGAGGCATGTTTAACTTCAGAATTCCACATTTACCAACAAGATTTTGTGAAAATTTTGCGTATAGTACACCTCGTGTTAATTATTACCTAAATTCACCAGTTGTACGTTTATCACGTCTATACAATAAGTACGTAAATGTATTGGACATATTTGCTTCGCCACTTTTTAAATTTAAGAGAGACCTCATGAACCATTTAAAATCTTTATGTTAATCTGTATTTATATATCATATAGAATAGTCTTTTTTTTGTAATATATAATAATAGTTCAGTATAAGTTTTTCTACACCGGTTATATATTGTTGTTTGTATTGTAAACCCTCTAATTGGACGTGACGTCTGTTGGGTTTGTGTAATATAAATAAATAAATAAATAAATAAATAATAGTAATTATATTTATTACGGATTCCTACAAATTGTACAGAGTAAATAATAAAATTTAATTAATTATTAGATTATTAATTATCGAGTTTAAATTAGTACAATAATATCAGGAAATAAATTAAAATGATTATAATTTAAAAATACGAAAACATTTCGTGAATCTACAACAATGAGTCTTACTAAGACTACAAAGCAAATTAATTTTGAAACAACTACTTCTCTGGCTAATACCTCGACAGTCATCGAACAATACAAAATTAATTTGCGTGTTACAAATAGTACAACTATTAAAGCAACACTAATTTGAATGAAATTATTTCGGTTGAAGAAACTAATAAATGATAAAATGTACTTTATATTGTTTAAATGTGACTAAAATATGAAAAATTATAAACAAAATTAATAAATTTCAAAATACGAAAACATTTCGTGAATCTACAACAATGAGTCTTACTAAGACTACAAAACAAATTAATTATACATTTTATTATAAACAAAATTGAATTTAAACTTATTTCAATAAATTAAATTAGCAAAAGCAATTAAAGGCATTCAAGTTTATAATCGTCTGCAGACACGTGTTTTGATCTTTGGATCTCTTCAGTACAGTTTTATTATAAAATTGATGTTAAATACAAATAAAAACATTTACTAACATAAATATAATAAAATATAATAATAAATATAATATAATTTTCGTATTTTTAAATTATTATTTAATTTTCTACAACGAACTAAATGATGTTAATACATTCGCAAATGACGTTAGTTGATGAAGCGCCATATAAAACCAAGAATACATTATTATAATATTCGGACTTCTTTTTCTCTATCGTGTATTTAATTATAATTATATAATATTATAATGAACCCGATTGGATTATGTACACACCTTGATAATTTACACAGGTTATTTCATGGTCTAAGTATAGTTTTTGATTGAATTATACACTTATAATTTTAGAATAACGTTTAAATGATATTGTTATTGTTTTCTAAAATATTTTTACCTTTTGAACAGAAATTACCCTATGAGACAAGGAGCTATATATTTTAGTCTAATGATGGGTAACTTCAAAACAAAAATTTCTTAACCCAACGGATATTGTGCTTATTTAATAAATTATTAAGAACTGTAAAAAAAATGTCTATTATAAAACGGTATAGTTTTTTTAAATTAAAAATATGTATATTTCTAGTTTGGGTCGACAAAGGTAAACGCAGTATTCTGTGGTGTTCCATTGAATAGAACGCAGCCATTTTTTGTTTACAGGGATGTCTACTGTTGTTAGTTTCTGACTACTGTAAATTTAATTTGGAGTGAATGTTGTTAATAAAATGTAAAATTTGGAATACCCGATGTATCCAATTAGCGCATTACCCATATTTTTTTAAATTTTGAATGAGAGAAATAAAGAAGTAAGTCTCAAACATAAATATGTCTAACATATCTCCATTATTTTCTAACCTATGGGCATTAATAAACGCAATGTAGTATGTTCATAAGCCAAATTTAATTTATTAGATTCAGGCTCAAATTACAAACTGCGTTTATTTGATAAGAGTTTCAAGAAAATACTAATTGTAAAATTAGACTTTGCCCTCTGAGATATTTATGACTGTGACTTAAAATTAAACAAACATAAAATTTACAAAATTATAGCAAAATATTAGCATATTAGTCAAACAAAAGATTATAATGTAATAAAATATAATATAATATATAAGTCCTTTACGTTGTAGAAAATTCACTAATAAATAGAAAAAACACGAAAATATTTTCGTAAAATCTACAACAAATGAGTCTTATTAAGACTACAAGAACAAATCACTTTTGAAACAACTACTTCTCTAGCTAATACTTCGACAGACATTGAATAATACAAAAGTAATTTGCGTGTTACAAAATAGCAAGGCTATCAAAGCAACACTAGTTTGAACGTATTTCTTTCTGTAAAATGAACTAGTTCATAGCCTTGCTATTTTGTAACACGCAAATTACTTTTGTATTATTCAATGTCTGTCGAAGTATTAGCTAGAGAAGTAGTTGTTTCAAAAGTGATTTGTTCTTGTAGTCTTAATAAGACTCATTTGTTGTAGATTTTACGAAAATATTTTCGTGTTTTTTTCTATTTATTAGTAA
Source organism: Ontholestes murinus (assembly GCA_963969525.1). NCBI lineage: Eukaryota > Metazoa > Arthropoda > Insecta > Coleoptera > Staphylinidae > Ontholestes > Ontholestes murinus. The sequence continues at coordinate 39,310,966 of OZ018395.1, forward strand.
TAAAATATATCAAAGAAACAGCCAAAAATAATAACTAAAGCCGTTAAGGGCAATTTGGTAGCAAAAGTTGATTAAAAATTCACTTGGTTCATTTCACTTTATTTTTTATTTTATATCCCACTAGTTCCGTCAGTGTGCCATTATAAAGAATTATGTACAAACGTAATTTTGACAGATTTATATGTAGAGTTCAGATAATAATCGTGTTTGAAATCGCACAGTTGTGTGTATTCCAGTGAACTTATAAAAGCATATTGTGATCTTATAGCTGAGCTAAAATCATCAAACAGCCTACTGTTAGAAAAGATCGAACATAAAAGTAAATAAAAATAAACGTTTAAAAAATAACACAAATCTGGTAAATTAAAATGACCAATCGGAAACTAACAGCGAAATACAACCAAATTTCAGTATAAAACCATTAATAGACAAATTATATTCGATTGTTGTAGATGATGTATAAGAGCTGAAATAGACCGAGGTGGGGTCGAAACATCGCAGAGGAAGAAATCGTTCCCAGCCATCGGACACATCGGCGCAAATATCTGTTTTAAAATTAACTGAATCTTGGGGAGAAGACAACTTTAGTGTAGGAACTCAAAAATTGTGGCTACATATTGGAGGTGCCAAACCAGAAACTACCGCTAAAGAATTTGAACAATATCTTAGTAAACTATTTCCTCTAAAAGAATCTATATATATATATTATATACAGGGTGAGTTTTTTTCGGTGTTCTCTATGGGGATCTCGGAAACTATAAGAGGTAGAGAAACGGTTAAATGGGGAAAGAAGTGTAGATTTACGAGACAAATAAAATTCCACTTTCAAAGTTTTCAAAAAAGTCAAGGGTAACTAGATATTTTGAAAAAAGTAAAAAGTGTCAATTTTTTCAAATCAATATATCTCGGTTATTATAACAGATAGAAAAAAACTATACAGGACAAAGTTTTAGATAATTTTATGCAGATTAATAAAAAATAATCAGAAAATTTTTATCGCCATTATTTTCTGAGATATGGCGCAAACTTACATTTTTTTAAATGGAAACCATAGTTGGCTGTGACCTCATTCAAAAGGTATTTTTTTTCTCTTTAATCCAATATGGCATATGACATAGTTATTTCTAAAAATGAGTGACTTATAGTCATTTTAAATTTTATTATAAATAAAAATTGGGTAGCCATGAAAAAGATAAAAGTAAAACAATTGCAGTTGTTTATAATATTAGCAATATTGTAATTATTAGTTTTACAGAGATAAATAAAAATCAAACAACCTCATAAAGTAATTCTGTAATTATCAATATATCAATAGGAGAGAAATTTTAATATTAAAAAAATATGGTCAAAGAGTCCACCATTAATACTATTATGACATAAATTATATCTTTTTAAAGTTTAATTTATGGCTTTTTGACTATTCTCATGTAAATTGAATTCAATGTTTCAATAACAACTAGTTTATGATCCTCCACAGATTGATATGATTTATCATATACTTTGATTTTTACATAACCCCACAGAAAAAATTCTAAAACGCGCAGATCGGGAGATCTAGGTGGCCCTGGGATTGGTTTATTTCATCCCACTTCCAGTTAGGAAAAGCATCATTTAAATAATTTGTAAAGCCAACATGTTATGAGGTGGAGCACCGTCATTGAAACCATTTCAATCTTGCTTGTAATGATAAATTTAAACAATCGAGCGTATCTTCAAATGTTTTCTGAAGAAAATGAAAGGAATCAGTTTCACTTAGTGAGCTTTCAAAAATATATGGACCGAGAATTATTAATCCAAACACACCATGGATTAAACCCAAATTTAATTTGTAGTTTTGTCTGTGAAACTTCTCGTGGATTCTCTTAAGTTCATCTATGTTCATTCTGGCGATTAAAAATACCACAATTAGTGAATCGCGATTCATCTGCTCATAATATTTTTGTAAGATACGTATTATCCTCTTGACAAATGGGTTTATACCACATACAGAAGGCCATTTGATAATTACAAAATTATTATTCTTATGCTGGTTTTTCATTTTTATTTAACTTAGTAGAACTAATAATTACAATATTGCTATTATTATAAACAACTGCAATTGTTTCACTTTCATCTTTTTCATGGCTCCCCATGTTTTTATTTATAATAAAATTTTAAATGACTATAACTCACTTATTTTTATAAATAACTATGTCGTATGTCATATTGGATTAAAGAGAAAAAAATTATCTTTTGAATGAGGCCATAGCCAACTATGGTTTCCATTTAAAAAAATGTAAGTTTGCGTCATATCTCGAAAAATAATGGCGATAAAAATTTTCTGATTATTTTTTATTAATCTGCATAAAATTATCTAAAACTTTGTCCTTTATAGTTTTTTTCTATCTGTTATAATAACCGAGATATATTGATTTGAAAAAATTGACACTTTTTACTTTTTTCAAAATATCTAGTTACCCTTAACTTTTTTGAAAACTTTGAAAGTGGAATTTTATTCGTCTCGTAAATCTACACTTCTTTCCCCATTTAACCGTTTCTCTATCTCTTATAGTTTCCGAGATCCCCATAGAGAACATCGAAAAAAACTCACCCTGTATAAGTAACCTGGCGGCTACAATAAGACAATCTTTTGTTATTTATTAATCGTTTTAATTGTTAAGAAATATATTTAATTATTATTGCATCATTTCCTAGGTATTTGCTAACACTCCATTTTCATCCGCAATAACACCAGATGTCATTTTGCTTAGTTATCATTCCATATTATTATAAATAGGACCGCAAGCCACGAGCGCACATCATTATAATCATTATAATTATTATAAGCATTATTATATTATCCGTTAAATAATTATTATTATATTAATATCATTATATTGTTCGTCGTTATAAGTTATGTAATATTCAAATAAATCAAAATTATTCGTGTCAAGAAAAAATAAAAGTTTTTAAAAACACCAAAACCAACCCGAAAAATATAATTGGCGCAGTCGGTAGGATTCTCTGAAAAAGTCCTGAGGGAACATCAAGACTTCGTTTGTCCCAACAATTAGTCAGAGACCTGAAATCTTCTTCGTCGCTTCCGCACCGAAGAGTCCTCCGAGCATCGAGGATCCAGCTCCAAGGGCAGCAGCACGAGAAGGCATCACCAGCTCACATCATTCCCTGGACGAATACCAAGGAGATGGACAGTGTGATAATATTTGGGTAAGCGTGTTATTTAGAGGCTCACTTTTATCTTGTTCGCGAATAATTTATGTCTGACGATAGTACAAATTCTGATTCTGAATTTTCCCCTTTAATTTTAAATTCTCCTATTAACTATCATTCACCAGTCGGTTTTGTTATTGACGAATTGATTCAAAGATTAGATAACATAAATTTAACAATGGCAAATATTGATTATCAATTATTAAAGTTAAATGTAGAAACTATTCCTGTTTTTAATGGTGACAGTGCTTTAACAGAAATTTTTATAACTCGATGTGAGGCCGTTTTGGCTGTGTTTAGACCCTTAAATAATGAACAAATTAACACATATTTAATTAATGCCATAATAGGAAAATTAAGAGATAGGGCTTTGATTACAATAGGATCGCGTACAGAATTAAACACTTGGCCCGAAATTAGGGACCATCTTCGCCAACGGTTTGGTGACTTAAGAAATTACGATTGCATTGTACAACAACTAATAAATCTAAAACCTGTAAAAAACGAAAGCTATCTAGATTTTGGAGAGAGATTGCAAATTTTGAGGAGTAAACTTTCAAGTAAGATAAATTCTTTACCCGTCTTAGAAATGACCGATGCCACAAAACGTGTACATTTAGCCAGCTACGATGAGCTCGCATTAAAAACGTTCCTACGAGGTCTACGCGGAAATATGCAGAGTATTATTAGGTTAAGAAATCCAGCTAGTTTAGAAGAAGCTATTAATTTTGTTATAGAAGAAATTAATTTTCAAAATACATTAGACGGACAAAATTCTTCAAATTTAAATTTAAATATTAGGCATAATTTCCAAACGCCTAATCAAAGTATTAATAGACAAAATTTCGCTTCACAAAATTTTAATTCTCAATTTCGACTATTCCCGAGTCAACCGGTTCAACTAAATTTTCGCCACCAAAATCCGCGTCCACTTCCAACTAATCGAAAAGTATTTGGTAGACCGCCAAACGATCAAATTAATAAAAGACCTTTTAATTTCAATCAGAATTTTTCTAATAAGAGACCAAGAAATGAAAATAATTTTCATACGAATCATAATTATAATTATAATCGCGGCTATTACCCGCAAAATCTTAATCAGCATGCACAACAAAGGCCGCCTCAGTTACCTAGTCCGACACCAATGTCGACTTCCACAACATATACGAATAACAGGCCAAGGTTATTTAATCTAGACGAGACGAAAGACAATAATGCTTTTATTAATAAACCGGGAGACGATAATAGAAATAACAAATCCAATTTTTTAGACGACAAAGCCTCGGAAATGTAATTGAATATTTAGGAATAATAAATAATAGCAGTAATTTACCATTTATAATAGATCCTAAAACAAATGTTAAAATTTTAATAGATTCCGGGAGCACCCGATCCTTTATTAGCCCACAATTAGCGTGCAAATTAAATAAAAATTTATTAAGTGATCCATTTGAAGTTACCAGCGCACATGGTACTTCTCGAGGAAAATATAGTGTTGATATTTCTTTAGAAAGTTTATTTAAAAATAATTCTGCTAAAAAATTAAAATGCTACGTGTTTGATTTTCATTCTTATTTTGATATTTTAATTGGAGTAGATAATATGATAAAACTTAAAGCTAGTGTAGATTTTTCAAAAAATTCTGTAGTAACTCCTTACTGCAAAATTCCATTTAATTTTGATTCAAGATCTAACGTAAATCTTAATAATATAGAAAATAACAGTTGCAATGATATTAATAATTATATTAAAAATGATAATAATAATATTGAGAAAAATCAAAGTGATACAAATCGTAGTGATAATTCTAAATCTGTTGGACCACAAGTCATCAAGAGCATATTGGTGCCTGCACAAACCCAACAAATAATTTAATTTGAAATAGGTAATATGATAAACGGTGAAGCCGTAGTCCCTGAGATGGACCTTGTTAATATTTATTTACCTGAATGTATCACAACAGTTAAAAATGGCAAAGCTTGTTGTACTATAATTAATAAGACAGATATTAATAGAGATGTAACTCAAAAGAAACCATTTGTAGTGACGCCCATCAGCGAATATGATGTGGTACCTCATTCACCAAAAATAAATGGTAATAATAAGATAAATAATAAGAAAAGTAAATATAATAATTGTAATATGTTTAATACGTCTGATGAAAAGTTTGATTTTTCACAATTAAGATTAGATCACATGAATAATGAAGAGAAAGTCGCCATAAAAAATTTAATTTCTAAATATACTGTAATTTTTCATTCCAAAAATAATAATTTAACGTTCACAAATAAAATAAAACACCGGATTATTACGACTGACGAAGTACCAGTCTATACAAAAACATATAGGTATCCGGAAATTCATAAAGCGGAAGTGAGTAAACAAATTAACGAAATGCTTCAGCAAAATATTATAAGACCATCATTTAGTCCATGGTCTTCCCCTATCTGGATAGTCCCAAAAAAATTAGACGCATCAGGCCAGCGGAAATGGCGTGTTGTCTTTGACTACCGGAAACTAAATGATAAGACTGTGGGTGATCGGTACCCTCTTCCCAATATTACAGACCTTTTAGATAAATTAGGCAAGGCTCAGTATTTTACTACTTTAGATTTAGCGTCAGGTTTTCACCAAATCGAGATAGATGAACGCGACATTCCTAAAACCGCATTTAACACTGAACATGGACATTATGAATTTCTTAGAATGCCATTCGGACTTAAAAACGCACCCGCTACTTTCCAACGTGTCATGGACGAAATTTTACGCGGTATTCAAAACAAATCTTGTTTAGTTTACATGGACGATATTATTATTTTTTCAACCAGTTTACAAGAACATATTGAAAGACTGACAGAAGTATTCGAAAGACTAAAAGAATCAAATTTTAAAATTCAGCTTGACAAATCAGAATTTTTACGTAAAGAAGTTTCATACTTAGGTCATGTAGTTACACCCGAAGGAGTTAAACCTAATCCTGACAAAGTATTAGCTATCCAAAATTACCCAATCCCAAAAACAACAAAACAGATAAAAGGATTTTTAGGACTGTTAGGTTATTATCGTAAATTCATTAAAAAATTTTCCGACCTGACGAAACCCATGACGAAATGTTTAAAGAAAAATGCTGTTATCGACATTGAAAATTCCGAATACATAAATTGTTTTAATCTGTGCAAAAATGTTCTAACGAATCAACCTTTATTACAATATCCGGACTTTACAAAACCATTTATACTTACTACAGACGCCAGTAATCAAGCTCTGGGCGCTGTTTTGTCACAGGGTAAAATCGGTTCAGATTTACCCATTGCATATGCCAGCCGTACTTTAAATGATTCCGAATCTCGATATTCCACTATAGAAAAAGAGCTTCTTGCCATAGTTTGGGCTGTCAAATACTTTCGCCCTTATTTATTCGGACGCACCTTCCAAATAGTCACTGACCACAGGCCCCTCCAATGGTTGATGTCCATAAAAGAACCAAATTCTAAATTAGTAAGATGGCGATTAAAACTTTCGGAGTACGATTATACAATTGTTTATAAAAAGGGTACTTTAAACAAAAATGCTGACGCACTATCTAGGATCGAACTAAATGTTAACGAAGAATATGCCCAAAATTTAGAAGAATATTTGAAAAATTTTGATGAAATTGAAAATGATCCGTCATCAGTTATTGTAGAACCTCCGGAAACTACTCGTATAAATGAAATTGAAAATGATGGCGCTACAATTCATTCAAATTCGGAAAACCTTATTTTTGGTATACCAATATCAGATAAACCGGTTAACGTTGGTAATAACCAAATTATAATTACAGAGGTGGAACATTCATCATCTAAACCGAAAATTACTAATTTATTTAATAACAAAAAAATGCGAATACATGTTCAATTTTCTAAAAGAAATTTTGTGAATGAAGTCATTAATTTTGTGAAAGAATATATTGTCCTTCAAAAGTCCTATTTACGAAAAATTCAGTAGCGTTCTCCAAAATTATTTTAAAAATTCAGAACTTAAAATGACTAAATGTAATAATTTGCTTACGGACGTTGAAAATAATAACGATATATTGGAAATTATCCAAAATTATCATGAGGGAAAAACAAATCATCGAGGCATCGATGAAACTGAATTAAAACTCAAACGTATATATTATTGGCCAAGTATGAGGAAATCAATCCAAGAATATATTAATGATTGTGAAGTCTGTTTAGTTTCTAAATATGATCGCAAACCACTTAAATTAAAATTTAATAACACCCCAACAGCTATGAAACCATTTGAAATAATTCATATAGATTGTATTGCTATTGAAAGTTCCAAATTTCTTACTATAATTGATTCATTTTCTAAATATACGCAACTTTACAAATTAAATTCTTACCAAGCTGTTGAAGTAGCAAACAATTTAATAAAATTCTTTTGTCACCATGGAATCCCTAAATTAATTATTTCGGATAATCATTTGGAATTTAAGAACACGGTTATTAGAGAACTTTTGGAAATTCATAAAATCAAAATTCATTTTATTAGTTCCCAACACCCGGAATCTAATGGAATAATAGAACGCGTACATTCAACAATTATTGAACACATACGGCTCCTAAATAACCAAGACATATTTAAAAAAGAACCAATAGAAATTAAAACCGTATACGCCGTACTAGCATATAATAATTCCATCCATTCGACTACAAAATTAAAACCTTCTGAAATTATTTCGGGGCACATCGATAACGAATCTCTTTTAGACCTCAACTTAGAAACCTTAATTACAAACAATTATGTAGAAAATCATAAAACTAAAGTCAAATTGTCAATATGAATTCTTGATAAGCACCATGAGCAATATTTCCAAATTTAAACTAGAATTTCAGAACTATAATAAATTGGTAAATTACACCAGAAATGATATTATTGATCAAATTAATACTATTCAATTAAATGTTTCACCCAAAAGAACTAAAAGAGGCTTGATAGATGGATTAGGCAGTATCATTAAATCGATAAGCGGTAATATGGACGCCGTGACGAGAAAAGAATAAACAAAATTTTAGAACATTTGGCAAGTAACCAAAATAATTTACAAAATCAGATAAAATTTGGATATAGTGTAAACTCAAAAATAATAAAGAATTTTAATAATACTCTTCAGGACATTGCACATAATCAAAATACTCTACAATCTAGAATAATGCAACTACATGCAATTTTTAAAGAAGAGATTGACCACCAACATATTCTGTATGTGAAAGACCTATATAATCAGATGCTTTTACCTTTCGGTACAATTAGAAACATACTACACAAAATTATTAACTCAATAACGTTCTGCAAATTAAGAGTCTTAAACCCAGATATAATAAGACCTCAGGATTTATTTGACGAATTAGAAAAAATCTCTATCCATTACCGAGAGGAACTACCTTTTGAAATGAAATTAGAAAATATTTTTGACTTTGAATCTATAATGACAGTTAATTGCAAAATTGACAAAACAAAAATTCATTATTTTCTTCATCTTCCAATAAATTACGAATATTCATTTGACCTTTACGCTTTACATCCAATACCTGCAAAGTACGAATCAGAATATGTAACAATAATACCGAATATTAAATACTTATTAAAATCAAAATTTAATTCTAAAATTTGTCCTCTAAATGATATATGCTTAAGAAAGAAACCCTTAAAATCACATGTCCCAAACACGAGGAAACAACAGAACTTCAAGGTGTCTTCTTGATCGAGCCAGATGAGTGCCAGATATTCTACAAGGACATTAAAATTCCCAAATTGAAGCAATATCTGGAAGCCCCGTGTTTATTAGTGCATCGAAACAAAAACTGGAAAACTACAACATAAACAATTTTACCATTCATCTTAAAAGACTGAAATTAGAAGACATGCCCGTGTTATCCCCAATGCCCCAAATTACAGAAACAGTTATACCCTTAAGCCCCAGTGCGTGGACACTCTCGTTATATGTGTTAGTGTTAATTTGTGCCCTAATTTTAGGAATCAAATTTTTAAAGAAGAAACTTCGGCACGTTGCCCCCATGGACAATTCCCTAAATTCTCCACCCGGAGTGTGTGGAATCTAAGGGGGTAGGAGTAACCTGGCGGCTACAATAAGACAATCTTTTGTTATTTATTAATCGTTTTAATTGTTAAGAAATATATTTAATTATTATTGCATCATTTCCTAGGTATTTGATAACACTCCATTTTCATCCGCAATAACACCAGATGTCATTTTGCTTAGTTATCATTCCATATTATTATAAATAGGACCGCAAGCCGCGAGCGCACATCATTATAAGCATTATTATATTATCCGTTAAATCATTATTATTATATTAATATCATTATATTGTTCGTCGTTATAAGTTATGTAATATTCAAATAAATCAAAAATTATTCGTGTCAAGAAAAAAATAAAAGTTTTTAAAAACACCAAAACCAACCCGAAAAATATAATATATATATATATATATATATATATATATATATATCTGTGAATTTAAATAAAATTATGAAGAAAGCTTTTCGTGCTTATTATAATTAATCAAGTTTATTTTTACGTAACTCACAAAAATCAAAGTAACAAGGTGTTCTACAAGGTGCGTATTGTGGTCTTTTACTTTTTATTTTGTTTATTAATGACATATTTATTATATAAACACAGTCGTTGATTACATTTTGCAGACGATTTAAAAATATTTTATACTATAAATTCTCCCAAATGCTATATTATAGGAAGATCTTATTAATCTCTCTAATTAGTGTGATATTAATAAAATATATTTAACTTGAACAAATGTGCAAAAATAACATTTTCCTGTAGTAGAATTATGAATCAAAATCCATATTTTATCGGAAATCATATGTTACA
>OZ018395.1:39321276-39423517 GCA_963969525.1 Ontholestes murinus
GTAGGGTCTTTTAAATGGGTAAAACAAAGAGAGTTAAGGGAACGGTAGTTGGTATAGGCTACCAACACATTCGGAGAGACAGAGCGAAAGATGCTAGTTAAATGTTGAGAAAGACCATCAACGAAGGGTAAAGTAAGATAGATGGTATTATCCGGCACTACCACATTACTACGCGCAACAGGAACCTCGCGAGGCAGGTCTATCCGATTTGGGGACCGATATATCAGTCTCTTCAACAACTCAGGTGGGTACAGGTTATTCCGCAGAATATCAAACAGTCTAGCTAAGTTCACAGTGTGTAATGATGGATGTACGATACGCAAAATTCTATTTTTTAGAGCTAACGCAGTGTTGAGCTTGTGTTTGTTAGGGTGGTAAAAAAAAATAATAAAAAAATAAAAGTCAGTCAGTTTTCACTTCTATTATTTCTTTTTTATTTCATAATACTTTTGCTCAGTTTAAAAATAATTATTATCAACAAACCTCAGGCTGCCCGATGGGTGGTCCTATTAGCCCCTCTATTGCTGAAATTGTCATGAACACGTTATTACATTTTTGCTCTGCTCAGGTCCCTTTCCAATTCCCGTTTATTTTCCAATATGTTGATGATTTTATTTGTGCGGTTCCGGCCACTGAAATTGATAATACGCTTAATGTTTTCAACTCATTCCACCCTAGATTACAATTTACGGTAGAAAGAGAGAAAGAAGTAACTGTACCTTTTCTTGACGCTCTTGTTTGCAGACTAACTAGCAACTTAATTATTTTAGATTGGTACATTAAACTCACCAGCTCTGGAAGGTACATTCCTTTCGACTCTTACCACCCTAACAAACACAAGCTCAACACTGTGTTAGCTCTAAAAAATAGAATTTTGCGTATCGTTCATCCATCATTACACACTGTGAACTTAGCTAGACTGTTTGATATTCTGCGGAATAACTTGTACCCACCTGAGTTGTTGAAGAGACTGATATATCGGTCCCCAAATAGGATAGACCTGCCTCGCGAGGTTCCTGTTGCGCGTAGTGATGTGGTAGTGCCGGATAATACCATCTATCTTACTTTACCCTTCGTTGATGGTCTTTCTCAACATTTAACTAGCATCTTTCGCTCTGTCTCTCCGAATGTATTGGTAGCCTATACCAACTACCGTTCCCTTAACTCTCTTTGTTTTACCCATTTAAAAGACCCTACTCCCATCCTTCAGAAACATGATGTCGTTTATTCAATTAATTGCCAACAATGTGACTTAGTATATATTGGACAAACATCTCAAAAACTTAACAAACGACTCACACAACATAAAAGTGATACAAAACGTAAACCTCGTTCTACTGGTCTCAGTGTACACTGTAATGACACTGACCATTCACCAGATTACGATAACACGAAAGTAGTGTGTTCTGAACGGGACACGTTTAAGAGATGTTTCCTTGAGATGTGCCATATACAAGCACAAAAACAGAGCATGAATTTTAAAAAGGACATTGAAGGCCTGAGCAATACCTATAGTTATTTATTTTCTTTTCAGTAACGCTCATGTGTATTTGATTTCAATACCTATTACCCTAACCCTTTGTTTAATATTTTGTTCTTTGCGTAATCACATAATTTTTCACCTTTTTCCCTCCCTTAGGCTACTTTTACAACCCTTATTCTTATTTTATTTCTAATTTTTTTCCTCTTTCCTCTCTCTTAGTTACTCTTTAATTGATTTTCAATCTCAAAAACTGTCTCTACCTCTTTCTATTTTTCTCTCGTTCAATTTTCTACTTAATTCTTTCATTTCTCCTTACTGAAGGTAATATATTCGGTCACAGCCACCTCTCACATCACGTAGCAGGTCCGTACCTCGGTATTTCACCATACGGTGGGATTTGCTTTTGTGTTCTCGTTCCCTGCTCGGTTGCTGAGGTCTAATCACCTCAGTGACGGACTGGGGAATTGCACTTGCTTATTCCACCCTTGGCTTGTCTCTATCCGATTATTATCGAGTGTTCTGCTTGGGGGTTGCCTGAAATTGGGGTGGTTATGCCACTCCCAATATTAAGGTTATCTCCCTTGGGGTTCTTACTCAGGGGTTTGATATGTCGGTTACCCTCTTCAACTTCTCGGACTTGGGTTTAGGTTTTTCCTGCGTGAATCGTACTTTCGTGCGTTCGTTAGGACGAAATTTCGATGTGTCAAACATTCCACCGCTCACTTCACAGTCTAATTGCGGAAGACCGACCATTTTGTGTTTGTCTACCTTCAGTAATTGTTCTCTTATCTTTTTACATCATGTTAATTCTATCAATTTAGTTCAATTTTAAATTTCAAATACTTATAATGTTTCGGTTTAATTTTACTCAAAATTCTATTTGTTGAGTTTTCCATGACGTCTTCAATTTTCACGATAAGGAATTGTATTGGGAAAGAACTTAACCTCAAAAAATCTTACTGTGGCCATGTGGTCTTCCATAGTGTAGGACACACACTTATAATTGTTTACTTGTAAGTCTTATCTTTATTTAGTTTTTAGGTTAATAATGTCAATATTTTATTTTATGTTAAAATGTAACTTTTAATTGATTTTAATGTTAACTTTTTAAATTTTAACCACTGGAGACCTCTCACGAATTGTTCCTTTTAGGCTCTGAGGATGCATACATGTTGTGTGCGAAACGTTAGCATGTACATATAACAATATAGTGGACTAGAGCACAACCAACACCGTTGTATTCTTTGCTCCCTACACTCTAACACACTACACTGGACTTCTCTCACCCGTTAATTTCAAAGAGTGTATATATATATATACAGGGTGTCCCGTTAATGCGGGGAAATGGCTGAACCATAGATTCCTGAGCTCAAAATATGACGATTTAACGCAACTTATCTATATCCAAAAATTTACGGTTAAGCCAGAATTTGGCTTCAAAGTTTAATTTTTTTTTATTTCTTTTGTTTATAACATGTGAACGCTTTATTTGATTTGAATGAAATTTATTTTTAATAACTACCATAATATAATACACCATTTCAGTTATTATGATTATTATTGGTTAACAAGAAGTATAAGAAACAGTAGTACCACCACTTAAAAACTAAAATATTTTTTATTGGTGAAACTAATAAAAACTAAAAAAATACTGCTTGAAAGACCATTTGATTTAAAAACTTTTTCATCTCTTAATAATATTTGATATCTTTTACGGTTTTCTCACAAAAAAATAAAATATATAATTTTTATCTAGTAAAAACAAAATCTAGTTTTTCATCCAATCGAAAATAAATGTTTTTCGTATCCGTCTTTGTTTAAAAAATGTAAATTATGTATAATAATAATTATTTAGTGTCTTTTAACAATTAATTTTTAACTTTATTATAGTTCATAAATATTCATATTTGGAACACACAGATATCTTATTTGTATTAGGATTTTGCAAAGAAAATTGTTTGAAAAGTGTTAGTTGTTGTTTTGATTTATTTTATTAATTGATATTATTTAATTTTTATTCAATTGAGTAAGTTTATTTACTTATTACTGAGTGCATAATGAGTATACTATATTCATATTTTATTTTTTTGTGCAAAAGCCGTACAAGATATCAAAAACTAGTAAGAGTCAAAAAAGTTTTTAAATCTAATGCCCTTTCAAATAGATTTTTTGGATTTTATTGGATGCACCAATAAAAAAATATTTTAGTTTTTAAGTGGTGGTACTACTGTTTTTTATACTTCCTTTCAATCACTAATGTCCACAATAACTGAAATGATGTATGATATTATGGTTCTTATTAATAATAAATTTCATTCAAATCAAATAAAGCGTTCCATTGTTATAAACAAAAGAAATAAAAAATTTTGAAACTTTGAAGTCAAATTCCGGCTTAACCGTAAATTTTTGAATATAGATAAGTTGCGTTAAATCATCATATTTTGACCTCAGGAATCTATGGTTCAGCCATTTCCCCGCATTAACGGGACACCCTGTATATATACAGTGTGTAAAGTGATGGGGGTTTCCTATAGGAAAAACTTTTTTGATGTGAATTTTAGGAAAAAAACTTATTCTTTATAAAAAATTTTGCTTGCTTCGAAACCCCTCATGGTCAAAGAAAAATCCATTTAACACTTAAGATAAGATAAGTAAAATGGTGATGTGGCCATCATAGTACTTTCCCTATATTTTACTCGAAAACTATGAGGTTTACGCAAAATGGCTATTCTTAATGATTTGTCCAGTTTTTAATTCTCTACAATTATTTGTAATACACGTTTCATGTAACTATAATAATTTATCAGCAATTGGCAAAAAATGTCAAAATTTTCAATTTTTATTTTTTTTCTCAAAAGTTAAGAATTTTATGAAAAGTATGTTTAAATAAAACTTATTCAGTTTTTCATTTCTTTTATCTTTTGTTTGAACGATTTTTCAAAATTTTTCATATTTAGAAAAATATCACGAAAAAACAAAAATAACGCCTCGAATAAACATCCACTTCCGGTCTATAATTGTTCACCAAAAGCTTTTCAGTTCTGATCATTCGTTTTTGAGATACAGCGCCGACCGACAAACAGACAGACAGAGACACACACAGACACAAAAAAAAAAATTTCCACAAATTAGAATACGGATATTTCCGCAAAAAAAAAAATTCAAAAAAAAATCACGAAAAAAATACTTCCCCTAAATATACTTCGTATATAGGGAAAGTAAAAATTGAAATTATGTCGAGTTGTTAATTTTAAATATGACTAAGTCCAAGTTTTTCAGTCATATTTGAAATCAACAACTCGACATAATTTCAATTTTTTATCTTATCTTAAGTGTTAACTGGTTTTTTCTTTGACCATAAGGGGTTTCGAAGCAAGCAAATTTTTTTATAAAGAATAAGTTTTTTTTCCTAAAATTCATATTAAAAAAGTTTTCCCTATAGGAAACCCCATCACTTTACACACTGTATATATATATATAAATATTACATAGTTTTTTAGTGGTTAAAACATAGTAAGTGCTTCTGAGGATCAGTTTTATTATTTATAATTTAAATTAATGACTATATATACATAAATGAGATAAACCAAAATAATAATAATAAGCATTTATTATCCAACAGTTTACAAAGAAAGTAATAAGTATTAACATAAAATAATAACTAACTAAATAATTTTTACAAAATTTAATTATATTCTAATATGATATATTACGTAAAATGTCTATTTAAAAATTTCTGAAGTGTTGATAAGTTTACATGAAATATATCAATCTCATTCGATATAATATTTGCTGACTTGCACATTGAGATGATTGGGGAATATAAATGATGTGTCGTATTTGAATGGATATTATAAAATGTATGTTTATGGCTACTTATGGTTCTGTTAAAAGAAAAATTTTATTTTGAAAGGATATATGAATCACAATTATTGTAATTTATAAGTTTGTATATGAATACTACTTGGGCGATCCTTCGTCGATTTTCAAGTGATTCTATACCAAATTCTTTCTCCAGTTCCGTGGATGGATAGCCCTGATTCGGGTATTGATGGTGTTTTAAGTAATAAAGTGCCTTCAAGAATTTCCGTTGAATTTTATTAATTTCTTGAATGTTAATATTAGACTTTGGGTTCCATACTATTGAGCAATATTCTAGTTTGCTACTTATATAAGCACAATAGAAGCGAATAAGAGGTTGCAGGCTCTTAAATGACTTACTATTACGTAGCAGAAATCCCAACATACTATAGCTTGATTTAGCAAGATATGAAATATGGCTATTGAAATTTAATTTATTGTCAAAATAAATACCAAGGTCACGAGTTTAATTTTCTACTAAATGTCATTGATTTACATTTACATATATTTAATTCTAATCTGTTGCTAACACTCCACTAGTATAATTTATCTAAATATTCCTGAAGAATCAAGCAGTCTTCAGGGTTTTTAACTATCCTAAATAGTTTTAGGCCATCTGCATAAAGTAGACAATCAGACTTAAAGCATTTAGTAATATCATTAACAAAAAGCAGAAATAGTAGGGGTCCAAGATTTAACCCCTGTGGAACACCACCAGGGCAAATAAAAGTACGTGATTTAAAAGATCGGTATTCAACATAGCCGATTTGTAAATAACTGTTAAAAAGACTAATTAGATCATTGACAAAACCAAAACAATGTAATTTGTTAATATGTAGTGCATGATCGACTTTATCGAATGCTTTAGAAAAAATCTGTAAAAATTACATCAACTTGCTGATGATTATCTAGAGCACTCGATATAAAATCCGTGAAGTGGCATAAATTTGTGGTTGTTAATTTATATTTAACAAATCCATGCTGTTTTTGTGTTATGTATTGGCTACAGTGGTAGTATATAGCATTATACATCATTATTTCAAAAACTTTATCAAAGTTCGAAATTAGAGATATAGGTCTATAATTAACAATTGTGTCAATTGCTTTTCTGTTATGTACTGAAACAATTTTGGATATTTTTCAAATATTGGGAAATTTATTTGATTTTGAAATAAAATTATAAATATGTCGAAGAGGTACTCCTAATATATCCCTACAATCACGTATAACGAGTGCTGGAATATTATCTGGCCCCTTTGTTAGATTAGATTTTAATTGCATTATCGCTTTTAAGTAGTCTTCTAAGCTAAAATATTTAACAGATAATACATTTGATTCAATAGATATTGAATCAAGATTGTTATTAGGGGAGAAACTCTTATCATTATATACGGAAGAAAATTGTCAAGCAAATGCATTAATTATATCGGAAGGAGTGTTCAAATATTTGTTATTTTGTTTCATTCTACCAGGAATTCTGGTGGTTGACTTACGCTCATTTATAAACGACGAAAACTTTTTGGGATCACGTTTAATGTTAGATTCAGATTCATCTATATATATATATATATGTTAAAATCCGAGTTAATATTCTTTTTGACAATGGAGCGATATTTTGGCAATTGTCTTCTTTTATTAAATGATGAATTATACTTTCTACATAAATTATACCAATGCCTTTTACGTTTAATGTTGCATATAGTCATTTTAGAAAACCACTTAGGAGATGAAACCTCAGCTTAAAATTCTAATTTAAATATTGGAAACTCTATTATATAAAACGAATGATATAAAAAATAAGCTGAGCTGCTGGTTCGCCGCTAATGAACTTGCCCTAAATGTTAATTCATTTTAAACCGATTTTACCTTGTTTTACACAATGTGTCAGTACTCATCTGCCTTATGAAGCCACTGTTTGGTAAAACATGTTGCAGTGTTCAACAATAAATGTGAAACTCTCCCAACTGTGTTGTTTTATTTCAATATGTCAAACTTGCTAAACAATTAAATTCTCTTATATTTTGTTTAGAAATATCGATGCTTTTCAAAAGGTAATTCTTACTACATACCATGCACTATTTCATCTGGCAGGATTTTTCGTTTACAAAAAAAATATTTTAAAATTAAAAATTAAAAAATGTTAGTTGTTTTATTAAAATAATTATTTAAAGAGTTAAATAAACACGTTTATTATAAATACGTACCTGTTTGTTTTCAATGGAGTCTTGTTTACGAATCAAAATACGGTTGCTTAAAATATTACATTTTATTTCCACAAATTGAAGAATAAAAACCACTACTAGTATGTGTATTTTATTTTCCAATTGGATTAAATATATATTTGATTAATGTCTCACTTAACCCGTAGTGAAACATTTTTGAACAATTTAGGTTTAAAACTAAAAATCACTAGGTTTATATCAGAGATAAGCCAAGTGATTTTTAGTTCAAATCAAGACATATTAAATATTTTTAAAATTGACTACAACAAAGAAAGGCCAATGGAAGAGGTCATTTGGCGCTAGTTTTCTTTTGCGACCGATTCTTTTCTTGGTGCCGTTTGAATGTGAAGAAGTGCCGAGTACAGATGGCATCTGTAGGAACAGAGTGTGATGGTCACGATCCGTGAATATCTGTCCGCGACTTGAAATTATTGTATTCGCGCGAGGTGAGGAATTTATGTAGCTCGGATCGTGACTGAGTTAATAAACGTTCAGAAAAATTGTGACTGCAGATAAAATGTTGATACTGAAATTTAATTACGATTCCACGATACGATTATCGCCGCTTAACGGTAATGGCTTTTCTATCACCATTGTAATTATCCACCAGTCATCTCCGGTCACAACTCTAATAAACTTTAAAATGATTGATTTCAAATACAAAGATCAATCAATGCAACGATGGGACAGTTTCTGTAATAAGTAATCGACAGAATTATTTTTATTTTTATATTTTTGCAAATATATCAAGAATAGTGTATTTTATTTTTATGAAAATAAGACCAATATTTCCTATTCTATAAATACTTTTAATGTTTTAAACTTTCCAATTGCCGCAGTGTTCCGGCAATGAAAGCTGTGATAATTTTTAACCATTGGCTTAACAATTTATTATTTTCTTTGAAAAGTTTATTATTTTACCTTAATTTAATTCTAAATTATTTTCACGCAAAACATTGAATTTAAATCTTGTTGAATAAATTTGATATGCTAAACTACAGTTGGAAATTCTATAATAAATAATAGAAATATGAGATTCTGAGAGACTTCTGATGTGGCAAATACATAGTATATTTTCTAGGACAAGGTTTGGTAAAAAAACTTCTAAAATTTTTAAATTAAGTTACAAAAACATAATAAACGAAAACATTTCAGCAAAATATAATGATTGACTCGGTTTTATTAAAGTTAGTTTATATTCCAAATTACTCAATAGTTAAGCTGAGAAGAGGAATTTTCTTTATTTTTTTATACATACTGCTTTGTACATATCACTGGGCGTGTTTTATGAATGATAAAATTTAGTGTACTGTTATTTCTAGGTATTTTCTTATTTTGATAACATGGCATGGTATTGCTTTTGTTTAATGTTATATATGTATTTGGTGTTTAGGTATAATGAATTGAAACACAATGCCATTTTTCAAATTCAGGCTCTATCGCCGAAAGTATTGTGTTATATTGTCACGTGGTTCTTTGATGAGTATATTTATCTTTTGTCTTTTGCGACAAATAGAATAAACTTTCAATGTTTATGTAGGATTGTAATAGTTTAATGAGATGAGTAGGAATTTCGCTTTTCTGCTAAGTCAATTATGACCATGACTGAATGGTGTTTCTCCTAATACATGCTGAATTTTATCTGGTAAAGTGTTCTGCTATTAGCTGATGATAATATATTTTTTGATAGGTTTAATGAAAAAGAAAATGTGGGATTATACTAGAAAAAACAACCTTTGTATAAACCTAATTTTAATTATCCATCTGAGGTAATTCATATGCCACTTAAATTATTTCTAAGCGAAATATTCCAAGGTATTACTGATTTGAAATGTAGCGACAGTACAGGCCCTGACGGAATTTCTGCTAACTTTTTAAAAAACTGTATTTGTTCTATTTCATTGCCAAGGTATTACTGATTTGAAATGTAGCGACAGTACAGGCCCTGACGGAATTTCTGCTAACTTTTTAAAAAACTGTATTTGTTCTATTTCATTGCCAATCTATATTTTGTTTGAGTCATCACTGAATATATTTCCTGAATTCTGGAAGAAAAGTTACATTTCGCCATTGTTTAAGTCAGGTAAAAGAAATAATATAGCAGATTACCGCGGCATTTCAATTCAATCTGTAATACCGAAGCTTTTCGATGAACTTGTTACTGTTAAACTTAGTTGGATGTGTAAGAATATACTCGTGGACGAACAGCATGGCTTCCGGCCCGGCAGATCAGTATCAACTAACCTTTTGTCATTCAGTACATTTATCCTCAATGCCTTTGAAGCTAACCATTCAGTTGATACTGTTTTTACGGATTTTGCCAAAGCGTTTGATCGTGTTAACCATGAGATTTTGATTGCGAAATTATCGGCTTTGGGTTTCCATGCTGATGTAATAAAGTGGATTTACAGCTTTTTAATTAATCGCGTCCAATGTGTAAAAATTAGAAACTTTTTATCTAATGTCATTCATGTTCCTTCGGGTGTTCCACAGGGGTCACATTGTGGTCCATTGCTGTTTTTACTATTTATTAATGACATTTCTCAAGTTATAAGAAACTCCTCATTTTTGGTTTATGCTGATGATCTTAAGCTTTTTAAAGAAATTAAGACAATTGATGATTGCAAATTGTTGCAAGATGATCTCACATCTGTTGTTAACTGGTGTAACGATAACCATCTTTTTCTCAATATTGCAAAATGCAAATCGATGAGTTTTTCCAGAAAAAAAAATATGTTACATTTTTGCTACAGTATCAACAGTAACTGTTTAGAACAAATTAAAGTTACCAAAGACTTGGGAGTAACTTTTGACATTAAATTATGTTTCAGTGACCATATCCGCTTAATTTGTAACCGAGCTTTAAAAATGTTAGGTCGCCAGCAGCTTTTAAGCTTTTATATTTTGCTTATGTCCGTTCCCATTTGGAATACGCATCTTGTGTGTGGTCACCTACTCAAACTACGTACATAAATATACTGCAAAATGTTCAGAACAAATTTTTAAAACTATATGCTTTCAAATTAGGCTATAATACGGATATTAATATTAGTGTGTTTTCATCTGTTCAGCGTATTGATAAACTGTGCTGCCGTAGATTTTATTTTGATATGTCACTATTTTATAAATTAATTTCTCATCAAGTCCAATGTACTTATCTCCTATCCCAAATCAATTTCTATGTTAATTTATCTAACCGATCAATTAGGCAATTACCTATATTTCGATAGGTCCAACTATGGCATTAATAGTCCACTATCTCGATTTATGCGTACATCTAATGGATTATCGCTAAATTTAAATTTTGACCTATTTGTTAACTCGCACACACAATTTATGCGTAAACTTAAGCGGATTAGTATATGCTAGTTTATAAATATTAAGTTTATATCTTATTTTTGTTATAATTTTTTAGTATATTACTTTACTTTTTGGTTTGTTTGTATGTGTTTTTGAATTGTTATTATATTAATTTTTTGTAATTCTTGTCAAAATGGATTTTCCGTAAATATTATTAAGAATAGTAACAATAAAATACACCAAAACCGATTGCACGATTGTTTACATGAAAGGATAATTTCAGTGAGTCGATAGTTCGTCATCGGCAAATAAAGATCATTTGATCAACAACTAACAAATAGTTAAAAAACGAAACTTCGAGGGTCCTTCATTAATCTGTATTAATTTAGTTAAGTGGTATAAACCTATCTAATATATAAAAAAAAAAATATAATTAAAATTGCCACAAAAAATATTAACTAGGAGAAAATATAAAATACAATATGTGAATTCGGAGGCATACTGATGAAAGTCTAAATTACGATTCATTAATCAACACAGCATTAAACGGTGATTTGAATCATTAAATGGCGTCCGAGCAAGGACTATAAAAAGGGAAATAGCCAATAAAAACAGAATATAATCCAATAAATAAACATCAAGAGACCAAAATTAAACAGCAAAAGCAATTTAATACAACACGCTCACAAAATTAATATTGATTTTGAGGAGACAGTTTAAGTATTACAGTCATAGATTGTGCACTTTTCAAGGACGGCTAAAAAGTAGCTTACCTCGCTAGAAGGTTAATCTTAAGATAAAGAGGTCGAAAAGTCAGGTGAAGAATTGGATGAGTAACAGGATGTAAAGATATGTAATAATATAAGAAAGTCCGCTACCCACTGGACAACTGGTTGCCTATCTCGCCAAAGTGTATTTATTTATTTAATGAATCTTTATAACATCATGTTAGTACTATAAATATAACCATATTTATTAATACACAAAGTAATCCAAAAAGTTAATATTTCACAGATATGTGTTTTTCCACTCACACACAATAACTTCAGATGATAAAAATTCACATGTGCATATTTGCAATTCAGATATTTTTTAGCAACACCAGCGCATTTTTATTCCCAATTTAAGTGGGACTCTGTTTTGATATTTTATAGTTGTTAAAGTTAATATACTCCTGTGTTATGGAAACAACATGCAAGATTTGAAGATATGAAGAGAGCATGAGCGTAGCTTTCTAGACACTAATCTGCCGCCACAATTTAGGTTTTGAGATGTAGGGATATAAAGAAAAGGTGGCAGATTATATCACGGCAATCTGGACATTGGTGCGACAGCATGGGAAAATTAATGCAATCAGTAAGCTAGAGGTCATTTACGAACACCTTTGGCACTTGGTTATATATTAAAATGAGGAACTTACTTTGGTTGAGTTATTAGATATAGTAGAAGAGTCGGGGTCACGACTGATTCATTAGTTGTACCTTCTACACCATCACAAGCGCTCATACTGGAAGCGGTATTTGCAAATAAAGATGCAGAACAGCCAACAGAGCACACACATTAGAATATCTCTTGTTCGATACGTAAAACCGCTCACAAATGAAACCGAAAATGAACAAAGACCATTGAAAATGCAGCATTAAACATAATTTCCTAAAAAAAGTGCGATAAATGGAGTGTATGTATGAGATATATGACAATTCTAACCATTACAAAAAACTATGCCTTTGCTGTCATACATATACACATCTTCCACCAAGGCTGCTATAGCGTACCATTTTGTCTCTTCCACTGTCATACGGATAATTCTTATTATTAGATATTTAGGTACCGTCCAGCGCACCAGCATCTCTATGATGACCGGCCACAGATATGATTTGAATGAATGTCAGCCTTGGTTAGCGGTCGCATCGCTGAGTACCTCACTAGGATCGCTACGTCACTCCCTCCTCTACACCTAATGACGACCCTTCATACCTAGTTGGTGTTTTTGTTTTGCCAAGCATACTTCCTTTTAAGGAATGTCGACGTTGCAGGCTCCCCTAAGTTTCCTTGAATTCGCCTTGCCGCCTTTTCTGCCCCCGACCAAGGCCTGTCCCTTATTATTCACGAAGGCGTATAATTTGGCCACGTCTATTTTTCTAATATATTATTGGATGCCTTACTTCTTTGCGACATGTACTCTTTTATGCTCTCGCACATTATAGTGCATTTACCTGCTGTCGCTCAAGGACTTTTCAGTACTAACCCTCCATACCGATATTGGGATCAGAGCTCCCGTCACGAGTGACCAGTGTCAGCTCGGCTCCTTTGTTAGTCATCTTAAGATCAAGTTTAACCATACTTTTCGGCAAGAGCTCCCCTATTCAGTGCACAAATTTATTTTCCTCTTGATAGGCGAGACGTAAGATTAATGGTAAATAATATTTTCCACACTTTCCCAACCCTCGCTGGTTGCTCGGCATGTATTCAAATTTATTTGAAGCAACTTGACCTACTATCGGTGCCCAGTAGTCTTCCTCTAGCCCCTTACCTGCTGTGCGCGTCGTCACGTTCTGACACCGTTGCTATTTTGCACCTCTGGTTTTCGTTACTTCTTTTCTTGTCTACCTTTTGTAGAATGTAGCTAGCTTTTTGTGAAGTATTCGACACTAATTTCTGTATGCCTTACATCCCTTCTCTTCTTCCTTCTTCGCCTCATTGTCCACACTGTGTTGTATGATATATACAATATGATATATACAATATTGCATTGTGCCACAGGATGACTGAACACCCGCATTTTCTGAATTATTTCCATTTGTCCAAACGTACCTGCACCTGTACCTAATGTAGCATACCCTCGTATCCTCCCGCGCGAGGGTCTCCTTTTGATCCCCTTTTCTCTGAGTATCCACTACAGGGCCTTTGCTATGTCCGCCTTGGTTGTATCCTCATCAACCAGAATCACCTTGGCCACACTAAATTCCCGGTTAGGCTGTTCCTCGTTTCTATTGCATCTTAGGTTGCTTAAGTGTATGGTCCCTTTTTAGCCTCCTTAGCATCGCACTTTATGTGGTCTTAAATATCAGTTGCTCCTTTAGTAACACGGTCCTACCCACTTACCGCTTTCTCAATCAGCCCTTCGACCTTAGCGGCAAGCAAATCTTTCACGACTGTTACTACGCTATCTGCTCCTTTTTGAGTTTAAATGTACTTTTTTACTTTTTCATCTCTGCAATAACCTTGCCTTCTTTTCCAGCTTCCTCACTCGAACCTCTACCGTCAACTGTGTCGCATTGTTAATATCATTTAGTTTGTACTTTTATTGAATCTAATTTTTGTAAAAAACAAAGAAAAACTGCTGTCAAAGAAAACTATTATTTCTACTTCGCCGATACTACGTTCTACTTAAGATTAGACTACTCTTACAGATTCTTTACAGTTAAGTAATTGCTTCATTCGAATTGGGAGAGCAGCATAGACACAATATTACCGTTGTGATTGTGTCTGTGCTACTGTCCCAATTCGAATGAATCAATTAGTTAATTGTAAAGGATCTGTAAGAGTAGTCTAATCTTAAGTAGAAGTATCGGCGTAGCCTAAATAATAGTTTTTCTTTGACAGCAATTTTTCTTTGTTTTTACATAAATTAGATTCAAGACAGGCAGAAAGCCCAAACGGACGAACTAATTCTTATTTTATATTTAAAATGTATTCGTTATAAATGTATTTTTGTTTGTCCATATAAAGATGTTGTTCTCTCTCTAATTTTCTTTCTTTCTAAAATATAAGGCGCAACAAATTCGTATATTTTTGTGTTTCCCTTTTAGAAGAAAGTTAATATTATGTTTAGTTTTAATAACAACTTTGTCATTTAGGTTGTTGTTTGGTACGTATTCCTAAAGCTTACTTATTGTGGATGGCTACCGTTTGCAGTTTCTGTATCCCGCTCAAGTTCCTAATTTTCGCTCAAGTTGTGGGTCTCCTCCCTACATGAAGTTGGGTTTCAGTAATTGTTTGTTGTTTGTAGTGATCGATGTCAAGAGCAAAATTAGAATCAATGTATGTGCATGCATGTGTATGCCCGCAGTTTTGAAATGGTATAGAATTATGTATTGAGTTATTAATTAGGTCTGAGTTAATATGCGAAGGAATGACCTATTAGCCGGGATAGGTGAGAATAGCCTCTAATGCATGCCAGACGAGAACATTGACAACTTCAATTTGTGTGACTTGCTAAACCAAACTTTACCATTAAAAGGCAAAATATCAGTTGTATAAAATATTACTTTAAGCGTGTAAGAAATATAATAAAAAATTTAAACAAAAAAGCTTCTATGTAAGCTACGAGTTATTTTTGAACATTACCTACCAAGTGAGCTGCTTGGAAAAATTAATTTAAGTTCAACCAAAAATTATTTCTTCTAAAATATGTTTATATTTAGTGAAATTTCAGGAAAATTTTTCTAAAATTAGTTTAATCAGTTTAAAACTAATACCCACATTCATTTACTTATTTACTTAATTTTGGTCTTCTTTCTTAAATAATACACATTTCAAACTTAGCTAATTCTCTCTAATGCACTTATGCTGGTATTAAACATTTATTAAATGGTACACTTGTGATTTACTCTCCTATAATAAATAACTATTTACTTAGATGAGTTTAAAAAAAAAAACATAAAAACTAGAAGATCTATCTAACTAAAATATAAAAATGCATTTTTGCGAAAGTGACAAAAATATGTTTCGCTATTCAAACATGTCTACATTTTTGTTGTTTTAAACAATTTTAGAGATTTAATTGATGAAAGCTAGTGTGTTAATTCATCACGCGGTCATCACGCGTTGACGTAATCGGCCTGAACAATTATTTGCACTAAAAATTACTGTCGATCCGTGACGTGTGAAGCTCGTGCGGTTTTCCTTCATTATTGTCAAATACCGAGAGGGGCGGTAAAACGGGGGAGGCCGACAAATATTGACCGTCCGCACAGCCCCCTCTTTTACTATCCCTCTCTCTCTGTCTTTCTCTCGTCCAGTGTTTCCCTCAATTTGAATTTATTTTCGATTGCAATTTGCAGAGGCGCGTGGGAAATGACCAATTTCCAAATGCCCACATAGTCTGGATGAAAATGGGAAAATACGCCAGGCGTGAGTTTATTTATTTATACAAAATGAATGCACTGGTATTATATTATAATTACAAATAAATCCGTCATACACAATAAGGGGAAGGGGATATCTGCATTGCTGTAAAAATTTTATACAAACAAGTTATTGTATAATAATTTTAACAGTAATAATAATTGAATCCACAGTTAATGATTATAGGTATTATATTATATTTTTTATTGTATACCATTTTTAAAACTATTTAATAATAAGTTATTAGCAAATAACCGTAAAATTTTACGTTATAATGTATAACAATAATAATTTATTTGTATTTAAAATCACTTTTATAATAAAGCTGTACTGAAGAGATCGAAAGATCGAAACACGTGTCTACAGATGATTATAAATGAATGCTAGATTTTTCAATTGCTTTTGCTAATTTAATTTAATGAAATCAGTTTAAATTCAATGTTTGTTCATAATTTTTCATGATATAGTCACATTTAAACAAAAAGTACACATTCATTTATTAGTTTATTCAACATAAATAATTTCATTAAAATTAGTGTTGCTTTGGTAGTTGTACTATTTGTAACACCCAAATTAATTTTGTATTTTTCAATGTCTGTCGAGTTATTAGCCAGAGAAGTAGTTGTTTCAAAATTAATTTGTTTTGTTTTCGTATTTTTAAATTATTATGGTATATTATTGACATCTATATATATATATTTGGATAATTTTACAGAACAACATTTCTTCAGCAAATTGCCCTTTATCAATATATCTTACGTGAGTTATCAATATTGCGTGACTGTCTCTCAAAATTGATCCATCCATTTGCACTGAAGATTTTCAGCTTTTCAACAAGTTGTTTTTCAATATCTTCAATCAGTATTATTAATGAGTAGCATAGCTTTTACATCTTTGTAAAGTTTTTCAGGAACCGTTTTAAGAAATGATGATATTGACGGTTTTATTAGAGTAGAGTAATTTATTAATGTTTTTGGCAGTAATGCGTCACATATACATAAAGAAACATTCTATAAATGTACAAAGAATACATGATAATATCTTAAAACTAACTTATAATTACATATGAAACATTACAACAGAGGGAGAGAAAGAACAGAAAACATTTTTTACGCGTACGGAAGCAATTACACTGAAGGTAACACCAATTGATACAAGACAACTTCGACAAGCACCACAACAAAAGATTATGCCAGGAAATAAATTGGCTTCCCATATATATATTTATATATAAAACTTTCAAATATTATTAATAGTTATAAAATTAAGCGAATAAATAAATATACATATAATGTATAAATAAAACTTAAAAAAATACAATCACAGTTGGTTTAAAATTATTATCGCAAAAGGCTAAAACCTCAAGTATATATAATAAATAAATAAATAAGTGAATAAATAAATAAAAAACAAATAAATAAAAGTAAAACTAAATAAGATGGATATAAAATTTTAAAATAAAATAAAAAGTTAAAAATATCACCGTATATACAAATATAAATTCAGAATTGTTAAAATTTTAAAAGAGCATTAAAATTCAAATTAAATATAAAAGTAAAAATAAATAAATAGGACACTACACATTAAAATTAAGGTTAAAAACAATTATGAGATAGGTATTGTACATGTTAAAAATTCATCAAAAGAATAAAAACAGTTTTTGATTAGAAATTGTGCAATTATTTTCTTGAATTGTTTTAGAGGCAATAACTTCCAGACATTAGGTAATTTATTGTAAAATTTTATAGCTCGATGTTTGGTACTATTACCGATTTTCTAAGTCTTATTTTATTTATTTGAATATTTCGTTTATACCTTGTTGCGTGAGAGTGTTCCAGATTGGTGTATTTATGAGGATTTTTGAAAATGTGCAACACGCATTGAAGAATATAGAGGGATGGTAATGTTAAACGTTTAAATACATGTCTTACAATCATCTCTATATCGACCCTCTCCAAGTATGCGAACAGCATTACGTTGTAATCTAAATATTCGGTGCCTACACGCAGCATGACTCCATGCTAATATTCCGTGCCTCAAACGTGACTCGATAAGACGCTATTCTGGTGATATTAATTGGCACCCTACCTACTAGATTTCGTAAGCAAAATATATTTTTTGCTAACGATGCCGCAAGTTACCACAATCACTTATGATAGTTCAATCAACAGCGAATAAAATTGTGTTTGCAATATTACTTTGTAGGAGAATGTCATTTATGAAAATTAAAAACAACAAGGGATCAAGAATGGACCCTTGTGGGACACCATGTTTGATCTTTTCAGGTCTTGACAGTTCTTGCTTAAGGTACACACATTGATATCGATTACTCAGATAAGTTTGAATAAGCTTAATGCTACTATCTGTAAAGTTATATGCTCTTAATTTTTGTAAAAGTAAGTCATGCGCGACACAATCAAAAGCTTTGCTCAAATCAATGAACGAAACTACAGATACATTTTTATTTTCAAAAACGTCCATGATCAATTTATTGAGAGCAAGAATAGCATCCAATGTTATATAACATATTAGTCTGAAACCAAACTGACGTTTACTAAAAAGGTTATTTGTTTCAAAGTAATTTAAAATCTGAAATTTCATAATTTTTTCGATTATCTTTGATAGTATTGGTAATATGGAGATTGGTCTATAATTGTTTACAATGTTGCATTTATTGCACAACTTACACTTGGATTTAGCACTATTTTCAGCGGTAACTGTTACCGTCGACGCCATTATTCCAAATGTTGAAATTATTTCCTATAATATAATGTTTTCCATATTTAGCGAAGAATAAATAAATTTGATAACTAGCCTCAAGAATACAATTATGAGTTGAAGTATAAGCAGTAAATAGAGAAATCTAGAACTGCATTTAAACGAATCGGAACAAAAGGGTTAAACTCCCGTCGAGTTCATTTTCGAATTGCCCCCCTTAACAATCAAATTGCTCCCCTGTGGGGTGTGGGCCCCACGTTGGGAAACAATTCTTTAGACTAAACTTTGAA
Source organism: Ontholestes murinus (assembly GCA_963969525.1). Classification (NCBI taxonomy): domain Eukaryota; kingdom Metazoa; phylum Arthropoda; class Insecta; order Coleoptera; family Staphylinidae; genus Ontholestes; species Ontholestes murinus. The sequence goes on from OZ018395.1 coordinate 39,340,281, forward strand.
GATGCGAATTCTGAGGAAAGAACTTTTGATAGAAATAACTTCTAGTTAATCTTTGTTACATTTTGTTCGTTTTTAAAGATCTACTACAATGTACCTTATAATTTACCACACGTGTCCCCTGAATGACTTAGAACTTATTATAACAAGACGTTTTTCCTCGGGGGATCCTGTAACCCCTAGAGGACGCGTCCCTAAGTGGCGGATAGGGGAATGCTGCCACACTTTGGCGGTAGAAGCTAAAGCTCCCGCGGACCAACAGGAAGGAGGGAGTGACGCGATAATAAGATGTCTTCAAGGCATCTCTAGCCTCTCCTCCTTCAAGACCGGCATGCGTGGTGAAGAGCCACACCCGCGGCTCGTTAAGCGCAAACATGCTGGATCTAGAGGAGCAAACCTCGAAAAAATCCGTAATCCCCGGTGTTATTCGTACCGTGCCGATGGGATGAATGGCACTACGTTAGTGTGTCTAATAACGGTGGCCTCCAGATACCTGGCGACCTCCGGTTGCACGTAGCCTTTCACCGGTAAGGGAGCACTGCTGGTGATGACCCTTAGTGCTGCCCCACTCGTGGGAACAAAATGAATTTATCCCAAACAATAAAACAATCTTCAAACTCGCAACTGACGGGGGAACAGATCCATCGGTTTTTGCTAGTTTCAAACACCGAAGGAAACTTTGATACAGTTGGTCCTTTGGTGATAGACAAGGCCATATACAGTTTCATAGGCGCTAGTAAGTCGATAAGAAAAGTGAAAGACGGTTTATTGGTAGAAACAGTCAGCAACACACAGTCGAAAAAACTGCTACAAATGGAACAGTTAGGTGAGTTCAAGGTGGCTGTAACTCCACATGTCACCTTGAACTACAGTAGAGGTATCGTCTACTACAGAGATTTCCTCAACTGTACTGTCGAGTAAATACAAGAAAATTTAAGCAAACAAGGAGTAATAGAAGTAAGACGTATTACTACCAGGCGGGATGGTGTGGTACAGGAAACACCAAACCACATTTTAAAATTTAATAGGGTTACACTTCCTGCAACGGTTAAAGGAGGATTTCACAACCTGCCGGTCCGAGCATATATCCCCACACCCTTGAGGTGCTTCAAGTGCCAGGCCTTCGGCCAAACAGCGACACGATGCTCTAAGGAGCAAGTGTGCGTGTGTGATTGAAGCGTCCACGAAGGCACGGGCTGTATTGAGCCATTAACATGTGTAAATTGTGAAGGTTCACATTCCGCCAGATCAAGAAATTGCCCTAAGTACAAGATGGAAGTAGCAATACAGGAGCTCAAAGTGAAAGAAAAGCTTAGCTACTTCGAAGCGAAAAAGAGAGTTGTTCCACAGACTCCGGTGGCTTGCGTGTTGTACTCGCACGCGACCGCAACAAGGCCGGCATATTTAGAGATGATGGAACAATTATTGCCCGATTTAAAGGACACCATATCAAAGTCCATCAAACAAGAAATTAGTAGTTTTAGGCTTCAGAAGGAGGCAGGCAAACTGCCTCCGCCAAAGGGGGCAGGTAACCTACCCCCATCAAAGGAGGCGGGTCAGATGCCTTCATCAAAGGGGGCAGGTCAAATGCCTCCTCCCTCGACGGTCGTCCTGCGACCACCGAAAAAGCAGCAGACCAATACTGGTTCCGATAACACGAAACAACTGGAGGCAGAGATGCCTGCTGTTGTTAAGAAAATTCTGGGAGCCGCGTCGGCCAGTGCAGCTCAATCGGCTACAACGCCGTTGCCTGAGAGCCCGACAAACGAGCAGCCCGCAATAGACCTAGACGGCTCCATGTCGTCTAGCGAGCTGCCGTTTAAGAGAGCAGCTGCCGACGCTTCTCTCTCCTCGGCCGATGATAATATCGAGGGAAAGATGTCTATGAAACAGAAAAAACGAAAACCTGGTTGGCAGAAGGGCGTGCCAAGAAAACTACAAACCCAGTCGCAATAATCGTTTCTGTGATATCTTTTAGCTTTTATTTTATTCTTTTATTTATATTTATTTATTACATATCTTTAGTTTCAAGTGGTGTATGTGTTCTTTCTTAAGTCTTTTACAACTTCAGTATTTTCTGTGTTTTTAGTTTTAAGCTTTATGTTTTGTTTGTCTTTGTACCTGAGTATTTTACAACTCTGGTGTTTCTCGTCTCTGGTATCGGAGCTTTTTACACTCCATTACCAATTGTGATATTAGGTTTAAGGTTTTGTGGTATTTGCTTTGTGATATTAGAATTAAGGTTTTGTGTTGTCTTTGTCCTAGCGACGGTGTCCTTTACAACTCCGGCGCAATATGTGATATTAGTTTCAAGGTCTTACTGTTTTTGTTCAGGCATCGGAGCCTTTTACAACTCCGATGTCACTTTTTTTGTCGTCTTAGTGTTATTTATAATTCATTATTTGTGTTCGTCTTGTTTTTAAACAATAATGGATAAACAATTAATTCAGTGGAATTGTAACGGTTGCAGAAAACACTATTATGAGCTGAAACTATTCTTGGCAACGCACACGCCTTTTTGCGTGTATTTGCAAGAGACACACTTCAAACCTGAAGACATGTTTCAGCTCCGTGGTTTTTCAGTCGTAAGAAGGGATGTTCTGCCGGATGTGCGAGCTAGGGGTGGGGTCGCCATCCTTCTGAGAGAAGACCTCCCGTACGAGGAGGTCCATCTCAGAACGAGGCTCCAGGCGCTGGCGGTTCGTATAGATCATCCCTTAAAAACCACGCTCTGCACCGTGTATCTCCCTGAATTTGATTGGATATTACAAGATATCGCCGATCTAGTCAACCAGCTCCCCTCACCATATATATATTTATTTATTACATATCTTTAGTTTCAAGTGGTGTATGTGTTCTTACTTAAGTCTTTTACAACTTCAGTATTTTCTGTGTTTTTAGTTTTAAGCTTTATGTTTTGTTTGTCTTTGTACCTGAGTATTTTACAACTCTGGTGTTTCTCGTCTCTGGTATCGGAGCTTTTTACACTCCATTACCAATTGTGATATTAGGTTTAAGGTTTTGTGGTATTTGCTTTGTGATATTAGAATTAAGGTTTTGTGTTGTCTTTGTCCTAGCGACGGTGTCCTTTACAACTCCGGCGCAATATGTGATATTAGTTTCAAGGTCTTACTGTTTTTGTTCAGGCATCGGAGCCTTTTACAACTCCGATGTAACTTTTTTTGTCGTCTTAGTGTTATTTATAATTCATTATTTGTGTTCGTCTTGTTTTTAAACAATAATGGATAAACAATTAATTCAGTGGAATTGTAACGGTTGCAGAAAACACTATTATGAGCTGAAACTATTCTTGGCAACGCACACGCCTTTTTGCGTGTATTTGCAAGAGACACACTTCAAACCTGAAGACATGTTTCAGCTCCGTGGTTTTTCAGTCGTAAGAAGGGATGTTCTGCCGGATGTGCGAGCTAGGGGTGGGGTCGCCATCCTTCTGAGAGAAGACCTCCCGTACGAGGAGGTCCATCTCAGAACGAGGCTCCAGGCGCTGGCGGTTCGTATAGATCATCCCTTAAAAACCACGCTCTGCACCGTGTATCTCCCTGAATTTGATTGGATATTACAAGATATCGCCGATCTAGTCAACCAGCTCCCCTCACCATATATACTAGTGGGCGATTTCAACGCCCACAGTTCACCATGGGGCTCCCTGAAGAGGGATCCGCGCGGTCGCTTGATCGAGGATTTTCTCGATCAGAGTGATGCGGTCCTCCTCAACACGGGATCCCCAACGCATCTTAGTGCTAGAGGGTCAGAGTTCTCGGCCATTGATCTATCTCTTTGTTCCCCCCGTTTAGCCGCAGGTCTTACGTGGCAAGTCATAGATGATATGCACGGCAGCGATTATTTCCCGATCGCTGTTAAAACCATCGTCAGACGAGTAAGACATTCTGTACCTCGGAGATGGTGTCTCGAAAAGGCAGACTGGCTTGGTTTCCAAGCCAGTCTTAACCCGCCTGAGTCACGCAGTGGCGATGTCGAGACCGCCGTGCATGACTTCACGGAACGGATTATAGAAGCAGCAAAAAGACATATCCCCATGTCTAGCGGGAGAATGGCCGGTCCACCTGTTCCATGGTGGAACCGAAATGTGAAGGTGGCAATAGAGGAGAAGAAGAGGGCATTAAATAGGTTCAGGCGAGTCCCCACCCGGGAAAACCTGATCGCTTTCAAGAGGCGGCGGGCTATAGCTCGCCGCACAATTCTTGAAAGCAAAAGATCGTCGTGGGAGAGCTACGTGTCGGCAATTACACCGACCACACGTGTAAGTGAAGTGTTGAAAAAGGTGGGTGCAATCGCTGGGAAGAAATTCCCAGCAGTAGCGCCCATCATAAAAGTCGATGGACATGAAATACACACTAGAAATAGCGGATGCAATTGTGTCTAATTTCTGCTCCGCTAGTAGCTCTCGAAACTACGATGCATCGTTCCTGGGTAAGAAGTGTAATCTCGAAGTCCCTCTGGATTTCTCCTCTAGGGGGTCCTTATGCTACAACGAAAAGTTTTCATTGGGAGAACTTGAAGAGGCACTGAAGTCAATGGGCGAGTCAAAAGCCCCAGGTCCAGACGGCATCCCATATCAGATGGTCCAACAACTCCCCTTGTGTATGAGGGGATATCTGTTGGACATCTACAACATTATATGGGATAGGGGCGTCTACCCCAGCCGAAGGAAGCTCGCAATAATATTGTGTCTTCTAAAACCTAATAAGGACCCCACAAATGTCAATAGTTACCGGCCAATTTCGTTAACCATCTGCTTAGGGAAAGTACTGGAAAGTATGGTCAACAGCCGTCTGGTATGGATGCTGGAGACAAATGGTCTCCTTGCGAAGTACCAGGCGGGTTTTAGAAAATTTCACAGCACTATAGACCAGCTAGTTTGTCTTGAGAACTCCATCTAGGATGCCTTCCTAGAGAGGAAACACCTCGCCGCGGTGTTTTTTGATCTGGAGAAGGCATATGATATGACCTGGAGATATGGAGTTCTCCAAAATTTGCATGAATGGGGTTTTAGGGGCCATATGCCCCTATTTATCCAATCGTTTATGTCAAGTCGATGTTTTAAAGTTTCTGTTGGAATACGGGATTCCCCAAGGTTCGACCATTAGTGTAACCCTTTTCCCCTGTAAAAAATGTCTTTACGTCGATAACCTAGTTATATATATGGCGGGAGATACCATCCCTGCCATCAGTTGTGAGCTTCAAGAGGTCATCGACCAGGTGAACAGTGATGCTGAGTCTAGAGGCTTTCGCTTCTCTGAAACGAAAACCTCATTTCTGTAGACTCAGACGTCCCCATCGTGACCCCGGACTGTCTCTCCGGGGTACTAGAATCCAAGTCGTGGATAGTGTCCGCTTTCAGGAGCTATGGTTCGATAGGACTCTTCTCTCCTTTAGAACCCACATAGATGAGCTGGTCCAACGCTCTAAAAAAGCGTTAAATCTCATCAAATGCTTGGCCAGCATCAACTGGGGCGCCGGGAGAGAGGTACTGCTGCAGCTCTATACAGCTCTGGTTCTGTCTAGAGTTGACTACGGCTGCGCAGTGTACTCTTCGGCTAGAAAGTCCTGGTTGAAAGCCTTAAACACTGTTCACCACGCCGGTCTTAGGTACGCCACAGGTGCTTTCCAGAAGAGTCCCACACCGAGTCTCTGCTGCGAGTCGGGTGTCCCTCCACTATCCGCACGCCGCAACCGCTTCGTATTACAATTCGCGGCGGCAATGCGTGCGAGGAGGATACACACTAACCGAAGACATTTCATTTCGACCACAGATCAGCAGAGAAAATATTCCAGAAGACCTACCGTCAGTAGGCCGGTGTGCGTCCGTGTGAATGAGCTTGTGGAGAGTCTGTAATATTAGTCTACCAAGGGTATTCGAGGTCGGATTCCTGGAGGTACCCCCTTGGCTTTTGCCAAGTGTTAGGTGTCGGCTGGATCTGACCTCAGTCAAGAAAAGCGATATGAGCCTCTATGTCTTAAGGAGCCGGTTCCTCCAACTTATCGCAGAATACCCAGACTCTCCGCGGTTGTACAGATCACGGTGTGGGCTCTGCCATCGTAATCGACGGCATCCCACGTTCGTGGTCACTCCCCGAGCCGGACAGCGTGTACACCGCCGAATTGTACGCTATTTATCAAGCTCTTCGCTACACCATCCTGAATCACCACCACAGATGTTATATTATTTGTTCCGACTCCCTTAGAGCCATCCAAAGTATATATCTATGTACACAGTGAATCCGCTGGTCCAGCTAATCCAGTCCTCGATATTCGAAATGTCCCGGATGCGAAAGATGATTATTTTCGTCTGGACTCCGGGGCATGTAGGTATCGAGGGCAACGGTTACACTTACGAGGAGAGAGGAGGTTGCCCTGTGCCGTCTTCGCATAGGGCACACCAACTTAACCTCCTCGTATCTTCTAACCGGCGACGAAGAGCCAGAATGTCCTTCCTATCATGACCGTTTGACGGTGGAGCACATTTTAGTGGAATGCCCAGCCTACGCATTACAGTGAAATAGGCTGAGGCTTGGTGGTGATCTGCGTCCATATTGGCGAATAGTAAGGGGTCCGTAGAAACATGTCTTGCTTTTCTACGTGATACATATCTTTTGAAGCGATTATAGCGATTTGTAAATGTCTTTTAAGTGTTAATTTATTATTAATTTATTTAGTGTTTCGTCTGGTTTGTGTATAGTGGCATCATAGTCCATTTACAACTGCGGTCTCACCTTTAATTTTCGTGTCCGTCTGCTCCAGAGTCCTTTTACAACTCTGGAGCACAGATTTTTGTATAGTTTTTAGGTTCCGGCATCGGCATCTCTTTACAACTCCGATGTCGTCTTATCTGTAATATTAGGTTTAGTTTGTGTCGTGTCCGCTTCAGAGCCTTTTACAACTTTGAAACACTTTTGTATATATTTTTAGGTTCCGGTATCGGGGTCTTTTTACAACCTCGATACCGTCCATCTGTGATGCTAGGTTTTTAGGTCGTGTTGTCCAGTTTTTGTAGGGTCCGGTATCGGGGTATTTTTACACCCCCGGTGTCGTCTCTTGTGATATTAGGTTTGTCCTTTTTTTGTATCAGGTCCGGCATTGGGGTCCTTTACAATCCCAATGCCGTCTTATCTGTGATAACTGGTTTCGGCATCGGGGTATTTTACAACCTCGATGTCGTCCGCTCTGTGATATTAGGTTTAAGGTGTATTTGTCCATTTAGTGTTTACGTGGTGCCAGGGTCTTTTATAACATGGGTACCGCAATATCTGTGATTTTAAGTTAAGTTTAGTTGTTTTTATTGTATATATTTTAATTTATTTTAATTAATTTATTTCTTTGATATTGATATTTTCTAACAAGAGTAAACCGCCTAATGACCTTGCAGTCGAAGCCGGTAAAGTGGGAGGGGTTTTTAGTCGGTAGTCCTTCTGTCTGGAGGGAGTCCGACACTCCGTCCGTAAATGGATTTTCCCCTCCCACAAAAAAAAAACCAGAGGTTTTTCCGCCCAAATAAAACTAATATTCCAGAAATAATTAAAGTGTTTATTTATTCAAATTCATAATAATGTAAGGACTTTAAAAATATTCTTTAAGATAATATAGGATCCAACATGATAGTATTTAGAACTCTTACATTGTTAAGAATGCTAGAAGATATTTCTTTAGTACAACGATGGCCTTATATTTAAGAGGCCATGGCACGATTAAATACCTAAACTGCTAGAAAAAATGTATAATGTTATAAAAATAATTTTTAATTACTTTCACATCCTTATGGCTGGTTTAGAATTACTTTCCTGAGTTTTTTTAGTACCTTTTTTTGTTCTAGAAGAAAGTTGTTAACGTTATACTTCATCTCTTATTCTTGATTTTAATACGTAAGTTTTTTGAAAAGAAGTTAAATTACCTGTCATTATAGACTGGTCTTAAATGCTAATTATGATCTAGTAACTGATTTCAAAATAAGTAAAACAATTAACTTTGTTGCTATCACTTTTTGGTATCACGAAGTGAAAGCCTTTTATTACTTATTTAATTAAAGCCAATGTAAAACGTATTTAAAACAACCAAGCCGTGCAAAACATCCGATTTAATCAATCACTAAAAAGTGATACCTACAAAGTTAATTGTTTTACTTTTGAATTATCAAAATGTATCACGAATTGAAAACCTCTTTAGTACCTGTTTTTCCTAAGATTAGACATTATAGATCATATTAATTAGGTGAAGATTGCATGATAATTATATTCATAATCGGTTTCTAAGTTTAAAATAATGTTTATATGACTTTCTAAATACTATGATCTGAGTTACAAAATTTATAACCCTTTAATATCATTTGAAATTAAAGATATATAGGGGAAACGTATGTAATTTTAGTTAATGGAAATGTAGTTTTTTTACAGAAATACCTATCGTAACTATATGGATTGGTTTTCTGTCTTTATTTTTGTAAAGCTAGAATGGTATGGCTTTATCAGACAGATAAAACAAGGTAAAAAGTTCATCTAACTGACCATGAAGTTTATTAAATACATGCATAACGGTGTTTTGTCAAATACCAGTCTTAATAATAAAATATTACATATTACTGTTATGAGTATTAATAATCATATATTATATTATACTGTTATAGGTATTTTACTCCCCCGTGTGTGTTCACCTTGACATGGTGGGGGAGCTTGCGTATCCAGACGATCCTAAGTGCTACAACAGCGGGAGCGGCAGCTCCCGGTAGGGGCACCCATTCTGGAAAGGACTTAGATAATGGATCTGAATAAGGACACCCTACTCAGCTGTGAGGTCGTTTCTTAGAGCTTGTACTAAAGGGTACGAAAGCCACCGGGCAGGTTATATCACTCCTGTACGTGGTCTGTCTCGTTGGCACTGAGCGAAAAAGAGTCTGGGCTTAACTGCGTGTACCAAGTAAAAGGAGAGCCACAATAAAAAAAAACTCCCAGAGCTAAGGTGGAGCAGCATATGCATATCTGCATTACTAAGGGGAAGATTAGTCTTAGTACGCGAACTCCGGATACCAGGCGACCTCCAAGCCTTCCTGTAACATGCGGGCCTTGGTACATGTGATTGTTTATTTATCTAGCTTCACTTGGGAGCAAATATGAAGTAACAAAAAATAAATTAAGGCTCTTCCCCCTCAAAAGAAAAACAACGGCAATGGAGAATTATTGGCACGGAAGAGGACTTAGTGCCTGAGACCGACAGGGAGGAACTACTCCGAGCCAGGAGTGGAGAAAAGGCTGGGCAAAGGTCCCAAGACCTCCAGACACGTAAGCCACACATAGGTGAAGCACGGGCAGCACGAAAGACCTTACTGCCTTTCGGTCCAGCGCGAAAGCAAAAGACCGAAAAACGTACCTGTTCGGACGACAGCACGTCAAAGGGTACCCCAGCAAAGCGCGTGAAATGGATTGTACAGACCTCCACAAGCGGCATGTCACCAGCCAAGCTGGAGCAGGGGCAAACCAAGACCCTTACAAGAACAACCTTGAGTGACGTCACAGAGGGGAAACAAAGTTCCCGAAAAAAGGCATTATAAAGTCAGGTTGTACAAGGACTGAAAGTTGGTTTTATGGCAAAGTATTATCCTGCTACTCTCCTGTCAGTGGAATAAATAGAGTCAACACTGGAGTGTATCATAGATCTAGTTCTAGCAACGGAGAATGCAGAAATCTTGAGATACCTTGGGCGCTACACAAGCGATCTGCATGGATCAAAATTACCTGCCGCAACGAAGCTACGGCAACGTGGCTGAAGTCGCATCAGGCAGAGATCGTCCCCTGGGAGAGTGCAGACCTAAAAGTCTTTGGAGCGAAGGAAATGCCGCACAACGATATCCTAGTGGGACATTCTCACAGAGACGGCCGCAACTGATTGCATTCCAGAATGAGTGTGATGCCTCAAGCTGGAGGGTTTTAAGAAGTGTGACCGCCGGATCCACTCAAGAGGTTACCTTCTTAGTGGATGCCAGGTCGATGGAGAAGTTAAAAGAACTCAATTAGCTCGTTGGGTATCGTTGCGGTGAAGTACAGCTTAGGCTTAGGGTAATCCGCCGTTGCAAACCGCAACTTGTTCCACAGAGGCTAATGGGAAAAACCTGGAGATTAAAGCCAAAGAAGCTGATTAGGCTTCAACGTTTAGCATGTCTAAGCATCACAGGGGCCATGCAAACGACCCCCAACTGCAGGAATGAAGGCAATCATTGGCCTCACACCGCTCCATCTAGTGGTACACAAAGAAAGAGTTGTGGCGGCCCTCCCACTACACCAGAGAAAGAAAAGACTGGGGCTTCATGGCTCTGGGTACGACATCCACATTTCTGAAGGCGGAAGTTATTGCAATTGATATCTGCGCCAGAGAATTACTGGATATGCACCTAAATAAATGACAGAAGACGCAAGCACTGGAACAATGTACCGGGCCTACGTCAGTCCAAACGACTCATAAAACTCGATTACAGCCATAAGGTGCTTCAACTCACAAGACATGAGCTAAGAATATTCACCGGACTCATGATAGGGCATTGTGCCCTCAGGTACCATTTGTGGAAAATGGGAAAAGGGAATCTGCAGATTATATGATTCGGCAGATCAAACGAAGTTACCAGGTTCATAGAGGACGTGGGGCTGCTTAGAATGTGATGGGTTAAGGGTAGAACAACAGATCTATTAGGTCGCAGTTCAAGAGAAGCTATCATACCTCACAAGTACCCCATTTAACCTAAAACTTATATGAGTATTTTAAGAATTAATTTGTATTTATTCGTAATTAATACATTAAGCTTGCAATTCATGGGGTGCTATGACGTGCAAACAAATAATAAGATTCATCATGGTTCATAATAAAATAAATTATTCCATTTCTTATGTCATATTTAAGATAATTGATACTTTTTTGATTCTTACGAATCATTATGTTCATCAAGTTACAATTGCTATTCCAAAAGTAGTACCCGTTTTTCAATAGAAGAGGAAACTCCTATATATTAACAAACATTAACGTTTTATTTGTACAGATTATACCTTAAACTAAAACCATTTGTCGTAACATGTGATGAGTTTTTGTATTTCTCTCATATTCCTCCGCCACCAGTGTATTGGGGTACGTGATTATTTTATCACACTTAATAAACACTCACATAAACAGGACAGTCAATATCAGCGAAACATTAGCACACATCCAGCGCCTACTCTATTTGTTAACGCTTCGAATGGTTCAATTATCTACTTCTTTCCTACTATTCATTGTTTATTGATACCATCTGCGTTGATTATTTCATGCTAGGTATTGAAAAAATAATCCCTCCTTCTTATGGCTATATTTGATCTGTAATACCTCTAATAAGTTAAGCCTCCGACCTTTTTTGCTAATATTGACTGATGTGTTCTCTCCCATGTTGGGTCGCGTCCTGTGATTATGCAGTGGTCCGCTAATCCCATATTTGCTGACCTGTATATAATTGGCTTCCTGTATTCGTATTGCCTTGTTTCAAATTTGTTCCTGTTTGTCCCATGAAGGAACCCTTACAATTACTCATTTGATAAATAAAGGGTTTTCAAATAGGAGCTTTCGAACTTTCCGACAGTTCATAGCCGCCATATTCTTGACTCTACACATCTCGAATTTGCTGTAATTTATTCAGTTTGTTTTACCTAATCACATTGGACGCATATAACGTTCAATAACACGTGTAAATGATATAATTGTTTTATCAAAATGTGTGTTTTGTTCGAACAACTATCCGCGCGCTTCGCCCACACAATCGTCACAATCGTGGCCACAATCGTCCTACCGCGTGGACTATTCGAAGTGTGGTAGATAAATTTGAGTCCAATGGTTTAGTAAATAATAAACCAACATCCGTAAGACGATAATATGCAAGATCTGCCGAAAACGTTGCCACTATCCGTGAGAGTGTGCAGGAGAATCCGAGGAAGTTGATTTCTTGTCGCTCATGAGAACTCGGCCTTGGCGAATTTTATATTGCGACTTGGACCTGCACCCGTGCAAAATTCAACTGACGCTTAAGATAAACGACCATAGACAACGACATGTGTTCGTTAAATGTGCTCTGGTGGAGTTGGAAACTGACCCTAATTTTCATAAAAATTAATCTTCAGCAATGAATGGATACGTTAATAAACAAAATTGTCTAATTTAGGACGATACCAATTCACACGAGATCTAAGGGCATCTAATGCATTCCGAAAAAGTCACTGCTTGCTGTGGATTTTGGGCTGGCGACATCATCGAGCTATATTTCTTTGAGAACGACGTTGGACAGGCCATCACCATCAACGGCAAGTGCTAAAGATCTTTTGTCCTGAATTGGTATGAATTGGGGCTCCAAAGTCATGTGTTTTCAACAGGACGGCGCTACGTGGCACACAGCTCATGCCACATTGGGCATTCTGCACGAGCAATTTAAGGAGCGAGATCATGTGATTTGGCCCCGTAATACTTTTTTGTGAGGTTTTCTTAGGACGCAGGTCTATGTGAATAAGCTACAAACCACAGCCGCCCTCAAAGCGAATATAACCCATGCCATCGGTCAAATTTAGTCTAATTTATGCGTTAGGGTCATTGAAAAGTACCAAAGAAGGTCCCTGTAAATAAATCGTAGTGATTTATGCTGTTGCATTCTGTATGTAGGTCAAACAGAACGAAACACCAACGGCGCTAACCTTAATATCCTGGAGTCATTGGAAATTATTAAACAGAGCCGTAATCCGTTAGTAAATCTTCTTAATGAGCAGATCGAACTAATTTTTTCACCACTTTTTAATCTGGTTCTGTCCTCTAGAGATAATCGGCCAACAACTAAAAATATTATAAATCTTATGTCACACCGATTAATTGAATTTTTGTAAAATCAAAATTTAATTAGTGTAATTCAACATGAATTCACACTGCTTTATTTCAGTATATACAGTTAATCCTGCCAACTCTTGATAATAAACAAGTAATTTGTGGTGTATTTTTAGATCTGTCAAAAACATTTGACATGATAGATCAGTCTATTTTCATCAATAAATAATACAAATACGGCATACGAGGCAATGTAACTGATTAGTTTAAATCATATTTACATTCTCGTAGCCAGTCTGTAAAAAATAATAAAGGTACTAATTAAACTATATCTGATACAGTTGAAATTGATATGGGCATTCCTCATGGTGGTATTTTGGGCCCACTTGTGTTCATTATTTCTTTAAATGATATATCAAACATAACGTCTATAAACAGTGAAATCATCTGCTATGCTGACGACAAATGTATTACCTTTGGTAAAACCTACATAGATATCAATAATATTGGTAACTGCTTTATGAAGAACTTTCAAGCTTGGTTTATACAGAATACGTAGGTTAATTCTAAATGTATATAAAACTACCACCATTTAATATAAAACCAATCAGTCCGTAAGTACGTTGAGGCATACATACAAATATATGACACTTCATTTGCAATCACAAACAGTGCCAAGTTACTCGGAATCATACTTCATGAAACGCTAACTTACAGACAGCATATTAATAATCTTGTATATAATCTTAGAATAATCTGTTATGGTTTGAAAATTCTAGCTAAAAATATACGAATGAAAATATTGTAAATACATTTTACTATGCCCATTATTATTCACACCTGAAGTATGGTATTATATTTTGGGGCAGCAGTCCAAAATCTCATTCAGTGTTAGTAGCTTAGAAATGTGCTATCATAATAATGTGTCAAATGAAACAAACTGATAGATTAGGCATATTAAGAGTTCCTGGTATCTATATATACAAATCCATCAAATTTGTATGTATTCATAGACCTATATTTTCCTCTCATAACTCTAGGCACAGCATTACACACAGGTTTCCGTCACATATATTAAAAAGGTCGAAAGAGCCAATTTATAACTGCATCAAATTTTATAATTGTCTTCCAAAAAACATTTAAATTGTGGAAGTGAAATGAAGCCCATATTATTTGAGTTATTATGTACTTTAGAACCATATAGCTCGGATAAGTTTTTAACTGGCATAAATAATATGTAGTGTAATGTAAATTGTTTGTGTGACATGTTTCCATATTTGTTCTGTATATATTTGATATTCTAATTATATAATTAAATAATTATTCTAATTGTATAATTAAAGTAACTAAACTGGAAATAAATATTATTATATTAATTGCCTGTAAAACATATAGTAATGTAATAATAATTATTATTATTATGATACACTATTTCAGATGTAATATAAAGAATATACAAAAAAATATTTGGTAATACACATAAACATGTATTATTTATTATTTGATCTAGTGCGAGAAGTGTGCCATATTTGTTGTCGATATCGTTTATAAAATCAAATAACCTATTTATTAGTAATTATTAATTGACATTATTAAATGAAGACGACACATTTTTATAATAATGGTTCTCAATTGAATGATTTATTTGTTAACGCTAAGTTAGTTGCAATTGAAATATATAGAGAACTGAATAATTGAATAATGGCCGAGGGCCGGTCACGACAAACAATTTGCAAAACCGGTTGTAATTTCAGGTTTGGAGAGTTGTCTCATTAATTTTTAATTACCCAAAAAGTGCGGGCGACATGCGCCCATTTGAATGGGCGCCCATCCGTGCCTCGCCCATCGCGTCCGTTCTCTACTCCTCTCTGCCACCTGTGGGCAATCGCGTGGGCGATTAATCACGGTCCGTTAATTGCGCCAAATTAATAAACCAAACAGCACGGGGAATTTAAATATAAAATAAGTTTACGGTGCGAGAAGGAGAGAGATAGAAATTAATAACAATACAAGCGAGTAAATACCGGGGCTCAGCCCTCGAGCCGAAAAGGGAGAGAACAGTTTCCATCATCCGTGAATGTAATTTAACATTCCATTATAAAATATACATACATATATACAGAAAGCGACGGTCGAAGAAGCAAGAACGACCGTCGTTGTTTGTTCATCTCTTATTTTAATTTGTTAATAAATCCCATGGCATTAAATTGTTTTACTTTAATTTTTTTAAATCAATTTTAAATAAGGATTAAAGAATTTTAAAATCATTTGCACTTATTAATTCAATTATGTTTTAGGCATAATTAATATGTATTTACAAATAAGCAAAGACAGGAAATGAAAATAAAAAAATAGGTGTTTTTTGCTGTTTCGTAAGTACGAATGAGATTAGGGAGCAACTTTCAAAACTATCCCTTCTCAACTTCTTGCCCAGACATAATTTAATAATTATGAATACATATTTGTGTCGCAAGACTTAGCGGAATGAGAGGCGAAGGATAGTGGAATGATGAAGAGGATGGGGAGGATGCATTAAGTCGCACTTGAATTACAGCCCTTACTAATGGCGGATAATTGCGAAAAGCTTTTTGGGAGGGTTGACAGGTTTATAAGCCCTTCCGAACACTAACTCCCAAATAACTACTGACCCAACGATGCCTTAGCATCCTCGGCGCATTCCTCAAACTTTAACAAACAAGTAATTTTTAACGTGCATTTTTCCTGCCAATTGAAACGTTCCGCTCAACATTCTGAAATTTAACTTAACTAATGTTTTCTAATTTAACTTATAGTGTCATTTTTTGAACAATTTTCCCTTTTTTTATCAATTTCAAGTTTGAAAATAATATTGTTTTATACAATATAAAAATAATAATAAGAAAGATTTAAATAATAATGCCATATGTATTGATAATAGGGCAGAAAGACCGTATGCCTATAGCCCAGACATACTAACACAATTTATCTGTTTCATATTGATTGTTATTATTGTTATGTATTATGTTTGTTCAAATAAAAATGTATGTATATATAGATATTGATAATATTTTTTACCTAAAATGAACATAAACTGCTTAAATATGGGAGAGAGTAATAATAATCTTTATTGAAAAATAGTGTTACATCTGATAATAGGACAATAACTATGCTTATTCTCTTCTTGTTTTTGTTTTTCCATTGGCTATGGATCGGTCGTGGTCTTTCATCCCGTTCTCGTACAATAAATATGATTTTCTATGTAAAATACCTATGCGCGCCCGTAATAATTTCGTTGTTGTATTATTTGTTTTACCAATCCAATTTTCATTTTTTATTTTTCTGCAGTTAATATCTGATAATATTACATAATTATTTGATTAAAAATTGAATTTGGCGAATTTCTACTAATCTGTATGTCATAAAATAAATACAATAAAGGGCCTAAGGGATATTTTTTAAATAATTTGTATTAAATTATTTCCACACTACCTTGTGTTAATAATTACACATGACATGATTATTATTATATCAAATTTATAAATAAACGCGCACTTATAAGGTTCATTAATAACTGTTATATCGTTTTAACTGCGTTATATTTTTAACACAATTTAGATGACTGCGTTTATGCAGCAACCCCTATACCGAATGGGTCCATTTTTAATTCAGCCTCGAACGTACAAATAGGTACATATGGAATAGATTTCATTAAACTGCTTAATTATATTATGGTGATAGAATCATAATGCTCATTGTTGTGTCCGAAAGTATTATTAATTATACATGAATTATATGATATTAAAAAATACAAAATAATAATTAAAAATTAAAAAGAACGATTTCTACCAATTTATTTTTAGAAATAGTAGCCAGATAATAATCGGAAGGTACTTAAGACAAGTATCGTTATTTTTATTTAGTTGCACTATATCGATTCTTGTATCTATGGAAGTACTTAGAAATGATTTTCTCTAATGTTTCTATGCGCAGATAATTAAAATGTACAATTTTCTGTATATCTCGTTTTTTTGTAACTAGTATAGCTCATATTTAATCTTAACTTAAGGAGAGACCTAGAAACAAATTTAAATTGAATAACCATACCTTCATATATTTTAATAACTGATTTTGTCATTATTACGCACTAACTTTTCTTCATTATTCTATTCACCCATTCAATATTAAACAGTAAGTAGCCTTCGTCTTAGATCGTCATATCCGGTTGCTCAAATCTCAAATAATAAGGAAGACATAATTTTTACGTATAACTATTCTATCTATTCTCCATAAATGAAAAGTTTGGATATGTTGGTGAAAATGAAAGCAAGGAAAATATGGTATATCATATGGAAGGAGTGTGGAGTTTTGTTGGTAAATGATATCCGAATGGCTTATAAATTAGATGTGTATTTCTATGAAACCAATTTTAATTAATATTCTTAAAGCAGATGGTAAAAATGCCGATTATCGGGTACAAGTGTTTTTGGAAAAGGAAATATAGTCTACAAGCAATAAAGAGATGAACGTGTGGGGATTCTAGGATAGACTAGAGAAGTAGGTGTGGAAAGTTCTTATGGATATGGGGGTTTTATCAGCAGAGGGTAATGACGTGAAAATTCATAAAATATATCGTGAAAGATGAATATAAGAATATATTTTAGGTAAGAAGTAGAAGGTACACGGGAGTCTGCGAAGTATCTGATTGTTATTAAACTAGCGAAGGAGAACAAGTTAACCTTGGTAAGAGCTAAATATGGGTCAAAATGCTTAAAAGAATTTGGCAAAGAAGTTTGATGGGACAGGAGCAGATAAATAAAGGTGTGAATAAATGGCTAGAAAATGATAAAACTGAGGGTAAAACATTTACTAAATTAGAATGGGAAAATTAAGTCAGAAGGAAATGAAGGATGACAATGTAATTGGTAATAAAACATTATATTTAAATAAAACACTTTCTTTGCTGATCAAGTTTCGATCGAGAGCTGATCAATTTCAAACTTAAGGTAAATTAAATACATTGAAAACACGTATTTATATATAATTAAATATGAAGAATACAAGGTTAACTTGGTCGTTAATAATGTAGTTGTCCGGACTAGTTTTGGCTCTGTGAATTACTAACGCCTCAAGTAAATCCTTTTTAAGTCCTTTGTCGGTGAAGTGCATGATCTCGAGAACATATTCATCAAGAGAATGTTGGTTCTCAATTAAATGGTTCGCGAAAGTTTAATTTGTTTGTATCAGTAAGTGAACGCCTCAACAATTAATCAATTATAAAATTATATGTTATTATGCCAATAAATGTCTAATTTGGTTTTATTCATTTAGACCATCTGACTGTATGTGTATAGTTATTGTTCTTGTCTTGTTTGTTTTAGGGATTCTGCATACCTAATTCGAATGCAGTTTGGAGGAAACTCTTTATGACCTTTTTAACCGATACTTCTGCAGTTGTTAATTATTTGTTTGTTTCCTTGGTTATATCCAATGAATGGTTTAGAAGCATCTTTATTTATCTTTACTTTAAATCAGTCAAGTGCAATGTTCATAATTAAAGAATCATCTTGTTCCCTTAAATGTTAAGAACTGTAAGAGGTGGCTAAGAGCAGCATGGCATAAAAATTATCTTCTACGTAGATATTTATAGGAACCTTCACTGACTTTACTATTGCAAATAAATTTATAGTTTCTTAATGACCTTTCTAGGGTTGTCTAATAGTTTCTTATATCCATTTAGGATTTATGATAATAAAAACATGTTCAATACTACTATAGATATCCAATACAAATTTTTCATCTGGTAATGCATAACTTGAGATTTGGAGGTAACTGTATTATTTAGATTTTAGTTTATTTTTTGACATTCCTGAATATATGAGAATAGTTCAATAATTAATGCAGCATATTTATTTTTCACGGCCTCGTTTGGTTGTAAAACCTGAACCGTTTCGTGTGGAACATCATTCACTATTCTAGCTTCGTCCCGTATAGTTTAATTGGTTTTCGATAAAATGGCATCTGTAAAGGAGGTGCGTTCCAAACATCGGGAAATAATTGCGTTTCTTTTGGGGGCAAACCAGGGCATCTCAGATATTCATAGGCACTTGCAGAATGCTTGCGGAGATCTGGCAGTGGAAAAAACCACGGTGAGTCGTTGGGCAATGCGTATGTCATCATCGCCGCAAGGTCAAGCAAAACCCTGTTTCCCGCTTGCCGGCCGGCCGTGCACAGCTGGCGCCTTACCCACTCCCCTACCAAGAAAAAGTTTAAAGCCATACTCTCACATGGTAAAGCCATGGTTACGTCTTCTACGTCATGGTCAAACGATCAACTGAAGTGTATTGTGTTATTCTTCGAACATTGAAGAAACGACTTCAACGTGTTCGTAAGCACAAAAAGCCAAACGAACTTCTCTTTCTCCATGAAAACACCTCACACAAGTCTTCGCACCCGAGAGGAACTCACAAAACGTTGTTCTCGCACCTCGCACCGTCCGATAAATAAACATCTCAATCCGCGATATAAACCCGTGTACTGGTACCTTGCAGGCATACATAAAGCCGTAGCATTGAATGGAGATTACGTTGAAAAATAGTTCTGTAGCGAAAAGATTAGGGAATAACAAGGTCTATTTGAATGATGAATAAAACAACACTTTTTTCAGAAAGAAAAAATGTATTGCATTATATATTGAACCCCTTTATAATAAAAATCCAATATCTATTAGTAATTAGGGAATAAATGAAAGAGAGTGTTCCAATGTATATTTAGTTAAAATTAAATTCTTAAGATGATAGCCTTTGAATAATTACCCCATCACAATTACATCATTGAGGTAGACCAGATAGGTCTTCGAGGATAGTTCTTTTGATCCTTCTTTTTTTTTAGATGTCTCAGACATATTACATAAATCAAACGACCTGACATTGAATTGCTTAATTCGACAAAATGGTGGTGACAAAATATGCTTTTCACAGATCGGAAAATATTTTTGTAAAACCTTCTTTAAGATAAAATTGTTCCTTTCTAGTTAATAATATTAAGTTGATGGCAAAAACACAGAAGAAAGTCGATCGACCCCCTTTCTTTACTCTTTCTGCTTAATAGTTCAAGCTTTTTTGAGTTGAACGATTATGGTACTTTCTTCTTTTAAATATTATATACAGTATCTCGTTGGAAGGGAAGTTGCTAGACCATGGATTCCTGGGATTAAAATATATTGAACCTAACAATATATGGCCCAGCCATTTACTCACATTAATTGGACCACCTGTATACATAGCTATTTGAAATAAAATTCTCTCATTTATTACATTTACATGACTGAAATTAGAGGTGTTAATAGGTATTAGCTTTTATAGAGTAGATAACACCCTTTTCTGTTCCATAATTTTCTGTCATCCTTCTTGGTATCGATGAAGCAGGCGAAAAATATTCCAGTAGTATTTATTATTATAAATAGTACGATTTTATTAATGTGGACAAGAGTTCTGCTTATAACTATTACTCGTCCTTTATTAGTACCATCGCCAATGAGTTCAAAAATTACAGAATGAACTCATCTTATATATTAGCTACTATAAAATAGTATTAAAATAATGCTAATTGTAATCGTTAATTTGACGTTGCTTTGAATTTTATACGAGCTTACTTCGGAATTTTCATGTAGTTCTAATATTTTACATGTTAAGTTGTATGATGTGACAAAGGCCCTGGCTCAGCTTTTTGGCTATTAGTCTTTATATATTTATCCAAGAAGCTTCTTTCATGAAGCGCTCCTCCTGTACCTTAGCAGCATTTATTGCGACCAACTATATGAATTTGGTGTCGCTCTAACCTTTTCTCCTACACCCTAAAAGGCCGTGTCATGTTTACCTTTCGTCTGGCTTCCGCGGCACGTTCGTACCCAAATAGGCTTTTTGACCATCACATATCAAGCAGTATTTGTTTGTTATTTGTTATTATTCTTTGGATAACCTGTTAACATAATACATGAATAGATACATACATAAAAAATACAATAAATTTTGAGCACAGGAATCGCAGGCGGACTTCATTCTTCAGAATGTTCTTCCAGTCAGACCCTGATGGAATGTTCCATATACTCCAGAATTTCTTCCGATTGTTTCTACAACTGTAGATATTAGTTATTTTAATTTATACTTAATATAATTAGTAGTACTAATAGCCCTGTATTTGGGTTTAATTTTTCCAACCACTCATTTGAACCTACTGTATCTCTGTTTGACTCTAACCTCTTCCAAGATATAGCTTTACAATTGACGGTAATATGGCCGTAGAGTCTGTTCGAATAATCGGGCTTTGCGAGTTTAGGGGTTATTAAACAACCCTATTTTTAGGTTCCCTTTGTATGGTCTAGTTCAGCTATTCTCAACCGCTGGTCCGGCGGACCATCAGTGGTCCGCGGAGAAATTTTACTGGTCCGCGAACATTTCTCCTATAGCTAAAAAAATTACTTAATTTAATTCTACGTATTGTATGATTAGTTAAGCACACAAGATAAATTCCCAAACTGCTTACAGGTGAAATTCGCATCGTTGATAGTAATGTTTTTGCAGCGTCCACATTTTCTTACCAATCGCTGCTGATTTACGTTCTGCGTAATCAGACGCACTCAGGAAATCGTTCATATAAAGAAATAAAGAAATGCTTGTTTGTGACAAAATACATGTAAATAATGACAGAATAGATCGAGGATTAGTACGAGTCGGTCGAAGTTTTATTTTTTCACCGGTCAATATTCTGAAAGCTTATTTTGGTACTTTGATTCCGCGTACATCAAATTCCAAGTCTTACGTTCGCCTTCGTTAGCACCTGCCAGTACGCGCAAACTATTCGTCAAGTTCACGGTCGCTTTATCATTGTAAATTGTGCTGTGATCTGGGCTCTGAGGTGTGTTTAATTTATATGGAACATTATAATAATTATACGTGTGTTTAACTGGATTGAACTAATTTAAAAGTAAGTTTATTTCTTCTTTTTATACTTATACTTACATAAAACGCTAATTTAAAATGTTTTTAACCTTAGTAATATGAACCGCAGAGAAGGCACGCTGTTTAGTTTTTTTAATACCAGTTCAACTTCTCAAAGAAATGACCACGAAACAGGACATTCTCCAGCAAAAAAGAAGAAACCAATTATCAGACACTACAATCCTGAATATTTAAAATATGGTTTTATTCTTTGGCCAAAATCTACGGAAGAAGATGTACGTCCGATGCGTATCATTTGTCACGAAGTTCTAGCAAATGATGCTATGAAACCATAAAAAATGTTACGACATATGAAGGCTATACATTCTGAGCTGGAAAATAAACCGCGTGAATATTTTGAGCGTAGGAAACAAGAATTAGAATTACAAACAAAAACATTTAAACAAAATTTTATTCAGAACAAGTCATTACTAAAATGCTCGTACTTAGTTGCCCTTAGAATTGCTAAAACCAAAAAATCATTTACCACTCTGGAAAATTTAATAAAACCAGTTTTAATGGACGTTTGTTTAGAGATGTTTGGACAATCTGCTGTTGATAAAATCAAATCGATTCCCTTATCAAATGATACTATAAGAAGAAGAATTGAAAAATTATCAGGAAATTTGGAATATCAGTTAATACAAAAAATAAAGGAATCAACTCTTTATGCAATTCAATTTGACGAATCATGCGATGTCGCCAAAAAAGCCATATTAATTTGCTACGTTAGATATATTGATTTTATTTTGGAGGAAATAAAAGAAGAATTCTTGTGTTGTATAGAATTGGTTTCATATACAACAAGTAATGAGATTTTTAACGCACTTAATTCTTATATTATTACACATTCTTTAGAATGGAAAAATTGCGTAGGTGTATGCACCGATGGAGCGGCTAGTATGGTTGGCAGACATACTGGTGTGACTAAAAGAATACAGCAAGCAGTTAATTCTGATTTATTAATGACTCACTGCATAATTCACAGACAACATTTAGCTGCGAAAAGTTTATCACCCGAGTTAAATGAGGTTTTAGCGGAATCTATAAAAATTATTAATTTTATTAAAAATAGCGATTTAAACTGCAGGTTATTCGCAATATTTTGTCAGGAGGTTGGTGCAGAACACGAACAATTATTACTTTACACTGAAGTTCGATGGCTCTCTCGGGGTAAAATTTTAACCAGACTTTATGAATTACGAATGGAAGTAGAAATATTTCTAAGAAAAAAAAAATAATCCTTTAAGTATGCATTTGGCTAATATAGAATGGGTTGCAAAACTAGCATATTTAATTGATATTTTCTCATATATAAACGATTTAAATTTAAGTTTACAAGGAACTTCGATAAATGTGTTTCATTTATTTAATAAAATTGACGGATTTATGAAAAAAATTAACTTCTGGGTGGCTAAAGTAAATGACAATAGCATTGATATTTTTATTAATTATTTTGATTTTGGTAATATGCAACAAGATTTAAACCTAACGAAATTAAATACAATCATTGGGCAACACTTACAATCTTTAAATATTAGTTTCGAAAAATATTTCCCATCTGAAAAAACCACGTGTGAAAGAAACGTGTGGATAACAAACCCTTTTATAACATATGACAATAGTAAGTTAAATTTAAGTGACAAAGAATATGGATCCCTCCTTGAAATTAATGCAGATATTATGTTAAAAGCTAGTTTTTCAACCATGTCCATAGAAAATTTTTTGGATCAAAGTAAAAAACGAATATCCATCTCTATACCAGAAAGCAATGAAAATGTTAATCCCTTTCGCAACTACATGTTTATGTGAATCGGGATTTTCGGCTGAGCTTGTCTAATTTGGAACCAAAAATTGACACATTGATTGAAGAAGAGCTGCAGCAATCTTCTCATTAACAATATGTTCAATAAATTGTGCTTGTCATTATTGTTATAAATTCCGCTAGTTTTTGTTCTATTTTTCCTAAAGATTTATCTATTTTTTTTATAATTTTTCTGAACACTTTGTTCCTATTGGTTTAGTTATTGGTAATCGTAAGAATTAAATTTATTGTTGTGTTCCAATAACCATGACTTTGTGATTTTTTTGCAATGTTCTGAATTTTTTATAATTATATTTCTATAATTTAAACATTACTGTAAGCAAATGATAATAAAAATGTTACAATTAACTTACGTAGCAGTTCTTTATATATATACCTTGTAAAAATTTGTTCGTAAAATAACACTGGTCCGCAATTTTTTTTAACAAATTCTACTGGTCCGCGGGCCAAAAAAGGTTGAGAAACCCTGGTCTAGTTCATTGGATACACAAAAGTGAATTGACACTAGCTCAAATTTTCACTCATTTTTAAAAGAATGTTAAAAAGTAGAAATAACGCTTCGAATAAATACTGGCGGGTAAATTTACTCCAAAAACTTATCCGATCTTTCATCAGAAAATAAAATGTTTAAAGTTTTAGCTCAAAATATAAAGCGGTTGGACAGACATAAATACACAGATACAACTTGTTTTTTTAAACTAAAATTGCTAAAATCATTTATAGGGACCCTAAAACTGATTTAAAAACAATTATAAGAAATTTTCAAAATCGCAATACTCTTTCGTATTTTGCACAGTGAAAAAGTATAATTCGCCATCTTCTGTATACAGAGTGTAAAAATTATTTAATTATATTATTACTATAAAAATATTGACGTCCAATTGGATGTTCGTCACAACATGCAGAGTGTTTCTAAAAATTGTAACATTTTAAAGATAAAACTTAAACTGCGACATGAAGCTGCGGTATCTAAATGCGCCAACACATTTTATCCGCATCCATGATAAGGTATGACCACTTACCGCCGCCAATCTTCTTCCGCCATATATGGGCGAAGTGGGCGAATTAGCAGCTTCAATCGCTTTACTAAACTCTTTCGTTTATAATAATCCGTTTCCCCATCTTATAGCTGGAGCAATATGATGGTCTAGTACTGGTCTAGCTGCGGAATTATCTGAATGTATATAAACATCCAGCTCTGACGGCCCGAAATTTGCCGGACCTAATTAACCTCCTTGCCAAATGTAGACTTTTCCACTTCTTGAGCGATAAAAGTAGAGCAAATCGCCTAATTACCTTCTTGTGTATCTGGAGAAACTTGACTTTGTTTTTTATTTAACAAAAATCACTGTACTGCGAGAAGTTGCAGAACCTTCACTTCGTCTGTCGTAGTACTTCTGTATAACACTACCAGACCAACTGTGCTGATTTGCTTCTCTACCCTGCATACAATTCGGCAGTGTCTCGACGTACATTTGTTACAATGATCGACATACTGTCATCGTTTTACTCTGCCTTTGTTGGAACTTGCATCATACATTACTTCACGTTAAAAGCTCCTGCAATTTAAAAACAAGCACCTACCTCTTCTATACCCGTACACCGATGCTGAGGCGGTGGCTACAAACCTCGAGTCTGTCGCCCGCTACTCTGGCCATCATAAATACTGAGAGTATTGCGTTTAATGGCATTTAAAATACTGCCATCTACAGATATATACCAGTGCTATACCTTTAAAATTGAGTAGAAAGAATATTTTATTATTTAACATATACTCATTTAGCTTAGCTCTTAGACAGTCTATATGTTGAAAATATAAACTTATTTTAGACGCATTTTTACCTTATTTATTATTAAAACAAAAATTTTCTTATATTTATAATTAATTATCTAAGAGAAATAGAAAATTCCCTATGAATTTTATTAATACAAAATGATTTTTCTACTAGATCAATAAAGTGGAACCGTAAAAGGGTTAATTTCAAAAAAGTCTATAATTCTATTCTAATGTTATAAAAATCGCTTTTATAATATTTTATAATTTCAATAATAATTTTTATATTATTTTCATTTGTATCATAAATTTTTATATATGTTTCCTTATTATGTATGTATTCTTGAGTTATGTGAAGATTATATTAATAATAAAAACGTGGTTAAATTCCTTTCTTCTTCTTTCCTTAAAATAAATATTTCTTTGTTATGAACTTTTAAAATTTGCCGAACCTATCAAATATGCAGTTATGTTAAAACACTAAAAATAGTTTTAAGCTTTCACATTTGTTTCATACTCACTACTCCTAACTATAATTATAAGACTGTAGATATTTGTATTTTTTTGATTTTGTATTCAGTTAGTAAAATAATAGTAGTTATGGGAATATTTAATTCTTTATTATTAATACTTCAAGACTATATTTTAAGATGAGATTTCTAAATAACAAAAATTAATTGAATAGTGTTATATCTTTCTGTATTGTAAATGAATCTAAGTAACAAAATTATAAAATAAAATTGGAAAGAATAGCCATTTTGAAATAAATGTATTTTGTTCTTAATTGGTTGGTTTTTATAATTAAATAAAGGCAGATTATTATTTTAATCATATTAGAAAGAAATATAAATTCCGTACAAATTATTATTATATAATATTAAATGCTGTATTGTTGTAAGTATTTAAAATAAGGGTAATGAAAAATTCTGTTCGGTTTCAGAGTGGAGGGGAAATTTATAATTCACTTTAGGAGAGGAAATTGACCTAATAAGGTTATTTCTTTCATCTCATAAATCAGGAAGTTTAGACAATTGCAGAAGGGATTTTCCCGCGCGATACAATTGCAGGATTTTTCTTTATCTCCAGTATTTTATGTGGGGGTGGAGGGGTGCACTCACACACATACACAGACACCGAACAAATTGCCAAACATCAAAAGCTTTGGACGTTAGAGCGCAACAAAGGCTCGCGGAAAAATTGCTACGCCGCTGCCGAGACGTAGATTTAGAAAACACTTTCGGAATACGTAACAAAGCGAATTACTCTTCAACAGAACAAGTCGACAAATGGAAATGTTAGGTAATGACGCTGAAGGGATGAGAATGGAAAGGGAGGAGAGCGTCTTGAGTTGGATACAATTTCATCTAAACGATTTCGAATGGGGATTTGCATTAAAATCATTCATTGTCATGCTACACCTT
The DNA here is from genome assembly GCA_963969525.1 of Ontholestes murinus. Classification (NCBI taxonomy): domain Eukaryota; kingdom Metazoa; phylum Arthropoda; class Insecta; order Coleoptera; family Staphylinidae; genus Ontholestes; species Ontholestes murinus. The sequence goes on from OZ018395.1 coordinate 39,367,122, forward strand.
GGAGCTGCTTGGGTACTCGCAAAGACCCATAAGACCGTATCGGCTTCCGACTTTGTATTCTTTGCATATAAACAAGTAGTTAAAAAAAACTGGTAATATAAAATCTATTCAACTCAGCATCCTCGATTTAAAATAGTGAATTAAATTGAAATTCACAGCGAAATTAGTGTTATTTCAAATTAAATAATACATTAATAATTTATCACATATTTATGTTAAAACATGTGAAGTTTATAATTTTAAACAAGATATCTTGAATTTTCAGGATTTTAGTGAAATTATTTACATTAACGTAAATAATTAAATAGAAAAAAACAGAAATAATATCGTACATTAAAATGCTTAAAACAGATTTACATATCTTTAATTACTCTCATGTAATTAATTAAATGTAGTATACTTGCGGCAATATTAATAATTAGTTAATTTTTGCTTGGAGCTTTTGTTCGAAATGAAGTGAACGTGTGTACACACTTTCGAGCTGCTGGAAGCGATAATCAGGTCAGAGGTTGAACTTGGCACTTGCCCAAGAGAGGAGCTTTCAATGAGCGTCCTTCACATGCTTCCCACAGCGGCCCAGAAAAAGCGCCGCAAAAAGTGACAGAGGAGAGTAATTGATCAAATAAATTATGTATAGGGGGCGTGGGACTATTGTCGGCGACATTTGATTAATCGTCGCACAAATAGATTTTCCCTATTTTTAACAGCAACAAATAATATCATCCATTCTCTCCCAAAAATTTATTCCACCCCTTTCACTACACAACAACTTCATCGCACAATGTTTGCTAATGTCACAAGTATTGTATTAAACAGTCTTTCATAATTTACGTTATCGAGTAAATTATGAAGTATGTTAGACTTAATAATTATTTCTTCATAATTTCAACTAACTTGATATATCATTACACAATTATCACCCAGGTTCCATCTACCTGACTAAGCCACTGTGTCGTAAAACATTGTTGTCGAATAACAAAAACCATATACTGTGTCAGTATTTTATTAAGTAAAATTATTTAATTTGCCGTAAGTAATGTGTTCATGTATAATTTATATACTCAAGAATATTAATGAGCCCGCAATTAACCCTCGTGCCACACATGTTTAGTACTATATTTTACACCTAGTACACTTATGGTTATACATGTTAAAACGATATTATTTAGTTATAAGTTTAGATAGTCCATATCAACATATGGACTATCTAAACTTATATTGTATTACGTGGATTTTTTTTAGTTTTAAACACACTAAGGACATTTCTTCTTCGACTGGTTTATTTATTAAATTCGCAAAATTTTGAGATCCTGTATTATTTTTAATTTAATTTATGGAATAAAATCGTATTTTGTATCTTGTCGTAGTACAGTACTAACGTATTTGTGACTTCCATGCATCAGTTATATTTCTATAATTATTTGTTTTTTTAATATTTTATAAGCTATAGAATGAAAACCTTTTGCTTTCATTTTAGATTTCTCATATAGAAAATCCTCTTATTTTTTTTTTTTTACAATTCTAATATAAATTCTTTTTCATAGAAAATCACATATCCGATATTTCCCGACTATCACCTCAAAACTCCTCAATGTATGTATGTAGAGTACAACTTTTTGGATAACCCTACATTACAATTAAAAAGGGACTGATTGTTTATTTATTCCTATTTTTAACATTTATATATTTGTGTAATATAAAGCTTTTATCTTTATTGTTTTAAATATTTTAACTACGTTAACTATTAAGGTTAAAAACTATAGTAGCGATAAAAATATATTTGATTACTAGAACTATTTAATCATAAGCGACGTAGTTTCAAATACACTTTATTTATAATGTGTACAGTATATTAAGTTCCATATTACACTTGTATTTGTGTTATGTGTGTTATTTAATCTATGTAGTACTGTATCAGAAGCTGGAAGATTATTTATCATCAGATGAAAAAAAAATGTGTATAGTTGTGTCTGTGTGCGTGGATATATGGTATGGACTTATCATATTTTGTCAATAAAGGGTGTGCCATGGGAAACGGTCGTTCTACAAATGAACGGTTCTTCTCTATTTTAGGGTATTATTGTATTGGCAGAAATACGTAGGTCAGAACATGCAGTTTCAGTTAACTACGTACGAAAAATAATAATCATTAAGATGTTGTTCATTTTCAAGTTAACAAATGTCGAAAGTTAGATTCCACTCTCTCCAATAGTTGACGATCGATCTAAGCGATGTTTTGCTCTATCGCTTGTCGCAGTTCGGCATGTGTACGAGGTTTGGTTCATACACACAAGACTTTAGATACCCCCACAAAAAAATATTACATTCAAAGGTCTGGAGAGCAAGAGTACCCTGCTAATCACCGAATCTGGAGATAATGCGATTAGGGAATATTTGTCTAACAGCAGCGACGACACTCAGGCAGTGTGGTAGCTCTATCCTCCTTTGTAGATTAATTCGTCGTCCTCTCAGCTCAGATCTCAAGAAGTTGTTCATGCAATGATTAGTTATCACTGTCGTAAGGTTCGCTTTTTCCTCAAAAAAGTAGGGCCTTATGACATCAAACTTCTGAACGACTTGAAGGACTTAAAAGATCGCTTCTGTTGCCCAAGCATTTTAGGGGCTCGCAGACTTAGATAAGCCTGTTTCAAGCTACTGAAACTTATTTACTTATTTTCAAGTCTGTAGATACTAAAGGAACCATTATTTATACATACATATATACAATACAACTACAAGCATAGAAAATGATACATTAACCTTAAAATATATACCGAAACTAAATACTAGTAGTATTTACGACATGGTGTTCTGCAATTTCAGCTGTCGTAACGGTGAACAGATGGGCTGTCTCAGAATGGACCCTACATGAAGCCTCCTGGGTTTTAAGGATCGCTTCTATTGCCGAAGCATTTTTTGAGGCTCGCCAGCATGACAGACGAGCTTCAAGCTAATGAAACTTAATACCCTACCCATCTTCTCTCTCAGTGGAACAAGGTCAGTCGCACTAGGGCTTCGACATCTACTATCTACCTACTTCTAATGACTAGCAGAATTTCAGCAGAGCCTATTACTTCTGCACATCTGGGAAATGGCAGGTCCAGGATGCTGTCGCATACCATATTTCTTACTGTTGAAGCGCAGGACAGGTTTTTGAGTGTCATTATCAGCTACAGTTCAGGTATTCGTGGTCCCATCTCCAACTACCAACATCACCCCCTGGTTATCAACGATGACGGCTAGGGTGTAGGAGGGAGAGACTATACCTTCAGTGCCGTTACTATTGATTTTCAGGGGTCCTTCATTTGTTTCTACTCTACTTGCCACCTTATTAAGTGTCTTGACGGCAGGCCGTCTCTTTTCCAGCTGTGCAGCATGTCCCTTATTAGACAATTAAGTAGATTGGCCTCTGCACTTAAAAGATGCAGTAGTAACTTTCCCCACCCTTTTTTGACAACATGGCCGGCATTCTATTAACAAAATAATGTCGATATTTAGAAAAATATCGAGGTAATTACGGTAAAGAAATATAAAACGTAGCTTCTCAAACGGACTCTTATATCTTTTGCGATAAAAATTTTCTTCTTGGTCCCAATGTAGATCCAGGATAACAATAACATGTCATATACAGTTATTAACCAGTAAGTTCGCATTGTTCATACTTCTTAGTTTTTTCTACTTCATTCGTTTTATTATATTATACGATTGCGGATATAGCTGTAGTCCTTTTTGTTGTTAAACATTTTACATATCTCTTGGGAAAAATTAAATTAAAAATGTCTTTCTTTGTCCGAATACAGGTACAGAGTAAATCCGAAACATAAGTACTTATTAAACGGTACCTTCGCGTTTGATTACGTTTCCTAATTTGGTAAATAAATAAATAATATATAAATAAATATCTAAAATGTCTCGACCCATTTACTTAAGTAATCTATTAATACGATGTCGTAGTTGATTCCTTAGTGAATTTTGGAAAATAATTCTGAGATGCATTCAGATGTGCGGCTAAGGTTCTATTAAGTCTCCTTTTTCCTTATGGATAGTTGCTAGCAGCAATTTTTTTTAACTCCTTCGCGTCTATTTTACAGTTCACTAAGTAAAAACTCTCTCATAATTTGTCAAGTATGAATCTTCTCCATCACTTCAATTAAAAGTTAAATTAAACAATTATTCCGTAGAAGTGTACCTTTAAATCTTTCAGTATAGTATTTTTTGTAATTTTTTCATTAAGGTTTAAACTAAAAGTCAATTACCTTATTGTTGTATCTAGTTGGAGAGAAAATAATAAATTAAATCTGAAACAAACGAACTTATTTTTATATTAAACTGAGATAGTTTAAAATTATTTCAGTTTAAAAATATTTGACCACCTGTTAAGTGACCCTCTTGAAAGCGGCAGGTGGGTTACATAAACCTAGTATGATATTAAATTGTCATGATTTGTTTATATTGTAAATGTTGTCTGCTCTTGATAGTGAAAAGTTACCTTTGTTTGCTTATATACGTTGTTAGCATTAAGTCATAGATTCAGCTAATGCACCAAAAGTATCATCGATTCAGAATAGTGAATAAGTTGTTATTTTACTTGAAATGTTTAGTTGGTGATAACAAATATAAAAATAAATTTAATAATTCTTTGTCACTACCAAGTCGACCGACGATGCCCTCTCTCCATTTCCTGTATGATTCTATTTATTTCTTCCCCCTTTTCCCTTGACAACTTTATGCCATCTGTCTAATTTCCCGAGCATTTTCAGTATTAATTTTATGTTAATCAATATTTGTCCGCTATTTTTGTTCAGTATTAAATAAAACCTGGCATTTTATAATCAAATCTTTAATTTATTGTTTTTGGAAAATCTTAGGAATTCATCAGGTTCATTTAAAAAAATCGGCATCTTGTATCAGTTACTATATACTATAATAATTATTGAATTATATAAAAGTAATATAATAATCGAAGCAACATTAGTTTTAGTGTATTTATTTCTGTCAATTAAACTACATGTATTTTAATTTTCTTTAAAATTAAAGGTTTTTGAGTGAAAATTGAAAAAGAAATATATTTATGGTGATTTAATTGTAATGAACTGACAAACCGTTAATAATTTAAGATCTCATAAGTACAGCTTTAATATATAATTTGATTAAATAAACAATTATTAAAATAGATAGGAGACGGGGAAATAGTTGTTTTAATAAGTGATTTTTATGTAGTCTTGCTAAGAGTCATTGTTCTAAATTTACGAACTACAGGTCGTAAAATAGTTGCAGCAGCAAGAATTTCCGTTCATCTATAAAAAGAAACAAGTTGGCGTAATGTAAAAAGTACACTTGTTTAAAGTCTTTCTTATCAACCGACGGCTTTCCTTTTCTTGTATCGACATTTTTCAATATTTACCGCAAAGTTGTTCTTCTTAGACTAAGAACACTTTATATTTTTAGTAAGTTTTTATATTGTATGTTGTTTCTGCGACCAATCATTTATTCGAATACCAGCATATCTTTAATGATAATTTTGAAATTTTGCACGTTTGTAGAAAAGCCGAAAGGTAAAGTTGTTGGAAAAATTAGAAATTAATAAATATAATAAAAAAGGTTTTCTATTAAATGATAAAATATAAGTTAATTCTCCTTTAATTAATATGTAAATACTTAAATAAGTATTTATAGCTCTAATAGTATATAAGCTTTAATTTGTAATTTGTTAAATTAGTATTCATCTTCCTGATGAAGCAACTGTGTGGCGGAACATGTTGCAGTGTTCAACAATAAATGTGAAACCCTCTTAACTGCGTTTCAATGTGTTATGGAGTTTCATTATGTATCCACATCGTCAATTCAATATCAGTTCATATATTAATATAGTTGATCGTGTGTTGTAAATGATAATAGTATATTGTATAATGAGCATATAATAATACTCATTGTCCGCGAGTATGAAACTTAGTGTATAGTTCGCATACACTCACACACTCGTATGAATTGCAAATTTCATACTCATGGGCAATGAGTATCATTGTATGCTCATTATACAATATACTGCATATTAAAAATTATCTGTTGATACAAAATGATAATTTTTAATTTTTTTAATGAATACCTAATTTTCTTATTTTAATCAAAACTCAAATTTATTTATTGGACTTTCTTCATACAACTATCGAAAACTATTTATTCGATTTCTCTGGAACTAGTTTCTTTTGAACCCTTTTTCTAATAAATCGGTTTACTTCTTGTCTCGTGTAAAATTGCGTTAGGTAGGATTTAAAAAATTATATAAAACATACCTTGAGGTAGGCTGATTGTGCGTTTAGTTTTGTTAAAAAAATAATTTATCCATATCTTATATCCGCATTCAACAGCTTTGTGGATAGGAGGGGTTGTATTTTTCGTTTTACTGATAATACTGATAAGTGGGCTGGACTCACCTTCTGTTTTTGTTTGCACTACGTGTCTTTTCTTAGTAATATTTTTAAAATTACCTGTAGATTATATATATATATATATTGATGAAATACTATAAAGTAATTAATATGCTTAGTCATTAAATAACTACTTCCAGCTTTCAAAATCTTACTCTTTACTTCATCATTTTATATTAATTCTATGATTTTTATTATTATTAAAATCGCAACTCAGTAAATTTTACGCTTCCAAGAGAAAATTATCTGAAATTGTATTTTAAGCCTGACAATGCGATATTTTGTATTAGAGCCTTTTGGAAATAATTTGACAATAATATTCCAGGCGGACAGAATGGAAATTCCCAGTCGCCATTAAATTTGATGGTTTGTCGTAACGAGGTGTGTCTCTGTTTGTGTCTTATTCGGTGAATTCTCAATTCGTAGCATACGTTCCCGCAGGCAGATGTGTCCAATTGCATTGCTGCCAACAACAAAACCTAATAATGGCAGAGGACGTTCGTGTGTATCGGTGATTGCACGTGCGCCCTCAGCATCCTCGGTTCGCTTCAGTAATAACGATTCGAATCTAATGTCTGTCCATTAACATATCACATATTCTTCCTGGGTAATATTCATTTTATGAATTTTTCGTAGAAACAGTTTTTTTAAATAAATAAAAATCAAAAAGTTGGTATAAATTGCAATAAAAATACTTATTCTATGTAGTTTAATTTACATTTAACTACAATGTGAATAAATAATTGCCAGTTGACTAAAACTCGAACTGAAAGAACAAAAATGAATGGGAAAACATGAAACCATAATTAGTGAAAGCAATTCTAAAAGTGTCAAGTTGATTTTCGTGTGTATAACAAGTAATTTCAAGCCGACATTGAGGTTACTCATTATGAATCACGATTAATCATAATAAATCAGTCAGTGGCATTGCATATTTAATTCGCATGCAATTTTCCGATCCGCCGATAATTAAAATTTCAATTACAATGGCCATCGACCGCACATAACTGAAACACCCACCCGAAATTATTTAGTAATTATGCAAATACATTCTCCTTCCTTTCTTCTACATACCATATTTTAAGCAGTCGAAATATATATGTCATAGCAAAAAGGATTGCTTTAATAAATTATAATTTCTTCTTTTAATTGCATGTACACCATAGATTTTAGTGTTATATTATACATGATACGTTTTTTTTAGGTAACTGTAACAAAATTAAAAATTGTTTAAATTCGATTGCAAGAAATTGTCTGTTCAATAATATTCGCATCGTTATACGGAACGAGGGATTCAATTAAGTTAATAACGAAAAATTGGCGTATCGAAATTCGCTGCCTTAACTGCGCAAATTGCAAAAATTACTCTCTGATGCCGCGCATACAAATTATACACCGATTTCGGAAAATACAACTAAAAAAGAAATGTACAACAACGAGAAAACTGTAGAAAAATTGGCGCAACGATGTGCAAAGAAACCGCACCGCTTGTAAATTATTATTTTTAACATCGGCATCTCAGCTCTTGATGATTCACGTGATTATACGCATTACCGGACATATTATACCTTAAGGATCATGGAAATGTAGTTTAAATTGATTACAGCGAGGCAAAAAGGTATTCAATTTAATAAAAAAGAAATAGTTATTTAAGCGCTTTGCCTCGTTAAGTAAAATCGGAAAGTAATTGAAAAAGACCTAAGGTTATAGCATTTAAATTTACTTCCTAATAGCTACTTTTAGCAACACAATTCTAAAGCTATGAAGATCGGCAAGTGTTCATTCCTGTGCGAATTTTATAATTAATATTTAAAGTTAAATTTGCAGTACAAATATAATGATTTGTTTATAATTATATATAATTTGAAATAAAATACTGCATTTGTTATCTATTGCAGAAGTAATTTATGAGCTTAAATAAAATTCTTTTATCCATAATGAACAATTGGTTATTCACTTTATATTATATAAGTATATGTAAACCTGAATACAACATATTATTCAGATTCTTATTTGTTGCTGCAAAACATAGATATGTATACAATATTGCTATGAAAATTTTGGAATTTAAAAATCAATTTGACGATTAAACTACCAAAAAAAAGTTTCATTACAGCAAAAAAAGAATACTGTTGTTTTAAGTGTAAGAATAAAGTTATCACTCTAATTATTTGTGCCAGTAATTGGCGTGAGAAATATCAAAGTACCGCGTCAGAGTTAACTAATGTATATGATCTACATTGTACTAGTATTACCCGATGGCAAAAGATATGACGAAACTGTCCATTTTACATGATATGAGTTAATTTTGTAAATAGCACAGGTCAATTACAAATATTACATGCATTTCCGTGCAATCCCCATTTGCATACATACTGTACGTATATACGAAATGCGAAACACAAACATGCAAATATACTGGTGCTACTTTGCCACGTTTATAAATCACGCTGCATGCAGAGAGCAAGTGAACGGAGAAGGCAAATGAAAAAGAAAAAAAAAAGATTCGCTTATAAATTATTTCGCTTTACGATTATTGTCTCGCGAATATGGCCAACGGAAGGCGGTTTCCTGCTAGGAATCTTATCAAAGCTGCAATTAGACTGCATGCACGACATTACAACATAATAAATGTCGGTGCGATACAGTACAACGAATGCTAATTTTTGATTACTCTATAGCTTTATTTTGATGATGCCATTTATGGATATATATCCGAAATGAGTTTGTGCCAAATTAAGCTATTAATTCGAGTGGGTAATAACAATTTCATTGCTTTCTATTAAAATACCAACAATACATTCTAAATATACTAATTTACTTACAGGAAAATTATAGACTAGAATATTAATAATAAAAAATAAATGAATTTTTATTATACTCAAAAATAAATTAATATTGTAGTTTTACCGTGAGTCTTGTATCCATTGGAGTACTTATTCAGGAATATTTCAATACTTCATTGTTCTGCTGAGAGCAAACACTGCTGCATCGTCTTCTTCTCTAGCATAAAGGTTAGATAATGGTATTAAAACTCTCGGATTATCTTGAGGTAGTTATTTTTGCAATTTTTTGGCCTTGAAATTACTCAAAATTAACTATCCACTCCATATCTTAATTTAATATTCTCTCTTATGTAAATGATATATCATAAACTCTATGTATATTAAAAACAGTAAAATAACATATATTTTATTTTTCCTAGAAAATGGTCATATAGTAACAAATGTCATAAACATCTGACAGAAAGATTTAGTTTTCAACCCATATATTTATTAAAGACTGATGAAGTAATAATTATTGTTTTCTTTTTCACGAATATCAATTTTGTAGCTTTTCAGAAATTTTGTACTTTCCGAGGTAGTTGTTGCAACCAACTTGATGATGTTAGGTTTTGTTTCATCCGATCCAAGGGCCTTACCATTCCATATACAGGTTACTGATTTTCTAATTTCGTTTTTTTACTGGTTTTTCTTTTGCTGAATAATATTTTTGGAATTTCCCTTTGCACTTTATCTAGGAGAATGATCATCGGTTTCATTTTCAGCTGCTGAAACATGATTTAAAACTCATTAATTGCTACGAATCGTATTTTGTGCTGTTCTCGTTTTTTAGACACAACATGAAATTATTGTGCCTGAATAGCAATCAAGAGGCCGCAGGTTCAAATTCTGCTTCGGGTACATCTTTTAATAATACATAAATTTGTTAAAATGGCCATTGCACTTATTCATTTCTATCAACATATTCAACGTATCCACATAAGTATGCAACATATAGCAAACTTTTTCATTATTAATTTCTCAGAAAATTTAATTCTTTGTTAAATTTGGTACTTAATCTCAAACATACAACAAAGACAAAACAAATGATATTCGACTGCTAGATACTCTTTAGATACGCCACCCAAGTACCAATGCTTCTTTGCTACAATAATCTTCCGGCCCAGCAGTTCTACGCTTACACCGGGGATAACAGTATATGTCGTGGTAGTGTTAGCCGCATTCTTGATATTCAATGCAATTCCAACGCAGTGCTCCTTCCCTCTGCGCGGCCCGTTGTTTGCTTGATCCATTATATCCCTCACCTGGAGTATGGCATCCGTAGTCGATTTCCCCGTGTGAAGCCAAATTTACTCTCGGCCCCCGCCCCCTCGATTGAAACGTTAGCTTTCTCTACCATTAACTGGTCAAGTACCTTGCCTTCGTCGTCTAATAAGCAGATGGGCCTATTAGCCTGGGGAGAGTCTTCTGGCTTCCCCTTCTTGGGGAGAATCACGAGTAGAGCATGTTTGTATCTTCGTGGAAAGGTACCGGTATTCAAGCATCTGTTTAGCAGCTCCGTAAGTTGGCCAGGGCTGTCCTTTACGACCGTCTTTAGCGCTTCATTTAGGATCTCTCTCGGTCCCAGATCTTTGCGATTTTGCAATACCGCTTCTGCCACCATCAGTTCCTCTTCGGTGAATAATTCTTCCATCCTAGGTTCTTTCTGCACCTCCTTCTATAGCTCCCATGTCGGGATTTTAGAAAAGAGGGTGTTTAGAATCGGCCTCCTTCCTCTTGTGAGCGCTTTCCTGGCCGCATTTGCTGTGTGCCTTGCCTGCGCCACCGAATTGTTCCATCAGTATACCGATCTAAATCTCCCCGTCCTAAAAAGTATAAAGTATAAAGTATAACAGAAGTACGACTACCTAAACTTCTTTGCACCATGTCTTTCCATGTCATTCTACGTACGACTACCTAAACTTCTTTGCACCATTTCTCCATGTCTTTCCACATCCTGTCAAATCCTCCTCCTACTGTCCGCCAAAATGCATCTTCCTCGAACCTCTTTTTTTGAGGGACGTGTTGGACGCGCACGTCTAATCTGGGGATACCAGTGGAACTACTACACATTGCCTGGTGTCTCCCTGCCTTTATTAGTGAGTAAGTACATACATACAATCAATTTACAAGAAAATAAAAATAATAATAATTACAAGAACACCTACGTACATACAACAAATTACGACCATTATTTACATTATTTACATACTTCATATAGGTACTACTAACGATAACACTTGCTCATCAACCTGTAGAGATCGCTGCCTGGAGTTCATCTCCGCCATGGCGGCCTCCTTACTATCCAGGATCAGCTTGGCGAAATTGTAGGCCGCTTGCCAAGCCGCTGGATTAAACCGCACGGCCAGTATTAGTGCTTCCGGCCTCGCCACAGGTCCCAAGGATAGATCCTCGACCGCTCGTCTCGCCATTGGGGACACGCAAAAGTTGTGCGTCGGGCATCGTCGCGCTGGCCGGGACACAAAAAGAAGAAGAAGATAGGCCCGGAAACATCCATGACCGATAAGGAGCTGGGTCAGGTGGTATGAGAGTAAATAGTCAGCCACCATTGCCTGGGTGTAGGAGGGGAATTCTCTTGCGGCCAGAGATTCGACCACAGACTGCCACGGGAAAGAGTTGAACGCATTCTAAACATCGATGGTAATAGCTTACGTGGCGACAGTGTTACGGTGAGAAACTGCAATGACTTTTATTCTCCGTCTTATCTTTTGGTGGCGTTACTTTTCGGCGCGTTGATTTAATTAGATTAAGGATGGGTAATATCGGCAACCTCATTTACACTTATAATTGATTTCTCCGATAGGGTTCACTATTAGACCGCGTTAGATTCTCATTTACGCTTCCTTTCCTTCTTCTTGTTGTTCTATGCAGTGGAACGCACGTGTTCATATAGTTTCAATTTGTAGTGAAATAATTAGCCGAGGTAGTGGCCTATCATATACCGTTACCTTATATTACTTAACTTTAAAGTCACTAATTTATCAGTAATTACACCGTCTCAGTTTTCGCGTTATGTAAATTCTGTTGTAGGTTAACGACGTGGGATCTGCAGTAAGCGCTTGCCGCAGGACAACTGATGTCCGGTGAGTACGTTCATACCTTACTTAGCCAGTGTATATTGCAACCCCCTCTTATCAGGGTGGTGAGTTTAACTGAACATGAACAAATACAGTCCCCGGAATTAAAGAGCGGCACCGCGCTAACTACTTCCGCCGTGTATGTCAATCCCTCCGATCAGCTGAGCAAATACCACGATGATAAGGTCCGCAGGCGACGATTACGTCTGCATCACTGGCGAAATGACATTTTCGCAGTAGACCAAGGTCAACTGAAGGACGGGCTCCGTAATAAACACGGGTATCCAATTGGACTGAAGAGTGAAGGAAAGAAAGAAGCCAGGTGGAAAACCTGGACGAAAATAATAGTAGAAGCTCAGTGAATATTCAACAAGAAATGCAACACCTACCTTCCTCTCCCGGTTTCTTTTAGGTTAAGTATGCACGTGGAAGCAAATCCGTCGAAGAGGATGGAAGTCTCGCAGCACCCAATTTCAATACCAAAAACAAAGCACCACGCTGGAGAACTCCAGTACACGGGTTCGATATGATAGGCCACTACTTCGGCTAATTATTTCACTACAAACTGAAACTATATGAACACGTGCGTTCCACTGCATAGAACAACAAGAAGAAGGAAAGAAAGCGTAAATGAGAATCTAACCCGGTCTAATAGTGAACTCATCGGAGAAATCAATTATAAGTATAAATGAGGTTGCCGATATTACCCATCCTTAATCTAATTAAATCAACGCGCCGAAAAGTAACGCCACCAAAAGGTAAGACGGAGAATAAAAGTCATTGCAGTTTCGCACCGTAACAACAGGCCCCCGTTATCCTCCAGCCAATCGGAAAGGCACAGAGGTCGGTAGTCTCCATGGTTCTCTAGCGATTTGCCCCAGGCATTTAGCCACCAGCGCCACTGCTTTAACCGCGGTTTCTTCAGATCTCCAATTGCCGACTACGAGCAAGTACCCTTGTCGCGAGCAGTACCTTTATTATGATTGGTAATGGCATAGCTTTAAATGTGTCTTGGCACAAGGGACTTCTACATTGCCTTTACTATATCTTGGGCCATGGTTTCCTTTTAAAACTTAGCTCTCCTTGCAATATCCTTGCTAGCTCTCGTCATTATTGCCTGCAGCGTAAGCCTTTATTTTTCTGGTCAGCTCCTTCCCGTCGGTGCTTATCTTTACCTCGGGGACTACGTTCGCTGTCGTTGTCTTTCTGGCAGATAAAACTTCCTCTGGGTTTAGTCAAAGCTGCATTTTTTTGTTTGGCTAGCATATTCTCACCCTCTTGCATCGATCAATCTACCATGGCCATCGTCGACCTGGGACTATCCCTTAACTTCGTCTCCTCTCCAGAGGTCTTATTTAAGTCTCTTTGCAACCTCGCTGACTCCTACACCTCTCTTCTTTGGCTTCCTAGTTTTCGTGCCCAGGCAAGATGGGCTTTGGCTCTAGCCGCAGTCTCGCGGAGTGAGTGCTGCCTCCAAATTAGTGTTCTGGTTTTCTTTAATGAAGTTAACTTGCTTCTTTGCTACCCTATTCAGGTGAGTATGGATATCTAGAAGCTAACCCCTGCTTCCTGCTTCTGATAAAACCCTAAATCATGTCTCATCTTCTTGTTCATGCTGGTGGCCTTGGCTTCCTCATAGTAAAACATTAATAGCCAATGCTAAACCTCTACAGGCGTTACCGGGGCGCTGTGGTAAGCCCTTGCTGCCATGTATATGCGAGTTTTCGAATTAAAGATTGACCCAGTTTTTGTTTTGTTTTTGTTTATAGGGTCTACAGATACTCCTTATTTACGCATACCTCAACTATAATAATCTACCTTGGATTAAGGTATTCTATTTTCCCCCTTGATCTAGACAGTTGAGCCAAGATACCTTAGTCCTGCAGCCGCTTGAGAGATATTGCTGCAAACAGCGGTCGCAAATAAAGAACTACAGGTTCGTAAACAGACCTGACGCCGTTCGCCCTGGCGTCAACCCTAAGCTACGATACTACTAACCTAATATAATAGACTTGGGAGTAAAATATGAACACTTGCAACCGAAAAGATTGTCAAAGAATGGGCGGATAATGACTATTAAACGGAGACCACCAGTACAGTCTGTAATGGATTTCGGAATCTCTTGCTAATAAGCTTCCTCCTTACCTTATTACGCCCTGTTGGGGTCGCCTTAGTGGTTCATCGGGGTTAGGATACTGAGCCCTGCCACAACGCTATAGTGAATTACTTAGTGAGGGACTGTAACTTCGATATTAGTTCTTTCTTCATAATCCAACCTACTTCCCTGGCGGTTTTTTGGTTTGCTTTGATTATGTGTAGTATATTTTCGTGCAGGTTATTTTTTCTGTCTAAACTACTTTCCAACCAATTATTTAGCCTGCCAGTTTATTTCTGCACGGCGTTGGATTTATATATGCTTCTTACTCATTTCTTTTAAATGTTGCGATTTTGTCATCGTTGGTGCACATCATCTCATTTTCTGACATCAATTTGCTTATCATGTTGATTTTGCTTGAGCTCTTTCGCTCAGAAATCGTCGTCGTACGTCACATTCCATAGTAACGGCTCCAGCACCAACAACTCGGGCGGAATGACTTCGGTCTTTTGCACTCCAGGTAGCTCTTGAATATGCGGAGCACGTACTCCGGTATTCTGTTTCATTCTAGTACCTTCAGTATAATGTACCACAGCATCTAGTTAAACGCATTCTATGCATCAAGTTATAGCCAAGCAGTGTCTTCCGGATTTACATTGACTGACGACCTACTCTTCTTGAACCCATACTCTCTGGTCGACAACAATCCGTTATTCTAAATCAGTTGCCCTAATCGCTACTTAGCTTAGAAGAAAATCTACAAACTTTTTTAGGAATTCTTCGTTCGCTCTTTGGCTTTTTAGGGAAAACTCGTTTTATATTATAGACGAAATAGTGGTATCATCTACATAATTCATTTCAAATCCATCTTTTATATAGAATATGAGGTTATTTATAAATAAAACTAACAACAAAGGCCAAGAGTCGATCGCATTAATTAATTATTTGAAATAATTTAAACAGATGATATGTAGATCACATAGTTTTACCAGATACGTTGCATTGTTTAAACACGGAACTATCTTCAGAAAGCAGTATAAATATGACGTTAAGCATCGTTTATCAACGGTAGAATTTTAAGATATTTTGCTGGTGGTAAAAATTGCAATAGTATAACAAATGGAAGAGTGGAATAAAAATATTAATACAAAAATAATAATTACGAAAACTTAAACAAGATTGAACTGGAAGGAGTTCTGGATCGATATTTAATAATTGGTCTGGTTAGTGAGCCGAAAACCTTTACTCTTCTAAGATTTTGGGAAAAATTAACCATTTTTAGCCTCTTCGCGGCCGGAGCTTTTATCTCACATCAAAATATAGAGAAAGCTATTCTGCACAAGATTTTACAGTAGTTTTGAGAATACTTACAGGCTTATATGTAAAGCTCCGACATAAGACTATGGGCATTTTAAAGATCTTTTTCATAATTATTCGGTTATGGCTGTGACACTATGAGATTTGCAGTTTATTATTTATTTATTCCTTGTACTTCAAAAATACATTTAAAAACACATAAAGTACAAATAATATACATAAAATTTTGGACGAAAGAATCACGGGCGAAGTTCATACTCAAATACGTTTTTCCACTCAAATCCTCCTTGTACCATAATATAAGAAGCTGGTATCTACATCCGATATCAATCATATTTTGCTTTATATTGATTAATTCATCCACTCTTTTAGTGGAAATTCTGACAGTTAATGTCATCTGCAACCCGCGGAAAGCATTGGGTTATTTTTGTTTCCTTTGTTTTATCTTTCGGATGTTGGAATACCCAAAGACCGGATGGTGTGGATATTTTGGCTGTTCAAAAATAACACTTGACCTTTTCGTGTATGAAGTTCTTTTTTAGGTATCTGAAAGAAAGTTCATTATACAAGGCAAAATCGATAACGATTTAAGTAAAACGTCGATAAGACATTTTTCGCTAAACAATAGTCGTAGAATAATAATTATACTTACTTTCGAATTTCAGCAGTAGTATTATCTTTGCATTCATGTAGTAGTGAGAGATTATTTTTAAAGATTTAGCTTTATTGCGTTTCATTGTTTCTCAATTTTCAGCAAATAAATACAATTTGTTGCTCATTCGATTTTTTTCATAAATCCTAATAATTTGATAGAAATATGTGATATTTATAATATCAAAATGAAGTTTTTTTTAATTTAATACGCAAATATTCGATTTTTCCACGTAGAAACATAATTCATTTCTTTCAATAAAAATGTCTTTTTTACTAAGAAGAATACAATTTAGAATTATTATTTTATCATTTGTATTGGGCATCCGATAGAGTTGAATAATATATTCTTAAATGTTGATATTGTAATTGGATTTTGAATTAAATCTATTATAATAATAATATTAATTTGAATCATTTTTAAGTAGTATTGCTTTAATAACAAATGGAATAATTACAAACACATCAAATAAATATTTCTTTTTTAAATAACGATTCCGTCTTTTGGTTTAAATAGATAAAGAAAATACACTGCAAACAAAAAAATTAAAATTAGTAACGATTGGTGAAATAAAAGGGACCGTTCCTCCTCTCCAATTAGAGACCGTTTCTTCCTTTCACAATCAGTGAGTCCCGAATTTCCTTTTCATGGAATTGAAAAGGAAACACACTGATTGGAAATTGTCATTCTGCAAGACGCAAATGGGGATGGAAGGGCGACCGTGAGTTTTACGTCGTGTTAATGAAACGCGCTGATGTTAATTACGGCCATTATAAAGACGTTGTTGCCGTTGGAATTCCTCCGGGGGAATCGAAATAGTGAGCTTTAACGTCGACGGTGGGCAATAACAATAAAAATTTATTCGAGCTGTTGTGAGAGAATAAATAAAATGGGGAAACGACGCACATATAGAGAGAGTTTTGGGTTTTAATTAATTTTTATTAGGCGGTATTGTCTTTAAATTTACTCATTTTACTCATTTAAAGTTATTATTTATACTCATTAACTGAATTATCGTAAAATTATATGTGACTATATTAATATTCATTATTTCTCCCTTAAATTAAATTACATGTAGAAAATTGAGACGAAAATAAAATACTTATTAATTAAAATATCAAAGAATTCCGTTTCAGATAAACATTACTATCCTTTGTGTATATTCACCCTACAAAGCTCTTTCTGAGGAGTTTAAATACTTTGTTTTTCGGCGTTAACATTTCTTTTTATACGCTAAATCCTATATTTATTCGTTGCCTAAACTGAGCAATCTATCAACGGTATGCAATTTTATTCCAATTTTCATGCAAAGTTTTTAAAGCACACAAATTTATTTAAATATTTTCATAGGCTGTCGCGGATTCCGGTCAACTAGCTCTCGTGTGCATAATGTCGTGGAGCGTGGAAAGGATGGAGAAAAAAAACACGTGTGTAAATAGGGAAAGCATGAAGGAAGGAAGGAACATAATTTCCCTCGAGAAATCAAAATGCGGAGGCAAAATGTTCGCGGTACATTTGCGGGAACGTTTAAACAGGGATCTCTTAATACCCTCCACTCGGCGGTTTATGTTTATATGTCTGCATAATTTTCCAATATTAATTAAACATTAAACTGCCAAGGGCTATTCCCTAGACCCGCTATACAAGATCCCGGTTCCTTGTTATCTCATTCTATTGTAAGTTGAAATAATAATTAATAAATTCTTACCTTAAATTGCCTACTCAAGAATAACGACGAAGAAGTACCGGCAATGAAAATTATTGTTTCTTGTAAAATGGAACTATATATAATTAAATATACTTTATTATAGTTTTATGTATTTTTGTGTCTAATTAAAATAATTAGCACAATTATACAGAACAAATCAAATTTTTAAAATCTAAAAATGACGATATAAACAAGGTATTGAAAGTAATTGGATAACTTTAAAACAAAAAATGTAAATTTCGATAATCCATTTACTTGTTATTTACTTGATTATTAAAGCCTATCGAATTACCAGAGAACACATTCGCTAAAACGAAATAAAATAAAGATTTTATTTACAAATATATCTATAAGAAAAGAAAATTGTAATACTTTTTAATTGATATATCAATTCTTATATTTAATGTATTTACAGCTATCCTACAAAATACTATATGATTCCCTGTTATATTCTTAGATCTTCTGCAGTACAGCAAATGTAATATTTACTGGGTAGAGATTCTGATGTTCAGTTCATAACTAATGGTTAAAAGGAAACAAAGCGGCATGACTCGAATCTTGACTGTGAGGGAATATACTTGTATTAGTCGGTTTGAACAATTATAACATCAAAACCACCCAAGAAATTAGCTTTAAAATTTTAAAATCCATACCCAGATAATACATTTGTAATAACTTTTCAAAACAATTCACATGCCGCTACTGCAAACAAAGTGGCACTCGAATAATGTTTGTGAGAATATAAAATTGCATATATAGGTTTGAACAATTGTAAAAGGAAAATTACACAAGCAATTAGCTTCGAATTTTTTTACATCCATTCGCAGATTATATATTTGTAATACATTTTCAAAACAATTGCCGCACCTCTGCTGAACACAAAATGACATTACTCGAATCTACATTGTGAGAAAATAAAATTGCATTCATCGATTTAAAAAATTTTAATAACAAAATTACTTAAGGGATTATTTAATAAGTAGTTCTAAAGTAAACGGATAATTTCTATCTGGAATTGTTGCAGGAATTTGTGATTATTGAATATGTTATAGCTTGAAGATCAGTACTAATTGCAAGCTCTCTGAAAATTGTCTCCTCTCAGTAATATTCTCACTCTACCACTGGTACGATGGTGTGGTATAACATCCTTTCTCAAAATACTACGTATTACGGTACGTTTCTTGGGGATAAAAGCGGGAATCGTGCAAACAAATACAGAATGCAAAATAAATAAACAATTAACTTTGTTGGTATCACTTTTTATTTACACTTGTAACTATAGTTTCGACAACTTCAGCTTGTCATTATCAAACAATAGTATTTTAAATTACATTTAACACACAAATTTATACCGTTTTTAAAACATTAAACAGGGGGGAGGATATAAGTACGTCGTCGACATATCTATACCAGAATTGTATATGTGCTTTCGCTGAATTTAGTTTGAGTATTTTATTTGTTAAATTATTCATAAAAATTTCCGCTAATAAAGAACTTAATGGAGAGCCCATTGCTAAACAATCTTTCGCCATTCATATAATAAATCCAAGCTGTTTATTACATTTAGTAGCTGTGTTCATAACATGAGAATTAAATGTTAATTTTTGGTCAAAGAAAACGCAGAAATCAGTGATACCACTTGTTTGACCAAGAAACCTATAAATAACTCCATAATCAAACCTTACAGGTGAGATGTTTCTCGTGTAGGGTACCACAGAATATTTATCTGAATTAAGAGAAAGTTCATTATTTGTACACCATTGACTTAACTTGATTAGGTCAACTTGCAGAACATTGCAATCATCTTCGCACTGAATAGCTTTCTAGATTTGTATATCATCTGCATATAGTAATATGTTGCAACCAACTACATCAACCACGTAATTGACGAATAGTACAAATAACAAAGGGCCAAGATTTGACCCTTGCGGTACACCAATTTTCGCAATATAACTATTTGATGTATGACCCCTAACAACAACATGCTGTGGACGATCTGCTAAATATGATCTAATAACCTTAATTATATTATGTGGTAGGTCAAATGAAAGCCTTAGATAGGTCAAGTTGCCTAAAACATCGAATTTGATGCGATGTAATTTCTTTGTTTCTAATATTATATGTCATTATTGTAATAATCGCCACAGAACCTACTTTGTTTACTCAACCTAGTATATAAGTCATAATTGTAATTGTTTATAATCATATTTCATCCACTTGGTGAAGCTACTGTGTGGTGAAACATTGTTGTAGTACAATATTACAAATATTTAGAATTCATATACTGCGTCAGTATTTCTTTAAATGTTACTATGGGGTTTCGACAAGTAACAGCCTTATAAATTCAATTGATTATCTTTGATCAGTCCCGATTATTATGTATAACTTTTGAAATGTATTTTCAGGCAAAATTTCTAGTGGCGTGAAAATATTTAGCAAAGACAATCGTTTCCTATGATAAGCAGAACAGCGGAAATATATATAAAATAATGTCATTATATCAGTTCATTGAGTGAAATTTTAAAATTTTGTACATTTCAATGAATCATATTATATAACCATTTGGCATTTACTAATAGTTTTGAGAAGAAAATAAATAGCAAAAAGGGTGTAGCATTCGATTTGTATTTCGGCGCATCCGGAGCAAATGTTTGTTTTATGGATTATCCATTTGGCCCCGGGCACCGAGCGCCAATTCAATCACTCCATATTTAATGTCAATTTCGAGAGGCAATAAAAGCCCAATTATAACGTGCCGAATTCAATTAATGCCCGCGGGACGAGCGCCGAATTCCAATTCGAATTTCACAAAATAAAAATACCATTAGCGTACTATTACTGCACCACATACATAAAAAACAATATTAATGCACTTATAGAATCAAGATAGTTTAGTAAGAACCAAGTCCTCACCAATTAATACAAATTATTTTAATGAACCCACTCGAATTGACAAATTGAGGAAACACATTCGAAACAATGACAAGCTGCTATCTTTCATATGTCAACATTTAAGAATTTTAATTGAAATAGTACATATGCTGCTTCATATATTTCAGTTAATACGTGCCAACTCGGATTAAATAGAATTTCTTTTCGTGAATCATATGCTTATCTGTGTACATTTCGACCCCTTAAATTACATCCACCATCGAGGTAATAACAATTAAGTTTCCCCTGTTTTCGTTAAGGGGGACAAACATTGGATGGAAAAGACCAGTAATTCATCGATTAATTATAATCCAGCGCTTGTGAGCCATTCTTTCGCATTTAGCACCTCTGGCAATGCCGGTTTCACGCTTTAATTCTCCTTTTCCCAATTAAAAACGTAATAATGATTAACAGCGGTGCCTACGACGAATTTTAATTGGGCAGTCCCTTTTATTTATTACCGGCGACGTGCATTTGCGAAAAATCCCCTCCATTGCCGTATAAGTCTCTTAATTTATTAAGCACGATTATTTTAAAATAAAAATCATATATTTCAGGTTTTAAAATTAGCATATATGTAGCGACTATATAAGATGTGTTAAAATACTAATTAAGATATTTAAACGCGCGAAGAATTTATAACCTGTGCTATTTTTTTAAATATTATTAATAACTACCTATTTGGCTTCCCCTTAAAACACTTAATATTTTGAGTTCATAAATAATAAAATATATTTTAAAGATTTATAAATATGTTATATTCATATTCGTAGAATATAACATTAATGTTTCTAATATAAAATTTAAAATAGATTTAAGTAACTATAAAACTAAAAACAGTATTTGATTATAAACGATAATAATAATTGTGTTAGATTCATAAAGACGTAATGTTTGGCATCAATTCGCCGAATAATATTAAACAGCGAATTGGGAAATTGTGTATTTACTGGATAGCTCGAGTTTAATAAATAGATTGGAGAACATCGAATCCCAGTGGATGTTATTAAATTTAGTCAAATAAATCGTGTGCAATTTCTCCCAAGGAATCGCTTGAAATATTCAATTTACTCGGACGGCATCGCAATTCAGTGCGATTTTGATCGATGCAGCTGATAGAAAATGCACGATGCAGTATTCAACTTTAAACAGTATGTATGATTTATCAAACGTTTGCACGCAATTGATAGTTTGGATAGGATAAATAAATTATGTGAAATTACTAATTACTTCTTTGTAACTTACTATTTAACTGAAATAAGGTATTAGTGTATACAGATATTGTTCTCTTAATATCATCGGTCGTTCAAATCGAGGTTTGTACGAATTATTTTTATATCATATTAAAAATGTTAAACTCAAAGAGCCTACTAGTCTCAGACATAATTCCCTAATATTACACCCAGAATATTGTAGTAGAAAACTAAATACAATCAGTCAACAACTATTGTTTTACCACTATACTATTATAATGTGGTTTAATCCAGCAACAAATACGCACTTTTTATTCACGTTAGAAAGAAAAAAAGCGATAAAGTTTTTACTGCTTTATCTCATTTTTTTGTGTACGATATTTATAATTATCCGAAAAATAAAGCAAATTTAATAATGTTAATAACCAGTCACCTGTTCTACTCTGATTATTTCTAAGCTCTTCAGTATATTAAAAAACCTTGCTAAAATGCCTAGACCTGAAATGTAGAGTGGAATTTCATTTGCTTTAGTGATGACAGGCAAAATGTAGAGTTTGCCTTAGAACGCCATGTCTTTAAGTAGGTTCCCCCTGGTATTCATTATGGGTAGTCTAAGAGCCCAACGGTACATCGCTGAAGTTCTAAAACCTGTTGCAATACATTGAGACTATCCCAAATGTCATGTTTCAAGAAGACAGCGTCAGGCTGCATACGGCCCGTCAAACCATGGACTTTATAAAAAAGTCTGGCGTATATTTTTTAGATTAGCTTACAAAAATCCTCAATACTTTGAAATTTGAAATTTATAATCGATGTTAATAAAATTAAAAAAAAAAAAACGCAACTAAATGCCAAGACACACACTCATAAATTATTGTCTATAATTCATAAGAAGATGGTTAAATAAATAATAACATATCAAACTAATAACATTTTTGAAGGAAAATATAATACATATACATACAATATAAGTATTAACTGTTTTAAACAGATTATATACAGCTTATAAAAACCAAAGAGAGAGGATTTTGGCTTTCAACATATAGTCACATTTAAACTCAATTGCCCAAATTCGAAAACTGAAACATTGGTAAATAAAACAAACATATATACATTTATTGAGAATTAATTCATCTCATGTTTCCTTTCAAATAGAAATTTATACTATCAAACTTATTACTTTTAGTTATATACTGACCACCATAAGTAAAAAAAACACCAAGAATTCGAAGCTCAATTTTTATGAAAATTTCAGAAAATACGTAAATAATCCACACTAAGATAAAATTAAAATTTAAACAAAAATCATGGTAACTTTTCTTTAATTTCAATAATGATTTGCTCTTCCACGATTTCTGGAGCAGTCAGCAACTCACCTAGGCATACTAGAAATCAAATTGTCAATTTCAGCCTATATTATATTATATTATATTATTAATATACTGGATAAGATAAATAAGATAATAAATAAACGGCAAATTTGCAAATTCAAAATAAATATTAATTGCGGATATTTTACAAACGCCACCTAAAAGATTCAAAACCTTGGCTTATTTTGAGAAAAGTAGTGTTAAAATTTGAATGAAACAATAAAATAAATATATCATTAAAACCCTTCTGCAAACATAGAAATAATAAACATTTTAAAATTATTAGGAAATTAACATAGGTCAATAGTTTCGTTCATTTTATTTAGAATAAGCAGATAGACGTTGGTAAATCATATTATTTAAGAAAATTACCCAGAAATATTGGAAGATCACACTAATGGAGTAATTTTCTTAATTAAAAATCAGGTAGACCAAATTAATTCTCATAACTTCGAGGCTATTAGTTTTACCTAGCATAATCAAAAAGAGAAACATAGGACAAAAATTGCAAGAAAATAGATATCTACACAAAAGGAATAAAGTGCAGCTATAGATGGAAATGAATGAAAATAATAATATTGGATTCATCATTATTATCTCTACTAACAAAAAAAGGCCAAACTAGTAAACAACATGGTTAAGAAGATATATTAATTGATATTTTTAATATATGGTAAGTAATATGTCAAAACACAATCAAGTGATTGCAAAATGAAGACAGTATATATCCTTGTAATATTTACTTTTAGACTTGGTAATTGCTAAGAATATTGATAAGTATTTTTCTTTAAAAACATATCAAAAAAGTGTAGATAAAAATATACCAATGCATTTTACGTTTCGATTCTGCAAGAAACGAATATAAACCATGCCTTTTTAAGAGCCATCTTCCAGCTAGTGGAATAGTTATGTCAAAATCATGCATTGCAAACAAAACACTACCACAGGGGTGTTGGGTATTTTCAACGAGGTTCACGATATTATTTACCTCTCCGAGTTGACCATCGATTACGATATTACCATAAAGGTGCCATCTATTGTCTAAACGTTGCACTAGATCCCAAATGGGTGGATAACCACCGACATTAAGGAAATCTGTCAACAGCGACAATTATAATATTTTAATTATTAATTTCATTTATCGTCCTAATTTTCAGAAATGTATCATGCATCAACTATATTAAACACGAAAATATTTTCGTAAAATCTACAACAAATGAGTCTTATTAAGACTACAAGAACAAACTGTTAGTTGCCGTGCATATATGAGTAAGTTATTTATATTTCATTATATTTATTTTAGTAAACGTTTTTATTTATGTTTAAAATCAATTTTATAATAAAGCTGTACTGAAGAGATTGAAATATCGAAACACGTGTCTACAGATGGTTATAAAATTGAGTATTGAATTATTTAATTGCTTTTGCTAATTTATTTTTAATTACATCAACTTAAATTCATTTCTTGTTCCAAATTACCATAGTATAGTCACTCACAAACTATTTTAACGTACATTCAATCATTTTTAGTTCATTTTACAGAAAGAAATACGTTCAAACTAGTGTTGCTTTGATAGCCTTGTTATTTTGTAACACGCAAATTACTTTTGTATTATTCAATGTCTGTCGAAGTATTAGCTAGAGAAGTAGTTGTTTCAAAAGTGATTTGTTCTTGTAGTCTTAATAAAACTCATTTGTTGTAGATTTTACGAAAATATTTTCGTGTTTTTTCTATTTATTAGTGAATTATCTACAACGTAAAGGACTTATATATTTTTTTACTAAAACATAAATTTGATAAACAATTTTAATTAAAAAAAAACTATGATTTAATTGCCCTAGTTTCTTTTTAAATGACATATGGGACTTATCACTTTTAATAAATAGAAAAGAAGGAGATTATTATATAATACAATATTTCCAAATTACGATATATGAGATATATTACCATTGACACCATAGTTAGTGGAATGAAACGATTCCTTAAATGTAGTTTGGTTTCTAGTGCGACTGGTTGTTTCTGGAACTGCCAATTTAATTGATGGAACTAGATCTATGCAATTAATTAATCCTGATACTATTACCCTTCTATTCATTCACGAATTTAAATTTAAAGAACTCTCTCGCGGACCTGTAGAATACTGTCGTTGGTAGGAGGGCTTGAGCGGTCCTATGAGTATTGGGACGAGAATCGGCTGTTCAGTCGAGGGGGAGGCCTCTCCGTACTGAACGGATAGCCGATATGCGGCCTGACAGGATCCAGACGATTAACAGGTCAACCGCGCATCAATGTAGCCACGATGTGAGGATGTGCATAAGGCTACCCACGTGTTTGTGCCGTGCATAGAGACCCATAAGGGAGGACAAAGGGAACTTGGTGGCAATCGGAACTAACCCACTCCGATCAATCGGCTGCGTTGTAAGGTCAGACTTACGACAGAGTGAGCCACTGGGAGTGGAAGAGCGTTCAACGGACCTAGCACATGTGTCAGGCACCCGTTCGAGCGCAACCCGTCTTCGGTGACTATATCCCTTTGATAGCCCTGGCAATCGATTATCGACGTCCCCAGTGCGGACTCCGTAGCGGGAGGGGATGAAATACTATCCAACTAGCATGTCCCTGGACTCCTCGTAACAAACAGTGGCTGCAGACGGGTCTACTGAACCACCCGTCACCACAAAAGAAGCCGACCCACAGAAGCAACCCCCCAAATAGAAGCCCATTTGTGGAGCCGAGCTAAAGCGCAGAAGTTAGGCCAGGGAAGCACTGGCTGCTGCAAAGACAGCTGAAGTCCCCAAAACTTCAAAAGGTTAGCAACCCTATGCCCAAAGGCAAAG
Organism: Ontholestes murinus; assembly: GCA_963969525.1. Classification (NCBI taxonomy): domain Eukaryota; kingdom Metazoa; phylum Arthropoda; class Insecta; order Coleoptera; family Staphylinidae; genus Ontholestes; species Ontholestes murinus. The sequence goes on from OZ018395.1 coordinate 39,393,574, forward strand.
GGATGCTGCCGACTGGTAGCGCACAGAAAAAGAGAAACCGGTCCGCTCCCTCTGAGCAATCATCCGGTCAGCCCAGGAATTTGGCAAAATAGGCGGCCGGTAGATTTTCCCGAAAGAATACCCTGAATCCACCTCTCTTGTCAAACTGACTGTCGTCCAGGTGGATCAGCTACCGTCGCTGACGAAACCTCATCTGTGGATTCCGGGGAAACCGGAAGACATAAACCTGGTAAAGAGGCGGTTGGAGGCACAAAACTCCGCAATGGAGTTGCAGAGCTAGTGCGTCTTCCACGTTGAGGAGAATAAGGAACCCTTGGGACGCCTACTTGTCTTCGGGGTAGGGAAAAATGATGCCCAGTTTATCAAAGAAAAGGGAGGGAGGATTAGCTATAAATTCTTCACTCTTCCCATAAAACTGGCTAATTCATCCACAACAGAAACACCTCAGGGGGAGGTCCCGATGGAAACGGAGGATGAAGGCACACCGGGCGGAAGCCAGGAGTGCACCACCTCCAACCTATAGGAGCCTTCATAGCCGTAAAGGTGATACAGTGTAACCTGCATCACTGTAGGGCGGCCGTGGCAGGCCTGGACCGTATATTCCCGGCCCACTTTCAATGGGGGCTTGACATATCATCAGCCCATCTAGCCAGAATCTTCAGGGCAAGTATTGCGTTCAGATACATACCTCTAGCATAGAGAGACGTAAATGTTATTTTCATACCCAAACCTGGTCGTATAGATTATACACCAGCCAAATCATACCGCCCGATTAGTCTAACGTCATTTCTCCTGAAAACGTTAGAGAAATTGTGCGAAAGATTAATTCGCGAGAGGGCTTTGATTACGAATCAGATTCACGCTAACCAACATGCATACACTCAGGGGAGATCGACGGAGTCGGCTCTGCACACTGTTGTAGACCGAATCGAAAGTTCTCTAGACAACAAAATGTCCACCATGGGCGTGGTCATTGACTTAGAAGGTGCCTGTGATAAAACCTTCAGAATAATGGAAACTGCGTGTGGTGGTGTGAACCCCACAGTTAGTGGGTGGATCAAAAGCATGTTGGAGAATAGGGTAGTCATAGTAAATGCAGAAAGATCGTTGCTAAAGGCTCCCCACAGGATGGAGTACTTTCTCCACTCGTGTGGAACATAGTTGTTGACAGCCTACTGCGGTGACAACGACAATGGCTTCTCCACCATATGATATGAGGATGACATAACTATCCTGCTAACAGGCAGATTTGAGACGGTAATATGCAGCTTGGTGCAGGAAGCCATCAAAATAATTGAACACTGGTGTAATAACCAGTCTCTGGCTGTAGGGCAGACATCCTAAGATAGCACTTTGGCTGTAGTAAGACCAATGCTAATTTATGGAACACTGGTCTGGTGGCCCAGAGCAAGACAAAATACCTCAGCAAAGCATCTTACTCAGTTAAAAAGGATGGCATGCCTCAGCACGACCGGGACAATGCGAACAACACCCACTGCAGCAATGGAAGCACTGCCATCGCTTTGAGTCTGTCAAGAAGACACCCCTTCTTGAAAGGAAGACGGATAATTTACCACCCTGCTACGTCTTCAATAGACCGTTGCTGACCAGGATTTGGACTTCATCAAAAATAATAGAAAAAAAGCATTATTTAAACTTGGAGCTACAGGGAAAGGGCACATATGTACCTGAAATGACAGTGTCTGTAAACTCGTTTAAAGCTAAATTGGTTTTTTGGATATCGTATCCGAAGAAGAAGTCACACGTGCATTTCCCAATTATGGAAAAAATGATAGGCGATGGTGATACTGACTTGTCATCATTTCTTATCAACTTTCAATTACTTTAAGACCAGTTTGAAAATCGATTTTAACAGTTTAATGTTACATATATTGCAGATCTTATTCAAGTAAGGACAAAAGAATTGGACCTTCAGAACGACATTGTCCTTAAATTCAATGTATCAGATTAGAACTTGTGGAATACAAAGCACACAAAATAAAATCGTTTTTCGGCTCGATATAATTGTGTAAAGCATCATTTTTTACAATTAATATCATAAAATCAAAGAAATAAAATAAGATCTCGTCTTGCAGATGAATAACTTTCTGATTGCTTACGAGCAGGGAATATCATCATACTCTCCTAATTACGAAGCAATTGACAATAAAATGCAATGCCAACATTGACTTTGAGATTTATATTTTTTAAATAGAATTTTTATGCTGTTGACTACTTATTATTTATTTTATTTTATATAGAAATATAAATAAAATAATATTCTATTGCGTGCAAAAGATTGGGGGCCCTGATTTAAATTAACAATTATTAAAACCAATTTGTCCATGCGAAATATTTTTATTTTACACTACGAGTTAATTTAACTCTGCATCCACAGTACGATGAATTCAGTAATTAATTAAATTATTAAACAAAAACACGACTGTTTAAAGTTTTGCTTTATTTTGTAGATACACTGCTATTATTGTTTTATCGTACTGGCGCTTTATCAGGCAGATGAATGAATGATTTTACATAAACACAGTTACAACTTAAATACTAGTTTGGATATGGTAGGAGTTCTACAAATTGAGTAATGGCGAATATATTATTTTTGTGAAATTTGTTATTATATATACAATAGTCTTTATTTAAAGAAAACATAATCTATAATAACAATAAATATGAATACAATGCAAATAAATGGTAAGGGTTATGATTAATTGGTACTTTAGTAAAATTTATTTTTTATATATTGCAACCGGTTTCCGCCTAGGCCATCAACAGGCAAAATTGTCAATGTTGTTGGCTACTTATTATTATGTTTATAATTTATCTGTTATCGTTTTACATTTAAATTTGTATTTATCTTAGTCTTACTTTCAATATTTATATTTAATTTAGTTCTCATATGTATCATGACGTACTGTAACTAATCGTATTACAGTATGTCATGATACATATAGAACTAAATTAAATATAAATATTGAAAGTAACACTAAGATAAGTACAAATTTAAATGTAAAACGACAACAGATAAATTATAAACATAATACTAAGTAGATAACAACATTGACAATTTTGACTGATGATGGCCTATGCCGAAACCGGTTGCAATATACAAAAAAGTATTTTTTTCTAAGGAAGTACCAATTAATCATAACCCTTACAAATTAATACCTTAATACGACACCTCAAAATCAAATAAATGGTGTTAGCCCATTGACCTGATTGATTATAACTAGATAGCGGATTTCTAGCCATTAAGCTTATCCTTAATATTTACAGCATCGAAAAAATTTCTAAATATGTATACGAATCTTCAAAAATGTGATTATTTGGCGTTAAGAGTTTTTTTACTTTTTTTGCTTATTTTGACATTTTGTGCTTATTTTCATGCTTTTTTATATTAAAATGCTTTTTTTAGGGCATTTTCTTAAACTTTTAATAAATATTTAATAAAAAAAATTACACTGGTTATAAATTAATGTGTTAATATAGATAATTTTCATAAAAATTTTTACCCCATCATTTATAGATTATATTTTTATGACGTATTTTCTTCGTGTCTTTTGACAATATAATTGTTTAAAATTTCCAGCTGTTTATAATATGATATATTATTTTAATTAATTTTCATATTGAAAGTTTAAAGCTGAATTAAAAACAGCAGACAATTTCTCAATCTTTAGTATCATCTTCAACAAACAATAAACAATTTAAGTTTAATTTAGATAAATGCAAAACACTTCTAAATTCAATTATCCCTTTAAGAAAATTAAAAATAATGCATTTAAATCTTTCTTGGAAAAATATTGTAAAATGCGCATAGAATATTAAAGATTCCAATAACATTAATTATATGTGTTTTGGTATAGATAAAACCACATATGCTTATTTAATTTAATAATAGGAATTTTGCATGAAGACATGCCGACCAACAGTATTTTGATATATTCAAAAGAACTGAAGAAAACTGATAATAACACTATAGCAAAATTCATAAATGATGGATTAACTACCTTATTTTGCCGCAGGCAATACAAGTTACAAAATTTTACTAATAATGCATTTTATACAATGTACAAGTTTAGCACATGGATTCAAATGAATTGCTGTAACTATAAGAGTGAAATTTCCATTAGCAGATTTAATTAACAATGGGAAAATAGTACAATGCGAGTACAATTATTCAAGGAGACATTACCTGATATCTCACTGCCCCATGAAAAAGTACAAACAAGAATTTTGAAGGATTTAATAAGGTTATATACGACCTTACCGAGACGACAAGCAAATCAGTTAATGATTGTCAACCAGTTCTTAAGAAACAAGAGCTTCAAAACAATTTAGTTATATAAAATCCCGTTTGACTTTTGTGAGCTACACAACAAAATCAGTATAAAAGCATATTCAATTTAGAAAATACCTGGACGCATTGGCCAAGAAATCAAAATAATGTCGGAAGAAATATTCGGTACAAATAAAGGATTTTTAATAATAAATAAAATGAACTTGATTTTGAATGGCGACATTGTTCCCAATTTTCAAAAATTTATTGAGCGACATAAGTAATAATTTTACAATTTACACCTAGGACAACATTTAGTGACTGTTTTCATGAATAGATTTAAGTTATTTTGAAATGTATACAAAATTACACTTTAATATTTAAATACTCTTACATAATATTATATATTGCGTAAAGAAAGTATTAAGCAGAATTTCTATGTAAAATATGTTGATAAACGTGTTACATATTAAGAAAATATACTTTTCTTTAGTGCTTCCTTCCGGTTTTTATGCTTTTTTTCCCCTATTTTAATGCTTCTTTTCTCTAAATTTGGTGCCTTCTTAAGTGCTTTTTTCACATTTTTAAACTTTTTGTATCCGCTCTCTAAGTATAACTTTTGTATAATCCAATATCTGTCCAGGTATTAGCCAGAGAATTAGATATTTCAATAATTGATTTGGTTTGTAGTCTTATTAGAACTCATTGTTGTATATTTACAAAATGTTTTCGTATTTTTTTATTAGTTAATTTTCTATAACGACTTAATTTTTAATTTTATTATGAAATTTGAATTTATTATTGAATTGTGCCCCCCCCGTCACTCTCTCTCTCTCTCTCTCCCTCTCTCTCTGAAACACAGACAAACAAATTTAAAATTAAATGAGACACCTAGTTAAAACATCAAAATAAATAGCAGTTCAAAATCAATACTGGGTTTGCGTTTAATCTACATGTAGTGGAATTCAATATGTTAGATAATAAGTGAAAAGCACGAAAATCGCCAAAGGAAACTCTCCAAATACCATCTATAAGAAACTATAACCACACAAAATTACATAATTGTTCATTTTTATTGTTCTGTCAATTATAAGAAGTAAAACGATGTATTTTAGGAAAATTTATTTTTTATAAAGATTTGTATCAACCTTGTTTGTTCCATCTGAAAATTACCGTTAAGAACATTTGAAATACGAAGAATAATATTACTGTTGGAAAAACAGTAATTGACAGACCGAACGACTTACATTTACGCTGCTAACAATGTATTTAACAAATATGCCGGTAATTAGTAAAATATGACAGGTGCTCAGTTCTCAAGCGCGGAGGGATTCAATTAAGAGAAATTTTAATTACCCCCATGCGGCAACGACCCCGCGAGCGTTTCCACTTCCCACGTAACCAAATTTTCAAATAAAAAAATAAACAAAAGCAAATAGTTATAATTACGAGAAACACAAAGATCCAATTATAAAACGAGAGATGCTCTTTTGGCGCGCGGTAGTCCAATCGTTCGGTCGTCGGAGGTTCACGATCCCATTAAAAAAATCGTTCTGCATAATGCTCTGTAAATATGGATAATTTGTATAATGTGAAGGCTGGTGAAGGAGAAGAAGGAGATGATGGCCTACGGTGTGGTATGTATCATGTTGATGCTAAACCTGGCTGACACTTTTGAAATTGAATACCGCGCCGGTGGACGAGCTCTCTGGAATTTTCGTTGACGACTTAAGTTAACCTCCTGGGCTAATCAACAGACATTAAATTATACTTTGAAATGAATGTTAATTAGCGCAAAGATTTTATATAAAATATAATAAACATACACATTTATTTATATCAATATATTCATATTTTTGCATATATTATTATTACATTCTAGTTGATAACTTTGAAGTAATACATATTATAATAAGGTTTTAATGGGAATAATAATAATTTAAATTTAGAAACTGAATTACATGTTTAGTATTAATGTACGTGTATTTCATTTAATTTAAATTATTATTCTATTTATTCTTTCTATTGTATTGAAAATTACCCTGAAGATCAGATATTAGTGCGATTTAATAATTTCTTGAATCACTTTCTCATTTATCACTTAGTAAAACATTTTAAATTATTACTAATGAAGGTTTAAATTAAATTACACTTGGTTTGTTTCACAATTTTACTATAATTACTCGACTAGTTTCGCTTTTTAAGGCATTATGAAGAGCGATTTTATTTGTTTATTTCTGAAGTCACGCAATTGGTTCTAGTAATCACTCAGTTTATGTTATTTTATTTCGTTTAGCTTAGAGTATTAATTATATTTTATATTAATATATTCCCCTTTTTGTGATTTTTCTCTCTTATTCTATTTAAAATATAACTATTTAGTTTTTCTTTTTTGCAATCTGCCTTCCTTTTATTATATTTGTCCTTTTGTATTACCATTATTTCTGTCTTATTTTCTTCGTGTTTAAATATTCCTTTTTGTTCTTCCGTAATTTTTAATCGTTTTCTTGTTTACTTCGTAATATTTCTATTTTTTAGCTACCTTCTTAACTAATGTGTTTTATTCCAATCATAACTCCCGATTATCTAGCCAAAACCTTCTCTTACCGTAATAATACTTTGTATTATTTTATTGTGGTTAAATAAGTAATATTTTTTGACAAGTAGGTCAAACTTATATTGTGTTGTCCTACCAATTTTTTTCTGTGGTGGCATTTTTTATGTAATAAATCTAAAGAGTAAGCATTAAGCCAACCTAAAACGAAACTAAATATCTTAATTAATTACCTTAACTTAATCTTCGCCTAATCCAACTTGAACGACTATAATCAAATTTAAAATTAATTTAGTCCACACAAACTTACACTAGCTTTGCTTTAACAAACCGTTTTAATTAATTTCAATGATATTTTTCTTATAGACACAATACAATATACAGGTAATATGACTCTAGTTATAAGTCACATACTGACACCACTTCTTAGTAGTAGCCTAGTAGTTGGAAATAGTGATCCCAACAATGATGTTACTTTGTAGCTTTAGGTTTTTCTTGCTCTTTTTTATAATTTTTATATTTTTTAGACTCCTCTGCTTTAATTAAATAAAAGTAGTTTAATGGCCAGGAATTCGTGCTCAAATTAATATATGCAAGAAACTGTAGCACAGTGCAACATTATTTTATATATCATCGCATGGATGAGATGAGGCCTTCATCCAAATAAGCTTGTTTTGATCTTATTTTTCACCGCTTTTCATGTTCTACTATAAATACTTTTAACTTGGTGTTTCTAAATGTTGCTCCCATAATTTTTACGTTTTACCAAACTTTTTTTCTAAGTGCCTTCGTTGCTTTATCATCTTTGATAGATATGATTGAACTGTTTTCTCTATTGTTATTTATTATTCGAATATTTACAATCTATGGCAGCGTAAAAAAACTGGTTGTTCATTATCAGTAGAACAAATTGCTTATTTCTTTATAATTGGCCAGCTATTTAAATCACTGTCCTGTAAATTATTTTATATAAACTTATTACGTTTCTAAATATTTGTAGAAGCTCACGTAGTGATTTTAATTTATTTATTGAAGCCTTGAGTCATATTTTATTGCAAATTAACTTATAAAATATATACTTTTATAGTGTGCGGTTATGTCAATAATATTTCTCAGGATAAGGAAAATTATCAACTGAAAGACCGTTTAAAGGCTTTACGCTGATTTAATAATAATAAACTAACAAGTAATTAAATAATCTAACAATCAAGTTTATAATCACCTGCAGATACGTGTTTCGATCTCTCGATCTTATCAGTATAGCTTTACTATAAAATTGATTTTAAATACAAATAAATAAATAAAGATATTGCGAACAGCTTATTTTGCAGTTATTCATGGCCATCTAGTATATGGAATTTTAGTATGGGTTCATTCATCAGTGTAAACAATACGAATTATCTTTGGTCTTTGTAATTGGGATAACTGCCAAAAGTTATTTAAAGAACATCATATATTAACACTTCCTTGTATTTATATTTATAAATGTCTTGTATATATTAAAAAATATTCACAAATACTCGTGTTATCAACCTAATCACTCACATAACACACGGATTAAGTATATCCTACAATGTCACATTTAAATCGTTCTAGATCTGGTACAAACTTAATTGGCATTAAGTTTTTTTAATAGGCTTTCAAAACTTATTAAGGGCCTGCCCCTAGCAACTTTTAAAACGACAGTAAAACAGCAATTACTAAGATATGCATTTTCTACTTGGGAGAATTATTCTAAATTTCGTTTTGAAACATACTCTTTTAAACTTGTCTCTTTTAAAATTTTATTAATGTGTATTTTTTGTATTTATTTCATCATTGAGTTGTGTACGATGTTGTAGTTCTGGCCTCAAATAAATTGTTACTATTATTACTACTATAACTTCTGCAGGTATATGTTGAACTACTATAATTACGCCCACCGCGAAGCATTTCCTTTAAAAACTGAATTGCTTCGATATATTCCGCAACCTTCTCTTCTTTTAACAGGATCCTAACTGAAAGATTACAGAGCAGGTCAATCGTATTCTGAGAGATTTTGAATATTGGTTTTCCTGTAATAAACTCGTATTAAACTTGGACAAGACAAATTTTATTCTATTTGAAGCGAATATCAATAACATCAGAAACAATAGAAATCAATAAAAAAAATCTACAAAAAGCATTTTAATGTATTTATCTACCACTTACATATTCTTTAGATAGATATAATCTGAATAATGTAGATACTATTAGAGATTTATGGGTGCTATTAAACAGCAAGCTAGTGGATTTTTAAGAAAGTCTACTACCAAATTTGTTGTACGCTGATGAGATCCAAAATAGATCGAAACCGGTGTTTTGATGAACGTAGAGGGTATGTCGATATAGAGAAGAACGAAGAAATTGAAAAAAAAAGAATTTATTGAAAGACGCCATACAACTTTAACACCGGTTGTCATGGTGGGGGTGCAATCAGTTTGGGACGAAAATCACCTTTTGTGTTTATTTCAGGTACATAATGTCTTGGATCCCGTAGCGGTGCCATTTATGCAGACCCTACTTATTGGGATTTTCCAGCAAGATAACGGCAAACATTACAAGGGTGTTCTTGGAAGAAGCGGATTTGCAAATGTTGCCTTGGTCAGCAAGGCCCAACATGCCGAGACCTCCTGATAAATTAGATGATCTAAGACTTCAGTTAGAAGTTGCTTGGAATGAGGTGCTTCGAGCAGATTTAGACAATTTGATTCTAAGTATGCCTAGAAGAGAAAATTCTTGCATTGCTGTGCGAGGCAATGTAACTCATTATTTTTGTTTTTGTTACATTAAAGTTTTTTTTGACAGTTTAATCATTTTGTACGAACGACTAAACAATTATTTTCACCTAATTTCGCATCAATTGTATTATTCTTTCTGGGTGGTGCATTTCATATGAAATCTAGGGTATCATGTTTATAAAATTTATTTATCTACGATCGTACAGAAAGTAGACGCTTTTTGCATCATTTTTCATTGTAAAAGTGGCTTTTTAAAGCACTAGTGCTTTTTTACGTTTTTATTGCACGGTAATGTCAAACTGTTTTTATTGCACAGAATTGTCAAATTTGACAGATGAATATATTTCGACGAAAAACTTAATTTTTTATTAATTGATACAAATAACTAATAAACTATAAATAAAATATATAATACAAACCAACTGGCAGATTTAAGAACTCTGAAGATTTCATTTAATGCAAGTCGAAGCGATTACAATAAAGCGAACATTTTTTCCATAAATAATAATGGCGGCCGACATTTGTGCAACTTGTTTACTGGTTGCTAAGTAACGCTTTCATTGGTGCACTGCGGGTAAAATATGTTTTCATTAATTGAATTATTCAAATGACATTAAAATATTACTCATAAGAATATATTCTTTGAAACCCTTTACGATCGAAGATAAAATTTTGTAAGGCACACGTGTAAACAGTTTCTTTATTGCACTCCTGGTTTTAAAAAAACTCGCTCGTTTTTTTAAACGCCAGTTCGTGCAATAAAGCATCACTTTTTACACTTGTACCTTAAATAACTATTATCTACGATCGTACAGAAAGTAGACACTTTTTGCATCATTTTTCATTGTAAAAGTGGCTTTTTAAAGCACTAGTACTTGTTTACGTTTTTTTTTTACGAAAAACTTAATTTTTTATTAATTGATACAAATAACTAATAAACTATAAATAAGATATATAATACAAACGTAATGGCAGATTTAGGAACTCCGAAGATTTCATTTAATGCAAATCGAAGCAATTACAATAAAGCGAACATTTTTTCCATAAATAATAAAGGCGGCCGACATTTGTGCAACTTGTTTACTGGTTCATTGAATTATTGAAATGACTTTAAAATATTACTCATAAGAATATATTCTTTGAAATTTTTTACGATCGAAGATAAAATTTTGTAAGGCACACGTGTAAAAAGTTTCTTTATTGCACTCCTGGCTTTAAAAAAACTCGCTCGTTCCTCGCTCGTGTTTTTAAACGCCAGTTCGTGCAATAAAGCATCACTTTTTACACTTGTACCTTAAATAACTATAATCTCCAACTGTTCTAGTAAATTTAGTTTTCACCCATTTTGGCACTAGGCAGAAATTTGAAGTTCGTATTAAATTGGTGTTGTTGGATGTAACTTTTCTTGTGTTTCCGAATTCAATCTTCGAAACTTTGACCTTTTCCCCTACGTACACTATGGTAGAATAGCCACACTCAAGTAGATAATACTTATCAACAATTCACAGTGAAAGGGAAAATTGAGATTTATAACATGCTAGATAGTGTTGATTGGAAATATTTAAACTTATCTACTGATATTAATTGTAATTATCTTCAATCAATACTAACATAAAATCTCAAACCAGCATTTCTAGACATTAGTAGTAATCCACATAAACCGTAAAATAGTTTAATAAATATTTATCGGATTTACGTGACCATTTGTGCTTATTAAATGACAATATTATTGATTTTTGCGGCTTCTACTTCATTATACATGTTGAGTATAAATAATAAACACTTTGTAACTTTGTTTGTATAACAAATTGTGTTATACAAACAAAGTTACAAAGTGTTTATTATTTATTAAATGGCATATTTAAAAAAGTTCCATGTCCTGAAACTAAGCGTCCGCAGAATCAATTTAGAAAGTATTACGAGAACAAATTAAAAGGACTAAAATTGCTTACAGCGATAACTATATTATATCATCTAGCAATTATAAAAAAGTATTTGCAATCTAATCAACTCATTACTTGTTTACACACAATTTAGAAAATATCTATTATAAAATTTATATTTAAATTTATTAGATACCATAAATACACCTAAAAATAGCAAATGTCGAGATATGTATGCATTAACAAGTGATTTAGTTAAATATTTAATTAATATACTCTTTTCATCTATAACTAAACTGACTAACGACATATTTGGGACAAGTATCTTTGCAGGCAACTTAAAGGTGGCTAAGGTTATACCTATATATAGAAGAGTGACGCTAATTCTGAAGATATCTATCGACCGATATGCATTCTACCAATAGTTATATATAATAGAAATTATTATGAAAGGCTAAATAACAACTTTCTTTGAATAAAACAAACTACTTTTCCGTTATCAGTTTGGTTTTAGGACGAATTTATAAAAGGTTATTGCAATTTAGAATTTCCTTAGATACACAATTGGAGCACGGCGAACAATTGCGTTTCTCATTCTTTACGGTTTCGCAAATTTCACAAATTGGCCAAATATAATTTTGATAGTATTTCTATTAATTTAATAAAATCTTACTTAGAAATCAAACAACAGCAAGTTTGTATTGATAATAATCACTCAACATATCTACCTATAAACACCAGTATGCCACAAGGTTCAATTTCAGGACCCATATTATTTTTGATATATACATCAATGGCTTTTCATCAAATATGAGTAAAAGCATACAATTTGCAGACTATACTACACATTTTAACATGTTTGAGAAGTTGTAAGATGTTTTGGTGCTCCACAGTGAATCACAATCGATCTCATTCGACTGGTTCGCTAGTAAAAAATTGTTTTTAAATAACTTTAAATCAGTCGAAGTATTATTCACACTCAAAAAGCAAACTTCTGCTTTGCAAATAATATTCCACCCTGAAATGAGGCTTTAATGGAAATGAAGTTGCTAAAAAGATGACAAAGGGAATATACTGTCTGCGTAAATATGTGTTATATAACACATATAACACAAGTAATAATTAGCGCATATTATGGTCTATATCATTGCCATCTAACATATGCTATTTTAATCTGGGGTCATTCAACAACGCAACACAGACTATTTTCCTTACAAAGAAACAAAGAATATATAATACAAGAAAATAAGGATAATTGATATTTTATTTTTAGGGATGACTAAAAATTCGTACTCTAAACTTAGAATTTTGATAATACCTGCTTTATATATTTATAAGTGTCTTACGTTAGATCTAATATAAAACACGAAGTAATACTGATTATGTATTGCGAAACAGTAATGAAATAGATATTCCGCAATTACGACTTATAAAATCACGCGTAAGTGAATATTATTATGGACACAAATATTTTAAGAAAATAAGCACATTTTTGAAACACATGCATTTAAATCTATTCAAAACAACCATTGAAAATTATTAATACAAAGGGTTCCGTATAGCTAAAATGATTTTTTTGAAAGTACTCTAATTTAAGACTATTATTTATAATTAATGGAACAATTTATTAACTGTTATTGTATTGTATTAATAATTATGTTAAATTATGTGCATAATCATAATTGTAAATATATGTTTAGATATTACTTTATTTCTAAGAACTAATATATTTTGTTTTTATTTGGACCTATGTAAAACGTATTTGTTAACACACCAATATTAAATAAACAAATAAATTAATAGACACAAAACTCTTTGTTTTTGCCGAGATATCTTTAACATTATTGATAAATTTATATATTGAGTTGTTCTACTTGAAAGATGTGGTAATATTTAAAGATTTAAGTCCTCGTCTACTGCTATGGAAGAATTTCCAATGTATATTAAGGATGAGTAATTTTAATATTTGTTTGTGAAAACATGAATTAATTGATTTTACGTTTCTGTTTTTTATTCAATATGATTGATTGTTAAGTTGTTCAAAATTCCGTTGTTATTAATAATAACCTTTCATTATTTATAAAAATTGGCCTCTCATAATGGATCATTCATCAGTCAATGAATCAATCTGCTGCTAGTTTTTGTGGCATGGGGTGAAATGATTTAAAATAGATTGTTATATCGTTGTGGTTGGTTTGTGAAATATACCAAACGAACTTTACATTTTGCACTATTATAAATTGAGTTTAAATATAATAAGAAAATATCAATTGTTAATTTGAGCCTTGAAAACATACAATGATGTCATCCACATATGTTACCCAGAACACGCATTTATTATAAAGGGGGTGGTTGCCAATAATTGATTCTAAATAATCCATCAATATTTCTGCGAGTCAAGTAATACAGAGGAACTCATCGCTAAACCGTTAGGCTGACTGTGGGGCGTGTGCGATTGTGGATCAAACACAAAAGTGGTTTTAAGTCGGTTTATTTGCTATTTACATATATACAAATTCGGTATGTGGGTGCCGGTAGCTCTGATGCACTTCGTGGCGTCGTGGATCGATAGCCGTCCTCCTTCGCTGGCGTCGAGGGCAGTGGTTATAACGCTGGCGGTATCGTAGTGTAGCAGCCGGCACGTCGCCGGGCGTTCTAAATTGCCTTCAGTTGAGTAAACTCAGCGGAGGAAATTCCTTTTTGACTACTGCTAGTGACCGTTCCATCGGCTTTATGATTGGGACGTCCTCTGTTGACGGGCGTCCGAATCGTACGCGTCACGCGCGCCCCTATTATTCCGTCGCCAACTGTTGGCGTAGCGTCCTACTCGCGAACCTGGGCTCCCACACACCCCCTTGCTTCTTAAGGACCGTTGTTGCTGTCGTTTTAGTTTATTCGTTTGTTGGTTTGTGTTGCCGGGGGCTTTTCTATGAAAGCTGGTTTAATTCTTTCCGTGGACACCGTTGTTGGTTGATTGTCTTTTCTTATCGTCACTGTCCTGTTGTCCCATTTGATTACTTCATATGTTCTCTAAAACACGTGCGATGACTTCCCTACGTTTTTGAGAATGAAGGGTTTCGTTTTGTTGTAATTGGATGTCTGCGTAGGTTTGAAGGTTTGGAGGATTTTCGTCAGTTGCGTCGCGTAATTCTCTGGCTCGATTTGTTCGTGTGGTTTTGGCTGCTAACAGCTCTCCGGGTAGTCGCAAGCGTTCCTCCATAAACCATTTCTGCTGCTGTTGCCTTGATGTCTTCCTTCCAGACTGTTCGTATTCCAAGCAAAACGAAGGGTAGTGCGTCAGTCCTCTATGTAGCACATCAGTGTAGCTTTTAACTGCCTATAGAATCTTTCTACTAGCCCATTTGCTTGCGTGTGGTAAGTCGTCGTCCTTATTCATTTAAAGCCCAAGAGTTCTTCCAGTCGCTTGAATAGTTGTGATTCGAACTGGCGTCCTTGGTCCGTCGTTATTCTGAGAGGTGAGCCATATCTAGCTACCCAGTGCATGACAAATACACTGGCAACTGTGCTCGCTTCGATGTTCGATACCGGGATTGCTTCGGGCCATTTAGTGAAACGGTCGATGAACGTTACAATGTACTTCTTCCCTCTCGTTTGGTAGTTGGAATGTTCCGTTGGCTGGTGCTCCATTTTTTGCAATCTGCTTGGATTTTTGGCCATACGAACTTTCGGTTACTAATTTCGCTGTAGCTTTTGCTCCAGGGTGTGATAATCGATGCAGATTATCGAACACCTGTTTTCGTAAATTCGTTGTTACGAAGGGTCATACAGCGTCGGTTGAGATGTCGCAGTAGATGTCTAAGTTATACTCTGGAAAATGAATTTTCTTGATCTGCAGGCTTTCCCTTTCTCTAATCAGAGCTCTTCGTCGTTCTCTTTCTCGGCTCCAATTGTCGTGAAGTTGGTTTCTGTTGTCACCTGATCGATTCGGCTGAGTGTGTCGGCGACTATGTTCTCCTTCATTTTTATGTGATGAATGTCCGTTGAGAATTGACCAATATAATCGAGATACCGGAATTGCCTTGGTGAACATTTTTTCGATTTCTGTGCAAAAGCGTATGTTGCCAAATTGTGGTCAGTGTAGATGTTGAAAATTATTCCTTCTAACACGTGTTAGTAATGTTTGATTGTGGTGTAGATTGCTAGTAATTCTTTGTCGTATGCTGCGTACTTTTGTTTGGCTGGCGACAGTTTCCTTCACATGAATGCTTGCGGTTTCCATGTTCTTTTTTGTAACTGTTAAATTACGCCGCCTATTGCGTAATCCGATGGATCTGTGGTAACTGCGAGGATGGCATTGGGTTGTGGATGCGCTAACAATGCTGATTTAGCGATCTCGAGCTTAAATTGGTTGAATAATTCTTTCGCTGCTTCCGTCCATTGTATCGGTTGGTTGCCCTTTTTTTTTTCTTTCAACGTTTCGTTCAGCGGTGCTTGAGTGTCTGCTGTGCTCGGAATGAAACGACGATAGTAATTTATCATTCCCAATACTTGTCGTAGTTTCTTCGCTGTACGTGGTAGCGGAAAATCTTGAATTGCTTTCACCTTGTCGTCTAGTGGTTTTGTTCCTTTTTCGGATACTATGTATCCCAGGAAAGCAATTTTGTGCAATCCAAATTTGCATTTGGTCGGGTTGATTACTATTCCGTTGTCGTCTAACCGTTTAAATAGTTGCTTGAGGTGTTCGTTGTGTTCCTCCTCCGTTTTCGATGCTACCAAAATATCGTCAATGTATACGTGCAGAAATCTAAATCGCGCAGGATTCCATCCATGAATCTTTGGAATGTTTGTGCTGCGTTTCGTAGTCCAAATTGCATGTATGCAAATTCGAAATAATGTTGCGATGGCTGTTTTTGGGATATCGTCTTTCGCTATCGGGATCTGGTGGTAAGCTCGAACTAGATCGATTGTTGAAAAAACTTTGCAACCGTCCAGCCGTTGTGCGTAATTCTCGATATGCGGGACAGGGTATTTGTCGGGTTGAGGGCTCTATAGTCTCCTTAGGGTCGCCATTCTGCATTTTTCTTCGCAACCAAATGAAGTGGTGAGGACCAAGCACTCTTCGAAGGTCGTGCGATTCCCATCTGGCACAAGGTCCTGAATTCAATTTTCGCAATTGCTAGTTTATCCGGCGCAAGTCGTCTTGGCCTGCTGCACACTGGTGGACCGGTGGTGGTGCGTATGATGTGCTCTGTGCCATGTCGTGTAAAAATCGGTAAACCGAATGGCTTGCATATTCGTGGGAATTCTTGCAAAATCGGGTGTTGTTTTTCGCCTTTTCCGAGAGTGCTTATTACTACTACTTCCGTTGGTTTGATGTGAGATTTGTTGTACGTCACGTGGCTCTTTGTTACGGATGTCCGGCAGTAATCCATAGGAGAAATCGGCACCTATTAGTGCCTTGTGTACGTCTGCTATGACAAATCGCCATGGAAAATTTCTTCGTAGTTTCAAGTCCAGGTTTAAATTGTTCAGGGCCATAGGCGTGTATGACGGCTCCGTTTGCTTCGTACAGATTGTAATCGGATCGGTGTTGCCTTGGTGGAACCAAACGGCGCGGGAAAACACATTCGTCTGCTCCTGTATCGTTTCTTAATTTCTCAAATTTGCAATTCTGCCTTGCCGAATTTAAAATGGAATCAACACGTGTCGAATGTTCTTCCCATTGACTGGCATCGGGCTCCTTCGCGGTTTCGGCTGTGCGAACGGGGTCGTGATCGAAATTGTTGTGAAGATCTGGCGTTTTCTTGCATTCGGAGCCGAGCTTTCAGTTGTGCTACCTCGGCTATCACAGCCCTCAAGTTCATTTGTGTTGATTTCGTTGACTTCTGATGTGGTTGTGTTGGCTATGGCATCAGCTAGTTCTACAACTTCGTCTATCGGTATCTTGGTTTGTGTTGCAAGTATAGCTTGCATGTTGCTTGGGAGTCTTCTAAGCCATAAGTCTGGGATGGAGGTGCCTGCCAGAAGCTGCAGGTGTCGTAGGAGTTGCGATGGCTTCCTGTCTCCTAGTTCTTCTCGCTCTAATAACTGCCGTATTCGGTTTCTTGGCTCACGCTGAGGCGTCGGATGAGTTCAGTTTTCAGCTTGTCGTATTTCCCGAGGGCGGGTGGCGATGTTAGTACATCTCGCACTTCTTTGGCAGGATACACACTTGTATTCTGTTGACTTCTTCGTTGGTCATGTTGCTTACACATACTCGACTTTTGGTTTGATCATGTCTGGGTCACCGGTTGTGGGGCGTGTGCGGCTGTGTATCAAACCCAAAAGGAGTTTGAAGTCGGTTTATTTGCTATTTACATATATACAAATTCTGTGTGTGGGTGCCGGTAGCTCTGGTGCACTTTGTGGCGTCGTGGATCGGTGGCCTTCCTCCTTCCCGGGCGTCGAGGGCAGTGGTTATAACGCTGGCGGTATCGTGGCGTAGCGGCCGACACGTCGCCGGGCATTCTTAATCGCCTTCTTCTGTCGGCGCTGGTCCTCCGCAGTCGGCGGGACTTCCTCGATCATCGGAGGTTCGTTTCGATAGCCACAGGACTAAGGGGATTCCTCTAACCGGGCGAACTAGGGAAAGCTCGCCGAAACTGTGCGTTGGATTCGGTCGGGCAAACTATGGTGATCCTGCCATGACTTGTGCGGTGGATCCGATCGGGCAAACTATGGTGAACCTGCCGTTTCTATTACTAGTTGAGTAAACTCAGCGGAGGTAATTCCAAGTCTGCCAGTTGAGCTGCATGCAGGCCTTTTTGACTACTGCTTGTGTCCGTTCCGTCGGCTTTGTGATTGGTACGTCCTCTGTTGGCATCGAACTCGTCCGCGCGACGGTGGCCGCTACCATTCGTTGCCCTCTGTTGGCGAGTGTCCTAATCGTTTGCGTCACGCGCACATCTATTATTCCGTGGCCCTCGGTTGGCGTGGCGTCCTACTCGCGAACCGGAGCCCGGGTTCATTAGTTCACTGACTAATGAAGGAATTATTGAATTAAAAATATTTTTTTCTAAAAGATTTAAATTTCGGACGTAATTACTGTGATATAAGCCACTCACTTATAATTATTGTTACCTGCTTGGGTGGAATGCTAGTAAATAAGCTGGAGATATCAAAGGATGCAAGTAAGCAAAACTAGGAATTATAATATGGGAATATTTTCGGATTATTTCGGAAGAATTGCAATTAGTTAGATAAATCAATAATGATTGCTGTATTATTTGATCTCTTCACTAACAGTGTCACATTGATAGAATTTAAAGTATATATAGTATAAAATTGATTAGTTTTCATATAAACGTTATCTACGATTCTGAAAGTTATGTTATATGGTACATATTCTGGTATTTTGCCTCTATGCAAACGTCGATTTATTTTCATCTGTTTTGCACAGCGCGTTCTAAATACAGTTACAAATCAAACAACGAGATGCTTAAAACCTTTTCAAAGTGAATATCATAATAGTTGACATGACTTTAATTGGCCACGAAACAATACATTTTTTATTAAGTTATTTGATTGTATTAAGTTCCATTTATAATTTTTATATGCATTATTTATTTTGTATATATTTTCTATATTTTAAAACACCAAAAGTTAATTTGGAACGATTAAGCAACTATTCCTTCATGAAAATATTTAATTTATCATAGTTGATTCGAATATAGAAATTCAATGGAAGCATATTATGTAAACTCTAATATCTACACTTCTGAAATTGTAATTTGAAAATTACCTTGTATAGATTAAGACCGGTAACTAATAAAATCATGTGTGATAACAACAATGTGTATTTTATTAATCTTCCTGTTTAAACTATTTACAATTGCGCCACAAAGTTTTATTGTGGATGCGTTCACTTTGTGATACATATTAAATATGATAAAGACGGAGACTCAATGACTTTGATATAAGTGGTAAAAAAGTCACCGAGTCTCCTTCTTTGTCGTATCACAAAGTAATGGCCGTATGCATTTATTACATTATATTGTACTTATACCTTTTGTGGAATAAAGTCAGCCTTTACGTATAAATATTATACCCGTATTCAAATCTTAGTTTCGTATTAAAATATTATTAATTCTTTTATACTGGAAATTGTTGATTGTTGATGTCAATATTAATATTATATTACAAGTTGAATCATATTTTTTAAATAGATAGCTTATTGTCCTTCCTAATTTTAATTTGTATATCAATAATTGCCTCCATTATTATTTCGGATGCATTTCTATTACTCATCGCGTATTTTGTGGTAATTGATGGACGACGTTGGGTGGATGCATTAAGATGTTAATCGTCGCGCGATGACTGCACCGAATCGGGAGCTCTCGCTCCGGTGTCATTACTTATGTATTCTTTTATTTGCTCCGTTTCAATTAAAAAAATATTACCATTAAAATGATTTCGGCTCCATTATTCCGGACTAATGGTCTCCGCGGACCATTAAGCATAGTAGCGCCAGAAAATTATACCTCTCCGTCCTTGTCTGCACTGTATATTATAAGATCGAGAATTGAGTTTTAGTTTGTTCCAGCGATGTAACTTTGATTCTTTTAAATCGATATGATGTTAGTTTGAATTTATAATTGTTATAAATCACTTTAAATATATGGACATAAAAATCTTAAAGTTGCAAGGAAGATAACAAATTTTATCTTGTGTTACTCTATTTACGTTGCTGTATAGTATTGATAGTTGTGTGAATTTCAAAAATAAATATAGATATTTGACTAAATATTTAAAAATAAAGTAAAACTAGATAGAACCAATTTTACTGTGAAAAAAAGTCGTTATTAAAAAAAGTTATGGATATTTTACCTGTATCGTCCTGCATTCTATATGTAATAGATTTTTTTCAAGGCTACAATTAGTTCTTGATTAATTATTTAGTAAATTAATAAATTATCAAGTTATAAAATTGCACTTGTTTTGATACGGTATGCTGCAAGCTTTATATTAATATTTGATTATATATTTATATTAATCGATGATATTTGATGTTTATATAAGTTTTGCGTTTTATACTTATTATTTTATTTTGCTATAAAAGTCTAAAAGCTTACCATATTCATTTGACGAAAAAATACGGTTATATTTGATAATTAAAGGCGTCTATTATTTCCTTATTTACATATCAGATTTTTGTATTTCTCTCTTCTATTTAAGTCAAAATTGTTAAAAGAATAGTTTATAAATGTATTTTAAAACTACGATTTTCACAGGTATTTATACATAAAATTAGTTATGTAAATAATTTGATGTATAAATACATGTGCAAATTGTAGTTTTAATTTGCTTGTGTTTCTATAATGGCAAGTGGAATTGCCGAAAGTAGCCAACATAATAAAAAATATATTTTTATACAAACAAAGTTAAAGTTTTTATTAATTATAAATGTATTTTAGCTTGCGCATTAATTAGGGGTATTCCTGAATTAGCTAGGGCATTACGTATTTCTATTTATTGTAATAGTATTTAGCAAACACCGAATTAACTATTGCTTTAGATAAGAGGTGCTTAAATATTCTTTTGGTTGATGTTGAAATTTTTGCCAGATTCTCTTATCAGGCCTTGACAATTTTGACATATTAAATTATAAATTGCAAAACAATTACCTTTATCACATTTTGTTTTTTCATTAAAATTAAATATCTGATTATCGAGCTACGTTTAACAACTGAACAGCAATAAGTAAAGTTTCGGTCTTAATTTTTTCAAAGAATATGTTATATTTGGTTGGCCCGGAACGCGTTTTTCCAACAACAAGCATTCAGTGACGACAGTTTCAGTTCTTTGATTAATGAAATAATAAAGTGAATTTTGCTTTTAGATACCTACATGACCGATAAATTTTTCGTATTTCAAATAAATTTCAAATTATAATTAATTTATATTCGGCAATAAGAATATTATCTCAACGTTTGGGTTACTAAAATCTTTTTAATAGTTTGTACATTATAAAATGTACATCATTTTCCTCCCTTAGTAGTTTTCTACCCTTGAAACGAAAAGTTTTTCTAAATAAATAGATGGTAATCTAAGCTCTTTTATTTGCAATCTAATGTACCGTTAGGTCTCTACAAAAAATTTTACATCGCAACCTGGAGCAAATTATTTGTACGTTTTGTTTTATATTTGTGTATATTCATATGTATGTATTTTTTTGGAAAAAAGCTAAAGATGAAAAAACATAAACATAAACATATATTTCATTTTTTAAGTAAACGTTTTTTTTTAGAATTTATTTTCCACTAATGCCAGTCTTGTCGGCATTTAAAACACCTGATGTGATATATATCAACACTGCTATTTTTTTGTTTTAGCAGCTTTACTTTTAGCTGAGGCGCTTTCATTATATATAGGTTAATCGTGTATACTCACTCCTTGTAAAAAGTTGTATATTTTTAAGGCTTAATGTTTAATAATTGTAGTGTTCAGTGCCATGCAATTTTTGAGCAGTAATCAATCCAAATATTAAAAGCCTTTTCTATATTTTTAAAATTGGTATATTGAAACCAGCAATCATATTTGCAAATTCAATTACAGAGAATCTAATTTTTTGTTTGTTTTTTCTGAATGGTATGAATTTTAGCTTTAATTAAATTAACGGTGTTAGCAACTTTTTTAAGAAGATCCAAAATATGTTAGCTCTTGTAAAAGGGATGTTAAGCATAATCATTGTTTGGGGCTAAACTTATCATTGAGAAAAAAGAAAATGTATCGTATTGTTGTCGATTTTTCCCTATTTCATCTATTGTATAGTAAATAAGAATGATTCAATTATTTTAATATATCACAAACAAAACATGTGTAAGTATAAAATAAAACTGATTAATTCTGTATAGATACACAAACCTGATGAGGCTAAAACCTTCGAGTTAATAATATGAACCTACCTATCGTATCTGGCTAGGGGGTTCCCCTATTTCTGAAAACAAATATTAGAGTGAAATCATATTATAGGACTCTCGTATTTTACGGAGAAATTCCCTAAATCTTAGATCGTAGTAGGCAATAGCTGACGAAAGTTAAGTGATGAGTTTGGCCCTTAATTCAAATGATGAATAAAACGAGAGTTTTAATTTATATGTATATAGTGCAAGTAACTTGTATTTATGGTATAATTTCAACAGTTAATAAATAATTTATTTTAATTGAATGTCCATAACGCGAAACTTTACTAGAATTGAAATAACTTTCATTTTTAAGGGGTAGATATCGATTTAATCCTTAATCTCCAAAGATATATCTCAATTCATTTTTTACAAGGTGGTCATGATTATAAATGTATTTACTAATAATTAGAAAAAACAAAAATATTTTCGTAAAATCTACAACAAATGAGTCTTATTAAGACTACAAGAACAAATCACTTTTGAAACGACTACTTCTTTAGCTAATACTTCGACAGACATTGAATGAATCAAAAGTAATTTGCGTGTTACAAAATAGCAAGGCTATCAAAGCAACACTAGTTTGAACGTATTTATTTCTGTAAAATGAACTAAAAATGAGTGTATGTACGTTAAATAGTTTGTAAGTGTATACTATGGTAATTTGGAACAAGAAATGAATTTAGGTTGATGTAATTAAAAATAAATTTACAAAAGCAATTAAATAATTCAATACTCAATTTTATAACCATCTGTAGACAAGTGTTTCGATATTTCAATCTCTTCAGTACAGCTTTATTATAAAATTGGTTTTAAACATAAGGACTTATATATTTTTTTAAATTAATTTATGCAATAAATGTATTTGTTATATAATTATACATTTAATGAAAATGATGGTAGCGACCGTTACTATGTGGCAGTTCATTTTAAAAAAGGTTAAATGAAAATCATTTTTAAGTTTTTATACCACTATTTATAAATAGTGTACTATTTATAAATATTGGTATAAAAACTTAAAAATTATTTTCATTTAACCGTTTTTTAATTATACATTGGTCTAAATAATGTACGGCGACATGCCTAGGTTTCCTATGAATGATAAGATTATTAACTTGTTATTTAATTAAGCGGTAGTCTACGTTTTTCAAGTTGAATTTAAATCTCTACTCATCAGCAGAAAATTATACTGTCGATCGAGAGTTATGGAGCCGGTGATGATGAGATCCTGAAAAATTGTTTCCTTAAGGGCGATCCTGTGTATATGAAGTACAGCGTTGACATTCGTGTAGACCATCTTTAGAAAATCTTACCCACTGCACCAAATATACTACTTTAGTGAAATTTGATGTTATTAGAACACAATTTTTCTCCTAACTTTCGCAAAACTTATATATGTTAGTATTATTGAAAAAATAGAAAAAAAACACACGGTTTAGGGTTTAACTATTTTATATTGAACACTGCAACATAAATAGTGAAACTCAAAAGCATGTGTTATTTGTGTTTATAAATTATTGAATATATAAAGTTATAAAAACAACTTCAGTAAATGGTATCCTATGAGAAAACATACAATTTAGACCACATAACTTTACGGCTGAGTTTACTGTGCAGTGTTCTTCTTCAGTGGTGATATTTTTGTAAAAATGATAAGTATTATAACAATATAAATAAATATAAATATCACTCTTCTTTCTTCACAATTTATATTATTATTATAACAAGAATGTGAACGCTGGGGATAGATAAAGTTGATAATGTTGACAAATAAATAATTTAAATTTAAAATGTATTATAATTTAATAATTTAAAATATAAATTATAATAAATTAATGTTACCGCCCCAAAATATCAAGTTTTTCAACAAGAACTTTGTTTTTCAAAAGGGTTAAATCGGAACAACATGACAGTTTTGACAATTTGTTTTTTGGCATACCACTGGTAAAAGTTTTAGAAATTATTATTTAATCGATAAATTCGAGCCGACAAACTCGGTACATAGTGACCAACGCGTGTTCGGCCAGGCCATTTAAGTGAAAACACTAGAGCCACAGTGTTGAAGAAGTTTCGAATTTACCATTTCCTTAACATTCCAACAATTGAGGTTATCTACAAAGACCACAAAACAAATTTTGCGTAAACCTTACAAAGACAAATTGTACCTTGCAAAAATTGAAGTCATTAATTTTTCCAGACGAAGCCCATTTTCATTTGTCTGGATACGCTAACAAGCAAAACTGACGCATTTGGGTTTTCGATAGTCAAAAAGAAGTTGTTAACAAGCTTTTGTATGCTCAATGTGATACTGTATGGTGCATTAGGTGAACTGGAGGCGTAGTTTGGCCGTTTTTTGAAAATTCTACTGAAAATGCGGTCAATGGATTATGGTATCGAGAGATGTTAGCAACTCAATTTTTGCCTATTATTGATGAACTAAATATCACTGACATGTGGTTTCCCTAGGATGGTGCCATAAGTCACATAGCCATTGAAACAATGAATTTATTGCAAACCAAATTTCCCGATGGCATAATATCACGAAATTCAGCTAAGTGGCCGACCCGATTATGTGATTTAATTATTTCTTAACCGATTGCAGTAAAAAAAACTCAAAATCATCATCACAAACGAAATAAACGAGCCATTTTGCCAAAAAGTGATTGTGGTGGACAATTGTCTCATATATTTTTTATTTATAATGGCCAAACCTTACTCTTCCTAATACAATAAAAAGTTTCATCGTTTTATTTTAAATTCGTTGTTTTATTTTAATTTAAGAAACAAAGTTCTTATTAAGAACGTTTTTACGTTCTATAGATTACAATTGTAAACATAATAATATGGTTCTTATGATAATCGGAACACTCGTTTTTGAGATACAGCGTCCACCGACAGACAGACACACACAGACACAGAATTTTTTTTCCAGAAATCAATAGACTCAGGGGACGTCTAAACGGATATTTCTGCAAAAAAAATTGTTTCAAAAAAAAATCACAAAAAACAATACTCCCCCTATATAATAGTATATATATATAGGGAAAGTAACAAGAATACAAATTATTGGGTCGTATAAAAAGCTTCCGCGGTTTTTTAGTAAATATTTGAACAAACATTTTTTTAATGGAAAATCAATTTCAATCAACTACATATTGACGATTATTATCTTTGACCTTTTGCCATTTACACGGTAATTTCATAATTTCATTGGTGTAGAACTCCTGTATTGTATCGGCGAAAAACTTGGCCAAGTGATTTTCAGCGGCGCTTCGGTCGGCTAATTTCTTACCATCAAGGGAGTTTTGCATAGATCGAAACAGATGATAGGCGGTGCAAGGTCCGGGCTGTACGGTGGATCCCAAACAAGTTCCGTCATTTTTTTCCGAGTCATCAAATATGTGTGTCGCCGTGCATTGTCATGATGAAAGAGAACTTTCTTTCTGTTGGCCAATTGTGGTCTCTTTTCTCTGATTGCTTCATTAAAATGATAAAGTTGTGCACAGTACAGGACCGAATTGATAGTTTCGCCAGGTTGCAACAGCTCATAATAGACAAATCCCTTCCAGTTCAACCAAAAATTCAAAAGAATCATTTTTGTCGTCAATTCAGGCTTTGACCTCTATCTCTTGCGTTGGACGATTTCCTATTTCACCCATTATTCATTACCAGTAATCATTCGTTTCAAAAATGGGTCGATTTCGTTTCGTTTCAATAACATATCACTAATGGTAATTCGGTCAATTAAATTTATCTCTGTTAATTCATGTGGTATAAAACATCGATCTTCTTTTTGTATCATCAATCAATCAATCATTAATGAAATGATTCCAAACTGTTATATGGTTCATGTTTAGTTCCTCCGCTATTTCGCGACAGCTTGCGTGTCGATATTGCTCCACCAGTTGCAAAATTTCATCGACTTTTTCAGTTACTAGTCGTCCAGAGCGGGATTCATCTTTAACATCCATATTTCCGGGACAGAATCTAACAAACCACTCCTAGGCCGTACACTTGTTTGGCATATTCTTGCAGCGGTTTTGCCTTTTTTTATAGTAATAAAGAACCACATACCGTATTTCTTCAGATATTTCATTTATTTTCAAATTAATATAACTTTTTACATGAGCAATGAACGTGAGCTGGAATATTACATTTTAAGCATATGTTTGTTTAAGACAATCGGGTTAGTATTGCTTGAGGTAAGGTACTTTTTGTACGGTCTGTTATTAATACCTAAGATCTTGCATGGTTCAACTATTGCCAAGATTTTAGGTAGAAGTAAGATTTATGTTCTCAGATGTATGTACGTATGCTTGTTCGAAATAGATAATTTATACACA
This sequence comes from Ontholestes murinus, assembly GCA_963969525.1. Taxonomy (NCBI): domain Eukaryota; kingdom Metazoa; phylum Arthropoda; class Insecta; order Coleoptera; family Staphylinidae; genus Ontholestes; species Ontholestes murinus. The sequence goes on from OZ018395.1 coordinate 39,420,305, forward strand.
TAATTATTTATGACTAATACTTGAATAAGCTATGGGTACTAAGTACATTATACTCGAAATATACATCTGGCAAAGTGAAAATTAACTGTGGCTAATGTTTTATTATAAAAGGCTGTGATACACCGTATGATAAAAAGCAAATGATTTTCAAAAAGATCTATTTCAAAAATAGAAACTTATTAAACTTTTTTTTTGAATTTATAAAAACATTATTTACGAAGAAGTATATTATGCGAAGCGAAATCGAAGTCTAAACTAAGACACAATGAAATATTTTACTACCTCATGACCAATGTTAACCTCAGCAATAAAATTACGAAATGCATCCCCCATTGACACCCTTTTTGAAAGCTGTATTGGTTATTTTTGTTTAAAAACAATAACATTGGTAAAAGCATACATTTATAAATAATAAACACAAATTAATTAAGTATTTTTATATGCGTAAGCACAAGAGTGGCTACTTTAAGATAAATAGTACTAAATTGGTAAGGAAAAATATAATGTTATTGCACTTATGTTTTTACAACTTTTCTAAAATACACGTAATATGTGATTTTGATATCTATTGGCGTTAGTTAGTTAGCGTTAAGACCAGTCTGATGGTTGTATATGAGACTAAAATACTAAATAATTATTGCATTATTTATCGTAAATATATAACTGCTGTATCCTCTAAATGGTTATTCTTATTTTAGTTTGCGTTGCAGTATAATTACAGCCGTACTAGACATAGATTCTAAGATTATTTGTAGAATAAATCCGCGATTATATCGATTATCGACGCATTTTAGCCCGAACCGAGGATTAATCCTCTATCTCGGATTAATTTACGACTGTTAAAGTACTTATATTACTCGATATCTTTTGATTCCAATTATGTCTTATTAAATAATACCATAAAGGGTGATTAACACATCTGTGGAAAAGTTAACTTTCAAAGTACTTATATTACTCGATATCTTTTGATTCCAATTATGTCTTATTAAATAATACCATAAAGGGTGATTAACACATCTGTGGAAAAGTTAACTTTCAAATCTAATAAGTATAATCTTATGTTTTTGATAGTTTCGAAAGCGAACTAAAAGAATTAAAGTTTATTACTTTCTGTTAGTAATTTCTCACCATGCAAATTGACATTTAGTTTTGCACAACAAAATATGGATAAAACATCTTTTCATATATGGTTTTAATTATAATTGTTTTAATGCCTAGTAAATTTTTCTAAATTTCTAGCCAAGAACTACTAAGGTATATTTCATTATTATCATATTCCGAATTTTATTTTATATGTATCCGTATTAATATGGCATTTTAGTTCGGAGGCACTATTAAGATTCGCATAATTAAACAATCAATTTAGATAAAAATACCTTTAGTATTTAACAGTAGTTTTAACGTTTGCACTAATTCAAATTCATGCTTTACTGCATTTATCTATATTCATATATTTACTCAAATATTAAATTATATTAAAATCGTATTACATTATTCTATGAAGAATTAATTTCAATAACTTTTATTTGCATTGTTGTTCTGTTTTACATATGCATAATTAATTTAGGCAGGAATGTAATAAACAAACAATGCATGTTTTGTTCTTTTATTAATTTTACATAACCAAGCTAATATCATAGACACGTTAATTAACATTTGACCGTTATTTTAATTTATTGTAAGCTCTGGATTATTATGACAACAAATTGAATATACCCTTTGAATGAATTCCAATTTAGATTTCCACTCATGGATCTGACACCATCGATCAGTGCCGTTTTCAATAAATATGTTAATACGACGACATTCCTGCCAACACAACAACCTAAAAACCAAACGAAATAAAAACGAGAACATTATTAATTGTGCTGTTAGTGTATGTCTATTTATGAAATCGATAGGACACGATGGAGTGCGTTCGGATAACATTAAAGAGAGGAAGAGATGGAAAAAACTGATTTGAATTGAATGTAATTGAAAAGCCGGGGATTAGGATTGGAGCCGTGACGCCGGAGAGATTTAGTTTTACCATATAATACAAACACCACGCTTTGTGTCCGACGTCAGATAACGAAGGATAGATGCGATAAAAAATACACACACGCAAACATATACAGAGGAGGGGTGAAAAAGTTGTGATGTTTTGTAAAACTAATCCGTGGAGAGGGATTTTTATTTGAACGATCAGTGAGTATTCACAAGTTGAAAAGATGGTGCTTGGCAAAATTAATTTAGTGGATTATATTTGATATCTTTTCTTATATTCTTTTTAGAAGTGCATATATATATATATATATATATATATATATATATATATATATATATATATATATATATATATATATATATATACAGGGTTATTCACGCTATACGGCACGGAATATTGTGGCCAAAATACGTGACTTTCAAAAAGTTTCACTTTGGGATATATGGGGGTCTATTAGGGCTACTTTTTAAAATTACTTTCATAATATACAGGGTGTCCCAAAAACCCTAAAAGTATCAAAGTTGTGTTTTTTTAATAAAACACCCTGTATTTTATTGCATTTTTGGATCCTTCGATAAAAATAAGTATGTGTTTTAATAAGGTTTTTAGTACATAAACCTTAAGGTTTTTGAAATAATTTGAATTTTGTAAAAATGTAACCTATTTTTCATGTTTCAAATACTTAAAAAATAATTAAGTGATGCATACTAAATTTACACGGAAATATAACAATAGATCATAGTTTATTTTCCAAGTATAATAAACTTGACATCTTATACCGGGTGTAAAAAAATTGGAATTAAACAAATGAGAACTTTGAATGGCCATAACTTCATTTATTTAAATGGAAGGCTATATTTTATAATTTATCAGCAAATGCACGTTTTAATTACCTTTCGAATGGTATTTAAATCTTAAGTGTTAAGTCTCCTCGTTTTTGCAGAAAATGCCAAAATATTGTTTATTGAACCGTTTTAGTACTTTTTAAGTAAAATTTTTGATGTATCTAGTTTTCTATGGTATTTAAAAACGTCAGATAATTAATTTAGTCTGTCATTTTAGTTTAAAAAGCCTTTCTTTTGTTATAGTTGTCTTATTTTGCATTTTTGTGTTAAATCGTTAGTAATCGTTATTGTTTGAACATCGCTGTTGTATTTTTTGGTAAAAAATGAAGATTTACTCAAAAGAAGGGGTTATTGGCATTATTTTTATGCTTGGAGAATGTC
>OZ018395.1:39423717-39459316 GCA_963969525.1 Ontholestes murinus
CAAGTTTATTATACTTGGAAAATAAAATATGATCTATTTTTACACTTCAGTGTAAATTTGGTATGCATAACTTAATTATTTTTTAAGTATTTGAAACATGAAAATTAGGTTACATTTTTACAAAATTCAAATTAATTCAAAAACCTTAAGGTTTATGTAATAAAAACCTTATTAAAACACATACTTATTTTTATAGACGGATCCAAAAATGCAATAAAATACAGGGTGTTTCATTTAAAAAAACACAACTTTGATACTTTTAGGGTTTTTGGGACACCCTGTATATTATGAAAGTAATTTTAAAAAGTAGCCCTAATAGACCCCCATATATCCCCAAAGTGAAACTTTTTGTAAGTCACGTATTTTGGCCACAATATTCCGTGCCGTATAGCGTGAATAACCCTGTATATATATATATATATATATATATATATATATATATATATATATATATATATATATATATATACATATGGCATTTTAATTGTATATATTTATAATTTAATTGACTAAACTTCCCCTAGATGGAAAATTAAAACATACGTACAAAAAATTATATCCGTAGCTCGTTTTAACAGCAGTTACACTCTTGATCTGGAAATATTATCTTAGAGTAATGGCATACTTATTAATCAAACAATTATTTTATTCATTCAACATCACATACAAGTTTTTTATTGGGTGTGATAGTTATTACAAAATCATATTATAATAAAAGAAGTTATTAAATATTATAATTATGAATAAAAATTTTATTATCATTATTATGATCAAGTTTAATAAGGAAATTTGGGAACTATGATGTAGTCGCCTGCATTCATTGCATTTCAAAATATAAATAGTACTTGTCTTTTGAAGCATTTGTTTTAAAGCAAACAAGCAAACAAAAAATGTTAATTTACATACGAATTAACCTTCCGCATATCTCATTTTGTCAGCATAATCAAACTAAGAATGTCATTACAAATATTAAATAATCATGTTAGGAAAATTTTAAAAAGATTTTGGGTCCGTTGATTAAGAATGTTTCTTATGGTTTGATACCTAAATCGCTTATGTTGTCACCTAGGAGATATTTTCAAGTTATACAACTATTTATATGAAATTCTCAATTTTTATACCAAATGATTCTAAAATAATTGATAAAAGTGATAGACATTAAGGCAAATGCAAAAAATAAAATGGCAGTCTACCACAATGTTATCGTCGTTGTGGAGGAACAAATATGGTTAACAAGAACTGTAGATAATTAAAAGACAAATATTATATAAGGATAACAGCGCTACTGCAAATCGTAGCGGCTTCATCTATCCTTGAGTGGATAATTTATGTCACAAACAACAATGAGATATTTGTAATAAATCACACAGTCTCTTCCCAACTATTTATTATTAGTAAATATCTAAACCTCTAAAAATTCGTCAAAAGCAAATAAGAAAATTGGTCAAACTATGAGCATTAATCAAAAGCTGCATATGACCTCTATGGTCAGAGGATGTATAGAAGGAAAACGTGAAGCCCAAAAATCAGGGTTGCTTGCACTGTCATGTGATAACCGAGACATGGCCGACTGTCCGCCCATCTCAAGCTATGGGAGGGCCAAACTAAGAATACTAAAAGAGGGTTGTAGAACACATTCTTCGTCATCAACCATGACAGGGACATAATAGGCCCTAGTCGATCGATGGAGATGGATAGAAGTGAAACCTTAAAAACAAAAAGGCTCAAAACAGAAAGTTTACAGTTTGGTGCCAGTGGGGTACAAACCTCATTAATAGCGAGCATACGCTGGGTCCAATTGGATCTCCATCAATTTAAAGCGGCAGCAAGTGCCCTTTATTGGAGATTTAAAAAACGCAAAATATGACATAGGAATCTTGCAGGAGCCTCGTATCAATAAGGGGAAGGTAAGCGAAAGACAATTGTAGTTTAATTAGAAAAGATATTAATTATTCTTTATTCTTTATAACTTTGCTCTTCTTGATTATAACACATTTACAAAAGAATACATAAATAAATGAAACGCGAACAAACATTTAGACAGCAAGAATCACGGGCGAAGTTCACTTGTTTCCACTCAGACCCACATCCATCCACTGACAAGTAAGACATGCTGACAGTAGTAGCCTTAGTAGAAATTTCAACGAAGAAGGGCAACAGGCAAATTGCCATGGCCACGGCCTACTTTTCGGAAGAACAAAGCAAACCACCGCCAGAGTGTACATAAGCAAACTTGTTGAGTGATACAGAAAAGGCAACACACACCTCCTCCTGGGCTATGATGATAAATGATACCAACGCCCAAAATGTAGTATGGGGCAGCACGACTACCAATAATAGAAGCAAGGAGCTTCTTGAATATCAACTTAACAACAAATATATTATTAACATACGTAGCGAGCTTACATTTGTTATTGCGATTAGATAGGAAGTGTAGAGCCTCTATAGATGCTCAAAAATAGCATCCTAAAGGCGTATGATCCAGTTGTCCGCTAGAAAGGAGTTCTTCTTCCGGGAAGTGCCCTGGCATAAAGATCTAAGCCAGGAAAACTGTCAACAGTTCAAAGAAAACAGGCAACTGGCACGCCTATAAAAAACACTGTGGGAATATGACAAGGTGTTGAAAAAATCAAAAAGGAAAACATAGACAACGTTCTGTGACGGAGATTCTGACACGACCTCAACAGCCAGGCTCCACAAAGTTCTGGTTATATGTATAGCACTTGCTATCATCAGACTAGCCTAGTCCTAACCGGAGAAATGATAATAGCGCCTGCACATATCAGGGCAGGGTATCATAGGAAGTTTAATTACATTACGAAGCAAATTTACATCTTGGGAACATACTAGTAGTAGGGTATTAGTACAAAAGACCTAAGCAGTCTATAGCCTAATATGATCTAATCTACAAAGACTTTCTTCTTGAGCTGGTCAAATCAGATATGCTCGACATATCGTTGAAATTAATAAATATCAAAAGAAAATCAGGGCGAGATAACAGTATCCTATCTGCCTAGCATATGGTTTTTACTATTTACCGTTCACCTAGTTGTTAATTTAATAATGTATATTTTTAACGAAGTACTTGACAATCTAGATATAATAAAAGATGGAACTATTGGATGCGATTTTAATATATAATTCAATACAAATGATATTAAATCGACAAAACTCTGCAATTTGTTTAGGACTGAATGTCCAACGAGTACAGTAAAATTTAATACTCGGTATTCTAATTGTTCTTATAACGTATTTACAAGCATGCTTTAATCTAGCATTCGAGTTAACCCACTAGACATTCAGATCATGTTAGCATTCATGTTGAATTAAATTTCCATGTTCTGTTTATAAAATAATAAGATCAATGACACAATATTAACGATATAAATTATTTTCTCTTTTTGAAACGAGACATTTGAGTTTTGTTGATGAAATAGGTACATTCTTGCAATTCAACGAGTTGTCAATGATAAAGGTATACCCGTAAATGTCTTTTACAGAAAATGTTTGTAGATTGTCACAACTTAAATATAGGGTAAGTTAACAACAATCTAAAAATGTGAGAAACATTACAATTACTAAGAGATTAAAGTACCCTAATATAAAAGATACTTTTTAAGTACAATATACCATTAAATACTGGAATAGGAATACATGAGAAATTCCTAAGGGAATCTAGTAATCAGTCTATGATAAAAATGTGATATTGGTGCCGACTCATTCAACTAATTTTTCCTATTAAATTGTTATTTATAACCAACTTAAATCTAACGTCTCCTTTTAATGCCGAGATTTTAGTACTATTACTATTACAGATACCATTAATAATTTTAAAATGTCTATAAGCTATGATGTACATATATGATAAGAATAGTTCAATACACTGATGTAATTTTCGGGCCCTTGACTAAATTAATAAATGAATGCATTACATCGGGTTCCTTCTCTAAATGTTTGAAACATGCATGTATTGCACTAATTCAAAAATAAGGAGATGTCAATGAATTACAAATACATACGATCCGATAATGTTCAGATAGTCGATTACCTAGAGACAAATAACATAATTTCTGTTCAGTAGTTTGGATTTCGTAGAATAGGTTGACTGGTGATACAATCATTGGACTGACGAAGATCATTTATTAAGGTTTTGAGTCTGAGGGTTACTCTGCCTTAATCTTTATCTATCGAAAGCTTTCGATTGTGTACCACATGATGTTTTTCTGCGGAAATTATATTGTCAAAATTCCATCTTAACAGCTGTAATATTATCAATATTAATGATAGTGATAGATCTTAGCACATTTGTTTTAATGGTGTTATATATAGCGAAAAATTAATTAAGTATTGTGTCCTATAGGGTTTAATATTAAGACATTGCGCTTTTTATTGGCAATTATCTATCCCCTCTTAATGATACAACAATAAAAATCATTCAGCTGCTCGTTTGAATAGTAAATGTTGTACAACTTGAAGGAATCGAAGATGCTTATTTTAAAAAAGAATTAGGTTTTAATTTAGATAATATTAGATATTAGATTCTAATATTATATATAATAATTTTCTACAAAAATTTTGATCGCATTTCGAAAGGCTTGAATTCAGAAAATATGTGTTCTTCTATTCACGTCCTATAATCTTCTGGTGATAGTTACTCCACGAAGACTACCTTGATGAAAATAGTACGTCTTGATAAGAAAAGCGATAAAACTAAAACAGCTGTAGTAATATTTAAAGAGAAATTAGAAGTAGTTGTTCTAATTAAATCAAATAAATCGACTATCGCCATAGATATACATATAAAACAAGATATAACTCCACAGGAGAGACAGTATTTATATATTCGCCAAATATTATCATCCCAAAAGAGAGAATGACGAGATTGACCTAACTATTCTTAAATAAAAACCCAAGATTATCAAATTCGAATTGTTCACAAAGATCAAAAAAGAGCTAAACATGTATTATCACGACAACATTGGAGGAATTAATAGCAAACTAAATGATATTTTTAAATACGTGTCTATTGTAAGGCTTAGACACTATGCCATCTTTATTGTAGTGGAAGCTTGTCTTTCAGCAAAAATATCAGACCGAAAATATAAAATAAACAATCACAATATTTTTCGAATAGATCGGTCCACATTAAACAGTTAAAAGTTCTGAAGGTGGGGTGTTAATTGGCATATATAACAAAATATACGCGAACGTCATCTCTATAACACAAATAGGCACAGAGCAATTGTTTGGAAGTGTAGTATTTAACAGTAAGATTCTAGTTGTTATTAAGGCAGTCTATCTACCCACAATATGGCGCTATCAACCGCATTCGTTTCTACTCTACCGCTTACTTTCCGATGTCTGATAGAATGATGTCCTTGATATGAATGTCATCTAGCTCCAAAGCACGGCCTATTTCTGAATGTATGGGATATTTTAATTTGTTGCAGTTAAATACAAGTCCGTATGGAATTTATTGGAAATATTTGAAGAAAAATATAAATCACATTGTGGCGGGATGAACATTATTGCGGAATCCCTGCAACCGCACTCGTTTCTAATCTGAGGCTTATCTTCCAATGTCTGACAGAATGATAACCTTGATGTGAAAGTTATCAAATCCAAAACACGGCTTATTTCTGTATGTATGGGATATTTAAATCTGTTACAGATAAATACAATTCCAAATCCATGTGGAATTTATTTGGACTTAGTATTTTGCAATGCAAGTAGTGCGGACATTCTCGTGGCAGATGATCTTTTAGCTCATAACTTTGCTCACCATGTTGCATTTAATATTGTATACGATATTGAGTATAACTGTGAGATCATTGTTTGTGACTTTAATAAGGCAGATTTTAGTGAAATGAATCATTTTATTGCGCCTTTTGGCTGATGTAGATTCTTGAACTTCTTTTATAGTATAGATTCTGCCGTTAGTGTACTTAATAATGTTATATTTTATGCCATTAATATGTTTGTAGCATCTAAGGTTATATACAAAAACGAATATCCAAAATGATTTACCAAAGGGGTAAAATAGTATGAGCAGTAGAAGTAAATCATTTTGGAATTGCGTTAAAAAGATAAAAGGTTTCATCAAAATCAACAAGATACTATTTATACAGATTTTTCTAAGGCGTTCTTTAGAGTCTCCCGTGATGTATTATTTTAGAAATTGGAAATGCTGCGATTCATGTTGTTGAAATAAAAGTTCTAAATTTACCTTTTAATTGAAAAACATTGTTTTGCTTTAATAAATTCAAAGTTTCAGAATGTAGACACAAACAAAGACATAGTTAAAATAGTAAAAATGGTCGAATTGCAGTTTGTACAAGAAAAGTAAAAAAACTATCGCCCATTATAGTTTTTTCCTAATAGCTGTTGAAATGTTCTCAGTAATTGCAATGGCAATTATTGGCCAAGAATTTTGCTTAATAGAAGTTATTAAAGCACATTCCTTATGAAATAGTTCTTGCTATAAAAACTTGATTTTTAAACATTCATACAAAAATAGTTTCCTTTAATGTGTTAACAAAACGTAATAATGATAATTTCGACTCAATTTGAACAGACCAGATTGTTAGGTCTAGACGCCCAAATAGGTATAAGATATTTAGTACTAAGATCAATTGTACCAAGCTATTTCTTCGTTGTCAGTTTAAGGTATACGATAAAAAAGAAAATATTAAATAGATAAAGATAGATAATACGTAAAATTATCTTTTATCATATTTACTGATGTTAAAGTAGCCTCTCCTACCCAAACCTTAGTAAACTGGTTGAAACAGGTTGAGATGTGGTAATTTACCCTTATGGAGAGCGGGAGAGATCAGGGCTAAAGAGGACGGATGAAATGGCCCTCCGATAAAGATGTTAACACCGTCACTTCGGAAAAATACAATGATGACAAACATCAGGTCAAGCCTCGGAAACCGAATGGAAATAATGTTAATGACACGAGCAAACAAAATGAGGAACTACGATTTGGAAAGTGAAACGTGTAGAATTGGAAAAACGTTTTAGGCAAACCATCCAGGATTCCAGGGCCCAAGTGGGGCTGTAATGACATCGATGAAGAAGAGAAATTTAATACGGAAGAAAACTATCCTTAATTATTTTTACAATAACATCAATATTGTAATTGTGTGAATTTTAATTTTAAATGTTGTCTTTACAATGCATTTAATTTCAATTCATTAGCTACGTAATTTATTATAGGCATTTCTTTTTTATCCATTGCTTAATTTCCCTTACTAATAAATACAACTTTTGCAACTTTCTACATAATTCGGCGATTTATGACAGGCTCTATCTTATACTTTCTATTATTAGTCAAGCTAGTTTGCTTTGTTTACAATTATTACATAAACCACAAAAATAATGTATATGTTGTGTTCTACTGGGCGAATATTCAGCTGTTAATCACTAAGGGAGACCAGAGCTACAAAGAACTGGTACTTGTTACGTAATACATTTCAGATTAATAATAGATAATTGATTAAAAATAAACTTTACAATATCGTAGCTCTAATAATTTATATTGATTTATGAGAATACATGTTTAAAATAAGTTTTAGTCCCATTACAGATTGATTTTTGATAATTAAGGCTTCTCTGTATCCCATATTGTGACTTGGATAAATAATTAATTATTTAATGATTTGTTTATCCTCAAAACCCCGATACTTTCTAGTCTCTATCCTATCTTAACAAACTCGGAATATAACTATGTGTAGGTTGTATCATCTAATTACCTTTTTATTGAAATACTTCTGTATTCTAATATTTTGTTTTTTAAATAAGTTAAAAGCTTTTACTTTATTATTATTTAATAACTCGTCTTAGTTTAGAATTTGCTAATTTGGTAATGATTTTAATCGATACAAAAGGTTCTTTATGTTTTCAGTACCGCAAAGCTATATTGTACAAATGTGTTCCATTAAAAATATTTTTTATAATGCAAAAAATATCGTCTTGGAGTATATTAAATATGAATAGTTTACTTAAGGGATTACTAATAAGAGAATAAATTTGCTAATTACGATTAATACCTTATACAGGGCGGAAAAGCCAAATGGAATAAATTCATTATTTCGGTTAATATTAATATTTATAGAAAATCCCGATACACGTCAAATTTAAATTATAAATTGACATTCTTCGACGTGAAAATGTGATCCCTACCTTCAACCCCTTTCGGGTGACAGTTACAAACCCAATTTTTTTATGATTAATTGTTATTATTTCTTAACCTACTTCCATTTTTTTTAAATGGGAAGTGTTGGAAAATACGCGTTATCTAAATCTCGAGCACCGACACATGACATCTAACGTATCGTAAAATATACTATTAGTTGTATTTATCAAGTAACGCCCGATTTGTATAACGAATGATAGTCGTTGATTTTATTTTAAAAAAAACATAGTTACAATATATTTCGATATTCATACCGCTGTGTTCTCACTTGAGCTCATTTAAAACCTCTGAAATAACCAACAGGTTATGGGCCCAGGCACATAGGGTTGCGCGACGTTATAAGTGATAGTGATTGTTACCAGAATTCCCAGAACTCTTTCGACTGATCGAATTTTTTTTTTAACATTGTTTTCATCGAGTGTTAAGAATGAATACGAGTGGTGTCGTAAGATTTGAGCAATTGAATAAGGAAAACTTCGATACCTGGAAAATCCAAATGCGCGCGATACTAATAAAAAATGACGCTTAAACATAAGCGGTGCGTCGGTAGAACCCAGAATCATCGCAGGTGATGCAGTTTCAGTTGAGGCTGCGCGACGTTGGACAGAGGGAGATCTCAAAGCTCAATCGGACATTATTCTGTCAATAAGCCCTTCAGAAATTAAACCGGTGAAGGGATGCAACACAGCGCGAGAGATCTGGATCAAGTTAGAGGAGATTCAATCGAAGGGACCCATGCGAAAGGCTGCGTTACTAAACCAGTTGATTTCTCATAAAATACAGAACGGTGAGGATGCTCGACGAAGCACACAAGACTTTTTTAATATCGTCGACAAATTGACCGAGATGGACATTGAAATAAATAGCGATCTACTGACAGTGATGCTTTTGCGAAGTCTGCCGAATTCATTTGACAACTTTCGGTGCGCAATCACATCGCGAGATGAACTCCCAACGCCTGAAACATTGCGCGTTAAAATATTAGAAGAATGTGAGGCCCGAAAGGATAGTGATCGAAGTAATTTATCTCAAAGTGCAATGCTTGCACGGAAATATGGAAATTCAAAATCCAAGAGTAAGAATGACAGATGAAGCAAAATATAAAAGACATTTTCCAAAGAAAGATTTTAAGTGCTTCAAATGTCAAAAGCCTGGTCATTTTGCCAAAGAGTGTCGATCGAGCAGAAAATACGAAGGAAATCAATCGAGAGATGAAATCGCGGGCCGTGCCGACAATTTAACTATGTATGCAGCGGTGTCAGATGTACGTGAATGCGACGAAGTTCTCCGTGCGGAAGAAACTACAGGTAACAGCGTTTGATGTCTGGACAGCGGATGCACTGCACATATGTGCAAAGATACTGACGCATTCTCAGAAGTGTTTTGTCACGGACGCGGGAAGTTGAACCTCGCAAATAATTCATGCGTCGATATCAAAGCAAAAGGAAGTGTACCAATCTTAATAAAAGTAGATGGGTGTGACAAGAAGATATTGACATTGAGAGACAGCCTATGCGTGCCGGAACTTCGCACGAATCTTGTTTCCGTTGGCAAGATAACGGACAAGGGTTATACGGTAATTTTCAACCGAGAAAAGGCTGAGGTTATCGACGCAACAGGAAAAATTATACTTGTCGCGGAGCGAACGAATGGGTTGTACTATTTTCATGGTGGCGCCAGTGAAAAGTGTAAGATGGTAAATGAGTCGAACTTTACCAAACCATCGAGGGTAAGCTCATTGGAGGATTGGCATGCACGTCTAGGACATCTCAACCTGCATACGCTGCGCGAAGCGATCAAGAAAGGGACCATCAAAGGATTACGAGTTGAAGACGTAAATAAGGAGTTCACATGCGAGGTATGCATCGAGGGGAAGATGTCACGATTACCATTCCCTAAAAAGTCCGAAAGAAGATCATATCTTGGAGATATCATTCATTCAGACATTTGCGGTCCCATGAAAGTGACGTCGAATGAAAATAGTCGAAATAGTCGATATGTCATTACTTTCATCGACGACTATTCTGGATGGAGTGAAGTAAGGTTCATCGCACATAGAAGTGATGCTATCAAACAATTCGAGGATTATAGGGCGTTTGTTGAAACTCAAAGAGGAAACAGAATCAAGGTACTTCAAACGGACAATGGCCTGGAGTACGTGAATAAACAATTCAACGATCTTCTTAGACAGCATGGAATTACGCGGCGACTGACTGTGCCATACAACCCGGAACAAAACGGAGTCGCCGAAAGGCGAAACAGAACCCTGATGGAGACGGCGAGATGTCTTCTCATTGAATCGGGGCTACCTGCCTCTTTCTGGGCAGAGGCAGTGAATACCGCTAATTTTATTAGGAATCGGTGTCCCACAACTAAACTAAATGGAAAAACGCCATACGAAGCGTTGTACGGGAAATCTCCGGACGTTGGTTTTTTTTAAACGTTTCGGATGTGAAGTACATATTTTAAATACAACTCCAAATCGAAGCAACCGAGATCAAAGAAGGAGTTTTCGTTGGATATAGCGAGCAATCAAAAGGTTTCAGGGTTTGGATTCCAAACGAGCGAAAAATCGAAACGTCACGCGACGTAAAATTTTTGGACAAAGTTCCGGTGCAGATCAGTGAAAAATACACTGACTGTTTCCCTGAGGAACGGCATTCCGATTATGCAGAGAAAAACGATGAATGCGCCGAGATTCACCTAATCGGAAAAGAATCAAATACACAAAACAACGACGACAGAAATAGAAACAGTCAAGAAGAGGAATTTCCAAATGTACTTAGAGGAATTCCGCCTGCAAATGCAGAAGTTACTGCTGGACGTGGCCCTGGTAGACCACGAAAAATTCGGACAGGACGTCAAGGACGACCAACTAAAAAGTATAACATTGTCCAGTATGGCAACGATGAACAGGACATGGCACTCATTACTGAGATTTCGTTGACGGAGGCTATATCAAGTCCAGAATCAGAAGAATGGCTGCAAGCGATGGCGAGCGAGGTTGGATCTGTTTTATTAAATAACACATGGGAACTCGTGAACAGACCAACAGAAAATCACGTTATTAGTAGTCGTTTTATCCTTAAAAATAAATATGGCGTTGATGGAATTTTCGGGAAACGGAAGGCCAGGATTGTAGCAAGTGGTTTTTTTCAAATTCCAGGTAGAGATTTTCTGGATACGTACGCTCCAGTGGCTCGTTTGAGCACTATCAGATTGTCAGTTGCCCTCGCAGCACGTAAGAAGATGCATATCAAGCAATATGACATAACCACCGCCTCAATGGTGTTCTAGAGGAAGAGGTGTATATGGAGGTTCCAGAGATGATGGATGAAGTATTGAATTTCATGATTAAAAGGAGAGGACTGGATCGTCGCACTACAGATGAAGCAAAGAATATGCTGAATAGTTTGAAGAGCGGCGACGAGGTGTGCCGGATGAAGAAAGCACTCTACGGATTGAAACAAGCGGGGCGCGTTTGGCACAAGCGCTTGGATGAGGAATTACGAAAGCTCGGAGCAATTCCATCCAAAAGTGATCCATGTCTATACCTGAAGGGGAAGAACAACAATCTGATGTTAATCGTCATTTATGTTGACGATATTCTCGTTATGTCAAGCAATATCGAAGAAATAGAACGTTTCGGACCTACATTAGGTAAAAGTTTTGGTGTGAAGAATCTAGGCGAAGTAAAAAGATATCTTGGTATCGATTTCGAGAGGAAGGGAGACAACATCAGACTGTGTCAGAGGACATATATTTGTGAAATTCTACAACGATTTGGAATGGAGAAGTGCAAACCAGGGACAACGCCATTGGACGCAAGCACGGAATTGACCAAATCGGAACCATGGTCTGCCTCAGACGGACCGAAACCGCCTTATCGTGAGTTGATCGGAGCATTGCTTTATCTTGCTGTTGCAACACGTCCAGACGTGACTCACGCTGCTAGCTTATTGAGCCAATTCAATGAATGTTACGGGAAGGCCCATTGGATTGCTGCGAAGAATAGTCGTGCGCTACCTGAAAGGGACTATTAACCTGGGAATCTCTTTCATGCACGACGGAGATTCTATTCAAGGTTTTGTGGACGCTGATTGGGCTGGATCTATAGATGACAGAAGGTCTTTCACCGGTTTCGGTTTCACCATGAATGGAGGCTGCATATCATGGGACTCAAGGAAGCAGAGGACCGTGGCGCTTTCAACAACAGAGGCTGAGTATATGGCACTTAGCGAAGCTGCAAAAGAGGCCGTGTATCTTCGTCGTCTTATGCAGGAGTTGGGTGAAGACAGCGACATGATAAATTTATCGAACGATAACCTGGGTGCGCAGAAGCTCGTTTCAAATCCGGTCTACCACTCCCGGACTAAGCACATAGATATAAGGCACCATTTCGTTCGCGAGATCGTCATGTCGGGAGCTATAAATTTGAACCACGTATCATCTGAAGACATGCCAGCTGATGTTTTGACGAAATCGTTAGCCAGACATAAGCACGTGAAGTGCATCGAGCTGCTAGGATTAACGGATGGTTAACATGTCGATGCCGGAGCTGTCGAGGGCAAGTGTTGGAAAATACGCGTTATCTAAATCTCGAGCACCGACACATGACATCTAACGTATCGTAAAATATACTATTAGTTGTATTTATCAAGTAACGCCCGATTTGTATAACGAATGATAGTTGTTGATTTTATAAAAAAAACATAGTTACAATATATTTCGATATTCATACCACTGTGTTCTCACTTGAGCTTATTTAAAACCTCTGAAATAACCAACAGGAAGTAAGGACTTGTGATATATTGTTTGAAAACCTCTTCATTCTCTATTCAAAAATACTATTGCTGTTAATTTTATCGCAAAAATCAATATTAAAAAAATAAAATCATCTGATTACTGTAATTTATGCAAATATACTCAATATGGTTCATATCGTAAAAAAACAAACAAAAATAAATGCCAGTGCAGTAGATGTTCAAAATGCTCACTGCGAACGTCTTGGCGACAACCTAATTTTAAATAAGAGTTTCTTCTAACTTTATATAACATATAAGGGACCTAATCCAAGCGTGATGCGTTCTTTTAAGTCATCTAAATCACGTGGTATACTTTTGCATACAATACTTTTCACATATCCCTATAATCAAAGTCAAAAAATAGTATTTTTAAATAGAGAATGAAGAGACCTTTCAAACGATATATCACAATCCTATACTTCCTACTTAAAAACATGGGGCTTTTAACTGTCACCCAAACGGGGTTGAAGGTAGGGATCACATTTTTACGTTAAATAACGTTCAAAATTAACAATTTATAATTTAAATTTTCTACAAATATGTAAAGTAACTGAAATAATGAATTTATTCCATTTGACTTTTCCACCCTGTATAAAAATATATATTATTTATCGAGAGAATTTTACCTAAAATATGGAGTCGACCACAATTGCTACTGATTGTAATAAATTATTTTGTAGACAAAATTCGATACACACAAATTAAACGATAACCTAAAATGATCACAAGCTAATTACTGTATTATTTATAATATATACTAAATAATTCACATATTATGCAATACGTGGAATTAATAATTGCGCCAAATTATAATTCAATTATATTTTCTCGTCATCGAGTGAATTTCATTTTATCACATTAATATTATGTTGCATAATTTTAGTTGGCCAATTACTATTAAACCACACGAAGTTAGAAAATATATTTTCAATTAATTATTGGGAGGATCGAAAAGCACATGCAGGAAATTAATTCAACGCCCCATTGAAATTACACAAATTTAATAAATTAATCGGTCATACCTAACGGATATAATTGGAAATTGAATATGGAACACAAATAAAAATACATTTGATAACCTAGTTTAAAATATGCTATATAGCAAGTATATTTAATATAGTTACCCTAGATAATATAATAGATATATAAAATTTGATAAAACATAAATTGGGAGCGTTATTTTTTACAGCATAATTACATTTTTTAAACATATTATTTTCCACTAACGACAATTAATCATGAATAGAAAAACCATCTATAAACAGAACATATCAATTAACATAGCATAGTTTGTCCTCGGTGTTGTATTTAATTAATAAGTGGAATAACTCTTACTTGCGACAAATATGTGATCATTGTAGTACTTTGCAATTTATATAATGACACATTTAGTTTCAACACTTGCCCATTGGCATTACTAAGTTAAGTGCTTGGTTTGAGAATTATTACCGTGCAATCGAATCGAAGTTAAGCATTTTCTTCATTTAAAAAAAAGAAAATGTACCAAGAAGTTAAATCCTCCAAGATAAAATAAATTATTATCTTTATTTTTTGTTTGTCAATTAAATTTGACTATTTTTCTTTAGTCAATTTACTATTGCTGACATTTTTAATGCTATTTCTGTTTCAACAAAATCTAAAACAAAAACTCCAATGTTTGAAAAATCAGGAATATATAGCCTAAAATGTTATACTTGTAAGGGACTGTCTATAGGCCAGTCTGGTCGAAAATTAAAAACTAGGCTCCACGAACATCTACGCTCTTTTCGCCTCAATCAACCTGATAAATCAACATTCGCGAAACACATTATTGACGAAAGACATTTTTTTCTAAAGATATACTACTAAAAGGGACGTAAAATGGATTTATTAGAATCCCTGGAAATACATAAAGCCAGGCTTAACCCGGGAATTCCCTTAATTAACGACCAGATCGACCTCATGTACACACCCATCTTCAACGCTGTTTTATAATCCCTCTTTTTCGTATTTTTATATATACCTGTTGTAAGCGTATTTTAAATTACTATGTGTTTGATAATGACAAGCTAAATTTGTCGAAATTTGTTATCGTGTTTTATTCAAATATCTGTATAATCAATGCATAAAAAAAGTATTATTAGTGCACGGGAGACTCGAGAATAACATTAGTAAAAAATTGAAAAATAGCAAAACTATCAAACGAATTATTTTACCCAAGTAACAAATTTTCAAGAACCACATCGTTTGAAGTTTGCTTAGAAATTGCAAAAGCACAAAAGCTTTTTTCGAATGGAGAATTAATTAAAAAATGTGCCATAATAATGACCCAATCTTTTAATAATAACGAAATGGCAAAAAAAACAAACAGTTTCTCTTTCTTATCAATCTGTAAGCCGATTTGTAAACGAGATCAGTATACATGTCACTAATAAATTACAAAACCTAATCAGTATTTGCTGTTATTTTTCCGTAGCATTGGACAAAAGTAAATCTAATTTTTAATTGCTTTTGCTAATTTAATCTAATGAAATCAGTTTAAATTCAATTTTTGTTCCTAATTTTTAATTTTTAAGTAAATAGATATAAGTAGTTCAAGCGTCCTCCGGTGTTCCCCAGGGTTCACAAATAGGTCCTCTCCTATTCAATATTTTCATTAATGACGTGGTTGATTGTTTTAAGCATAGTTGCTGCCTGTTGTTTGCAGACGATATAAAAATATTTACAGCTTTTCCAGAAAATAACTCCCCCCTTCTTCAACAAGATATTGATAGATTCAATAATTGGTGTACAATAAATAAAATTCAACTAAATATTGACAAATGCAACGTAATAACATTTGCTAAAATCAAATCGCCAACTTATTGTAACTACACTATCGATAATGTTCCTCTTACCCGAGTATATTCTATAAAGGACCTAGGTGTAGCCCTGTCTGGTAACTTTAGTTTTTCGCAACAAATTTCTAAAATAACATCCAAAGCATTTCAAATGTTAGGGTTTATTAGAAGAAATACTCATGAATTTCGAACTGTATTCACAATAATAAACTTATTTATTACATTAGTCCGTCCGCATTTGGAGTATTGCTCAGTTATTTGGTGCCCTTATACGTCAAAGGAAATCCAGGCGCTCGAGCGGGTACAGCGAAAATTTATAAATTTTTTAAAATTCAAATTTTCTCTTGAGGGCGATAACCTTGATATCCTTCGTTGATAGTGATGTTTTGTTCATCCATAAGCTCCTTCATGGCTCCATAAATTGTCCGATGTTACTTAAGGCCATTGACTTTCATGTACCATCTAGGCTGCTGAGATCTAGTCAGATATTTTATATTCCTACTAAAAAAACGGACGATGGAAGGAACTATGGTGTTCCTAGATGAACAATTATACTGAACAATTATAATATGTGTGATGTTGACTTTACTCAATTAAGTTTGAATAGACTGCGGTCATACCTTAAAACGTGCACTAAATTTTAAGTTATTTTGTTAAATCACTTTGTATTGATTTTAATTGTCCTGTTGTTTCTAATTATTGTTAATTTTCTGTATATTTTAATATGTTATTATTTTACTGTTGTTTTTAAATTATAAAATGTAGACCCTAGTTTTAGTGAATATTTAAGTTTTTAATATGTATTTTTATCATCACATGGCCTACCGTAAATAAATAAGTAAATAGATATTCTTTGACAGTTTCTTTTCCCATTCGAGCCCATGGGATTGCCAGCTTAAACATGTATCATTTCCATTCATCTGTTCATAATGTTTTTGTAAGAAACGTATTATCCTCTTGACAAATGGGTTTATACCACATGCAGAAGGACATTTGATAATTACAAAATTATTATTCTTATGCTGGTTTTTCATTTTTGTTTAACTAATAGAACTAATAATTACAATATTGCTATTATTATAAACAACTGCAAATGTTTTAATTTAATTTTTTTCATGGCTACCCGTTTTTTTATTTATAATAAAACTTAAAATGACTATAACTCACTTATTTTTAGAAATAACTATGTCGTATGTCATATTGGATTAAAGAGAAAAATTTACCTTTTGAATGAGGCCATAGCCAACTATGGTTTCCATTTAAAAAAATGTAAGTTTGCGTCATATCTCGGAAAATAATGGCGATAAAAATTTTATGACTATGTTTTATTAATCTACATAAAATTATCTAAAACTTTGTCCTTTACAGTTATTTTCTATCTGTTATAATAACCGAGATATATTGATTTGAAAAAATGACACTTTTTACTTTTTTCAAAATATCTAGTTACCCTTGACTTTTTTGAAAACTTTGAAAGTTAAATTTTATTCGTCTCGTAAATCTACACTTCTTTCCCCATTTAACCGTTTCTCTATCTCTTATAGTTTCCGAGATCCCAATAGAGAACATCGGAAAAAACTCACCCTGTATATTAAAAATAGTAAAGGCCCTAGGATCGACCCTTGAGCCGCACCATGAGCAATCTTAGGCTGACTAGATAATTCCCCATTGAAAAAAACACTTTGCTTACGGTTGGTCAAATATGACATTAGTAAGTTGCAACTAATATGACTAGAATTATAAAAATATAACTTTCTAAGCAATGTTTCGTGATTAACGCAATCAAAGGCTTTACTTAAATCAAGCAAATTTCTAATTACAATTTCATTATTTTCGAAGCCATCAATTATATAATTAATAAATTTACTGATTGCCATAGTCGTTGATTTACCATGCCTGAAACCGAACTGGCAGTCATTAAGTATACGGTTTGACTCTAGATATTTCGTTATTTATTCGGTTAAAATTGATTCGATAAGTTTTGAAAGAGCTGGGAGTATTGAAATGGGGCGATAGTTGTTGGTTTCGTTTTTACCGCCCTTTTTAAAAATTGGTACACATATAATATATAAGTCCTTTACGTTGAAGAAAATAAACTAATAATTAGAAAACACACGAAAATATTTCGTAAAATTTACAACAAATTTGTTATAAATTTTACGAAATATTTTCGTGTTTTTTCTAATTATTAGTTAATTTTCTACATCGTAAAGGACTTATTAATTTAATAGTTTAAAATGAATTAATAAATAACTTTAAAAAATCAATTTTAGATAATAATTATTTTACTTTTAAAAACAAATATAAACAAACATTAGGATTAACAATAGGTTCATCTTTAAGCCCATTCTTGGCTTAAATATTTATTTACAACCTAATGACTCAATTTTAATCAGTGTTAGTTATAAAAAAGCCAGTCTAAGAAAATCTGTCACTTAAAACATCATAGTTTATAAATGTCTTTATAAAAATCAATTTTAGACAATAATTACCTAATTTTTCAAAACGAATAGAATCACCTTTAAGCCCATTCTTGGCTTAAATATTCATGTACAACCTAACTGACTTAATTTTAATCAGTGTCAGTTATTAAAAAAACAGTATAGGAACATCTGTCACTGAAGATGAAGAAAATATTTTTACAGTAGTAAGCTCAGTCATCTAAAATCCCAGTATTAGTCAAAATTAGATATCTGAAAGTACTAACATAAGTGAATCAAGTATTTCAAGAATTCCTAAAAAACACAGATTTCATCCATATAAAATCAAGCTTTGCAAAGAAATTTATGGAAATTATTTTGACAATCGAATTAAATTTTGTATGTGGGTGTTAGATAAAATGGTAGAAAATGAAAACTTTTCTGGGCCTAAATTTAATTTTTTAACTGTTTTTTGAAGGACCTCTAAATGGTATGATGTTTCTCAATTTTCTTTTACACAAGTTTCCAGTGTTATTAGAAGAAGCCCCTTTAAATATGAGAAGAAATCTATGGCTTCAATTGGATGGAGTTGCGCCTCAACATCGTAGCGTAGTTCGGCAACACCAACATTCAAAATAGGTGGATTGGAAGGAACACATTTCAAAATTGACCCCCCAGATCCCCGGACCTAACTCCACCATATTTCTTTTTATCTCATAAGACATGCTTTTGAAACTATAACCCCGCAAATGTTATCCAAAGTTGGCAGTAATTTTCATAAAAGAATATGTAAGTATCTGGAATTGAACGGTCGATATTTTGAACATCTGTTGTAAATATTTTGCTTCTGTTTTATGTTATCATTGGTATGTTATTATTGTTACAATTATTGCTGTTAAAGCCTAATGGATAATAAATTAGAAATTAAGTTTCTGAACACTTGTAAACATCTTTATTATTATTCTTAAATTGTAAATTATCTGACTTTTCTATTTTCTAAGTAATAGAATTCATATTTTTACAGAAGAGGACTATTTCAACACTTTAAAAAAGGGCAAAAATACAGCGACTGGACACGACCTAGTACATAGACAGATACTAAAATCCTTACCATCCCACATACACGTCCATATCCTCAACATCCTTAATTTCATTTACCAAAATAAATATTACCCCTCCGAATGGAAATTAGGAATAATTATTTGTATCCCCAAACGCGACCATCCTCCATCTCTAATTTCCAGCTACCGTCCAATTACTCTACTTCCCGTCCTAGGAAAACTGTACGAATCACTCCTTAAAAACAAAATACTATCCCACATCCAAGACCGTATCCCAAACTACCAATTTGGTTTCCTTCCAAAACGTTCCACTACCCTTCCTCTTACCATCATGACCTCAAACATCCAAACAACACACCTTGAAGGAAAGTCATCAGCCGTCCTGCTACTAGATATTCAAAAAGCCTTCGACTCTGTCTGGCATCAAGGTGTGTTGTATAAATGCTACCTCCTTAAAATTCCCACCCATATTATTTTCATTATCAATCAATTCCTCTCAAACAGATCCCTTAAAGTCAAAATAAACAACTCTTACTCCCCTCCCTTTTCTCCTGTACAAGGCCTACCCCAAGGTTCCCCTCTATCTCCGCTACTATATAACATCTTCTGTTTCGACATCTACAATCCTGATCCTCTTTACTTCAATCCTTCTAAATATCTCCTCCAATTTGCAGATGACACAGCGGTAATATCCCACGCACCCACCGTTCCTAAAGCTCTTCAATCCCTCCAGCAGCAAATTGACTCCCTGCAACACTGGTTTGCTAAATGGCGAATTAAAATCAATCCCCACAAATCCCAGCTCCTAATTCCCTATCACCGTAACAATAATCCTGCACACGATATTCATATCTCCAACATAACTGTTTCCCCTTCTACATCCATAAAATACCTAGGCATTACCATAGATCGAAAAGTCAATTTCAAACACCACACAGCTTCAAACAAAACAAAAATCATAGCTAGAGCCAAAATGTTCAGAAACCTAACTTACAAAAAGAACGGTATATCTATAAAAACAGCGGTTAAAATATATAAAATGATATGCCGTCCTCTACTCGACTATGGTAATGTCCTTTTCTCCAACTCCTGCAATCCTACCATCCACAATATCCAAGTTAGCGAGCGATCCTCCCTAAAAACTTTAACCAAAATCCACCACCCCAGTAATCCTCTACACAATCCCTCTAACCAACTCCTATATGACTCTACCTCTGTTATTCCCATCAAGGAACGCCTTCATACTTAAGTGAGAAATTTTCCAAAAATCCCTTCAACCATCAAATCCTTACCCTCTACTGCTTACGCAGAAATCCTAACCTAATCCCAAAATTCAAAACCCCTCCATTTACTATTTTCGAATTTATCGCATCACATCACCCATCATCATCATCATCATCAGAGACAGACTAACGTGACACATCGACAAGGACAAATCAGGGCTGAAAGACCGCCGGTCGATAGCCAATTAACAGACTAACCTCCCAGCACTCATATCATCATAAATGTATTATATTTGTCTTATCTGTATTTTATTTTTGTCTGTTAATAAAGATGTTGTATATATAGAATTCATACATGCACAGACTGACTAATTCTTAACTATTCCAATCATCCATATACACTACCAGCCATTAGTTCCATATTTAATATTCTTCTCTATGCATCCTCAAACAACAAAGAAATAGACATAATTTTAAGTAATGCCGTTTCCAATGGCTAAATAACCTTAATGTTTGACAAACTAATTAATCGACTAAATGTATATGCAGGTGTAGAAACACAAAATTTTCAATTTTTATATAGTTCCCTTACATATGTTGTTAATATATAAAAATTAAGCATATTTTACACTTAAACCATTTACAAAAATTATAAATACTCTCTTTAATTCAAAAACAAAAATTCCACTTACTCACAGATCAGAGATATACAAATAAATCTGGTTTTAATTTTAAGACCAGACTGGGAGAACATTTTTACTTTTTTCGACAAAAACTAATTAATAGCTAGTCTTTCTCCAATCATCAGATTGAAAATAATCATTCCTTTGGCGAGGATATTCTATTAGGTATGCATTTTGTCATAAATGATGATAAATACAATTCTTTGATAAGTTTAACATATATCGTTATATGGTTATATTGTAGCTACAAATATCTATCAATATTAAGTGAATCATTAGATTAATGCGACAAAATTATATAAGATTGGTTTATAACATACATCACACTCTATACAACATAATCTTTACATTGACATGATTATTTACGATTATTCATCTACAAAGAGACAAATAAGCGTAAAAATACAACTTAATATATACAGTTCACTCATAAAAATATAAACTTTTGTTAAAGTAAGTCATCAACTTTATTCCCAATGTAACAGATCGTTCTCCGCCCATCGTCGAGGTACTTGATTATCTGTGAGGGTTTAGTTTCGATGTCCCGCGAGTGAGTCACGTACACGTCCCCGGTAAGTGGCAGCCCTAAATAATTGAATCGGCCCTTTTCGCCAAAGAAGAAAGTTAATACTTAATTGCGAAGGGCAAAAAGTTGAGGTAACAAGCCCTCGCAGGGAAAACCGGGCGGGCGGACGACGTTCGGAAACTTCCTTTTTCCCATTGCGGCTCCCACTATCCTATCCACGTTTCGTTATTAAGTTTCCATCCCTCTTAACATTTCTCCAGTAATTACTTTGGTAATTAATAATTAAAAATTTAATTAACATGCCTGAGTATTCTGAATGGAAATTAATTTAATAAGAGATGATGCAAAATTGTTTGGAACGTTACTAAAAAATCTAAATTTAAAGCGCTCTTCGAAACATTTCGTTGGTTCAATTTATCCAATAATTAAAAATAATCTATTAGCTTTATAAATAATTATATTTAAAAGAGTTGCTTTGAAATGCAATATGGAAAATAAATCTCAATTAATATAGTACAATCAATATCAAATTTAATAAAAACTAAACTAAAACATTATCATTCTACCACTAAAAATTAGTTAATATATTAAGTGTTTTAATTTGGCGTTTATCATGAATTACCATGTAGTAACAGTCGCAACTAACTATTCTTATGATCAAATTTAATGTTTAAGAAACATATAAAAAAGGTATTACATAACCACTTATTATTAATGTAATAGTAGGGCTAACTTATTATTGTACGAAATCATGTTCGACAAGACTTTTTGTAAATATTTGTGTCAATTGTAATACAATAATTGTGTTATTTTTTCTCCTTGAAATTAATTAATGAACAATCGGATTGATAGAAATAGGGCATGTCTAGAGGGTGATTTTCTCCATCCGCCCTCTTTCCCATTCACAATCAGTCTCCATTCATACCAGTCACGTCTTGCTCTAATCCAATCACACCTCACACCTTCAGACCTCGAACTAAATAAAATGGCAGGGCGTTCGATGTAGATGGATTAATCAAATAGAGAAAAATTATATTTGCGAATAAAAATAAGAAAAACGTAGATGTAAAACTTTTATGTCAGTTAAAACTAGAAGTTATTACAATACAATGAAAGTTACTAGTATAATTTAGCAGATAATTTTAATATTTCGATATATGTAAATATCTCAGAGGGACGCTTTTATAAAAATATATACATATACTTTTAAAAACACGAAAACATTTTGTGAATCCTAGATTTGTATTTTTAAATTTATTATTTAATTTTCTACAACGAACTAACAAATACATATACATATAATATAAAAATTAAAACCTTAATATAAAATTGTTATTCAATTTTACGATTCCATAACACAATAATCAAATAAATAACGCAATTCAAACGGTTTTAACAATATAAAGCTTCGCTGTGGGAAAAATTGAATTTATTATATGCGGCAGTATGTTGGAACACACAAATTTAATCTAGTCACACAGGTGATTCGTATCAAAATGTTTATATTATTCTTTGATAAAGCAGGTAATTTGAATGTTTGTATAAGGATTAAATTCTAATTAAAGTATTTCTAAATAATTAGCAAAATGCCATTCATGAAAATGATGGTAGCGACCGTTACTATGTGGTAGTTCATTTTATAAAAGGTTAAATGAAAATAATTTTTAAGTTTTTATACCACTATTTATTGTATTTTGTATTCAACACTTGCTAATGACCTGCAAAGGTCGAAACTATAGTTGTTTCAAAATTGATAATATATTGTAAACTTTGTTTGTGTATATTATACAATAAATAGTGGTATAAAAACTTAAAAATTATTTTCATTTAACCTTTTTAAAAATGACATTAATACTTTACAATTAAATTGTCTGTGTTAAAATACATTTTGTACATTGTTAATCTATTTATAGTTATAATTAGTTTAAATGCAATATCTACAGCTTCATAAAATGAGAGTGAGGGATTGAAACAAAAAATGTCAGATTTTTTAACATAAAAAATGTCATTAATAATGTTATTTGTCAATGTTTAAAGCTATTTATGATTCAACACTATTTAATAATTATATATTTTTACGTTACTACAACACACAATTTTGTGACAAACTGTTTTACGTAAAATTTTTGTTTCACCCTTGAACGTGTAGATAGTCTACAACGCTATTGGAAAGAGAATGATTACGTACAAAGTTACAGACGACCGTGATTCGACTAACGACGGACGTTGTCAGAATGACACTGAAGAAGGGTCTAAGGGTAAGGAACCAGTCTGCATCCTTTAACATATAGGAAGCACCATCGAACGGGCGGATTCAGGTGTTTTAAAATTACGTGAAATCAATGTAACATAACATAAAACTTATCCAGCTATGCCTCAATTACTGTAAGACAACGAACACCTTCAGACGCAGACAGAGCGCAATATGGGTATCGTCGTTGCTGTCCTGTTGAAGCAGCACCGAAAGCCGATTAATCTGAGACCCTGGATTCCGAAAGCTTCGCTACCCTGTAGCCGTTTGGGTGTATGTATATACTCTCGTCGAGTAAGAATTGAAATCTACTGGTTCAATGTGGAGGAGCTGTACAAGTAGATGTACAGCTCCTCCAAGCGTCTTACCGGATGAATGGTTTAGCAGGAAGTCTAATATGAGGGGAGTGGCTCTGTGGAATTTCTTTACGACAGTAACAACTCTGATGTTTATCTAAAAAGGTACACAGATCTATTAGTGGATTAAGAAGAAAAAAGAATTTCGGAAGGTGCCATAGATGCGAGGACCACGAAAAAGATTTAAAAAAATCGATAGATACATTTTCTATTAAATGTGATAGTTTAGTAGTTGAGAACGCTGAATTAAATCAATTAATATTTGATATCAACAATTTAAAACAGGATAATATAAATTAAGAAAATCAGTGGACGAGCTACTTTGTAAAATGACTCGAACAAATCAATAATAAAAACGTAAAAAATGAGAAAGAGGTGTCCAGCCAGAGCCTAATTGAAGAAATTAAAGATAATTAGAAGATCAAAAAATGTTATTATTTACAATATGACAGCATCACCACCACCGCAGACGTTATAACGCGTATGAAGCATGACCAAAGAGTTACAATGAATTTGTTTGGAAGTCTACCCGATGTTGTTGCTGACTGGAAAATAATCTCGTCAAGCGTAGTTAATATTCGATTAATTGTAACAACTGCCACAAAATTTATATCGGGCAAACACAAAGAAATTTAGCAACCAGGTTCAAAGAACATATGTATCATGTAAGAAATCAAAAATCTGAAAAAATCAGCCGTAGCACACCATACAATAACAACTGGACAAAAATTTTCGATAGACAATAGCACAATTTTAAAATCCTCGTCTAGAAAAAAATTAAATATGCTGGAGGCAATGGAGATGAAAAAACACAAAACAAAATTACTTAACTATGATTTGACCCCGCTAAATTAGAATTAATCCCTACAATCATCCCCGACACAGTTGTTGCGCCATCCTCATCAGGATTTCCCCCAATAATCCCGTTACTAGGTACTACCAGCACTCGTTCTTCTAAGTATATATTATGCCACAATCTTGTAAATTAGTTAGTAAGCTATTGATAATGAGTGCCTTACACTCGAAATGTATACATATAGCGAATACAAAATATTTTGTGAAATAAAGTGTTACCATTATTTCCTGTGTAATTATCAAATATATCTTCACGTAACTCTCAAAACTACGTTTCCAATACATAGACGGACTTCAAATATAAATGAGGAGAGATCCGCAAAAAACTGAGATTGTATTTTCATCAAACATGATAATTTTAGTAGTAGTGAACTGCAATTTGAGAATTTTATTTTGTTTCACCAAGACCGTAATAAGTGGTCAACAACATGGGTTTTCGGAAGGCAGGTCAACAAGAACTAATTTGCTAGAATTTCTAACCTTTTTATTAAATTTCTTTAACGATCATAGGCAAATAGTTACTATTTACACAGATTTTTCGAAAGTCTTTGATCGTGTACAACATAAAGTTTTAATTCAAAAACTTATAGCTTTAGGATTTACTGAACTGATTGTGAATTGGGTCAATTATTTTTTTGTTCAATCGCTTTCAAGTTGTTAAGATTAATAATCATCTCTCGGATATCATTAGTGTATTATCTAGGGGCCCACAAGGATCACATCTGGGTCCTGAGCTATTTCTTTTCTTTATAAATGTTATTTTTGACTGTTGTAATTACACTAAATGTTTATTGTTTGCCAATGACTTGAATGTTAAGTTTTGAATTTGAATGTACTGCCAATCACAGCTGTTTAAAGTAACTAGATTTAGTTCTAAGAGTGTGGCAACGCTGCGTAAAACGGAATGACGTAGTAGTCAACCGAACGTCTAACCAGCAACGCGCGTCCGCCAACCACGTTTTGTTCTTTCTGTTTGTTCAACTTGTTCGTTCAATAAATCATACATTTACACGACTCTGCTTATTTAAAAACATCACAGGTTATGGACCCAGTAATCGTTTTTAAGCCAAAACGTGTAAATTGTGGAAGCAAGGTTTATTTGCAAGTTGTTTCGTCGTGACTGCATCGTGTTCGTGTATTGTGTTAGAGTGTGCGTGTGTGCTCGCCGCAGTATAGCAACTCGTGGCTCGTGGAATTCAGCGGCTACTTGTGTGAGTGAGCGCGTGTATTCTTGTACGTTGAAACACGAAAAGACGAAAGACAATATACACAAGTGGAGTGAGTTGCAAAAGTGTTCAAGATGGCGGAAAAAAGTTCTCATCCCGTGACAAGGCTAAAAGGCGTGGAAAACTGGAGTCTGTGGAAATTCCAGACGCAAATATACCTAAAGTCCAAGTCGCTATTTACATTGGCGAACGGAATGGAGAAAAGAACGGATGCCACATTGACAACTGACCAACAGTTCAAAGAGTGGGACATGAAAGATTTGAGAGCCCAAGAGGCGATTGTTTCGCGGCTGGAAGATGGCCCCACATCGCACCTGTTGAATTGCACGACAGCAGCGGAAATGTGGTCTAAACTGTTAAGTGTTTATGAAATGAAATCGCAAACCACCGTATATCTGTTGCAGCAGAAGTTTTATAATATTAAATACGAAGGTGAGGATGTTGCATGTCAGCTTAAAAATATGAAGGAAGAAATATCGGAAAAAATGATTATTTCAAAAATCCTCATGTCATTGCCAAGTGAATTGTGCTACTTCGTGTCAGCCTGGGAATCTACGCCTGAGCCAAATCAAGGAATTAATGAATTGATGGCGAGGCTACAAGTGGAAGAAAGCAGGGTGCAAACACGAGAGGCTCCAGTGGCAGCATTAAACGTGCAAAGTGACAAACAATATAAATGCTACGGTTGCGGCCGTTCGGGTCATTTTAGAAACAAGTGTCCGGAAAAGCGTAAAGCTAAAAATAACTTAAAGTGTACTAACTGTCAAAGGCAAGGACACCTTGTTAAAGATTGTCGGGATCTTAAACAATCAAACAAAGAAAGTTCTGCGAGTACAGCTGTAGTTAAGGCAAACGCGTTCGTGAGTTGGGCGCTACTAAATAAAGAAGCGGATCCTGGATCTTGGTACTTGGACAGTGGTGCGACTGAGCATATGTGCTCGGAAATCGAAAAGTTTCACACGTATACTGAATACAAAAGTGAAAGATCGGTAAAAATTGGTGACGGTTCGTTCTTAAAATCAAAAGGAAGTGGTCAAGTTAAAGTCCAGGCAATCGTCGACTCAGCAGTAATTGAGACTACGATGTCAAACGTACTATATGTGCCGCGATTGGTATGCTATTTTTTTCTAAAGGAGCCGCACTGGATAAGGGATATACAATGTTCTCAGACAAAAATGTGAGTAAAATTTTTAATGCAGAAGGCGATGTTTGCGCTATTGCCAAAAGAAATGGAAATCTCTACAAGATGGCGTTTGAGGAATATCCAGCAACGGGACTGCTCACAGTTGCCAAAAAGGAGAGTCTCAGGGTGTGGCATGAAAGATTAGCACACCAAAATTTCGAGCACGTCAAACTCTTCCTTAAGCGAGAAAACATCGAATACGAAGGTGACACGGAATTTTGTGAAGCCTGTCAGATGGGAAAATTCAAACGAAGTCCGTTTCCAAGAAGTGAAAGCAGAAGTTCAATACCAGGTGAGCTCATACATGCGGACTTGTGCGGGCCCATGGTCAAATCACTGGGGGGTTCCAGCTATTTCTTACTATTGAAAGACGATTACAGTCAATACCGAACCATATACTTTCTCAGAGCAAAGTCGGAAGTTTCGACAAAATTATCAGCTTTTCTGCAAAAAGTTGAGGTAATCACTGGAAATAAGGTGAAGTTTTTGCGCTCTGATAATGGTGGTGAATTCATCAATAATGAATTGGAACAATTGGCTGAATCAAAGGGGATTACGCACCAAAAGACAGTTCCTTACACGCCCCAACAAAATGGTCGCGCGGAAAGAGAGATGCGCACCATAATGGAGGCAGCAAGGACTATGATGTTAGGAAAAAATCTGGAAAAACCTTTTTGGGCAGAAGCCGTTAATGCATCAGTGTTTACAATCAATCGGTCAGGAAATAGTCCAGTCAAAGGTAGCACCCCATATGAGTTATGGCATAAGAAGTCATTCGATCCGAGTCAACTGAAGATCTTTGGCTCAGAGGTTTTCATCCATGTTCCGAAGGAAAAACGAACAAAACTTGATCCGAAGGCTAAAAAGGGCATATTCATCGGGAATAGCGAAGAAGTAAAGGGGTTAAAAGTATACCTTCCAGAAGATAATTCCACCGTGTTCGCTCGAGATGTGGTTTTTGTGCCAGAGACTGACAAACCCATGATCACTGAAAAAGTCAAAGAAAGGGTGGAAATGTTTGTCGAGGAATCCGAGGACGAAGAAGTCAGTGAAGAAGACGAGGCCGACGAAGAAATCGATGAACCTGAACAGGAAACCGATGAGCAAGACCCGGAGCAACAGAAGTACAACGATGAAGAACCTGAACAGCAGGTTGTCGACGAAGATGCACCAGAAGACATCAGAGGTCTACGTCCCAGACGCAACATAAAGCGTCCTGCTCACCTTGAGGACTACGACACCAGCTTCTTTGCGTTAGACATCGATGAACCAACATCATACGCAAAAGCAGTGGCGGGTAGGCATGGCAGCGAGTGGAAGTGCGCTATCGACCGAGAGTTAAGTGCGTTAACCGAAAACGGTACGTGGGAAATCGTCGATAAACCGCGTGAGAATGAAGTGATCGACAGTAAATTTGTGTTCAAGGTCAAACGTGACCAGCACGGTAAAGTGGCGCAATTTAAGTGTCGGTTGGTCGCAAGAGGATTTCAACAGAAAAGTGTTGTAGAAGACATTTATTCACCCGTTGTAAAATTAAGCACCATTCGTGTACTTTTCTCAGTAGCGGTAAATCAGGGTTGGCTGTTGCACCAACTAGATGTTTGTAATGCTTTCCTGCATGGAAAACTTAAAGAGGAAATATTTATGTATTTGCCGGAAGGATGCAAAATGCCAAAAGGAAAAGTATGTAAGCTGAAAAAGGCTATTTATGGCCTAAAAAAGGCACCGTTATACTGGTACACCGAATTTGATAAATTTATGAAAGGAAAAGGTTTTCAAAAAGCTGTGTCAGATGTTTGTTTATACATTAAAACTAATGGTAAAAATCATTTTTATGTATGTGTTTATGTCGATGACATTGTTATAACCGGATCAGATGAAAATCAAATAAGCATACTAAAATTAGAAATGTCAAAAGCGTTTAAAATTAAGGATCTTGGGTTACTGAATTATTATCTAGGTATGAACATTAAACAGGACATTGATAATGGTACAATTCATGTTAATCAAAAACAGTACTTGAAAGACTTATTGCTGAAATTTGGTATGAGTGAGTGTTCGTCGGTAAACACTCCTATGGAAAGCAATTTTATTGCAGAAAACTTGAAATATGATCAGTCAGAATCAGTTGAAATTGAAAATGAATGCAGGCAGATAATAGGATCGATTATGTATGCCATGTTAGGCACACGTCCGGATCTGTGTTCGAGCATTAGTTTGCTTTCGCGGTACCAGAATTGTGCACGCCAAAACCTGCTCACAAGTCTAAAACGAGTCCTTCGATACATTAAAGGTACTTTGAATTTGGAATTGGTTTATAGAAAGAATACCAAAGAAATAATAACAGGCTTTGCTGATGCTGATTGGGGGGGCGATACACTAGATCGCAAATCCACAAGTGGCTTTATGTTTTTTGTACTCGGCGGTCTGGTATGTTGGACCTCGAAAAAGCAACCCACGGTAACAATTTCCTTTACTGAAGCAGAGTATGTTGCATTAAGTCTGTCAATAACTGAAGCATGTTGGCTTAAGAATTTAATTGATGAATTAAAATTGTTTCCAAAGGTTTCAAAAATAACAATATTTGAGGATAATCAAAGTGCAATTAAGCTTTGTAAGAGTAATGAGCAGCTTAAAAGAATTAAGCATATTGAAATTAAATACCACTTCGTAAAAGAAAAGGTAAAATCAGGGTTTTTGATATTGTGTATGTTAAAACAACCGACCAATTAGCGGATATACTGACAAAACCTCTGAATAATGTTCCTTTTAAGACAATAAGGAAGCACCTATTGTTGTGAAATGCTTGTTACTTATATGTAGTTATTAGTTAGTGGATAAGTTTGAAATGTTGTATTTCTATTGAAAAGAAAACAGTCGTGATTGAGGGAGGGTGTTAAGTTTTGAATTTGAATGTACTGCCAATCACAGCTGTTTAAAGTAACTAGATTTAGTTCTAAGAGTGTGGCAACGCTGCGTAAAACGGAATGACGTAGTAGTCAACCGAACGTCTAACCAGCAACGCGCGTCCGCCAACCACGTTTTGTTCTTTCTGTTTGTTCAACTTGTTCGTTCAATAAATCATACATTTACACGACTCTGCTTATTTAAAAACATCACATTGAAGCTATTACATGGTGTATTAATTATTACTTAATATTGATATAGATGTCATAATATTTTAAAGTTTAATTATAAATGTAATAATGTTATCTTGGATAGACTGGATAGATAGCTTGACAGTTAGACCGACGAGGATCATCGTCAAGACCTCGTCATATGTGGCCACCTCACCAAGCCGAAACAGGTGATGCTACAGGGCGAGCACGCAAATGCTATCGGAGGGGCGAGGAAGAGCGACACATGAGATCTTATCCTGGAACTTAGAAAGGGAGTTAACGCAAACCCGGTGGTCAAGGAAATCAACCGAATATTGGAGACGAACTCTGTCCGGCTCACTAATGGAATCATGGCCTGTGCTGAAATCCTCGATCCTCGATGAGGACAGCTCACATGAGGAAGTGGAGGTAATCATAGGTACAGCCCTAGGTAAGGACGGGAGAGTAAAAACCAAATGGATTAGGCAATATGCGGCGTACCTCAGAATAGCGTTGGTCGAGGGCACGACCGAGGACATCGAGAGGCTGCTGAAGACAAGGGGCATTTGGATCGGTTTTCTATTCTGCAGGATCCAACAACGCCGTTCCCCTGCGCTAGGTGTAGATATCTAGGCAGCGTCAAGTGCGGGGCGCACGTAGAGGCGTTAGGTGCGCGGCTGTGCGGGGTCACCGGCGGCGGTGACAAAAAAGATTAGAGGCGGTACGACGGTCACAGGTACTGAAAGGGAACGGGTCTGTGGTTGCACCACGAACTTAAACCGGTGTCACGCTGCCCATGACCTGTTAGAAGTAACGGCAGGGGAAGACGATATACAAGTGGTGATCGTTAGCGAGTCCAACGATAGCAGAATCAGCAAGGACTAGTACAGGGATACAGAGATGTTGCGATACAAGTTAGGGGGGCGGTCAAACATCTGACAACGGCGTCGGGTAGCCCTAGGAAAGGCATTGCCTGGGTAAGTGTGACGGGTGTCACGTACATTGCCTGCTACGCTTCCCCGAACGCTGAAATGGCACAATTCGAAGAGTGGCATAGTGTGCTAGCGGGTACGGTGGTAAACGCGGGTGGGGACATAGTTCTGTGCGGGAATTTTAATGCCAAGGCATATTTGCGGGGCGAGCACAGAAAAGACGCGCGGGGCGAAAGACTGTTGGGCTTGATAGCGGAGCGAAGTGGACAATGTGGGGAATGTACCTACATTCTTCAGAAGAAATGCGGAGTCAATAATCGATTTGACCCTGGTTTCGGCAGTTATGATAGGGAGGATCGACAAATGTACTATCAGGCTCATATGTTTTCTGGATGGCAAGGGGAAGGCTCTGGAGAGGTTACTAGTAGGTAGAGCCAGTACGGCATTGTATGGGGATAGCGCTTGTTATCAAGAACGCCTTCAACACCCTACCGAGACACACAATTATAAAGGCATTGCACGGGAAAAGACTGCTAGGTTAGCTCATAAATATATTCCTCAGCTACCTAAGTGACAGAGAGCTAGTATTTTCGGGAGACTCGGGGACAGATGAAATGACGACCGGTAACATACCCCATACGATCGGTGCTCGGCCCTTTCACGTGGAACGCCCCGTACGATGGGGTGTTGAAATATGCTGAAAGGATTCCCTTCTGACAGATCTGGAGATAACAGGAAAGCCATAATAGTTGGCAAGGGGGGGCGAAGAATACCTGGTGATTCCACCGGTTCCCCCAGAATACTGAGAGGAGGTTTAGTGGGTAGGGCCCACTCAGAAGGAGTAGGACGAGTCACACACACCTCTGTGGAAGAGACGGTGCATAAAGCATTCCTCCTCTCGCAAAAAAAGACTGTAAGTGATAAAAGATCTAGGTGTCTACTTTGATACTAAATTAACATTTGCTTACCATATTGATATTACTACAAAAAAGACTTTCAAATAAATACGATTTTCGTTTAGAAACTGTAATAGGTTAAATTATGATACTATAAAATTACTATACTTTGGTCTAGTTAGATCTAATGTTAAATATGCGTCTGTTACTTGGTTGCCTTATTCCAAAGTCTATAAGAAACAAGTAGAGCGGTTATAAAAACGATTCGTTTCATATATTACGTTTAACTATAGTCACCAATTTAATTCCAATTCTTTAAATTATAATATTGTTATTTATTACTTAATATCTCGGAAAATCGGTCGGCACCAGCAATGGAGTCGGCCGACAGCTGCAGGCAGAGGCTGCCGAGCGCGTCTCCGGGTGGTGGATAGGAGCGTGACCGAGAAATCGGCCAGTAGCTGGCATAGGGTCGGGCAGGTGGGCCACCCCCGCATGACCGGCCTAAACCAGCTGCCGCGAACCAACTCCCCCAAGCTACGGCGTACAGACATCGTGCCTAGGGCTGCATGGCACAGGGTTAAGTGTCGCGAACGATTCCGTTGGGACACCGGGCGACCTCGTACTCGTGGGAACAATAATGGACCACCAAAAAAATATAAAAACAAAAACTACCATAGGGGGCTCTTCGGAGAACCCTACCTCCCCTGGTGCCGCCACGGCTGAACCTGAACGACCTAAGCAGCGTTCAGGGGCGGCCAGACGACGCCAGAGGAGAGAGAAACTCGACCAGAGGGCAGGGACGCCTAAGCGTAACCTACCTCAGGGAGAGCAAGCGTTAGGGGAGGAGTCGCACCCGCGACGCCCTGCACCAGCGTCAGCACCCGGCTCGTCAGGGACGCAAAAGCGAAACCTGTCGAGCGACAGCACACCTCCGGGACTCCAAAAGAGACCGACAAAAACCCCGAGAGGGGGCGAAGGGCCTCCGGCAAAGAGAACCTTCAGTGACATACTGACGGGAATAGCGCTCGC
Organism: Ontholestes murinus; assembly: GCA_963969525.1. NCBI lineage: Eukaryota > Metazoa > Arthropoda > Insecta > Coleoptera > Staphylinidae > Ontholestes > Ontholestes murinus. Next base: position 39,457,284 of record OZ018395.1, read on the forward strand.
TATAATACCGAAAGGATACCCAGAGACGAGCATAAATGCAGAGGAAGCCGAGGCTATCAAAGTCTCGATAATCCAAAGCATTGATGCTACGGTGAAAGGACAAGCCTTACCGAAATTTCAGGAATGTACCCATAAAGGGGGATTCCTGAGAATAGTATGCTCCGACCTTCCAACCAGGACATGGCTCGAGAGCATAGCCAAGGAGAAGAATTTCCTGGGGAACGAAAAGGAACTTCAGATCATTGATTTGAAGGACCTACCGGAACCCAGGAGAGTACTAACGTGGGCTCCAGGACCACCAATAGAGGCCACCACCTTCCTCAAAAGAATATCGGTGCAGAACAACGTAAGCACCGATACCTGGAGAGTAGTCAACCAAAAACCGGACCCCAAGGGAACTCAGTTCGTCATACTGATGGACAAAGTCTCTTGGGGGAAGGTGAGCGAAGGGAAGAAGTTGCACTTCGGCCTTTCAACCATCACCCTCAGGGCGCCGGCGGCAAAAACCGTCGGCAGACCTGAGGAGACCCAAGAGGTAGCAATGGAAGGAATTCCAGTGCCCGGAGAGGGAGCAATGGACGACAGACCGTTGCCCGAATCGCCGAAGGGTAAGTAATGTTCAAATTACTACAGATTAATATACACCACTGTAAGGCGGCATCTGCTGCCCTCAGTGCATATATCCTAAAAAGAAAATATTGACATTGCACTTGTACAAGCGCCATGGCTTCACAAGGGAATAGTAAAGGGGTTAAACAAACAGGGCAGGCGACTGATTGTCGCCGAACCAATGTGCAACCCACGCACATGTATAATAGCAAAACATGGTCTGAATTTAATGCCATTATGGGACTTATGTTGCAGAGACCTAGTGGCAGCACGGCTGGAAGTAGTGGAAAGGGGAACGCGGAGGGAGTTTATACTCGGATCCGGTTACCTTCCCTACGACCAACCAGGACCACCGCCGCCAGACGAGATTCAGCGGCTGATACACAGCGGGAGCCACAAGGGAATACCGCTGATCCTTGGATGCGATGCCAACGCGCACCACATTATATGGGGGAGCACGGACATCAATCCAAGAGGTGAGAAACTTTCAGATTTTTATCTTAGAGAATGACATTGAAATAGTAAATATTGGAAATGTACCCACGTTCGTAAACGCGGTGCGAAGCGAAGTAATTGACATAACACTTGCCTCTCGCAAGGCAAGTGAAATGGTAAAACACTGGCATGTATCTGAGGAACCATCACTCTTAGATCATCGATATATACGATTCGATATCGAATCAGAAGAAGCATCTGAAATCCAAAACAGAAACCCGAGGAGAACTGACTGGGACCTATACAAAGAGGTACTAGCCAGCCGAATCGGGGACTGTCCAACAGTAGCGAGAACAACGCATGAGTTAGAGCTCATGGTGCAAAGCATCACAGACTCTATCAATACTGCGTTTGAAGCAAGCTGCCCAAGAACTACCAAACCTACCTCAACCAGGGTCACCTGGTGGAACAAGGATCTTGATAGGGCTAAGGCACGCAATAGAAGACTGTTTAATACAGCCATGAGAAACGGTGAATGGGCGCAGTACAAAACGGCCCTCACGGCATATAACAATGCCATTAAAAAAGCCAAGAGGGAATCTTGGCAAAAATTCTGTGGGGACATAGAAAGTGAACCCACAAGCTCTCGTCTACTCAAGACGCTCAGCAAAGATCATGCTGGGAACATTGGCTCACTGCAGACCAAAAATGGAAAGTACACAGACTCGGTAGAAGAGACCCTGCAGGTATTACTGCAGACGCACTTCCCGGGTTCTGCAATACTTGACAATCCTGTTTCCGAGGACCTAAGCGAGTCCAACGAAGGGGCTTCAAAACGGGACTGGGAAACAGCGAAAATGATAATTAGACCAGGTGACGTTGAGTGGGGAATTAACACGTTCAAACCATTCAAATCACCAGGTCCTGACAGGATATATCCTATCATGCTACAAAAGGGGATAGCAACGCTGAGGAAACCACTATGTGAT
>OZ018395.1:39459516-39828190 GCA_963969525.1 Ontholestes murinus
CACGTTCGTAAACGCGGTGCGAAGCGAAGTAATTGACATAACACTTGCCTCTCGCAAGGCAAGTGAAATGGTAAAACACTGGCATGTATCTGAGGAACCATCACTCTTAGATCATCGATATATACGATTCGATATCGAATCAGAAGAAGCATCTGAAATCCAAAACAGAAACCCGAGGAGAACTGACTGGGACCTATACAAAGAGGTACTAGCCAGCCGAATCGGGGACTGTCCAACAGTAGCGAGAACAACGCATGAGTTAGAGCTCATGGTGCAAAGCATCACAGACTCTATCAATACTGCGTTTGAAGCAAGCTGCCCAAGAACTACCAAACCTACCTCAACCAGGGTCACCTGGTGGAACAAGGATCTTGATAGGGCTAAGGCACGCAATAGAAGACTGTTTAATACAGCCAAGAGAAACGGTGAATGGGCGCAGTACAAAACGGCCCTCACGGCATATAACAATGCCATTAAAAAAGCCAAGAGGGAATCTTGGCAAAAATTCTGTGGGGACATAGAAAGTGAACCCACAAGCTCTCGTCTACTCAAGACGCTCAGCAAAGATCATGCTGGGAACATTGGCTCACTGCAGACCAAAAATGGAAAGTACACAGACTCGGTAGAAGAGACCCTGCAGGTATTACTGCAGACGCACTTCCCGGGTTCTGCAATACTTGACAATCCTGTTTCCGAGGACCTAAGCGAGTCCAACGAAGGGGCTTCAAAACGGGACTGGGAAACAGCGAAAATGATAATTAGACCAGGTGACGTTGAGTGGGGAATTAACACGTTCAAACCATTCAAATCACCAGGTCCTGACAGGATATATCCTATCATGCTACAAAAGGGGATAGCAACGCTGAGGAAACCACTATGTGATATCCTCAGAGCAAGCCTTGCCCTTTCATACATCCCAAGCAGCTGGCGGACTGTAAAGGTGGTATTCATACCTAAGCCAGGGCGTGATTCATATGCCCAGGCTAAATCTTACAGACCGATCAGCTTGTCATCATTTATGTTAAAACTACTAGAAAAACTAGTAGACAGGCACATACGGGAAGGAGTTTTAAAGGACTCGCCACTACACCGTCAACAATATGCCTACCAAGCGGGAAAGTCATGCGAGCTAGCAATTTACCAGCTAGTGAGCAGATGCGAGAGAACCCTACAATGCAAAGACGTTGCGTTAGGGGCCTTTCTGGATATTGAAGGGGCGTTTGACAACACAACCTTCAACTCCATAGCAACAGCAATGGAGAAAAGAGGAATTAACCCGCAAGTCCGACAATGGGTAAACAAGATGCTCAGAAGTCGGACTGTGACGACTACCCTATATGGAAAAACAGCAGAAGCGTTAGTCGCTGGCGGGTGCCCGCAGGGAGGTGTTCTCTCGCCGCTCCTATGGTGCCTCGTCATGGACGACCTTCTGCTGCTACTCGAAAGCCAGGGCATATATGCACTGGGGTATGCAGATGATCTGACCATTCTAGTAAGCGTGAAGTTTGGGACCACTGTATCAAACTTGATGCAGAAGGCACTAAATACCGTAGAAAGATGGTGCAGGAACGTAAACCCGGTCAAAACGGCGATCGTCCCTTTTACTAGGCGACGAAAAACCAATGACATAAAATCACTACATATGTATGAAATGGAAGTTCCAATCAAAAATGAAGTAAAATATTTAGGGGTCATACTTGATACCAGATTGAACTTCAACTTCCACCTAGAGAGCATCAGCAAAAAGGCCATGAGAGGACTTTTTGCGACCCGAAAAATGGTAGGACGCACATGGGGACTGAGACCCAGTATGACCAAATGGCTATACACTGTGGTCATAAGACCTATAGTGACATACGCGGCGCTCGTTTGGGGAGAAAAGACCCAAACCAAAAGTGCAGCAGTAAAACTCGAAAGAGTGCAAAGACAGGCGTGTCTGCTAATCACTGGGGCAATGACGACAACGCCCACGGCAGCCATGGAACAGATATTATCGCTACCACCACTACATTTATTTGTAATGATGGAAGCTAGACAGGCAGCCTATAGGATGCACATAAATGGACATACTTTAAATATGGGGCCTTCAAGACCGGCAACATTTAAAGTACTACAAGAAGAAGAGACACTAACAATGAGGTCCGATTTCACCAAAATCGCTCTGGGGAAGCATGCCTCTATCTTCCAGGCCGAAATAGCCGCCATTGACTGGTGTGCTCATCACTTAATGGAATCGGGACTTAAAAAAGGACCAATTACCATTATGACAGATAGCCAGGCAGCCATAAAAGCGCTAGCCTCACCGATAGTGCAGTCCAGGCTGGTCATGACTTGCATAAACAGACTGGACGCACTGGCGACAACAAGAGAAACACAGCTAGTATGGGTACCCAAGGACCAAAAAATTATTGGACACTTGGGGGCCGACTTGCTGGCTAAACAAGGAGCAACAGGTGAATTCATAGGACCTGAACCCGCTTTCGGTATACCCCATGAAACCGGAAAGGAAATAATCCGACGCAAGTTAGCAGAGGAGCACAAAAAGGCTTGGCAAAACCCAAATGGAATGAGGCATACAAGACTCTTCCTAGATGGTCCGGTACCTGACAGCATGTTGAAGCTGTCTAGACTGAGCAGACTGAAACTAAGAAAAATCACAGTACTAGTCACTGGACACTGTGACCTGAACAAGCACAAACATAGGATGGGCATTGAGAAAAGCCCCCTATGCCGTGGGTGTCTGGAAGAAGAGGAAACTCCCGAACACCTACTGTGCACTTGCGAAGCATACAAACAAGAACGCAAGGCGAAACTCGGGAAGCCCATGCTTCCTGCAGAACAGCTAAAGAATATCCCCTGGCAGAAACTCCTGGGCTTCTTAGAAGATACAGGAGTTCAAAAGGAGTAAAACAGGCAGAGGCGCACAAAAGGACCACGGAGACCGCAGTGCAGGGACGCTAAGCGACACCACCTCGTGAGGATAAAAAAAAAATACTTAATATTGTTTCGTTTGATCTGTATATATTATTTAAAATATTAAGTGGTCTGATAAGTGGTAATTTAATTCGACCTTTTAATTTCCACATTTCAAGCTACTTAGGCCACTTTTTAGATTAATTCTCATAACAATTATAACAATCAAATTAATAGATTAATCAAGTATGTTAATTAACTTAATACAAGCGATAATTTTGATTTGTTTTCTTCTTCTTTTAGTTATATATCTAGAGTGAATTTAAATAATTTATGTTAGCACTTATTAATTGCTTGTTAATTAATATTAGAATTAGATTTATAAATGTATATACTTTTTATAAAAGGTATAACCCTTAAATAAATAAATAAATAAATTCTGTGACGATTTCTATACCAGAAATGAGATTACCCTTCTTGTCACCCATTTGAGTATAAAGGAATAGAAATTTAAGTTCGAGCAGCACTAACAGCAATAATGGAATGCAAAGAACTATAAGTATGAATGTTTTAAACTAAGAACTTAATTTAAATCAAGACAATAAAAGTTTACAGCCAAAAAACAAAATACAGAATAAAATTTATAAAAGGGATTATGTTCTGAAACACTATAATTTATCAAAGGAATTGTCATTCGGCATTTCAGTACATATCTGGAATAGGAGCTCAATCAATAGAGTTAGTACTGGCTGCAAGAACATATAAGATACTGGCACATTTTTAGCTCTCTCTATGAACATTGCTTGTTCTGGAGGTGAGAGTGAAACATCCAGTACTTTGTGTACGATTTCCAAAAGAAAATTGCACAACGGTACTCGGTGCTAACCCATGTATCTCTAATAATAGATTATAATCCAATCTTTATTCTCTAAAAATAAACATGCTGCTATAAAATAGAATACCAAATTATACACATGTATTCCTATTTAGTCATACAGTAAATGATGCACAAGTTTACATAATAAATCACAATGTCTTAGCAGCAAACTTGAAAATATGATTGATGTTTAATAATGTTTAAGTCGAGGGAAATAAATAAATTATTCATTTCAGTGATGGAATCGCTCTCCGAAACACCCGAAATAATACGTGAAAAAAGTGATTATATTTGCAATTATAAGCACTGTCGTAAAGAAATAGTGAAAACCAAGTGGAAGTGTATAGATTGTGGTGCATTCTTTCACCCCGGTTGCTATACTAAGGGTAGAAGCGATGCAGCTCCTGGACACATGTGCACAGCGGAAGAATGGATAGAAGATAACAATGAAAATCGGTATGAAATTGAAAACCGTTTGCTAAAACAAATAGTCAGTGAAACAATTGATAAAAATAACATTATAAAGCATGTATATAAGAAAGGTGATCGACAAAATATTAATAACTACAGGCCTGTTTCAGTAGTATCGGTATTTCACAAAAAATTCGAACTTTGTATGGTAGATCGGTTGTTAAAATTCATTAAGAAAAATGGTGTACTTAGTAAAAACCAACACGGATTTTTACGTGGGCGCTCTAAAACGACAGCTATTCATTCATTCTATGACACTATTTTAAAATATCTAGATAGTGGTGAATTTCCGATCGGGTTCTTTTTAGACCTAAGTCGGGCATTCGATTGCGTTGATATTGGATACCTATCGGAAACATTGGATAAATATGGTATCAGAGGAATTGCTCAACGTTGGTTCCGCCAATATCTAGAAAATAGAAGCCAACGTGTACGTATTAGAGATAATAAAAATGTCAATGATTCATTATCCGAACCTCTCAGCGTTAGCATTGGAGTTCCACAAGGGTCGATTTTAGGACCCATTTTGATTATTATATTTATAAATGACATTGTCGATGTAGTTCTCCATAATATATTTATATACGCTGATGATACATCAGTTGTTATTAGTGACCGAAATGACCAGATGTTAGTTCATAAATATAACGACACCCTGCTTCGCCTATATAATTGGTTCTTAGATAATAAGCTTTCTCTGAACTTAAGTAAGACATCATATATAAGATTTAAAACCAAACAAACTAAAGTCGATCTTAATATAGATTTGAATTTAAATAACCAATTAATTAACGGTAGTAATACGGTTAAGTTTTTGGGACTTCATGTCGATAGTTGTAATGACTGGAAACAGCAGTGTGATAGTGTAATTAAATGCCTAAACAAAAGATCATATCAGATGAAATGTTTGAGAAAAATATTAAATACCCCACAGCTATTACATATTTATTATGCATTTGCCCAATCGCACTTGGTATATGGTTTGTGTTTTTGGGGTACCTCAGTACATTGGCGAACTGTATTTGTTGCACAGAAAAGAATAATTAGATCTATGGCTGGTGTACCTAATACACAATCATGCAAGCCATATTTTCGAATATTTAGGATTCTCCCTTATCCATGTTTATTAATGTATGAATTAATGCTATATACTTTCAAAAATAGGCATAACTTTATAATAAATAAAGAGATACATGAATACGAAACTAGACATATCAATGATATCCACATCGCACGCTTCCGCTTAAATGTCAGAAAACGTTCGCCAAATATTTTAGGACCTAAACTTTTCAACGCCCTTCCTGAGCATATTAAAAATATCTCATCAGAATTACGTTTTAAAAAAATACTAAAACAATTTTTACTAGATAAGTTGTTCTACGATATTAACGAATTTATATAATTAAATAAATAATTAATTGTTGTATATACTGCATTGATCGTTTTTTGTATATTGTATGACGCATCCGATACTGTCTATTTCATTTATATGTAAATATGTGTACAGTCCATGGAATAAAGATATATTATTATTATTATTATATTATTATTATTAAATATAATATCTACATACTGACCACTGAAAAAACTATAAGTTGAGAGCTTCTAATGAAATAAGTAGCTAAGTCACTACTCAAATTTTTAGAGTCTATAATTGAATAACATGTATTATTATTAAGTATTAACTTGGTGTTTCAGACCAAGAGGTCATTTAAAAAAAATAGTCTTAGATTTTGTTAAGGCGCCAATGTGCGCGCGCTTTATTCATCCAGAATGATAAGGTAAGTAAGAGGGGCTCGCGCCCGACCGACCGTCAGATTGAATTAAAACCTAGTAAAATTAAGATATATGGACGTAACTTGTGAATTTGTTGAAACGACATTAAAAACAGTTTTTCCACGATACTGAACATTATTTTTTTCTGGAACCCTAGTCGTCAACATCCCGACTACTAAATTATACAGATTTATTGTTTGGGTAAGAGATGTTAGTAAAACGCGTAATATCATCTGTGTATGCCAGAACGTTGCATATGAAGGATGTAAATAAAAATTTAATGAAAATAATGAAAAGTAACGGTCCCAGGTTAAACTCAGTTTCCATACCATTTTTTTTTCGACTAGAACCCATTATAGTTTATATAAGCGGTATGATAAGATAAATAAAATTACATTAATAAAAGCAGGTTTGAAGCAAATTTCAAATACAATCAGAATCACATAATAGTTAAAGATGGCGAAGGTCTTGTCCTTGTTATCTTATGTTCGGAGAAAGAAGAAAAGTATAACATTATATACTATTTGTTTAAGAGGAAATTAATTTATTAAGATAAGTTAAGAACCTCTAATGAAATAAGTAGCTAAGTTACTATTAAAATTTTTGGAGTATTTCCTAGAACAACATGTATTAATATTAAGTTTTAATGTAAGTGTTTTACACCAAAAGGCCATTTTAAGAATATCTTAATTTAGGAACAGTATGTCGTTCGGCTGGAAATGTTAGTTAAAAGGTTAATTAACATAAAAATGTTTCACCACGGGTAAAGTAAGAATTTAATTCATCGTGGAAATGTAAGTATAAAGTTCAATATCATCTGTGCATGTCAGAACGTTGCATATCAAGAAATTTAAGTGAATTAGTGAACATATGAAATACACTGCTCAAAGCAATTCACTTATTTGGGCCTCCATAAAATTCAAACGGGAACAGGTACTTGGAGACTAGTCAATATACCAGGCGCGGTGGGCAAGGTCGCAAAAGAACAACTGAAAATCAATTTTTACTGATGTCGAGTCTTCGCAATAGAGTTTCTACGGCGAAAGACCTCTTAACTTTTCTCAGAACGACGCATGATATCACTATATCAGACCAGAAAATTAGGAATAGGTTGAGGGAATAAAATTTGAGGGCAACACGACCCCTCCAAAAACACTCTTTGACACGACGCCACAGAATAGCAAAGATGCATTTTTTCGTGAACATGTAGCATGGCAACTTCGACAACGGAAGTCTGTGCTCTTCACGAATGAATCAAGGCTTCGTATTACTCGTTGCGATAGCCAAGTACGTGTTTACAGATGACGCTTAGGAGAAAGCTACGTAGCTGCTACTGTAGCGGAAGTCGAAAGATTTGGAGGTGGTTCAGTTAGGGCTTGGTGTGGGATTAGTATCGACAGTAGAACCGACCTTGTTTTAATTCCAGGATATCTTAACGCTAATCTCTATGCTGACATTGTGTTAGGAGAACATGTTCTCCCAGTGGACGCAAGACCATATACTGTGCGAATCACTTTAGACTTCCTACAAGAATTAGAAATTCAAACAATGATGTGGTCTGCGTTAAGTCCTGATTTAAATCCCAGAGAGTATGTAAGTAAGTAAGTAAGTAATTTATTTGTGTTGGCACTAGTAGTTTACACATGTGAAATATAGACCTGAATTACATGATAAAAATGAATATATAAATATTAAATGTTAACAGCAAGATACATACATAACTAAAATGAAAGACAAAACTTTAATATAGAAATAAATACTTTTAAAGATATTGAAACTTTTAAAACTGTGTATATATAAAATTAAACATATATAAAACTATAAATACACACAAGTTAAAATTGTAGTGTGAGGTATGAATTTAAACATATATAAAACTATAGAACACACAATTTAAAATTGTAGTGTAAGGTATAAAATTAAACATACATAAAACTATTAAAACACACAAGTTAAAATTGTAATATAGGTATAATGTGGTTAAGCTGGATAATGCTGATTCAAGTTCAATGGCAACTTTTGTAATCGTTATCCAACAATTCATGTATGCTATAGAACGCGTGTTGGCTAAGGTACGATTTGATTTTAATTTTGAATTGTTTAAGGCTTAATGCTGTGAAGGACTCCGGGAGGGAGTTGAATATTGTGGGTCCATAATAATTTATTCCATTTCTGGATTTCTCAAGACGCATCCTTTGCGGGCAAATGTTAAGTTTTGATCTAGTGATATGTTCGTGCATATCCATATGGGTACAGTAATATTAAGATTTAAGGTTCGTACGTACATGCATCAGACATTCTAGTACATAAAGCGATGGTAACGTCAAAATACGCAATTCAATTAATTTAGCTTGACAGTCATCCTGATATCTTAGACCTGATAGTATCCGTATTACGCGTCTTTGGATACCAAACAGACGCTTCAAAGCAGCAGAGTGACCCCAAACTAGGATGCCATATGTAAGGTGGGATTGGCATAGAGGAAAATAAGCAGTTTGTAATGCGGATGAGGGCAATGGCTTCTAGAATATTCCTAGATTTATTCGTAAATGACGTATCATCAGCAAATTGGAAAATAGTTGCAGAAACAGATGCGTAAGATACGACGTTTATATATAATAGGAAAAGCAACGGACCAAGTATGGAACCATGGGGCACACCATACTTCAAAAAGCATAATAATAATAATGGTATAATTGCAAGTTTGAAACAACCAAATATTATGAGAATTACATCAAAGGCATGCATGCATATTGAATGTAACATTTCGTAAATCTGCAACAATAAGTCTTGTTGAACCTACAAAACAAATTACTTTTTGAAAAAACTACTTCCCTGGCTAATACCGCATGGTATATTGACTTATAGAAAAAAGTTCAGTTTCAAAGTTTCAAATTGGACTAGCGTAGTAAAAAAATATATGAAGAAGAAACTAATTAATTAATATACGTTCTCAATCGCTATTCCTTATCAGATTTGTTTAGCCATCATGTCTTATACGACGTGCAGCTATAGAAACAGCCTCTTCTTCCGTAGGTAACTACTAGATTCTTTCTCGCAGCCAGATAGCTGTATCTTTTACTTCAAAAATAGTGAGAAAAATGTTTTGAGAAGACATAAAATGAATTATTTTAGGATATTAATAATTAACCCAAGTGTTAATGATTCTGTATTTTTTGTGATATAATAAAGATATATGAATAAGATTTATTATTATTTTTTTACTGACATAAATATTAAATTAAAATCAATATATTGGGCATTATTGGATTCAAAAAATAATGCCTAGTAATAAAAAAAATAGAAAAGTATAAGCAGCCATTTAAAAATTTGTAAATTTGTCAATGAAGTTAATTTTGAAAAAAATATATAATTAATGTCATTTAATACTATTTAAATGGCCATTTAATTTGTTTTTTAGTTGATTCAAATCGGTTAATAAATAACAAAGTTAAGGCGTTGGGCTTTTTTATCGAACACCAGATATATTTATCCGTTAACTTTTTTATTTATTGTTTTTTTTTTCATAAATTAACTAGTTTTTTATTATCATAACTGACGGGGCTGTGATATCTTGAAAATTTATATTCACTTGTTTGGTTGTTGAAGTAAAAACACTTAAATTTTCAAAACACTCTATTATTGCGTTTTTATAACGCAACAATTGTTTCGCCACTGTGGCTTCTTCAGGCAAAGAAATAGTAAAGTAATAGTTTGCAGCAGGTTTATATAGTAATTATTGTGGGGGGTAAGGGGGTTGTGGTATTTTAGGGCAGAAAGACCGAAGGTCAATAGCCCAAACAGACGGATTAACCCTTATTGTAAATTAAAATGTATTTGTTCTAAATGTATTTTGTTTGTATAAATAAAGATGTTGTTCTCTCTATGTATAATTTTAAATGTTACTAAGTTGACCCGTATGCTTACTAGATTAAAAAAAATCTGAAGAGCATTAATTGATTGTAAATAAGTAAAAGCAATTTATTTTTGGACAATAAATTAACTTTAGTAAAAATTTGTCTTTACACTTTGTATATAGATGGCATGAAAATGAAAAAATGTTTTAAATTTCTTTATTTGACATATTTGTTAATATTAAGGAAATGATACAATTTCGTTTTTTTTTGCTTTTAAATGCCTTGGCTTTCATAATAACCGTAACATATTCAAATTTTTGTAAGAATAAGAAAAAGGCGAAGGGGAAAACGAGCGACCCGCAGCACTCGGTGTAATAAATGTCTTCGGTATTCCAGAGCGAATAATAATAGTTAATTCAAGAGAAAAAGAGGATGTACGGCTCGGATATCCTCGGTCTTTGGTTAACAAAAGATATTCCGCAGAGGGAACACCATAACTCGATCCCGTTTACGACTCGCCGGGATTTAAGAAACACATCCATAAAATTTCTCACCGCCCTTCCTCCCTCGTCCTCCGTGGGTAAGAAACAAATTCAAAAAGTACAGACAACAAATAATTTTTCGCTGAAACTGCGGTAATTTCGCGAGAAAGATACACGAAGAAAAAAAAAACAATTATCGCTTTAACAATTTGCGGGTCCTAAGTGGGTGCGGGGGAATTTATTATTATAACCATCGCCGGCGTCCATTATGATTATTATTATTATTACTCGTGATGAAAAAAAGGTGTCCACTTTTTCTTCTCTGTCCATCGGGTCTAATGGAGGGTAATTAGGGTGGACCCGCTACTGCTTTTATAAACGCGATAATAGCTAATGTTGTCCGGCCCGTAATAATCATCTCTTTATTACAAAAAAATAATGATAATAATATACTAATAATGCCGCGTGAGAAACGGTGACATTGTTATATTTCTGTATAGAACGGTTAATTTAAATTTGTCTCTACCATATCATATATTGTTTAAAATTATGATACAATGGTAAATATTCATTAATTTTATTTATAATTCTATATTAGCATTGAAATACAAAAATGCACAAAATTATACACTAAAGAAATATTTGAAGGAAAAAGGCCCTACACTAATAATATTATATTATTCAATGTACCCATTTATAAATCCCTAAATAAATCCGGTTAGGGATAAAAATTAATGGCAAGTGTAGACCAATCAAGGCAATCCTAAATACAATAGAAGACGCGAAGAATGTGATAAGAGAATCATGACGTCTTAAGCAGAATCCAATCCTGAAGAATATTTTGTTGAGGAATGACCGAACTCCCCTACAAACCGAGCAGGAAAACAATATCAGAAGGGAATTTAAACAACGTCAGGAGGCAGGAGAATTTAATATTAATATGAAGTTTGTGAAAGGTGTGTTTTCGCTTATGTCGGAAAACTAATTTGCTCCCAACGGATTGTTAATAGCATTAATATTTACTATCAGAACTGTCGTGATCTATTATCTAAAACCAACGAATTTCAAAATAACGTTCTGAATACTCATGATGACATTTTTATAATTAGTGAAACTTAATTACGCGATGAGGTTAAAGATACAAAATTATTTCTAGCATCTTTTAATTTTTGTTTTTAGGTGCAATATGGTCGGTAGGAGGGGTAGTGGAGTAATGATAGCAGATCGACGTCAATCTTCATGTGATACTAATTATATTTTCATTGGTATTCATATTGAAATTATATATGTGCGTAACGATATTAAATACATTGTTATATGTTTTATTTGTAAATGGCTGAACCACAGATTTCTGGGGCTAAAATATGACAAAACAAAACAAACAAACAAAACAAAACTTATATATATCCAAAAATTTACGGTTAAGTCGGAATTTATCTTCAAAGTTCCAAATAACTGTATTTATTTTGTTTATAACAATTGAACGCTTCGCTCGATTTAAATGAAATTTATTATTAATAACTACCATAATATAATACATCATTTAAGTTATTATGGTTATTAATGATTGACAGGAAGTATAGAAAACAGTATTACGTTACACCGCGCGAGCCAATGATTAGCCCTAGAGCAGTAACGTTGGAGCTCGCTTTACAAAGAACAAAAATTTGCTTGAAGACAAAATAAAATTTAAAAAAAGAGCAAATACAAAAGAAAATAATCACGTTTACTCGAATTCGTTATAGCAACCAGTATCCTCCCTTAAAGTAGGCTTACCCTGCTGTCAGCCGATAGAGTGGCTGGGTTCAAAGTTGTAAAGGAGCGCCACGAGCTTAAAATTAAAGTCTACTCTCAGGAAGGTTGGGAGGTAAAAGCTCGAAACCTATGTTGTTAAATAAAACGAATGAGTAACCAAAGAAATAAGATATTTAATTCCAAACGCAGAATATTGACGTCAGTTATATCGTTAAAAAAAAAAATAACTTAAGATCACTTAGGTAAAAAAAATGAATAAATATTGAATCCCTTAAACTCACCACCCTGATATGAGAAGGGTTGCAATATACACTGGCTAAGTAAGGTATGAACGTACTCACCAAATATCCGTTGACCTGCGGCAAGCGCTTACTGCAGATCCCACGTCGTTAACCTACAACAAAATTTACACAACGCGAGAACTGAGCCGGTGTAAATTACTGATAAACTGGTGACTTTAAGTTAACACGTTAAGTAATATAAGGTAACTATATAATATGCAAACTAAAAGATCAACACGGTAATAAGATGTAATGATCAACTACGAACGTATAACTGACTCAATCTCAACTTGAATAACATAACATGAACATAAAACTGATTAACGTAACTAAATTGAAACTGAGTGTCAAACTAAACTGAACGTTAATAATATATATGCTTAACTGAACTAAATAGCATAATCTGAACATGAATGACATACGTTTAAACTGAAACTGAGTAACGTAGACTAAACATAAATGATGTACGTTTTTAACTGAACTGAAAACGTAAACTGAGCATAAATGATATACGTTTAACCGAACTGAGAGACATAAACTAAATGTGAAACGTTATACATTAAATTACAACGGAATAACATGAACAAATACAGTCCCCGGAATAGAAGAGCTGCAGTGCGCTAACGCCTTCTTCCGCCGTGTCTGTCAATCCCTCCGATCAGCTGAGCGAACACCACGATGATATGGTCCACAGGCTACGATTACGTCTGCACCCCTGGTGGAATGACGTTTCGCAGTGGACTAAGGCCAACTGAAGGACGGGCTCCGTAATCAACACGGGTATCCAATTGGACTGAAGAATGAAGAAACGAAGGAAGAAAAGAAGCCAGGTGGAAAACCTTCCTCTCCCGGCTCCTTTTAGGTTAAGTCTGCACGTGGAAGTAAATCCGTCAAAGACGATGGAAAATCTCGCAGCACCCAAATTCAATGCCCAAAACAACGCACCACGCTGGAGAATTCCAGTACACGGGTTCAATATAATAGGCCACTACTTCGGCTAATTATTTCATTACAAACTGAAACTATATGAACACGTGCGTTCCACTGCATAGAACAACAATAAGAATAAAAGGAAGCGGAAATGAGAAAATAATACGGTTTAATAGTGCCCTCTGTCAGAGAGATCAATTATAAATATGTAAATGAGGTTGCCGATATTACGCATCCTTAATCGAATTAAATCAATGCGCCGAAAAGTAACACCACTAAGATATAAGACGGAGAATAAAAGGCAGTGCAGTTTCGCACCGTAACAACTCCCCCTTTACTCCCCCGAGAAAAACTTCGTATCAAGTTTTTCGAAGTTACTAAACCTCGAGAACGTCAACATACAACAAAATCATGGAATGACCTGGAAAAATGGAAAACTCATACCAAAAAAAGAAAGTCTACGGGATTAAAAAGCGGACTACTCCTCCCTGCAAGAGTAGAACAAGCTACAAACAAGGGTAACTATATTCTTAACTACAAGGTACTACTGATCCAATGGACCTTGACCTCGTGAGAAACTTCCGCAGCCTAAGACAGTGGTTTACCTACCGCACACTAACCTCACCAGCACTAACGAACTCCCTTCCCGAAAGAATAAGGGTCTGGCGTAGTGAAAGCCCCGCATACGGTAAGCTCCTATGCCCCAATAACTAACAAAAGCAATCCCACTACGGCAAGATTACCAAATTCACAGCAGGCCAAACTACAAATAGCCCCCCCGAATTTCCGAAGAACGGAGTGAAGCAGCAGATCCCACTCGACTCCCCGTCCTGAGCAATGACGGTAGGCCGATCACTGGTCCCTCGCTGCTGGTTGTTAATGCTGCGCCGTTGGGATCCAATGAACATTACCTAACCCAACCGACATCCAACATTCAAGGGTGACAAGCGAGATGTACAGCAACACACCTCCCTCAAGAAATCCTCAACTCCGGTAAAATATAAGAAAAGTCACATCAGGTATAAAGTCACAATCGATACTAAATATTATCTCATGCCCTACTGACTACAGAGATTGTAGTCAGAGGTTTTATTGCCCCGACCTCGCAATAAAAGATGGAGTCCTAAACCAACCAAGACAACAATTGACTCCTCTCGCGTTTTTCCAAACTTAAATAACAAGTGTGGGAATACAATGGACTTGGAGAGTGACCTGTGAAACTCACAACATGGAATTCGATTTGGAAAGTGACCTGTGAAACCCATACAATCGAAATGTACAGCAACACACCTCCCTCAAGAAATCCTCATGCCCTACTGACTACAGAGATTGTAGTCAGAGGTTTTATTGCCCCGACCTCGCAATAAAAGATGGAGTCCTAAACCAACCAAGACAACAATTGACTCCTCTCGCGTTTTTCCAAACTTACGCCAAAATTAACAAGACCGTATTCTCTTTGGTTTTGCCCCTATGTAGAAAGAGAAGAAAAGAAACAATGACTAGAAGAAAGAAAAGAAATAACGAAAAGGGTTTTCTTGGAACAAGGTTTTTGTCGTACCTAAATATCCGCCGAAGCGTTTTATTACGGGCCTTACTACTAATCTCCAAACAAATTCCTAAACCAACTCACCGCGTAATAAACTTTGTCATGCAATTAAAACCAGCAAAAACTGAGCTCATATAGAGCACAATGTCTACATGACGAAGTACTTAACATTATTCCAAGTTTCAAGATACACAAAGGTAGAACGAGTGAATGAAAGAGAGAACCAAATAAAGAGAGGAAATGTTAAGATGGCGAACCCCACAAAGATGGCAAAGAGGGAAAACAATCAAAGAACTAAAGCAATCCAAAAAAGTTAAACTCCACCTGGATCATCGGGTGGATGAGCTTTCAAGTCCTTGGCATGCCAGACGCCGCAATCTCGATTGTCTTTATCAGTCAAGCGATACGACCAAGGCGAGACTACCTGAGAGACGGTGAAAGGACCAATAAATTTAGGAGCAAATTTAGATGTGAATTTCTTGCTAGCATCTGACAGTACATAGTTACGTTTCCATACCTTCTGACCCTGTCGAAACCGTACATCTCTACGCCGTAAATTATATTGCATTCAAGCGCGTTCGTATGCCCGTTTTAATTTATCCTTAACGTCGGCATATATTTTTGTGAAAGCAATTTTCCTTTCCTCTAACAAGTTACTGCCACGATCTATCTGAATATCCTGCGGATCAATCGGCGATTTACTACTACGATTATCTAAATAAATCTCACGGCCAAACATAAGGGAATTAGGACTAAAACCAGTCACTTCATGTTTCGCAGATCGAATTGCGAACCCAACCTGAGCGAGATATTTATCCCAAATATTATGCTTAGCTTGCACGTAGGAAGCAAGCATGGTTTTCACCACACGATTCACCCTTTCTGTGGGATTAGCTTGGGCATGATAGTTAGCAGTATACG
The DNA here is from genome assembly GCA_963969525.1 of Ontholestes murinus. Taxonomy (NCBI): domain Eukaryota; kingdom Metazoa; phylum Arthropoda; class Insecta; order Coleoptera; family Staphylinidae; genus Ontholestes; species Ontholestes murinus. The sequence continues at coordinate 39,475,326 of OZ018395.1, forward strand.
CTACTTTAACATTGTAAGAGGACGTTAACTTCTTAAAGATATTGCTTTTAAACTGCACTCCATTATCTACGATCAAGACAGAAGGAGCACCAAAGATTAGAAATACTTGCTCTTCCATAACTTCCACCACCTTTTGCGCAGTAGCACTTCTCAACGGAAACAACAGTACAAATTTACTGAAACTATCCGACACTGCCAAGATATAACAGTAACCTCTCGACGTCCTAGGCAATGGGCCCATAAGGTCGGCACAAACCAGTTGCCAAGGTTTATCTACAGTAGGTGTTTTACTTAACATCAACCCAGCAGGACGCTGCTGCAAAGGTTTCGTACTGATACACACGTTACAACGATTCACAAACCGAGCTACATCTAATCGAAGCTTAGGCCAATAATATCTATCCGAAATTCGGGCAGCTGTCTTGAAAATACCTCCGTGACCACAAGTAGGATCATCATGATTAGCCTTAATTACGCTTAGTCTCCTTTCTTTTGGAAGCACAATCTTCCAACTATAACCTTCGTCGAACTTGGACAGTTTAGAGGGGACATACTTATACAACTGAAGATCTTGGACCCGCCACGTAGGGTAACGGTTAGGAAGCTTACGTACGTTTTCCAACATTTTCAAATACCATTGATCGTTGACGGACTCAGAGACATCGATCGAGTTAACGTGTGGAACACTGCGCGACAGAAAATCTGGAACCACATGTTCCTTCCCTTTGCGGTGTATTAGCTCGAAGTCATAAGGCTGAAGGCGTAAGGCCCATCTGGCTAAACGACCTTGAGGATCCTTCAGACGATGCAACCATAATAAGGAGTAATGGTCTGTTACCACTTTAAAGTGATAGCCTTCCAGATAATGACGCAACTTCTCAATCGACCAAATTACCGCCAAGCACTCTCGTTCAGTAGTGGAGTATTTCCTTTCCTGCGGAGTAAGCGATCGAGATAAGTAACTAATCACTTTCTCACCTTCAGGAAACTGTTGAGTTAACACAGCGCCAAGACCAAATGCGGACGCGTCGGTCTGCAGCACAAACGGACGGTTAAAATCGGGACAGTGGAGTACGGGAGCAGAAATTAAGCATTCCTTTATTTTGTTAAAAGCTTTCTCACAATCACTCGACCAATTAAATTTTACATTCTTTTTCATTAGACCAGTCAACGGAGCTATGACTGTCGAAAAATCAGGGACAAATCTTCGGTACCAAGAAGCTGTACCGATAAAGGATCTAACTTGTTTTGTGGTCTTAGGTGAGGGAATATTCACAATCGCCTCGACCTTTTCTGGGTCTGGATGTAGTCCGTTAGCATCCACCACGAATCCTAAATACTTAATTTTCGGACAACAAAAATGACACTTATCAAAACTCAGCACAAGCCCTGCAGCATGCAACCTCTCGAAAACAACTGACAAAATTTTTAAGTGAGATTCGAAATCCTGTGTTACGATCACGATATCGTCTAGATAACAAAAAACCTTATCACCCAAATCGTTCCCTAATATTTGATCCATAAGTCTCTGATAAGTAGCAGGAGCGTTTGAAAGACCGAAGGGCATCACTCGAAACCTATACAACCCAGAAGGTACAGAGAAAGCGGTATAATCCCTACTATCCTGAGCAATGGGGACTTGCCAATAAGCACTTTTGATGTCTAGGGTGCTTAAGTACTTTGCATCACGAAGCATATCTAAGATAGACGAAATCAATGGCAGAGGATATGCGTCCTTCTTAGTGACAGCGTTCAGCTGGCGGTAATCAACACAAAACCTATACGAATTGTCCTTCTTGGTCACTAGACAAACCGGTGAAGACCATGGACTCTTGCATGGCTCTATCACACCCTCCTTTAACATTTTCGATATCTCGTCATCAATTAGCTTACGCTTGAACGGAGAGACAGGATAGAATCGCTGTTTAATAGGTCTAGTGCCAGGGATAACCTCGATTACGTGCTCTACTAAGGTAGTGCGACCCAAAGAAGTACTCATCAACTTGGTCACCTCAGAAATTAGCTTATTCAGGGCACAACTTTGCTCCCAGCTAAGCGAGTTCTCGCTTTCAATGCTACTCACTTCTGCGATTTCCTTATCACCAAGGAAATGCCAAACATCTTCCCTTAAATTTGGGACAATTCCCATAGATAACCAAAAGTCAATACCAAGAATTAACTTATGGGACAAATCAGGGACAACTAACACTTCCACAATACGGGTTTTCCCCATTAATTCAAAAGGAACATACACAACACCAATTACAAGACACGAAGTACCATCAGCTATAGTACAGCCACTACTTTTACCACTCAATTTAAAACCTAAAGTCTGAAGAAAAGACCATCCAGTCGAACCTACAATTGTTTTGTTCGCACCGGAATCAAGTAACCCTAATATTTTCGCTCCAAAAACACTTACTTCCAAATAAGGACGCTTATCGGACGACACATGCGACAGGACATAATCCAAAATAATTGAATTGGAGGTATGAGCAAAGTCGGTCGAGGGTTTTGCTCTGGAGGAACCAATACGACCGTTTAGGTCCTCCTTCGCACGTTTCCCGAATTACAGGTCTTGCAAGTGAGGACAGTAACATTCTCAGCACCACACCGATAGCAAACCTTCCTCTTTTGGTTAGGACAATTGCGCGCTACATGACCTTTCCCTCTACAATTATAGCAAACAATGGTTCTGGATTGACCGCTAGAACTTTCAGATGATTGGCTCTCGTGGACAGAGTTCGAACTAGAAGGAATTACGGAATTCACAAAAGCTAAGTCAGGCTCAACATATTTGCTGCGAGATTTGGATGGGGGTTTATAATTCTCGGATCGATACCTTTTTGCTTCGAGTTTCAAGCATTCCTCCTCAAGCTCTTGCAAGGTACATACAGTAGGTAGTTGCATAGTATAGAAAGGAGCTAAATTCCGAGTGAGAATATTCAATTTAATTTCCTCAGACATACCAGCATATCTTCGAAACATGGCCGCCATACAAGAGTAATATTCGATAAAGGTTTCTGAGGGATCCTGAGTACGAGATAAAATATCATTAAATAATCTAGAACGATAATCAGGCGGTTCGAAATGTTTTTTCAACAATCCAACTAAACCAGTCCAATCGTGGAATCGTGTTTTATTAGCGCGAAACCACATAAGCGCTTTTCCCTCAAAAAGATCGATTGCGGACGCAAACAGTTGTTCATCCGAGACGTGCCTAGCACACTTCAGCTCTTCGACCCGTTCCAAAAAATTATGCAAAGATAGTTTGTGATCGCCACTGAATTTGACATTCCATTTCTCTACTGGTTGTGATCGACAAAGGTAAGATCGATTCCTAAGATTAGGAGTTTCAACTAGGACGTCATCATCATCGTCATCCACCTCAGAGTCAACATTCTCCTCATCATCCAAAAATATCATACTCATGTCTGGTTCAGCACTAACAGATTTAGATTTTACAATGTTACCTGCAGATGATAAGATATTCGAGTATAAAGAAGATTTCTGAGCTTCCTGATCACTCGATAATGTAAGCTGAGCTAATCTATTGATACGGCCAATAACATGGGCACAACGAGCTTGCAAACTTTCAACTTTCAACTTACTGTTCCCCTCGACAAATCTTTTAATTTTCCTATCAAGTTCTATTACCAATTCGGAAATAATTTTTAATTCATTCGTCACATCTAAATCTAGTTTCGGGTATGTCAAAGACAACTGCTGTTGTTCTAAAACCAACAAAGTTCTTAAACAAGAGATAAAATCAGACTTCGTTTGAGAAGCAGACACATTCACACCACGAACTAATAATTCGTACTTTAGCTCATCCTTCTTCAAATATACAGGGTTTAACTCCAGATTTCCCGCCATTTCCTTCAACGAAAAAAAAAAAGAGATTTGATTAGGCCTCTTTTTTTTTTTACTAACACACGAAAAATAAACAACTAAATTCGGCCGAAGAATATTTATGTTGTGGGGTTAAAATTTAAAATCCACGTTGGGCGCCACTTTTATTACGTTACACCGCGCGAGCCAATGATTAGCCCTAGAGCAGTAACGTTGGAGCTCGCTTTACAAAGAACAAAAATTTGCTTGAAGACAAAATAAAATTTAAAAAAAGAGCAAATACAAAAGAAAATAATCACGTTCACTCGAATTCGTTATAGCAACCAGTATCCTCCCTTAAAGTAGGCTTACCCTGCTGTCAGCCGATAGAGTGGCTGGGTTCAAAGTTGTAAAGGAGCGCCACGAGCTTAAAATTAAAGTCTACTCTCAGGAAGGTTGGGAGGTAAAAGCTCGAAACCTATGTTGTTAAATAAAACGAATGAGTAACCAAAGAAATAAGATATTTAATTCCAAACGCAGAATATTGACGTCAGTTATATCGTTAAAAAAAAAAATAACTTAAGATCACTTAGGTAAAAAAAAAAGAATAAATATTGAATCCCTTAAACTCACCACCCTGATATGAGAAGGGTTGCAATATACACTGGCTAAGTAAGGTATGAACGTACTCACCAAATATCCGTTGACCTGCGGCAAGCGCTTACTGCAGATCCCACGTCGTTAACCTACAACAAAATTTACACAACGCGAGAACTGAGCCGGTGTAAATTACTGATAAACTGGTGACTTTAAGTTAACACGTTAAGTAATATAAGGTAACTATATAATATGCAAACTAAAAGATCAACACGGTAATAAGATGTAATGATCAACTACGAACGTATAACTGACTCAATCTCAACTTGAATAACATAACATGAACATAAAACTGATTAACGTAACTAAATTGAAACTGAGTGTCAAACTAAACTGAACGTTAATAATATATATGCTTAACTGAACTAAATAGCATAATCTGAACATGAATGACATACGTTTAAACTGAAACTGAGTAACGTAGACTAAACATAAATGATGTACGTTTTTAACTGAACTGAAAACGTAAACTGAGCATAAATGATATACGTTTAACCGAACTGAGAGACATAAACTAAATGTGAAACGTTATACATTAAATTACAACGGAATAACATGAACAAATACAGTCCCCGGAATAGAAGAGCTGCAGTGCGCTAACGCCTTCTTCCGCCGTGTCTGTCAATCCCTCCGATCAGCTGAGCGAACACCACGATGATATGGTCCACAGGCTACGATTACGTCTGCACCCCTGGTGGAATGACGTTTCGCAGTGGACTAAGGCCAACTGAAGGACGGGCTCCGTAATCAACACGGGTATCCAATTGGACTGAAGAATGAAGAAACGAAGGAAGAAAAGAAGCCAGGTGGAAAACCTTCCTCTCCCGGCTCCTTTTAGGTTAAGTCTGCACGTGGAAGTAAATCCGTCAAAGACGATGGAAAATCTCGCAGCACCCAAATTCAATGCCCAAAACAACGCACCACGCTGGAGAATTCCAGTACACGGGTTCAATATAATAGGCCACTACTTCGGCTAATTATTTCATTACAAACTGAAACTATATGAACACGTGCGTTCCACTGCATAGAACAACAATAAGAATAAAAGGAAGCGGAAATGAGAAAATAATACGGTTTAATAGTGCCCTCTGTCAGAGAGATCAATTATAAATATGTAAATGAGGTTGCCGATATTACGCATCCTTAATCGAATTAAATCAATGCGCCGAAAAGTAACACCACTAAGATATAAGACGGAGAATAAAAGGCAGTGCAGTTTCGCACCGTAACAACAGTAGTACCACCACATAAAACCTAAAAGATGTTTTTAATGGTGCATCTAATAAAAACTAAAAAAAATACTACTTGAAATAACATTTTATTTAAAATATTTTTGTTTCTTAATAATATTTGATATCTATTACGGTTTTAAATAAAAATAATAGTATATTGTTCAACGAGTGACGAAAGTAACATTTTTTTAAGCGAGAGAACAGTTTACCAAACGAGGCGAAGCCGAGTTTGGTAATGTTCGCGAGCTTAAAAAAATGCTTTCGACGAGTTAAACACTATACTTTTTCTACTACCTTACCTATGATACTAACAAACTTTTATTATATAAACAAATACTTTATTTTGAATTAAAAATTACAAAACTACAGATCATATTTAAATTACTTACCGACAACTTTGCAAAATATGCGAACAGCACAGTGAATATGAATTTACGCGATTATCTGCCTTAAATTCCATGAATTTTGCATATATTTTTTCATACCTCTTTTTCGATTTTTCTGATAATAAATCCACATAGGTTTTCTCAGCTTGTTTTACTATTTCTGGTGCAGTATTGGAAAGATCTAAATCACTTACTGAATCAGAAATCATGATATGATGAAGTTACGAACAGTACAAATTCAAAAACTGACGTTTAATAATGAGACGATATAGTGACAGCAGGCAACTAGACGGAGGTGAAAATTTGTAGCGTTATGGGATTTTCTCTCACTAGTGACGGAACTCAAATTTTCGCTGGAGTATTCAGTGACGAAAATTGTCTTTTTATAAAGGGTAGTAGAAAAAATATATTTTTTTATCTGGTAAAAACAAAATCTAGTTTTCCATTGAATTGAAAAAATATATTTTTCATGGCTGTCTTTGTTTAAAAAATGTAAATTATGTATAATAATAATTACCGAGTGTCTCCAAATAATGTATTGTTAACTTTATTATAGTTCATAAATATTCATATTTGGATCAAACAGATCTTGCTTATATAAGAATTTTGCGAAGGAAATTGTTTAAAAAGTACTAGGTGTTGTTTGATTTATTTTGTCAATTAATATTATTGAATTTTTATTTAATTGAGTAATTTAATTTACTTATTAATGGGTGCATAATAAGCTTACTATATTCCATATAAGATATCAAACATTATTAAGAGACAAAAACGTTTTTAAATCAAATGATCTTTCAAGCAGTATTTTTTTAAGATAATTAAAACACTTTAACTTTGTTTTACCACAAAGAATAACAACATTCAAGAAGTATTTTTTTAGTTTTTATTGGATGTACCAATAATTTTTTTTAGTTTTTAAGTGGCAGTACTACTGTTTTTTAATACTTCCCGTCAATGACCAATGACCATAATAACGGAAATGATGTATTATATTATGGTAGTTATTAATAATCAATTTCATTCAAATCAAATAAATAAATAAAAAAAGAAATAACATTTTTCGAAACTTTGAAGACAAATTCCGCCTTAACCGTAAATTTTTGAATAAAGATATGTTGTGTTAAATCATCATATTTTGACCCCAGGAATCTGTGGTCCAGCCATCTTTCCGCATTAGCGGAACACCATGTGTATTCCTCCTGCTGAATCTATTGACAGACACACTGTAGTTTTCAATGAACTTTACCGTATTGTTAATCAATATAAACATGTAATCATTTGCGGAGATTTCTACCTACCTACTTACTGAAAATCAATTTTGGATTCTTTTCAATTACTTAAATATTTTTTTTGTAACTCCTATAGTTTATTGCCAATAGTCAAAAAGTGTAAAAAATATTTTTTTTTCGCAAGTGAGGAACTGTATAAAAAATTGTTTATATAAAACTTGTTCAGTTTTTCATTCCTTTTAACTTTTGTTTAAAAAGTTTTGTAATATTTTTATCGGAAAAATGCCTGGAATAAACATCCACTTCCTGTTTATGAATGTTTACCAAACGATTTTTAGTTGAAATTCGTAACTTAGTTAAAAAGGACCATTTTGTATTTTTAAGATCTTCCCACTACAAAATTTGAACTAAGCATTCTTAAAATCTCCTTTGAAAATCAACTTATTTCCGTAATGTATATTCCGTTCATAGCTATTTTAAACAATTGATTATATCATTTATTTTAATCAAATCTAGCCCGTAGACGATTTTTTTTACATTTTGTATTAATTTGAAGAAATAAACCAATCAGTGTGTAATTAACTGTCAATTTCGAAAAAAAATTTCTACAAAAAAATTCTTTTAAATGCTGTTGATTTCATTATATATGTGTGAGTAAAGATGTCTCGTTTTTTGAAACTTGTAAGTGTTGATATGATAGCTTTCGCAACTTTTATGTATTAGCTATTTTGTTCTTGATGTTTGTACTAATTACGTAGTATTATTATTATGGTACTTATTTATTTTATTTTAATTTAATAAACCACTCGCTGCGCGGCTAATGGCACACCGTCGAACACTTCGGCCGAGAAACGTGCATATAAAGTATAGGTATAGGAACCGATAACATAATTAATCTTAATATTAGCAAGGTGATGAAAACTAAGCATGCCAAATCGTGGAAAGAGTGTGCTTCTGATAGAATTTAGAACTACCGCGGCAATCCGGCCCCACAAAGGCATGGGTCCGTAGCGGATGGACACATTGTTTTAATAAATTGCATCGATTCCGGTGTTTGGCGAATTATTATTGCATAACTGATATAAACATCTCTTTGATCGATTGAGGAGCATGTAACATAAATGACAACAAAAAAGGAAATATTATTTAGAAATAAATAAAATAATTTTCTTTTTTTTGATTTTCAACAAAAGCAAGAGATCTACGAAAATGTATCAACGTTTTCCTGTCAGGGTATTACAGTTCATTCTATTTTGAATCAACCGTGAATAAACTGACCATTCGTTAAACTCACTCATTTGGTTTATCGGTTTCAATGTTCATATTCTGTTTAAACATATAAAGATTTACTGAGACGCTTCATTAATAAATTAATTCATAAATCGAAAACGAAGCGTCTTAGTAAATATTTATATGCTAAAACAGAACCAGAGAAAAACGCATTCAAAGCAATCACTTATTTCGGAATGGTAAGCACAAAAATTTAAAAAGTCCTTGAAAGATGTAACGTAAATATTTGTTTCAAGCCCTATAGTAAATTAAACAATTTTCAATTGTAAAACTGAAATTGATATTATGAATAAATCCGGAATTTATAAGCTCACTTGTTCCCATTGTAAAAGCGGGTACATCGGCCAATCTGGTCGTAATTTTCGAATTAGATTAAACGAACATAAAAAATTATTTTGTCAGAAAAAGAATAATTCAACTTTTGCTAATCACTTACTGGAAACGAATCAACCTTTTGAAAATGACATTCTTTCGGTAATCCACTTAAAAGATAAAGGACGTAAAATAGATTTACTAGAAGCCATGGAAATTTTTAAAGCTAAGAATAATCCGGGCATTTCCCTTCTTAACGACCAAGTTGACCTGATGTTCAACTGTTTAATATAAATATGTTAGACTCCGTAATGTTAAACACTTTATGTTTGATAATGACTAGTTGATAGTCGAAACTATAGTCACGTGTAATTTGTTAAATAAAAAGTGGTAAAACAAAGTGATCCTGTTTTCTTTCTTAAAAAAATATAATTCAGAAAAGTAATAAAACTAAAATAATTATCTATATGTTAATGAACAGTTATGCTACATGTAAAAATAACTCATTTTATATTCACATATGACTAAATAAATCAAACCACCAGTTGTTACAACAGTATAGAGTTTTTAGACAATCAACATTTTGCTCAATCTGCCACATATACCCCCATGTTTGCAAAGTTTTCTTGCTTATATTTACTATGTGTGTTGCAAACGTAAATTTTAAATCAAATGTTACTCCGAGATCTTTTATAGTCTCTACTTTATCCAATTCAGAAGAATTTGTGATATATGTAAAATAATCTATTTTTAATACACCACTCATTTAAACTAGTAATATCCCCCTGAATAGATAAGCAATCAGAATAAATGTGAACCATTTTGAATACTCTTAAATCATATGTGTAAAGCAGAAACAAAATACTCTAATAGGATTAGATATAAAATTATTAATACATTTTGTATTATATTTACAAGGAATGAAAATAGCCAGTGTACTAAGGAAAAATCCATATCAACCCAACTTATCAAATAATAAATCACAGTCAAACCTATCGAATGCCTTGGAGAAATCGGTGTAAAAAGTGTCTATTTGACATCGTGAGTCCAAGGCACAATTGCTTGTATTCTAATAGGTTAGAGGTAGTGGAATGATTGGGCACAAATCAGTGTTGATTATTACATATTATTTGTTTTGAAAAGCAATCTAACTGCTATACTACTAACTTTTCAAGCATTTTTGGTACAACTGATTGTATAACAACCCCTCTGTACTTTGGGACTAAATCTCTAGGACCTGATTGATGTAACGGAATAATACAGTTTGTTTTCCATTTACTCGGTACTATACCAAAAGATTGAGATTTAGAAAATAAATTTTAAATTGGGCGACATAGTGAATAAACACAACTCTAAAGAAAATAACTTGACACTTGGTCAACTCCGTGGGAATGTGATGGTTTCATACTATTTATAGCGTTAAATATTATAATTTTTACATTCCTAGTGCGAAAATATGAAAATGAACAATAATCACTATATATTATGTGAGTATCTTTCTTTAGGCGTAATAATTTAATCAATTCCCTAGACATCCATTGAGGAAACGATGATTTATTGAATATATTTGCAAGAAACAAATCGATCCATTTCCCCATGTATAATTTCATAAAATTTATTACCGGCTAAATCTATGTCCAAAGTTAAAGAAATAGAAAAATAATTTTTTTATGTTGTAGCAATGTTATTTACATAACTGATAGTAACATAAATATCGTAAGCATAGTAGTGTGAAATAATTGGGAGGAGGGGATCATCAACGAGAGATACAATCATGTTTGATGTTGTAGAGAAACATAAGTTCAAGTATACTCCACGCAAATTAGGTATGCTATATACAGGGTGAGTTTTATTCGATGTTCTCTATGGGGATCTCGGAAACTATAAGAGATAGAGAAACTGTTAAATGGGGAAAGAAGTGTAGATTTACGAGACGAATAAAATTCCACTTTCAAACATTTGAAGATACGCTCGATTGTTTAAATTTATCATTACAAGCAATATTAAAATGGTTCTAATATGACGGTGCTCCACCTCATAAAGTGTTGGCTTTACAAATTATTTAAATGATGCTTTTCCTAACTCATAAGTGGGAAGAAATAAATTAATCCCAGGGCCACCTAGATCTCCCGATCTGCGCGTTTTAGAATTTATTCTGTGGGGTTATGTAAAAAACAAAGTATATGAAAAATCATATCAATCCGTGGAGGATCATAAACTAGTTGTTATTGAAACATTTGATTCAATTTACATGAGAATAGTGAAAAAAGCCATAAATTCAATTTTAAAAAGATATAATTTATGTCATAATAGTATTAATAGTAGACTCTTTGAGCATATTTTTTTTTAATCAATATTTCTCTCCCATTGATATATTGATAATTACAGAATTACTTAATGCTGTTGTTTCATTTTAGTTTATATATATATATATATATATATATATATATATATAATCCCCACAAAAAATCCAATGCTGTTTTTTCGAAAATTTATTCCTCATTTCTACGTTGTGCTTAATCGGCCATTCCTGCATTCAACTTTTTTTAGATGAAAATGTGAGTGGCTTGTCCTGCTGTACCGAAAAATAGGACACATTGTCATAAATCACTACACATTTGTTATCTAACTTTGTCAAAGCAGGAATAAGCTGATTAATTATCAAATTTTGAAATAAGTTTCTGTCCATTATTTTATGATAATCCCTATATTTATTTTTTTAATTTAACAATAAATCTCATCCCTTCAAAAAACCTAAAGGCATCCTGTATATAAAATTGTAAGCCTTGACCCTTCACTTTTAATTTTGCTTGGATTACTTTTCAAACTTGAATCGTGCACCCAACGACGAATTGCGGACCTATTTTGGTATAAATCCACGTTTCGTCAAGAATAACAAACGTAAAATTGTTACTATTTTTGAAACTGTTAACATTTTGTGAAAACATGTAATTTTAGCTGCAACGACGTGTTTCTGTTCACATCAAATTTTGCGACCGTTTACCATTTGATACTTGTATCGCACCGATTTCAGAATTTTGTGTAAAGTTGTTCTCCCACCTTTAAATTCTTTCTCGCGAATTAGCTAGAAGATCATCTAACATAAAACATTCATTTTTGAGTTATATTGCCAAATAAGTTGTTGCATCGAAAATTGAAGCACCTCATCCTCTAGCAAAAGAGTCAAAACCGACATGTTTACCAATCACATGTTGATAAAAATGTCGATTTTGATTCTTTAGCCAGAGGATGAGGTGCTTAAATTTTCGATTTTTTCCTGCACTATCTTGTACTCACCTAGAATTCAATTTATGAATGAAAAGAACTTTACTTCATTCTAACTTACTATAAATATGTTCTGCAGTTTAATACAAATATCATCACGGCTGAATTTTGGCAGATCTTTTCACTATTGAATATAACACTTATTTATTGCTATTTTAATTGCAGCGCTAATAATTCTTGGCATTTTAAAGAAATTTATGAGTATTTTTTTTGACAAATTTCGAACTTTATCCAACAAGGCGATCTCGTTTTAAATGAACGTATGATGGTCGTGGGAAATTTAGCAACACGGTATGTATTTTGACAGGTTCACATGTCAGGCGCTTGAGTGACGGAAATTGACGAATAGTGTGTCCAACGTTAAAAAAAATAAATCATGGCCACCCATTATGCAGAAACAACGTTGATAGTGTTTAGTGTATTCAACAATCTCTTCAAGGCTGTTAGAGTGATTTTCATATTTTTTAATATAAACGCCACCAATGTTCTAATAAACAAAGTTATTTAATTTTTTAAACCAAGAATAAATATATGTTTGTAAAGATTTTAAAGTAGATAAACCAGTTAAAAATCTTGAAAATTCTTTAAATTTAATATCAATAATAAATAGTATTGCTAGAATAGTCTAAACATTGAATTGTTGTTTCCTGTCAATAACAGCCACGGACTGGTTTCGATCTAATCTCGATTTCATCATCGCAGCGCAACTGAAGACTGGAAAATGGAATTTTACTTTGGAGTTTTTAAATTTCCAGGAAAACTGTGTAATTAAGATAAAACCATAAAGGTGCGATCTGTTGTTTGAGCGTTGCAATAGTTCCCATTTTGGCTAGATAACCACCGAAAATCATGGAGAACTATCAACAGTGACAATTATAACAATGATAATGTAAACATTAAAATTATTTTTCCCTATCGACAAGAGCCACGGACCGGTTTCAATATATTTCGAATTTCATCAGGGTAGCGCAGTTGAAGACAGTGAAACTGGAATTTTATTCTGTTTTTAAATTATTAAGATAGTACCTTTATGATAACAAGATTATTTGTTCAGAAATGAGCAGATTTATAAAAAAAATTAAATACCTTCAGGTCTTCCAATGAATTGTAACATATATGAGCCTTTTGCTAGAGAATATATAATATTGCTGTAAATAAACCCTAACATACGTTTTACGAGAAATAACTCATACAAGTTAATTAAAATATATTGACATACAAAATGTATTAATAATTTTAAAATAGGAAACATTTTGTATATCTCAGTGAGTCTCATTAAGACTACAAAACAAATCACTTATCACTAATTGAAACAACTACTCAACATAAGTTAAACCAGTAAAGAAACAAGGGTTACCATGGCGGATGTTGATTTATATCAAACATATACATAAACAAATATGATGTCCATGAGCGTTTCTGCACTGTGTTTTACGATAAATGTAAAAACTCCAGTTAACAGTTAAAACAACTACTCCCCGTACTACAGCACCGCCAGGCATTGAATGATATAACTGTTAACTGTCGTTACATGTCTGAACTGATATTCAGCACGATGTAACAATTTTTTTTAACACGTTTCTGCAGATAGTCATTGCATAACACTTTTCGAGAAGCGGTTAAAAAATGATAACAACACAAAATTGTTACATCGTGCTGAATATCAGTTCAGACATGTAACGACAGTTAACAGTTATATCATTCAATGCCTGGCGGTGCTGTAGTACGGGGAGTAGTTGTTTTAACTGTTAACTGGAGTTTTTACATTTATTGTAAAACACAGTGCAGAAACGCTCATGGACATCATATTTGTCTTTTTATTAATTTTCATCATTAATAACTGCACTACAAATTTTAATATTTAATTTGCATATATACATAAACGTTTTTTCGATCTTTAAGACCTCACCAGAACAGCTTTAGTATACACTTGATTAAAAAAAAAAGTATAAATAATTAATAGAATGAAATAACTAATTCACCCAAGGTATAAATTCTTACCATTTGTCCATAAAATTTCATGTCAGTATAAGTATTTGATTTCTCATAATATTTATTTCATTTTATTAATTGCTTTTACGGTTAAATAATAACAAAAAACACCACTGTAGTATCCTGGTTCAAATCGTCATCAAATCCTGGTTCAAATCGTCATCAAAGCATATAACATTTAACCAAAAAATTTGTTAGGGAAGAGCTTTTAAAATCATTCGGGTATATAATAAAGTCATAAAAAATTTAAATTCTGTATTTTAATATAATTTCACAGTATTTTAAACTGTAAAAGTAAGTAGTGATCTAATTAGGTTGACATAACGTGAGGGTTACTACGCACACAGTGAAACACTCTGTATATCGAAATTTTCCACCTCATTTAATGTAATAAGGGTTTGGTCCGGATTGTGCCTGGATAAATCCACTTTATGCTTGCGAATGTATTTTAGATTCAATTTAGAATATATTGCGATTGTATAGAAATGTTTATATATATATATATATATATATATATATATACATTTGAAGAGAAAATAGGGAAGGAAAGTGGAAAAAGTGCAACCCTATCTGCGGAAGGCAATATAAAATATTGCTTTTATCAAAACAACTCCGCCTGAGGAGAAGGTGGAAAGAGGTGGGGTTGAAGCGCGCGGGCCACTTTTTGTCCCTTGGGGAGGAAATATTTCCTAATATATATATATATATATATATATATATATATATATATATATATATATATATATATATATAAATCATGCGTCCATCTTTGAAATTCGAACGGACGGTGCCTTATTTTTTTTTCGCCTCCCGCTTCTATCATTTTTTGTTCTGTTCTTGTTCGGGTGCGTGCCATGGGATATTTATCTGAGCTTCCCGCAATCCCATATTTATGTTATCGTGTCTTGGAGATATTTAGTGTTCTCATTCCCGGTAGTCCCACGCTGCTTTCAGGCAGCATACATTACTCACACAATTGATTGATAAGCAGCACCGGCATCCATCCCTGCAGGGAATTCGTATCCATCAAAACTTGTTATTCTTATTTCCAAAATACACACACATACACATATTCATACACATACAGTAAGTTTTAATTGCAGATTCTTGAGGGAGAAGGAATGCCAAAGATGCGGGTGTATCTCGGGATTTAAATCTAGACAATACTGCTCCACAACTCAGCACAATGCTCGAGATATGCAACAAACTAGTTCTGGTGGGTATCACAGCCATTGCACTTGGAATAACCTAATTACATTCAACACTGCACATCTAGGCCATTCCCTTATAAAATTATTCACACTGTGATCATTCAAGTTACACAACTTATTTAAACACGCCCTCGCTAACAAATAACTTGGGTCTTTTCTAATTTTCATCATTTAAAACAACATTCTTGTTTAATTCTCATTGCATTATCATTTAAAACAAATTGTCTAAGTCCTTTATCTAAATAAATAATATTAGGCTAGATATATAATTATGGCATATTGATATAAATATAAATAATGAATTTAGACAAAACGGCCTTTATCAATAAACCAAAATTTAATATTTAATATTTAAAGAATAAATTATCTGATTTATACCGTAGTCACACGCATAAATAGAAAACTGAATAATACAATTGTCATACAAATACCAAAAGTATAATACTATACTTAATACTAACAGAGACGGCGAGAAAAACATAAATATTAATATTTAACTGTTTAATAGAACCGAATAACAGACTTAATTGTTTTAATACATTTTTATGGTTTTCGGGTATTTGATAACATTTTTTTATTTAGCTCTATTAATTTGACTTGTTTAAAATTAATAAATTAATTAATTGTTAAAGAAAAAATACTGTTTCAATTATCATTGAAATATTAACGTTGCAAATTATGGATGAGTTGGTTGAAACTCATTAGAAATAGAAATAAAAATGTAATTAACAACATTCAAGTTAGAATAATAAAAATCAATACGCTAGTGTAGAGTGTAGAGAAACATATTTTTATCTATTGTTATTTAGAGCCGTGCGGATTATTAAAATAAACATAATGTATAATATGTGTTTGTATTTAACAAAGCTTTGATTATAATAATTGAAAAACATTTTTAATCAGCATTGTTGCAATTAATGTTCACAAACACGCACACACAGACACAGTGTAGTAATTAATTAATCTATGAGTGCGTGGGTGGGTGTTCAATTCCAATCAATACACACCTCGTAACCTAAATCGGTTTAAGCGGCATGTTAATACCTCTGTACCCACTAACCCTCAGCTAAAACAAGCCATCAATCCGATAACGACACTCACACACACGCGTCCTTTTGCCTAAGACACGAATTCCGATGTTGAAGGATCGATGAGATTCCTACTCACACACACACACACACACACACACACACACACACACACGTATATAGTTGCTGGCTTGATTGGATTTCATTAAAGAATACCTCTGGCTGCAATGAAATTTGCGGTTATTGCCTGTTTTATCCTTTTTTCTTCTCTCGACTTCGTCTCTCATTCCCTCCCGCAATTCTCCCCCTTCGTATGCCGTCGCGCCGCGCATACAAAGGGATTCCACGGGAAGGTTTAACAAGGGATTTTCAAGTTTAACAGTGGCGTAATTTAACTTTTTACTCCTTTTATTTATCCTGACTGGATTCGAATTCAACTTTATTGCAGATTTAATAGAAGGCTTGAGAAACTTTCTCTAAATCCCAAATCGCCATCGCGAAATATTGCACTCTGGAAGGCATACAGATGCTAGGTAACTAATAGTTGCTTCCGACTATTTTAGATTCGGATTAAAGTAAAATGTTACATGTTACGTCATAGAAAAACTAGTTACCTTTTAGACAGATAATTTCTACATTTAAATATTATTGAATTTTTGTAACTAATGATTTATGTTTTTAATTAAGTAATTATGTTAGCCAGTTTATGTTATATTAATATTTGAAATTGGACTGTTGATATCGAGTGATCAAAACACTACTGATGTTTATAAACCTGATTGTTACATTATTGAATTTTATAATGTGCTGAATCCATGTTAGATCTGAGCCTGATATTTGACGCTTAAATTAATTCAATCAATTTTAACGTCCTTAAAACTAAGATCACTTTAAAATTTAATGAAAGGATATTGAACATTAGTTTTAAACGTTGCAAACTTTATTTGGAAAACAATTAAAAACTATCTAAAGAAACAGTTTAGAATTTAGTTAACAGCAGTTATTCTTAATCTCTAGAAAATTTCTTAAAACATTGTGTAATTTGTAGTTATTATTTTAGCGCACACAATTGTAAAATACTGCACTGAGGTAATAAAGGAAACATTCTCAACTGCCCGGAGCCCGGAAGGCCTAGAGATTAATAAAGCCTGAAGATTAGGCAAAGTCGTGGTCAACGACAATGAAGAGCTCTGGGTTGCCCCTATTTCCAACCCGATTATTACCTTAACGATTCAATTGAATTTATTAACATAATGTTTCACCAAGTGATAAATGAGAAACAAATACAAGATGTAACCAAGAATTACTAAAGTCTTCTTTATTGTCATTTTTAGAAATAGAAATAGATGAAAAAAGTAGTCGGAAATATGCTATCTTCAATTTAACCATTTATTAGTTTTGTAAATTATGTAACCAAGAATTACTAAAGTCTTCTTTATTGTCTTTCTTAGAATTAGAAATAGATGAAAAAAGTAGTCGGAAATATGCTATCTTTAATTTAACCATTTATTAGTTTTGTAAATTGTATAAAAATAATATCATCTATACTCTCATGGAAACCAGTTGTAAAGGGTCTTCCACTAGGAAACAATTCACAGTGGCTAAATTGTTGATGCTACATTTGTTGAATTGACTGTCATTTTTTCAATTCTTTTTGACTTGTGTAAAACTCTTTGTTTCATGCACCAATAAATAGTATTATTAGTTTGTTTATCCAAATCACCATGAGAGCATATAGCGTTTAACAACACGTACAACTGATTATTTTATCAAGATGGGTATTCTGATCGGAAAACATTCCACGCGCTTCACCAATTTTACGGTTGCTATAATCGTCCTTCCGAAAGAACCATTAGCAGAATCGTACGACAACGAAAAGCAAGATCTGCCGAAAACATTGCCGTTATCCGTGAGAGTGTACAGGAGAATCCGCAGAAGTTGATTTCTCGTTATTCACAAGAACTTTGATATAATGGATCATAAAATTTTACTTGAAAAACTGGAACAATACGGGATTTGCGGGACTGTATTAATGTTAATAGAATCGTTTCTAAAAAATCATATTCAGAAAATCAAAATAAATAATGCAGATGGAAAAAGAAGTGTTGGTGTATCATAGGGGAGTATATTGTGGCCCTTATACTTAATATTTGCAAATTATTCTAACTTAGTAGTAGTTTTAGATGACGTTGCTTATTTACAAAATAAAGCTAGTTCTTTATATATGGTGTTCTGGAAGTTTGGGACGAATATTAAAGTTCTATAGAACATACAAAATTTATTGAAACTGTATTTGTGTTATATAAACACATTAAGTAACATCTCCCATTTATGTATGTAAAATTATATCCTCCATATGACCACAGAAGGCCGCGCGGCAACAAGCAATGCGTTCATTGAAGTTCTTGATGACGCGTTCACAAACATCTCGTGGGGTGCGTTAATAACCCTTTAAATTGCATCCTGCAATTGTTGTATTGCTTTTGGTTTGTTCACGTACACTTTTGTTTTCACAAGTCCCCACAAAAAAGTCACAAGGCCTAAGATCGCTGGCAGGCCATTCCTGATTGCCACGTAAAGAAAAAAAAATTAAGGGAGACTTTTCAGTCAACAGAACAATCGTTTCACGAGATGTGTGACATATTGCACCATCTTGTTGAAACGAAAAATCGTCATTTCCATCGACAACTGTGAAAAACAACCAGAAAGCATGTTTCTGTAACTGATAAATAAACGACTTTAAACTATTTAAGTTATACTTATGGCTAAGAGATAAATAATTCTACAGATTATGAGAATTTGGTATCTAATTATAAAAAAAATTATCTAAAAATATATATTTTTTATCAATTTTCAATCAAAATGCGTAACTATCTGTTAATGTCTCATTATTTTTTAAAATAAATTTCTTCTTTCGCAGACCACAATTTGGCGATTTTTGCGTCGCTGAAGCAGTTGCAAATTGACGCTAATTTTCATCAAAAACTCGAGAAGGCCCATTGCTGGATGAAGAGGAATGTTAACAGACAAAATTGTCGAATTTGGGACGATATAAATACACATGAGATCCAAGAGGGTCAAATGCATCTCGAAGAAGTCACTGTTTGGTGAGAATTGGGTTAGTGACGTCATCTATAATGAGATCGACGTTAGCCAGGGTATCACAATTAACAGCGAGCGTTCTAGGTAGATGATTACTAACTTTTGTTGGCCTGAATAGGATGATATGGACACAAATGACTTGTGGACGGCGCCACCGAGCTTGTGCTTGTTAGACTTTTTCTTGTGAGGTTTTCTTAAATCGAAGGTTTATGCAAATAAGCCACAAATAACAGCGACCCTCAAAGCCAACACAACTCATACCATCAGTCGAATTCAAGATGATTTATGCGCCAGAGTAATGAAAAATTAGACATTTCGGATGTGCACCACCCAGCGAAGCCGTGGCGAACATTTGCATGTTGTTATATTCCATACATAATGGTATCGATATGCCTTAAATAATATCTCACACACATTTTGTTTTATTTATATTTAGGAAGCGTTTAATGAAAAATCCTATAATAATAATAGCATCTCCAGATTGAATTTTTTCATTTTAAGTATTGTGTTACTTCAATAAATGGTGTTTCCTTGAGCTTGAGATATTCTGAGCAATTGATAAGAGAATTAAGCGTAAGATCAATCTAGGTGATTGTTTAATACATTGTTTTTTCAATGTTTATGGTGTTCTGGAAGTTTGGGACGAATATTAAAGTTCTATAGAACATACAAAATTTATTGAAACTGTATTTGTGTTATATAAACACATTAAGTAACATCTCCCATTTATGTATGTAAAATTATATCCTCCATATGACCACAGAAGGCCGCGCGGCAACAAGCAATGCGTTCATTGAAATTCTTGATGACGCGTTCACAATCATCTGGTGGGGTGCGTTAATAACCCTTTAAATTGCATCCTGCAATTGTTGTATTGCTTAAATCTAATGCCCTTTCAAGTAGTATTTTTTTAGTTTTTATTAGATTCACCAATAAAAAAATATTAAACTGTTAAAATAAACTACTGTTTCTTATACTTCTTGTTAACCAATAATAGTCATAATATGTTAACTGAAATGATGTATTATATTATGCTAGTTATTAAAAATAAATTTTATTGAAATCAAATAAAGCGTTCAATTGTTATAAACAAAAGAAATAAAAAATTTTGAAACTTTGAAGCCAAATTCCGTCTTAACCGTAAATTTTTGGATATAGATAAGTTGCTTTAAATCGTAATATTTTGACCTCAGGAATCTATGGTCTAGCCATTTCCCCGCATTAACGGGACACTGTATATACAGTGTGTCTGCTTAAGTTCGCACCATATGGAAAACTTTTTTATTATTAATTTTACGAAAAAAAGTTATTCTTTATAAAAAGTTTTGCTTGGCCCAAAACTTAAAATACAATCATCCGATATCAAATTTTTCAAGCCGTATACGAGTAATGTCTAGAAATATGAATTCTTCTCAAGAGTAAAGTACCTTTATTTGTGACAATATCGAAAATTATTATTATGAAAAGTTGTTCGGAATGAGAAATTATGTTCTAATATGCAATTATATCCAATTACATGGAAAAAAAAATATTTTCTTTTTTTATCTAACGGGTATTATTGCAGTCCCGGGTGGCGTTGGAATCAAAAACGTAGGTCAATTCTTTCATGTGCCTAATAAATAAACTGACATATTAATTGTCAAACATAACCTAAATGTGCATTAAAAATGTCAGTTTATTTATTTGCAACATATAAGAATCGACCTACGTTTTTTATTCCAACGCCACCCGGGACTGCAATAATTGTTGAACACCCGTTACAATAACAATGTAAATGTAAGTGTAGTTGCGTGAAATCTAGGATGCACTGATAAACAAATGATTTCTTGATAACAAGAATTGTTTGTTAGTGAACGTCAAATAATAGTTATTTAAGGTACAAGTGTAAAAGGTGATGCTTTATTGCACGAACTGGCGTTTAAAAACACGAGCGAGGAACGAGCGAGTTTTTTTAAAGCCAGGAGTGCAATAAAGAAACTTTTTACACGTGTGCCTTACAAAATTTTATCTTCGATCGTAACGGATTTCAAAGAATATATTCTTATGAGTAATATTTTAATGTCATTTCAATAATTCAATTAATGAAAACATATTTTACCCGCAGTGCACTAATGAAAGCGTTACTTAGCAACCAGTAAACAAGTTGCACAAATGTCGGCCGCCATTATTATTTATGGAAAAAATGTTCGCTTTATTGTAATCGCTTTGACTTGCATTAAATGAAATCTTTGGAGTTCTTAAATCTGCCATTTCGTTTGTATTATATATTTTATTTATAGTTTATTAGTTATTTGTATCAATTAATAAAAAAATAAGATTTTCGTCGAAAATTTGTGCTATTCATTAATCTGTCAAATTTGACATTTCTGTGCAATAAAAACAGTTTGACATTACCATCCATTTTATGCAAAATGCATATCTCTTCACCCGCTCCACAGATTTCAATCCCCACAGGTACCACCAACGCAATCCCGGTTAATCCGACCGGCCCTATTACAAGAAGCCGCACACGCGCCGCCAAACGTCAACCGCCAACACCGCAGGTATAAATAGCGCAGTTCCACTTAGCACGATCGCAGTTCCCTATCGAACACCGCCTGAAGAAGACCAATGCGACTTGGTCGAAACGTTGCAAATCGGTTCTTTTCAGAACCATCAAAACTTGCAAATTCGAAGATTAAAGCCGAACATTGACAATGTACAAAAATAATCTTCGCGAAACTATCCGCACCAACATATATATATATATATATATATATATATATATATATATATATATATATATATATATATATATATTGCGACTACTGATAAAAATGAAGTCTGTTGATTTAAGTAGGTTATAGAATATATTTATTCCAGCTTATGTAAATTTCTTGTAATTATATGCGGTTTTATATTTAAAATGGTTTAAAATTTCGTTGTATGTAACATTGATCTTCTGTCGAAAAACCCCAGGATTCTTGCGGGCTTTATCAACGCCACATACTGGGGCACATTGATCCTCATAAGAACATCTAGATGGTGTCATGTTGGCCCCGGAATGTACCAGAAGGGGTCACTGCAATCGTCCTACAAAGTATTTGTGGCACACGATCCCGAACCGGCGAGCAAACTGTACAACTGCTGCCTCAGGGAGGGGAAATTCGGTCCTCTTCTCTAAGGATGGCAAGGATCCCACCTACCTGGGTGGGTATCGCCCGCTTGACGCGGAGAGGAAGGTGCTGGAGCGGTTAGTAAGCAATCGTCTGAACTGCTGGCTAGATAGCGCGGGAGGCCGTTCACCTAAGCAGTTCGTGGTCTGATGAAGCCAACAGCCCGCTAAGGAGAAGGAGGCAATGTCTGGCCATCAACTTTGTACCTTGGCCGTCGATCATGAAGATGCTCGAAAAGAAGGGGGCTCCACGGTACCTTAGCAGTCTTGTGGTGGACTACCTTAGCGACAAGGCCTTGCTGGTTGTGGGGAGGGGTGGTAGCGAGGACAGATGTTTGCTTCAGGGTGGCGTAGCCCAAGGATTGGTGCTCGAGCCACTCCTCTGGAACATGGTGTACAAAACGTGTCCCGGCTAAACATGCCACACATAGTGGATCTCATCAGGTTTGTGGATGGCATCCTGATCATGGTCCGCTAACGGGACATGCAGGATGTTGTGGTTTCAGCCAATGAGGCCGCGGAAAAGTTGGCAAGCTGGATTAGATCAGTTGGCGTCAAAATCGCGGAGGCAGGACCGGGACCAAAAAATACCGCTTCTATGCCAGAACGTCGCTGTGGCCCATCTGCTGAAATATCTGGGGGACAAATGGAGACCAATCCGCCGCTTAGCAGTCAGCTGACGGAGGTCTCCAGGTCAGTGTTAACACGCAAGGAGTCACTCATTCAATATCGATTGAATTATTAATAAGCTAGTCAGTAAATTTGTCTGCACTTTTCCTGCAAATTAATATTTAAATTAGGTAATATGATAAAACTGAATCTGAACTAGCTGTCTTATATTTTGATAAATATGGTAATAAAGTTGAAAACTAATCAATTGATAAACCTGTGTCATCCTTCTTACTCAAACAATTCCGACTGCGACGTTAACTTGAAGGATCGAATGTTAACTAAAGATATAATACAAACTATTAAAATTTAGTCTGAAAAATGTGATTCTTCGGTTAGTGAAAATTCAAATTTAAGCCGAGTAAAAACTGAATTGTATATAAATAAATAAGAAAATGCTTATAGGACTATGCCAATAGATCAATTAATAAACAAAATTGATCATTTTGAGAAATTAATAGATAAGAATAACTTGTTGGTTGTAAATGAACATATATCAAATGTTATTAAATACTATGATATTTGTGAAGAAGTTGTTCAAAGACAAAAGCGAACCAGTTCCATAATTGTGTTAATTTTTCTGAATTTACAGGAAACAAGATAACAAAGCTTACATTTCTGATGTTTTGCCAAATATAATTGTAAATGCTCTGATTCCAACGACAATATACGAAGCTAAAATTATTCTGCAATTCGTTAAAAATATAATAATAAATTCAAATAAATTAGCAAATTAAATATTAAAATTTGTAGTGCAGTTATTAATAATGAAAATTAATAAAGAGACAAGTATGATGTCCATGAGCGTTTCTGCACTTGTGTTTTACAATAAATGTAAAAACTCCAGTTAACAGTTAAAACAACTACTCCCCGTACTACAGCACCGCCGGGCATTGAATGATATAACTGTTAACTGTCGTTACATGTCTGAACTGATATTCAGCACGATGTAACAATATTGTGGTGTTTTCATTTTTTAACCGCTTCTCGAAAAGTATTATGCAATGACTATCTGCAGACACGTGTTTTGCTGTATCACAGCTAATCAGTGCAGCTATGTCATAAATTGGGCGCGTCCTTTCTGTTGAAAGGCCGCTGCGAGAATGAATCAATTCCAAATAAAATTGATCCATTGCCGATGTTCGAATTTCGAGACGCGTTTAAAAAACGATATCACCACAGATAAAAAGCTGAGAGCGGGCTTTTTATCGGGGAGTAGTTGTTTTAACTGTTAACTGGAGTTTTTACATTTATTGTAAAACACAAGTGCAGAAACGCTCATGGACTTCATATTTGTCTCTTTATTAATTTTCAAATAAATTAATTGAATCGAAGTGATGGAGAAGCATGGATACGTAGCTGTCAGTTCTAATTTTTAATTTAAATTAATTTGTACATGTAATGATTTCAATATTGGAATGGTAATTGTTAAAATAATATTCAATTAATATTTTACTTGTCAAATTTAAAATATTGCATATAGGTTTTTTTGAATTTTCTCTTTCAAGACACCTGGGTCGTTTCTTATTGCGTTACACTTGATTTCACAAGTCTTTCACATTTTCCATTAAAGTAGTGTAGACTAATTGCTTGAGATAGCTTCATAAGAAATAATCTAGTCCGGTAATCGAGCAGGTGACGTATGAGACCCACACAATCTCCGTATGTTATTGTTAAAAACTCACAAGTAACTACACTAAAATGGGCTGATGCACCATAAACCACATTGCATTTGTGCTGCAAATGGTACATACTCCAGAAACTGATGGTGCATTTGTTCGAAAAAGTTGTGATACACCTCGACTGTAAGTCTTCCTTCTAGAAATACAGGTCCAATTAGCTAGTCATCCACAATTGCAACCCAAACATTCAACAAGAATTCATGTTGAAAACGATATTTAACTATGTCATTTGGATATTTCTTCAGCCTACATATGGTTATTATGAAAATTCCGTATTGCATTTCTTGAAAACTTCGCTTCTTCTGAAAAAAGAATCAGCATGGGTAGTTGAGAAATATGAACCAATGTGTGAAAAAGCCATTACAGAAAGCAATACGTGAGGAAGCAGGAAGAAGTGCTTGAATGTGGGTACAACAAGTAGTCTCTAAAAATTTTCCAAACATTTAGATTTTGGTAGATTTAAAATAGAAAGTCTCTATTGATGGTGGTCAATAGATACTTTAAATCTTAAAATCTACTAAAATATAAATGTATCCATAGCTTCTGCAAAGATTTGAAAATATAAAGGTTATATTAACAAAGCCCACTGTTTATTTGTCATCTGATAAATGATCATATAAAGAATGCATATTTTCATCCAATTCTTGAATTTGATTCTTTTATAAAATGTATAAAAGCCGTTTAATTTGAAAGTGGTCTAAGTTTATTTGTTAATATTTTCCAGTTGACAATGGAAACGTTTATTATTTAAGATAATGTGTAATAAACAACAATTTGTGATTCAGCATATTTAAAGTATATCACAATTATTCAAGCATACATATTCACAGATAATTATAAAGAACGATATTCATCATGAGAAGATGAAGATATAGATGAGGCTTTTCTTGATAAGACATTACCGCAAATAATTTAACGAAATATTTTAGTGTTTCAGAACAAAAATTACCTTTGTCGAAAATCTGTTTTGGATAAAAAGAAAGAAAGATAGTTTTGAGTGGTTGGAGTGATATTTGGATTTTGATAGTTAGTGTGAATAAACAGTGTGAAATTGTGTATTTGGTGTTGACAAGTACAGGTGAAGCACTTAGAGCCACATTTGACTGTTGTTCCAAGCGACTTACTTATTGTTAAGTAATTATTGCAGTTAATGTGTGTAGAGCGGAGATAACCTTAAATATTATAAGGAACACTAGCGCCGACTGTGTTATCATGCTTTATTAGAAGGAACATTAAGTGCGAAACGTGAATAATACGAAAACTGTGGTCGATATAGCTCAGTGCGTGGAGCGAGGTCACTTAAGACATTCGCGTCGAAACCGCCCGGGTTCGATCCCAGACCCCTGAACAATTTTTTTTTCTTTCTTCTGCTAATTTTTATTTGTTTATTAGTCTATATTTCCTTCCTGTGTTTCCCTTTCTCTACTTCAGTAAGCATATGGGAGTGAAAAAGAAAGATAAAAGGAGAAGAGAAGAAACTAGTTTCGAGACGACAGACGACGAAGCTTTAATTTTTAGACAAAGTAAAATTATTACAAGAACACCAGAGAAACTTAATTCGATGGAGGCAATACTAAAAGAATTAAAGGAGATGAGAAAGGAGATGAAAGAAAG
The DNA here is from genome assembly GCA_963969525.1 of Ontholestes murinus. Taxonomy (NCBI): domain Eukaryota; kingdom Metazoa; phylum Arthropoda; class Insecta; order Coleoptera; family Staphylinidae; genus Ontholestes; species Ontholestes murinus. The sequence continues at coordinate 39,502,000 of OZ018395.1, forward strand.
ATTTGAACAGAATAAGGAGCAAAATGAAAAGCTGAGAAGAGAGGTAGAGTCAGTTAATAAGGAGCTAGTGCAATTCAAGGCAGACATGAAAATAAGGGAGGAGGAGTGGGAAAAGGAGAGGAGAGATTTGCGCAGCAAGATAATAGAGCTAGAAGAAAAAGAAGAGAAGAGGGAAAAGGAGAACAGACGCAACAATATTGTAATAAGAAATGTAGTAATAAAGGGAGAGAATATGTCTAAATCCATCAAAGAAATGATAAAAGAGAAACTAGAAATAGATGTCGAGGTGGAAGATGCCTTTGAAATGAAAAAAGGAACAATATTAGCCAGGATGAAGGACTTTTCGAATAAGGTTAAGGTAATGAAAAATGCAAGAAAGCTTAGAGGTACGGATGTGTATATTGATAATGATCTTACGGTGAAAGAAAGGAATATGCAGTTGGAATTGAGAAAAGTAGCCAGAGAAGAGAGAAGAAGAGGAAAGTTTGTGAAAGTCGGATATGGTAAATTGGATATTAATAACAAATGTCTATTATGGAATGAGGTGAAAGAACAATATAAAGAAATAATTGAAAAAAACTAAGAAGAAAAATGTATGGGGAAGACTGGAACGTGGCGGGGATAAAATCAAAATGTAGGGGGAGAAGTGGCAGAAAGATTTTGAAGAGTGGGTAACAGGAAAGGATATAGTACGGATAGTGGAAACGTGGCTGGTAGAAGAGGAGTGGGAGGGGGTGAGGGAAAAGTTACCTGCGGGGTTTAAATGGGTAATGAGAGGGGCAACTAAGGAGGCAAATCGAGGAAGAGCAAAGGGGGTATTATCGTGGGAACAAGAGAGGGGCTACAAAGCGGAGATATGGAATATAAAAAGGTGGTGGAAGGGGTGGTGTGGATAAAGGGTCAGCAGGGAAGAACACATCTGAGAATCGGGACAGTATACGTAAATAACAACTGGGAAGAAGTGAGACAAGAAATAGAGGATGAGGCGAGCAAGGGAAATAGATGTATAGTGGGAGGGGATTTTAATGCAAGGATCGGAGAAAGATGTGGGGGGGTAAATAATGAAGGCGAATTGATACGGAGGAAATCACAAGACAAGCATATTAATAAAGAAGGAAGAATCTTGGGAGACTGGATTTTGAAGGAAGGGTGGGATGTATTAAATGGATGCACCGAGGGTGATTGGGAGGGGAAAAAGACGTACCTGGGGCAACAAGGATCATCAGTTATCGATTATGTATTAGTAAAGGGGATAGAAAGAGAAGAAATTAAAAAAATGGAGGTAGAAGAGGTGCTAGGATCGGACCATTGGCCGATGTCTACAGAAATATGGATAGATGAGTGTGAGAGTAAGGGACAGAAACGAGATAGCTGGAAGATAGCAGATGGAAAAAGATAATTGGAGAGCATGAGGCTTCAACTGGCAAAGATTAAATGGGGAAATATTGAGACCATGGAAGAGATGGAAGGGGCCATAGCCAAATGTGGGTACAGAGTGAAAAGAGGAAGTAGAGGTCATCACCCATGGTTCGATGTAGAGTGTGCTGAGGCGAAGAGAGAAGTAAGAAAAGCAGTCAGAGACTGGAGAGTGGGAGGGGGTGAAGAAAGATTGGTAGTGCAGAAGAGAATAAGGTATAGTAAGATGTGTGAGGAGAAGAAGCTACAATCAATCAAACAAATAGAAACAGAGATGAGGAGGTGCCGCATTGAAAAGGAATTGTGGTCGATATTAAGGAGAGGAGGCGAAACAATAAAGCAGGAGATCTCATTAGCAGAGTGGGTGGGACACTGTGAGAGCATGTGTGGGGAGCCGGCAGGGGTGGGAGAGTATCAACACATAGAGGAAGTGGAGGTGTTTACAGAGGGAGAAGTAGAAAGGGCTTTCGAGGAAATTAAAAGTGGCAGGGCTGCGGGACTGGATGGGCTGAAGGCCGAAATGTGGAAGATAGTGGGAGAAGAAGGGAAGAGGCAGTTTGGAGTTCTGTTGAACAGGATGTGGAGAGGCGAGTCAGAACTGCCGGAGTCTTGGCGAGTAGGCGTAATGTGCCCGGTACACAAGGGGGGCAACAAAAAAGAGATTGGAAACTACAGAGGAATTTCAATCATGTGTACCGGGTACAAGATTGCCATGACGGTGGTAAAGAACCGGCTAGAAGAAGAGGTGGAAGAAAAAGAAATATTGCCGGAAACGCAAGGCGGATTTAGAAAGGGCAGGGAAACGCGAGATCAAATCTTTACGCTTGCAAGGGTGGTTGAGAGGATGTTAGAGGAAAAAAAGAGTGTATACGCGGTATTTGTAGACTTGAAAGCGGCGTATGATTCTGTGCCTATGGAGAAATTGATGGAATGTCTGAAGAGGAGAGGTGTGAGTACGGTGACGGTGGAATGGGTGAGAAGGGTGTATGGAGAGACATGGATGGGAGCGAAAGTGGGGGAGAATATGTCAGACAAGGTTAGGATGTGGAAGGGGGTAAGACAAGGATGCCCGCTCAGCCCTTTGTTATTTAATATATATATATATGAGTGAGCTTGAGGAGGTGCTGAGAAAAGGGCAGGCGGGCGGAGTAGTGATTGGGAGAATGAAAGTATGGATGTTGGCGTACGCGGATGATATAGTGCTACTGGCGAGAGACTTGGGAGAGATGAAAGATATGTTAGGAAGAGTTGAGAGGTATATGGATAAAAGGGGTCTATGCGTGAATGTAAAGAAAACAAAATGGATGAAGTTTAGGAATAGAGGAAGAGAAGGGAGAGTGGAGGAATTGAAATGGAAAGGAGAAGTGATTGAGAGAGTAAAAGAATTTAAATATCTGGGGTTTGTGTTTACGAGTGGTGGGGGATACAGGGAGCACGTCAAATACTTGCAACAGAAAGCAAGGAAGGCATGGTGCATCGCAAAAGAGAAGTGGGGAAAGCTGGTAGAGGGAAACTTCCTGATGACGTGTAAACTGTGGGATGCGTGCGTGAAACCAATATTGGTATGGTGTGGAAACGTGGGGAATGAAAGAGTATGATTGCATCGAGAGAGAGCAGACGACGTTCCTGAAGCAGCTTCTAGGAGTGGAGAGATCAACTCCTAGGTATATTCTGCTTCAGGAATCAAATCGGTATAGTATGCACGTAGAGGCAATGGAAAGAGTGTCTAGGTATGAGATGAATGTGAGTACGTGGAATAGTGAGAGATTAGTGAAAGAGGTATGGAATACTTGTGTGGGGGTAGGAGAGTGTAAATGGAGATTGGAAAGAAAAAAAATGTATGAAAGAGCGGGAATGGCGGAAACTGTAGTGAACGATTGGCTGGAGCAGGGAGTGAATGTATCTGCTTAGATGAGAGAAAAATGGATGGAAGTGGAAGCGCAAGAACGGCAAGAGAGTATTGTAAGGAGTGGGTACAACCCAATGTATAGAAGATGGCAAGTGTATGGAAGGGTGCCAGAGTATCTTTTGAAGGCAGAGTGGACAAGGTCCAAGAAAGTGACTCTGGCAAGAGCTAGATATGGATCGGACGAAAGAGGAAGGAAGGTATGGATGGAGGAACGGTATGGTAGGTGTGCATTGTGCGAGAATGGAAGGGACACATGGAGCCATCTAGGGCAAGAGTGCAAGAAGGTGCGTGATGAATGGATAGGGGGAATAAAAAGGATAGGGGAATGGATGAGAGAGGATGGGGCGGGCGTAGAGATTGTGATAAGAGTGGGTTGGGAAAAAGAAATACGAAGAAAGGGAGACTGAGATGAGAGGAAGAGAATTACAGTATAATGATTTATTTGATGTATATATGTATATGTATAGGTTTGTAAAGGATGCCAATAAAGGTTTTTTTTTTTTAGTTTTGAGAAATTTGGGATATTTTAATATGCAAACTGTATTGGTATACTAAACTAGTAACGCTATGCTGTGGAACGAAGACGTCAAAAAAGACAGAGAAAGTCTAGAATTAATATTTCTTCAATAATTTTCTCACTTATTTCTTGATGAAACATGAAATAATAGGTAAAAAATTCATAAACCTTTGGTTTGTTTCAGTATTTTTTCATATTGACTTAGTTAAAATAGGTATTGTGTTACCTTTACCTGCTTTGGTGAAGATAGAATTATTGTTTTTATTATTTATTTACAAAAAAACGAACTTCTGCAGATATCAGACAATTTGGCGTTGAAAAATTTTTCAAACAATGTACCGATGTACAAGATCTAGACGAGCCACAATAATGGCGAAATATATATATATATATATATATATATATATATATATATATATATATATATATATTATATTTATAAACTTTGAATCACACTTTGCCGTAAAAAACTCTTTTGAATTTATCCAGCAGCTAAAATCATTAAAAATCCCAACCTATGCAAAGTTAGTATCTTACGAAATAAAAAAAAAAAACTATTCACCTCAATACCAATGTTGGAATTAAAACAACTTATAATAAATCGAGTAAAAAATCAAATAACGAAAATGGGGCAAAATTATAAATGATTAATTTGATTTCAATTTCAAATTTCAAAGGTGGATTAAATTATATTTTCAGAGGTGTACATCTTTAGAGAATATTTTATTGTCTATATCGCTACCTGTTTCAGCTGTGCCATCGTCAGGCAAAACTGGAAAAATATCATATATTTGTTACATTTTAATATTTTATGAATCGTATTTCTATAATTAAAACTATGATTAGAAACTAGGTGCTAAATTTTTCATGAATGATCATCTATTGTGTGTATGAGTGTTATTGGTATATGAGGTTGTGTGTATAATTATATGTGAACGAAAAAATACGTACTTGTCAGTGAAAACTATCCAAGTCTCTTTTGGGTTTACATTTGTTGTATGTTTTTGTATATGTGTGTGATTGTTACATTTATGGTTCTAAAATAGCATTATATATTAGTTTGTGTTAATTTCATTTTATATTTATTATTTTTAGGTTAAGCCCCATGGTTTTCTGTTTAATGTGTTAATATTATGAATTCTCTACTATTGTTAGTTTTCGTCTCGAAGTCACCAAAAAAAAAAATGTAGTGGACTAGTGTATGTGTGCATTTATGTATATTTTGTGATGCTATTTAAATTATTAATGATTGAGTATGTATGTCTAACTTATAGTAATGTGTCTAGTTCTTATGTGATATGTGTGGTTGTATATGTATTGAATGGGTTTAACTTTTAAAAAAATGGTTCGGTGTCGAGGAATATCTGGTCATTAAATGAGATGGTGATGGAATTGTGTATGTTCTTCTCTATTTTATATTTCTTCAATAAATGTTATTGGGGTTATCACAGTAATTGTTATTTAATTTTAGATGTCCGAAATTTGATGTGGTTGTGTCCTTTCATCCTTTTTTCGTCCCGTATCTGCTATGTAAGTAGCTTTGCATTCATCATAAGTTTATATACCCCGATATTATGTAGTGGGTTTGAAGGTTCTTTCAAAGTAGGTAATAAGTTATACAGTGTGTGTTTTGTTTTAAATGCAGCTTTTTTGCCATTATTGTGCAATTTGCAATTGTTATGCTTAATGTATCATTGTATGGTGATGTATATTTTTTGTTGTCTTTATTATTGATCCTGCTAAGCGTCGTAGTATGTTTTCTCGTTTTGTTGAGTTTTGATAGTTCGTATTCTTTTCTGTAATTTTCATTAATCAGTGAAATTTCATTGAGTTTGTATGCTAGGATGTGGAAGCAGGCTAGTTTCTGTTTGGGGTGTTGGAATGATGTATAAGGTATTATTGTTGCGTTATGTGCTGGTTTGCGATATATTTTATATTCTATGTTTGTGTCTTGTTTTACGATAGTGAGATCTAGATAGTTTATCTCATATTTGTTTTTATTTCTGACGTGAGTAAGTAATATATGTGTGTAAATTATTAATATATGATTTAAATTCTTCTAATTTGTCGCAGGAACCTTCCCAAAAACATAATATATCATCAACATAGCGTTTATATAATCTTATATATTTTGTATAGGAGTTTTCTTTCGACATAATTTTTGTGTCGATGGTTTGGTGATGAAATAGCCGGATAGGAAAGATCCCATTAACATAGTAGATCTTCTATCTTATCTTCTATCCGATAAATTTTGGAATTCAATATAAAAAAATTCGTTCAGTTACGTGTCTTATTGGATTTATTGTGTGCTCTGTTTCCATAATGTCTATGTCTAGAGATACGTTTACTTGAATATTAGTGTACACATTAACGATGTTGAAAGATATTGTTGTGTTAATCCTTGTGTTGTATTAGTTCATGTGTGTTTTTTATTGTATATCTAGGTTTTAGGTCTGGAAATCTATGTAGTACTTTGAGTGAAGTTTTGGCAAGAGTCTCATAAGGTGTGCTGGTATTATTAGTTATGGGTCTGATAGGGTGCTTGATCTTGTGTATTTTTAATTTACCATATAATGTTGGGAGTTGTGGGTTCATAGGTACTTTTGGTATGTCGTTATCGTTATATTTTTGAATGGTTGTTTTCGCGAGAGTAATCAAATTTTTGTTTTTTCCCAAATGTGAATTCCAATATACCAGATCTCACAATCCTAACAACTCTAAAAAATAGTTAATTTATACGAACCTTATCATCAAGGAAAATAATAGAAAAGAAGTTAAAGAGTCGATTTACAGAAAAGTATTTAAAAAACGATTTTAATTGACATTTCTAACAACCGCCCAACGGTACAATAAAAATTATGAAGAAGAGAAAAAACCATAAGAAAAGTAGCATCTAGTAATTTTTTCACATTTTTGTTCTACTTTCAGAACGCAACCAACATTGAAAATTTCAGTAGCATATTGTATGTGCAATGTGCACGTTCTAAATTAGAGAAATCACAATTTCCATGACTATAATGTTCACATGTATGAGATGAAACCATTACATCTAGAAGTTCACAAGAAATAGGTTCATGCATCTTGAAATGTCTTCAAAAGTCAAAAACATATTACAGCTTACAGTGACATGTGTATAGAACAAAATAGAAACATTGAAGAAGATTTAACATGGCTAAAAGTTGTCCCCTACCTGTTGACTTATAGTGCGAAAAAATGCTTCAAATGCTTCATGCTTATTGGAGGGCGCACTTTTCAAAAGTTGAAATTTTGTAACGGTGTAGAAATAATTTGGTTACAAATATGCTTAACTCCATTTGTGGCAAGAAAAATACGTATATTTTACGTATTTACTTTTAAATATCTCAATTTAAAGATATATAGACTTAGTTTACTATCAAAATAAGCGGATCATATATTTACATTCATGAAAAAGAAATTATAAGGTTTAGAATAAATACAATCATTCATCTATATTAGTGATGTTGGAAAAACTTTTAAATTACTTTTTTATATATTTATACCAGCATCATAGGCAAACTAAGCTACACTATTTAGATCCACGTTTTCAACTTGGAGTGGTCATCTTTTTTTATTACCCATCAGTTGTTATTCTTGCTTACTTAACCCTCTTTTAAACACAATTGTCAAACTCTGTAATGGCATTCGTTGCTCGATTATTATTTTTAGTATTTATTATTGCGAAAAAACAATTTAGTTTGAATTTTTATGCATTAATTTCAATTTTGTTGTAATTATATTGGAATGTTATATTTGTTGTCAAGTTAATTAATTTTATTGTTCAAATATAAAAATAAATATTTGTACGCAAATATATGTTGTAGGTATTTTTATCTTTGTTTTATATATTACTTTATCGCTTTTACATTCAGTTGTAACTTTTCTTATACTTGGACGTAAAAATATGAATAAATAAATAAATAACGGTTATAAGACCTTTTTCATTTATATAATGTGTATTAGAATTGCTCACCAAATTAAGTTTTATTAAAAGTTGGCAAAAATTAATTATATTGATTAAATTATACAGCTTACAATGTTCTTAAATAAACAATTAAAAAGTTATACTTGTTAAATCAAATATAAATTTTGATGGTCTTACGCAAACTAAACAAACCCGTGAAATTATTTACCAAAGCAAACATAATATATGCCCACGTCCCGATGGTAAATGATAGTATTTTCCCATTCAACCGCAACATTGATTCAAGTTGACAATCGTTTTATTCGAATTATTTATTTTTCTCGTTCGATTCTCGTGCGGGTCGATAATTATATAGTTTATTTGCATATCGTCTGCATGGTAATAATGGTCATGGAGCGCGAATAATAAATAAATTTCGCGGTGGTCGTAATTGCTGTGTAATTTTGTGTCTGTTGGGGTTGTTTTAAATATGGTTGTGTCCGTGCAATAAACTAAAGAAATAATGTACCAGCATGATGACTAGGCAAGTATGCATCCGGATGATGAATTCCTCCGACCTGAAGGCACATATTCCAATGTAATGCGAAAACACTATTTTCAGTCATGTGAAAAATTATGGCATTAACAACGTGATAACCTATTTTAAAAATGCTAAATTCTTACTCTATAAGTAAATATATTTTGTACCGGCTATTAAAAATCGAAATCACTTATAAATACATAACCAATATTTAATTGAGATATAAATTCCATATTACAATATTTTATAGCGAAGAAATTGCAATGTACAGCCAAAATGTATTTAACGATACTTTGTTTCGTATTATATTACAAATTCAATTAACTTGTTGTCTTATACGTTAATATTTGTCATTTTAATTATATATTTTTCATAACATCAACGTGTGTGTCTTTTATGATACACCAACCATCTGCTCATTAACAGCCACGTAAATTAGGCTTTAAAAGTCACGAAATTTTATTACACCGAGATCCGGCTCTTCACATGCGGTCTCTTAATGGCACCACGTTGTTTCTTTTTAGAATTCATCGCAAAAAGAATCAACCTTTAAAATAATTTCTATAAATCTTATAAACATGGAGGATATCCGAAAATAGTAAATCGGTATAAAATAAATGTCAATCTTGTTGTTGAGATTATAATTTACGTTATTACTAAGAAAGAGAATCATAATTCACAGCATTTCTATCATTTTAACATAAATTTTGTGAATTGGTATAATAATATTAAGTACTGTTTTTAACAATCGCTGAGTTTTTAACTATAGTTTTATAAAGGTAATAATAGGTGTTATATGTTTACTAATTTGAATTAATTCTAAGCATTTTTTTATGCTATAGATTTTTTTGACTTAACTTTCGCCATTCATTTCATGCAGATCGTGATAGATTTGTATAAGCAAGATATGTATTTTTGTTTAATTGAAATAAGTTATTTGGAATTGTTATAACTACTTAGAGTAGTAATAAATTACCCGCAAACTTGATAAATTTCTTTGGGAACGAATCGCACTTGAACTAGTTAATTGAGCATATACTAAATTCCTCTTAATTTTATTAAAAGTGTAAAATATCGTGGATTTTGACTGTGTGCTTGTATAATAAGCAAGAATAGGGTTAAAATGTATAAATAATTTATTCAATTGTTGTTTTGGCTGTTTTACGTATTCAAGTATTGGTTTTCAGCTGTTTTGATAATTTGCCAACTGTAATGTAATATTAATTTTGTGCTTGTAATATGTTATTATTTATTATCTTTTTAATTCTATTTAAGTTGAAATTTATTGATGTAGAAATTTAAAAAAATAATTAAACTATGTTTTTTGTTAAGTTCTAATAGTGGTATGCTTACATCAATAAAACATTCTGTTAAACGCGGCCGTTTAGGTTTTATAGGACTAGTTGAATTAGAACGAATCAACCAACTGGCCACGAACAACGGATTCAAGAAAAATAAAGTACACAAGGTACTAAATCAGAAGAGAAGGCAAGCAAGTTCTGTTCATTGGATAAGAATCAAAAGAAGATAAGAAGTTTGCAGTCATTCCGTCAATTCCACTCGTGAGCAAGAACATAGCGAAAGAAAAATGTCAATGTAATAGAAGTCAACTGGGATAGTTAAAAACAATAGATCCACTAGAAAAGACCGTCATTTATGAAGTGAAATGCAAGAACTGCCGTGGAAAATATATAGGACAAATGGGAAAAAATTTCAAAATCAGGTCCAAGTAGGGAAACTAACCACAGGAACTGAATTATCCGAGCATTGCGTCACCACGGGACATAAATTAGCCAACATAAAACCGATCCGCTTTGCAGAAAAGGCCACAAATGAAATCAACTTGAAGGTTTGGATATTAAAAGGGCCCTTTTAATTCAAAATTATCTATTAACCAGAATGTTTGCCAAAGTTTATGATGATTTATATATTTCTGGTAGGTAAAACATTTTAATAAATACATAAGTATATATATTTGATGGTGGTGGCTTTCTTTGATGGGATAATTTTCACCCATTTTCCAAGTGTTTTGTTATGTCGTCTTCAATCTTTTTATAGATATGTGCTTTGGAATTCGAATTGACCAGCCGATCTGGAACCTTATTTCGTGAGATGTATTATTGGTCATCCTCGGAGACGACGTCCGAGCTATACCTGTATACCCGAAGCAAATTATTATTCTACCTTGGGCAAGGGACAGAGTTTTACCACACGTCAAGTCAAAGAACCTTTCGCAGTGAGAGTGACACCGCCTCTGACAACACCATTCTGTCTCGGGTAGACTTTCAAAACACGAGCTAATTTATATTTTAGGGGTAGTGAATTATCCTCCTTTACAATAACAAGTTCGCCTTGTTTCAAATTCGCTGCTTCAGTGGACCATTTCCAACGAAGTTGAAGAGTAAACAGGTATTCCGATTTCCATCTCTTCCAAAATACACGATGCATTTTCTGAAGCATCGACCAGCAGCTTCGATTGTCGAGATTGGCTTGTGGTGAGTTAATCTCTGGGATCACAGCTGGAGGCTCCATGTTGTGGATGTCACCAGGCGTCAGTGCTTCAAGGTCCGTCGGGTCGGAGCTTAGTGAACAGAGGTGTCGCGAGTTCAAGACGGACTCCACTTGTATTAGAGGGGTGTTAAATTCTTCGTACTAAACAAACGAAAACATACACATAGCTTTTGTACATGCTATTTGTACGTAATCGACTCATTTTATTTTCGAACGGCCACAATAATCCACGGCCATTCGACTAAATGTCTTAACTTCCGTCAATCTACTCTTGGCGTATTTGACTTCTCGAACCAATTATCCAGAATTAAGTTTGGATTATAGATTGTAAATTTAAATCTCCCGAATGAAAGTAGGTTTGATGGAAAAATTTAATTATTAATCAAGTCAGGAATGGCGCCTGGGCAACATAATGGGATGGCGTTGTTGAAAAAACTTGTGCGAATCGAATCCTCCCACCAACTCGAATTATACCCTTGTCGTCAACGCAATTATTCAATCCCCTCAGACAAGGGGTAGCCATCTTCCCAGCATTCAGCAGATGTAATTCAGTTGAAAATTCCTGCCTTTAAGCTTCCTTAATATACACGTCTCAATTTAGAAAATGAAAAGAATTTTTTTTTATTGGGTTTTAGAATTGGCGAGAACATTAGCGCTCTCTTAAAAGTGTCCTGTGCCTCTTGCTGCTGCTAATTTCATCTCCAAGTGGCAGTTTTCCTAAAGAGTTTTGTTATGGGTTGGCTTTTCTCTGCAAAATTCGGTATAAACCGTCGATACCAGGAGCACGTGGAGCACGTCTACATGAAGGAAATGGTCTCTTTACTGTCCTTGGGGCGCCTACAAGAGGCGATTGCTTATACTCGCCCTGGATTTGAAGTGATTCCTTCCTGTATAATTTGTCCGAGAAATTTAACATGTTTTGGGCAAAATGTTATTTGTTCTCGATTTGCAACGAGAGACTCTTGGTTGATAATGTCAACATCATGTAAGTGTATTGAATTATCGGATAGGATGATGAAGTCTTCCGTATTTTCGAATGATTGCATTCGAAAATACGGAATCCTTGCGTACAGAAGGTCCATCGTTTGTTGGAGCATTGGCATTGCCCAATCCGAAGGGCATCCATTTGAAATCGTATAAGCCGAACGAGTAAGTAGACGCTGTATTTTCTATGTCGGCTGCTGCTATAAGAATCCACGCAGATGCGAGAAGTGCCAGTTAACATCATTACCAAGGGTGTAGCCGATGGAGATGATGAGGATTGTGTGATGTTACCCTTCAGGAATTATCTGATTAGTTGTTGCAGTTCTTCTTTTCTCGGTTGTACCATCCAATACGATTCGTGCTTATCAAAGCGTGTGACCCGGTTCGGGAAATAGAAAGTTGCCGATTTCCATAGATTCAGTCTCCTGGCAGATTTGCGGTTTTTCCATTTTCGGCCTCTTTGCATCATATGCTAGGTGTAATCCTCTAGAAAATGTCTAGGTATTTTGGCATAGATCGAGTGTAATGCCTGATAGTTCTAAACAGTCTATTTAGAATATCGTTCGCGTGTCAGGCCGTTCGGTAGTAAGCAGAAATTTGTAAAAATGATTTTATTTTGCACTGAATTGAAAAATTCACTATGTTTTAACCACAAATAATTATTGTAAAAATATTATATAACGTGTAGGCACAATTATATAAATCTAAACAACACAGCACGACTCGAGTTTCGACGTTTTATCGTCATTATCAAGTTTTATTTTGAATGATATGTTACCGTTGCGTTGCACATCGGACAAGCGCAGCGAATCAACATTGATTTGGGAGCCTGTGTCAAAGAGCGCATATTCTGGTTTACCGTTTACTGTTATGTATGTCGTCCCCTGGTTGTCTCAATGGTGTAAATTTGCGTAGAACGTGCAATTCTGATAGCGGCTTTTTATAGTGTTTAGTTTTCCGCAGCCGTGGCATTGGAAATTGTTAGTGCCTGTAGATGTGGTTTCCTGCTGCTTCCTGCGACATTCCTCTACTTAGTGGCTTCAGCGGAACGTGTGTGGAGGGTAGGGGTCATCCACGGTAGTCCATAAAAAATTGATAAAAAATTAAAGCTAAAAAATATTTAATAACACTCGAAAAAAAAAAGAGAAAGGAAACCAGATTAGCTCACTCTAATATACAACAAAACAGATGATAACCTATTAATAAAAGGTCTAATAATTGAGTTTAACTAGTTGTTTTTTGTTTCAATAAGAAAAAAAAAATTTAACTTGTATTCAAAATAAGATTTAAAATTTATTTTGCATATTAATAATTTTAAAGTTAATACAATATTTTGCTTTTTTGCCTTAAAAAAACTATAATTTTAACATTGTAAAGAACAAAAACTCCATTTATTGTACTAAACATATATGACTAAGTTGTATCATTTCTCTCTCAACCTCTGCCAGCGCATGTTTCTTGTTTGTGGTTACTTTTTGGAGAACTTAACAACTAGACATCGATCCATTACTTAGCATCTTGGGGCCGGATGCCACCGGCAATCCCTATCATGCTTTTCTATTTTTCACAAGAACTTGACTAAATATCGCTCTCAAGGACTTTGTCGTTGGTGAGAGGGCTTAAGCGTTCCTATGAGTATTGGGGCGAGAATCGGCTCTTTAGTCGATTATCCGTACTGAACGGATCGCCGGGATCCAGACGAATAACAGGTCAACTGCGCATCGATGTAGCCGCGAGGCGAGGATGTGCACAAGGCTACCCGCGTGTTTTTGCCGTGCGTGGAGACCCGTAAGGGAGGACAAAGAGAAACTGATGGCTGAGTCGCCCTCGTGATGTGTTACGTACGGCGGCAGGACTTCACTTTGGCCCTGAGTTCTCCTCGGAACTAACCTACTCCGATTAATCGGCTGCGTTGTAAGGTCAGACTTACGACAGAGTGAGCCCCTTGGGGCTGAGCGGCGTTCAACGGACCCAGCACATGTGCCAGGCACCCGTTTGAGTGCAACCCGTCCTTGGTGTCTATATACCCTTGGTAGCCCTGCGATCGATTATCGACGTCCCCAGTGCGGGCTCTGTGGCTATTGGGGAGGCAAAGGAATGAGGTACTATCCAATGGCATGGACAAACAAAAAATAACAAAAACAACGGTAGTAGCAGGCAGGTCGCGAGATCAACCTGCTACTACGAAAAATACAATAGATGTGGGTGAGTCCCTGGATTCCCCGTAACAAACAGTGGCGGGCGGGTTTACTGATCCACCGCTCACCAGAAAAGAAGCCGGCCCACAGAAGCAACCCCAATGCCTCCCTGATTGGCTGATGCTAAAACAGCTGAAGCCCCAAGAGCCCTTCTGGAAAAGAACTGCGCCCCCCAGAACAGGTTGGCAACCCAATGCCCAAAGGCAAAGGGATGCTGCCGACTAACAGCGCACGGAAAAAGAGGAATCGGTCCGCTGCCTCTGAGTCATCACCTGGTCAGCTCAGGAAGGTGGCAAAAAAGGCAGACGGGAGATCCTCCTGGAAGAATGCTCCGAATCCACCTCTCTCGAGAGTAAGGAGCGATGGGACCAGCTACAAGGAGGCTGCCTCTAGGCACCACCGAGTAGCCATTATTAACCAGAACAATCCCTTCTGCAAAATCACCAAGGAACAGGCAGCGATGGTCAAAAAAGCAATGCTTGAGGAGCTGGACAAATTGCTCGACTCCTCAGACTACATCCTTACATTTCAGGAGTGAGTACACTCAGGGGAGATACTACATATCACCTGCGCCCGCCCTGAAATGGCTCAAGGACGAAGTCTCCCGCCTACCACCACTGTGGGAAGGGGCCAAATTGATTGGCGTCCAGGTCGAACAGCTGCCAACGCTGACGAAAGCTCGTCTGTGGATTCCGGGGCAGCCGGAGGACATAGACCGGGTAAAGAGGCGATTGGTGGCACAAAACGCAGCAATGGAGGTAAAGAGCTGGTGCGTCTTCCATGTTGAGGAGAAGGAACCCTTGGGACTCACAATTGTCTTCAGGGTAGGAAAAAAATATGCACAGCTCATCAAAGAAAAGGAAAGAAAATGGAGGGAGATATAAATTCTCCACTCGCCCCATAAAACTGGCTAATTTAGCCACAACAGAAACACCTCAGGGGGAGGTCCCTATGGAAACGGAGGATGAAGGCACACAGGACTGGGGCAATGCGAACAACACCCACTGCATCAATGGAATCAATGCTCTGCCTTCCACCTCTCGACTTATACATAGAGGAGATCGCCCCAGCGGCAGCACTGCGTCTAAACTCAGTTGGACTCTGGTACAAAGGAGGCAGGACTGGTAAACACTGTCACCTCTTAGAGGTGGCTGTCAAGAAGACAACCTTCCTTGGAAGGAAGACGGAAAATCTGCTACTGCTATGTCTTCAATATACCCTACAATGTATCGACAAAAAGAGGAACCGGGGGAGTAGAGGGTGGGGAATTCCGAATTTACACCGATGGTTCTAAAACCAAAAGAGGATCCGGGGCGGGTATTTACTCGCAACAAATGTACCTATCACGAGCTATACCATAGAGAACTACAAAACTACTCTGCAAGCAGAGATCGTTGGCATCACCTATGGGGCAAAAGAAATCCTCCGTGGCATCCGTGATTGGAACATCCAAATCCTTACAGACAGTAGGGTAGCAATGCATGCCGCTTGTTTGGCTAAATTTACTTGGGTTTTGGCCGTCTGTGTTAAATTCGAGTGAATTACTATACCAACACCTAAAGGATGCAGAGTGCCCCGATATGCATTACCCCCTAAGTGTATAATTGTTTTTCCCAGGCGTTTTCACTTTCGCCCATGCAGAATCTATGTACAGGAGTTTTGGATATGCCACTCTAACTAAGGCTAGCTATCCTCAGTTCTAAATGATGCAATATTGTTGACTTTCTTGCGTTTATTGGTGAAGTAACCATCTACACTATCTGGCCCCATTGTCGGCCTGGATCGTCGCCACATTTTCCCCACATCTCAGTGAATACAAAGAATTTTTGTCAATCTTCCTATCAGTCTCGATTATTACATTGGCATTTGGTCGCACTATTTAAGTTGGCTCATTGTCCCTGTTAGCTACTTATTTATTTATTTAGCAGTGAAATATTTTTAGAAGTAATACATATATTTTTCCCGTATTCTAATATTGTAATATAACGCAATATTTAAGTTAATATAGCCATTATTGATTGACAAACAGACGAAAATACTTAGTTCCTTGTATATTCATAGAAAATTTAGGAAAACGCATTATTGATTTTACTCTAGTAATGAAAAGTTATTGAAGTAAAATATTAATATATGACGTATTATAGAAAATAATTACTAGATATTTATTTCTCGAAAAATTAATTAGAAAAGTTTCACTATAAGTTCTACAATTTTTTGTTAATAACTTTTTTGGTATCACTTTATACCAAAAAACTTAATTTGTTTTATATTAAATCAGAAATTGTATGAATAATTCTAAAATTATATGAATTTTAATGACAGGTATAATTGTATATTTATATAGGATCCAGGATTTCTGAGAGCAGTGTGGCGAAAATAATATCAGTACTATATTTTCAAGCAAATACGGACACCTATGTTACTGAAATTCTTGTAGTTATTGTCCATTTTTTTATTAAATTTAAGTAGAGTAAGAGTTACATATCTAGTGTACATATGCAATTTTAGATTAACATTAAAGTCTCTGAAGCTAGGTTGCAAATATGGCGTTCTCAGTTTATATTATTTTAGTGCGTATTTAAATTCTTATAGATTAATATTTTTAAAAGTAAACTTGAATAACATATTTTATTAATGGAAATAAATAGTAAATACTGATGAAATGCTGGTCACATTAATTTTTTTTTAAAGCAATTTTGTGTATCTATCCACTTGCGGATACTCCATTTTCCAACTAAAAATAAACTTAGCTTAGGAATTTTTTCTTAGCTAATACACTTAAAATTTTGAACACCGAAATATGTATTTACTTTTTGTTTTTTAAAATTCTCCCAATAAAAATTTTAACTTTCGAATGATAAAAGATATAAATGTGAACAATTTATATTTACATAGTACTATTAATTTTTATTCATATTTATATTTTCTCAGACATGTAAAGTTATATAAATCAATGTAATATTCATCTTTAAACTTATTTTTAATTTTAGAAAAAAAAGTGCATAAAATTAAGTCCTGAAACATTTAAATATTAAAATATTTATAAACCTTACAATATGTAGTATTTGTTCTGTATCTGATCCTTGTCGTTGTTTGTTGTCAATTAAGCAGAAGGGCCGAAAGATGGCCGAGTTTTAATCTCTCATTAGGACGAAGGGCCGGAACTAATTGCAATGGTACGCGGCGATCCCAATTAGGGCGAGATGTCGGGGAAGGCGGAAGAGGTTTCAGAGGGAGGGGGACTTAAATAATAATGCGCCACAACAATCCACGAAACTGAAATTTCTGAATCCTTTAATGTGGTCCTCTCCGCCAGTTTCCCATTCTCTTTGCGAACCACCCGCCCCCATTCTACCTTCTGCGTGTAATTAAAGCCATGCCATCATGGTGGGACCAGAAAGGAAATAGTTTCTCTGTACAAATGTTGATATCAATAGGAATACGTGAGTACCTTGACCTATTTCTCTGTCATATACATTATAAGTTTAGATGTCATACGTGATAATTTAAAAAATTTCATCACCACAAAAGTCCCGATAACATTTATGGATTACGATGATATAATTATATAAAATAAATACAATCGTGCAATTTAAATACGTACAAAATAATTGCATATAAAGCAATACTAAAGAAACATCTTAGTAAGTTTTACATTATTTATACATTTTTGGGTCACTTATACGTAAATTAATATTAATGCAAATATCAATAGATTTATGTTATTTTTTTATTGCATAAAATTATTCAAAATTATTAAGAGAATGTATAATTGCAAGATGCTCTTATAATTGTTTTATTTTGTTAGACCTCGCAAACCTATCAAAAATAAATTTTTAAAGTTTCAAATTTAAAAAGATCATTCAAATTGCAGTATATAAAATATAAAAAATACATATCTAAATATTGTCTCAATCTTAAATTTTCAATTATTAAACTAAAATTGAGTATAAATTTCTTAAAACTAGAATAAAATACAATATATTTTATTAATTCTCGTTAGTAAATTATTCTAGATTACAAGCTATTTTTGAGCTTTCTTTACATTTTTTATCATATTTTCATGTTTATCTAAACAATTAAAGTATAGATTATTATTATCAGTATATGGCTAACGTATTATATTTAATAGCATACGATTTTATTTGCCTAATATTTTTAGACTATTAAACAATAAGTTAAAATAGAAAAATTACTTGAAGAATACTTAAGCGAACAACTTCCGAATACTAAATTTAATACAAAAACACATGAGCAGCAAGATTTATATAAATGCTTCAATTTATATTTGTATATATATTTTTGATATTAAAAAAAGAATGGTATACTTATATTTGGTTACAAGGTACAAAACAAGGTATCTTGTTTTTTTTATAAAATACTTAAATATGTAACTTATCTATATTGAAAGCCGCAAATAAAACAAAGATTTTATACGAAAATATTCAACAAATTTGGCGATTTGCACACAGCAATTACCAATGTTTACAAACCAAATATTCTGTATTTGACAGAATCTTAGTGTAATCAAAAAATATACAACTTGTTCACATAGAAGAATTCAAAATAACTTCCAATTATATATGAAAAAATTAAACCTGTTGGAAATAATATATTAGTAGGTACTAATTTGTATAAAAAATCTTTGTAAGTTAATATCACACTGTAATAAAAGAGTTTTTTTTGTTTTTTGTAATTATAATATATCACAAATTAATTTTATTTTATATAAATCGGTTAATAATTAAGTATTTAAATGACTTAAAGAAGTAATTTCTGTGTACAACTAGAAAAAAAGTATGAAAATAATTGCAGTTTTAGAGAAACTGGAGATTTGAATATATATTTTCTCCGAAAAACAATTCCGAAAAAAATTTGAAACATTAACTCAGATGAAGGAACCAACTGCAATACCTCAATAACGGCAACCCAAATTAATTATATCGTATTAACTATACAAACTCAAAACTGTATATGAAAAATCAATTTCCTTTATCTAGAGATTGGATTAAACGAGAGCTTTCTAAAGCCTTACAGCATTGTGACCTTGTTAGATAGTTTGTACTATTGCCCTACCACTAGTATGTTCCCAGAAATTCAATTTTCTTGGTTAGGTCAACTACCTTATCAGTGCCACTCATGTAGGTTGTGCTCAGCCGTTTCCTGTGTAAATACACATAGTCAGCCATAAGTTGTGTTATCCACTTTACCTCTCTAGTAAAGATGGTACTTCAGTAATTAAGTTTTGTTAGCTGCTTAGCTCTGCTAAGCACACTAGGTCAAAGGCAATTGGCCTGGTGTGTTTATCCAATTCCCTGTTGTACTGTTGGAATTGAAGCTGCAAGTTTTGAGGTTCTTAGGGGCATCCTGACTGTCTGAGATCAGACAGATATGTGTCCCAGTGTAGCCCTGTTTCATAAGCACTATTGTTTCAGCCTGTATTAATCCGAAAATAACTGATTCCCTGTATTTCGGCCCGCGAAATGTGTGTGTGAAAGATTTGAAGCTTGTTTTGTGCCGTTGTTTGTTTAGTCTTGACCTACCATACTAGTGAGCCATATATAATAATGGGTTTTACTACCATAATGTACAGCTAATCTATAATTTTGGGTTTTAGTCCCCATGATGGGCCACAGAGGGTGCGGCAAATCCTAGAGCAGCTGTAGCTTTGCAGATTTTTCTTTTTCTTTCTCCATGATTTTGGAAACAAATGAGGTAAGCCTAATTGGGCAGTAGAATTTGGCCTCATCGCGTGACCTTCAGCCCGCTTTGTAGATAAATATCACCCTAGCCTCTTTCCATTCAATTGAATTACAGCCAAGCATAAAGCAACTTTGTAAACTGCCAGTAGGTAAGGGGCTATTATACCTAGCCCGTGCTACAGCAATGAAAGTCGGGCCTGTTGCTTTTAAGGGTTAAAATGCCCATTATTTTTTTCTTTAGTAATGAGTTAGCCTTGCTTTTGCTTTCTATAGTAGGTAAAAATATGCTTCCTTTCGTAGATTGAACAGTGATTTCTACGGAGTTTACAGATATTGAGCCTAGGAAGTGCGTCTTTAAGAGCACACTGCGACTTTCCTTAGGCCCCTCTGCATAACTCATATCAGGTTATGGCTGGCTGGCTGTTGGGTTTATGTCTGTAACTCTATTACAGCATGTTCTCCACATTTTCCTTTTTGATTTTATCAACTCTTTATTATATTCCGACAGTGCCTATCTATAAGCAGTCCAGTTGCCTGTTTTTTGCATTTTTGAAAGTCGGTTCCCACACTTAAACACTCTCTATGATGGTCCTACAAAGAGAGTTCTTCCACAACATGTCAATTTTGAATTGTACTTGCTGAGTGATGTCCAACACAACACCTGCCTGATTTCATCCCCAAAGGTATGCTCGCTACCTCTATTAATAATATCTAAATTAATAATTTAAAAATACGAAAACATTTTGTGATTCTACAAAATGTCTTACAAAGACTATAAACAAATTACTTGTTGAAAAAACTACTTTTCTGGCTAATACCTCGATAGACATTGAATGGTACAAAAGTAATTTGCGTGTTTTCAAATAGTACAACTATCAAAGCAACACTAATTTGAATGAAATTATTTCTGTTGAATAAACTAATAATCACGAAATGTTTTCGTATTTTTAAACTATTACTTAATTTTATACAATGAACTAAAGGTTTTTAATATATTTGAATATCTAAATAGTTAGAGATAATTAATTCCGTGCTGCTCCTTATCATGTTGTGGGCATTGACGTCATAGCTCACGAGAATGCGTTTATTTCATCTGTTACACCACTCCAGGAGTCTACTTACCTCATCTGCTGGTGGTTTGCTTTGATCTCCTAGAAAGTAGGCAGAGGCCATGACAACCTGACTAGGGCTCTGGGGGTCGCCTGGTACGCAAAGTCTGTATAGATCACACTAAGTTTCCTCTTAGCCATCCATCCATCCAACGGCCTTATGGTGTTCCACCTTCGATAAATGTATGTTTTTGTTTCCTTTCTGCATTGATCCGGGTTGTGAACCGCAAGACATTGCCATTGGTCATTGGAGTTCGATATATGAGGCCAGATGGTTCTTGAACCCAAGTAGACTTGGCATCGTTAGCCCTAGTGCAGGCAACAATTCAAGTATTGAATGACGTTTTTCCACGAAGACTAATTTCGCGAGGTGGCGATTTAGCATGGCTAACCAGATCTCCGGATTTAACAGCAGCAGATTTTTTCTTATGGGATTTTTTAAGTTAAGTTATTAAGTCAAAAGTTTATGTGAATAAGCCCAAAACGATTCAACATCTTAAAGACAGGAAATTGAAGAAATTCAGCCTGATATGTTGAAGAATGTCATGAAAAATGCCCTAAAAAGAGTCGAAAGTTGCATTGCGAATCGCGGTCACCATTTAGCCGATATAATTTTCCAATCATAACGAAAAAAAAAATGTAAAGACCAAATAAACTTTTTATGAAAACCAAACTTACTTATCTTTTCCTTGTATAAATAACCAAAATTGTGGACCAGTTTGTAGAGTAGTTCTACTAATGAAAAGTTACATTATCACTTTAAAGCAAAAATATTTCAAAATTGCATGATAAGTAAGAGTCAACAACAGTAAACCACAAAAGAAATGTTATAAACGATGACAACTTCAAAGGATCTGCCTCTTTTCACATGAAATAATTATGTAAAAAATATAATAGTAGGCAAGATCGGGTGCTATTCGACGTGTTTGAATGCCTAGAAAAGTTGTTTTCATGGATTTGTATAGAAAAATTAGATGTACGGTTGTTTATGTTTTTTTAAGTGATTTAACTCAAATGGCATAGGTTTTGTGCGTTAAAAGTTATTCAATATCCATGGAAACACTAATAACTTTTGCTGAATACTTGAAGCCATAACTTTGTGATACTTCTTGAATCAAGAACTTTATTAGACGGTAAATAAAACTGTACATTGTTAATATCACAAAAGGTGACTAATTATTTTATCGTTTCTGTCAAATTATCGAATATGTGTTTAAATGATTTACTAAACAAACAAATAAAAACTCTAAGACAAAAAAAAGATCATACAAGAAATTATTAAAGAAGATGGAACAACTAAACAATATGAAGAAATAGCAAACGAACTAAAAACATACTTCGCTCAAATAGGCCAAAAACTAGCAGAAAACCAAATTAAAGAATTCCCCAAATTAATAAATGAAACCACAAATACAGACAAAACAATAGAAACGATTAGAGCATTTAATCCAACAACTGAAAATGAAATCAAAACAATTATTAGAAATTTAAAAAATAACACAGCTCCCGGATGTGATAAAGTCACAAACAAAATGTTAAAAGAAAATAATACCAAATTGACTCCCATATTAACAAACATTACAAATATTTACAATTGAAACATACAAAAATTACATAAAAACTTCAATAATAAAACCAATATAAAAAAGGGAAATAGTACCAAACCAGAAAACTACAGACCCATAATGATTTTATCAATCCTAAATAAAATCTTAGACAAAGTAATATACAACAGAATAATAGATTACCTAAATAAATACAGCATCATCAATAAACAGCAACACGCATTTCAAAAACTAGCAGGCACCACATGTTACTCACGAATTGATTAATGACATCAAAGAGAAATTAGACAAAAAAAGAACAGACTATACCCATTTTTGTCGATATGAAAAAAGCATTTGATATCATCTCGAAAGAAAAGCTAATAAACAATTCTACAATAGCCTATTTGTTGCAAAAACACATACCTAATATCAATTTAGGAAAATATAACCCAGAAGAAACTACAACGTCTGCAAATACAACAAAAATAAGTACTAAAATATTATACAAACTAAATAAAACAACACCAACTGAAGAAGTATACAAGCAAACAAATGAATTAAATATAAAAATCCTAATAACACTAAATAATGTATTACTTATATACAAAATAAAACACAAATACATAAAAACAAATATAAAATTAATTATAAACAAATAAATTCACAACCATGAAACAAGAAGAAAATCCATGCTAAGAACTGAGAGGTATAGGACACAAAAATACGCAGAAAACAGAAGCAATAAATCAATACAACTAAACTAAAACTTAAAAATCTGATTATGAATAAATAAATCGAGTAACACAAAACAACACAATATTAGACAAAAGAACCAAACATCCCTTAATACCATTAACCCGGACCGGAATCAATCCAGGATCTCGAGGTGAAGAACGAGTGATAAAACCGTCCATATATGTATTATATATAATATTATTATATTATGTATTATATTTATGACTTTCTTTTGAATAAACTCAAAATTCATATCAGAAGAATACATATATAAAAGATTTATACAAGCATCAACTTTATGTCAATTACTCTTCCTCGTATTTAAACAATATTAGTGAATAAATAAAGCACGTGCTTTTAATTTAACTGCGATTATCGTATCAGCCAGCAGTCAGACTGAACTAGAAAAGTAAGTAATTATCTGCAAACAACTAATAAATAAATAGTACAAATAAAATAATATTTGATTAAGTGGTAATAAAACCGTCAATATATAAATTTAGAAGCAAGCAACAACCCTATTTGTACTAGTGAAAATTTTGTAAAATATTTTCTACATTTATTTCTATATAATACATTTAAAGTGATCACTACAGATTAACTATATATGCGCATAAGTAAATAGTGCATATTATGTTCATAAAATGTAAGACCTAACTTTATGCATTGATTCAAATAGTAGAGTTAGTCAGAACGTTTTGATGTTCTTATGCCATTTGTGTCGAATGTTGTGTGACATGAAAACTTGATTTCGGACAAGAAATAAAAATCAGTTGTGAACATTTCCTTGTAACTATTTTTTACAACTTTCGACGTGGATTATTTCAAAAACTTTATATCGATGAACCAAATTCGGCTTTTGGCAATAAAACAACATCGAAAATCACTATATATGAATGACAAATGGAACTCAATTGTGGCCGTAGTTTGCTTAGTGGTAAATTTAATGAATAATATATGGATGCTTGAACTGGGTAGGACCATCATTGCAATGCTTCGAAACACGTCTATGATATTGTAACAGGTGACGAAGTATGGATAAATGTATGAACAAAAGACTAAACAGAAGTTTTATTTAAGAAGAACCAAATCTTTTCGCACTTTTCGCACGAAACTCTTCAAATGGTCGTTGGGGAAAACCGGACCTGTGCCAATAATACCATTAGTGCAATGTCGAGCATTCAATTCTGAATATTACGCCACTAATTTAAAAATAATATGATCTACCCGCCGAAGACACATTATTATACATTAGCATCGGCTCAAAAAGGAGACTTTTTATGAACTGGAAAAGTCGAATAGGATGATTTTACATACAGCCTTAATTTAGCACCCAATGGTTATTTTTTTATTCATGTAAATCAAAATGAAACTACGAGGTAAAGGTTTTTCGACGGTTTTTTCGAAGAAATGGTTGAAGCGTTCAAATGATTTCTTTGGCGGTACCTCAATCAATTTCAAGGGCATGCAAAAATGTATTGATCTTTTTGGAGAATATTGTACAAAACAAGAAATTCATGTACAATTAGTTCATTTTTTGTTCTCTATCCCGAAATCTAAAAAGCAACCTTGGAAGTCTATTGTAAAAGTAAATTTTTGAACACAAATTTGAACCCCACGGGTGATTTTTTATTTTCCCTCAAATGATTGACTGGCTTACCTCAATCAAAGAGGAATTGTTGAATATTATACTTTGTTAATCTCAAGCATTAAAAATGCACTATCTATTTGCTTTGTGAATTCATTTTAGTTTTATTTTTGTTCCTTTTTACATTATTACTTTCCCTGTATATTATATATAGGGGAAGTATTGCTTTCGTGCATGAAAATGTCTGTGGGCGCTGTATCTCAAAAACGAATGATCCCATGAGATGAAACTTTAGACTTAAGATTATATCATTATAAACTGAAACTTAAAAGCTTTTGGTGAACATTCATAAACCGGAAGTGGGTGTTTACTCGAGGCGATTTATGCTTTTTTGTCAGTATTTTTCTAAATTTGATAAATATCAAAAACCATTCAAACAAAAGTTAAAGAGAAGGAAAAACTGAACCAGTTTTATTAAAACATTTTTTTGATAAAGTTCTAAACTAAACGAGAAAAAAATTAAAAATGCAAGAATATTCTTTAAAGATTCTCTAAACATTGTTTAATTGTAACTGTAGTTTCTTAGAAATTGTTACGGGTTCAAGCATTTTCAACAGTTTGTTCAAGTCCTTACAATTTTCCAGCAATTTTCACGCCCTAATTAAAGAATTTTCTTCAAGAGTTCTGTATTTTTCCGGATTTAATTTTTTTATAATTGTTTTATGTTATTCAAATTTGCTTGATTTTTTAGAAAACTTCTAGAAACTTCACTTCACTTCAAAGCACTTACTATGTTTTTAACCATTTTAATTTAATTATAGTGGTTAAAAACATAGTAAGTGTTTTATTCAGTGTACATTATGAATTACCACGTAGTAGCAGTCGCAACCATCATTATAATTAATTTAACGTCCTCATTTTTAGAAATTTTGTCCAGAGTCAAATATTTATTTTTTCAGATTTTAATTTTACAAAAACATTTCGTGATGAAAGTTTTTTTAATGAAGTTTCTTAGAAATTATCGGGTGTTTTAACTTCTTACACAGTTTTTCTTTCAAGCATTTAAAATTTTCCAGAATATTTTCTTCTTACCCTAATCGAAGGATTTTCTTTAAGACTTCAGGCATTCACTGTATTTTTTTAATTTTTAGAAACTTCAATAATTTCTAATATTATCTTATTCAAATTTGCTTGTCTTTTCTAGAAAACTTCTAGAAAATTCCAATTAATTTTGCGTCCCCATTTTTACAAACTTTATCGAGGCTAGTTTTTCAGATTTTAATTCGTTGAAAAAATATTAGCAATTTTCCAGAATTTCTTCCATTATAAATTCTAGAAAATCTTCAATAAACAAATAAAGCAAGAAATCCTGGAAAATTCTGGAAATTATTAAAATTCTAAATAGGTTCCAGAATTAATGTGTTAATTCTTAGAAATTTTGCTATGGGTTTTAAAATTTTCTGCATTTGTTTCTATCTTTATTTACCCATTTTTTTCACAATTTTTTTCCAAAAATATTTCTTTGAGACTTTTCAGCATTTCTAATCTCATCGTAATTGTTCAAGAGTTAATTATTTTTATACATCGATTAATAAATAAAAAATTAATTTTCAAATAATTTCAGAGCCAAGCATTTTTCCCCTAAATTTCTAGAATCTATTAACAATTTTTTGTTTACGGTTTTACTTTCGATTTTTTAATTTTCTTCTGGTAACTTCAAACATATTTTACTAGATTTCTAGAAATTTTTCGTATAAGAATTTTCGCTCCAAATCGTAATTATTCTTCAAGAGTTTTTTTTTTGCTTTACTTGCTTTATTCTATCGAAATTGTCTAGGATTTGTACAAGGATTCTTAGGTTTTCAGTAATTAAAAATATTCAATTTCCAAATTTATAGAAATTTGGTCGTAGGCTTTCCTTTCAGGAAGAATTGTTAGACCTTACAAAGCCATGGTTTTCTTAAAGGGTTCTCAAATTTTTAAGTAATTTAAAGTCAATTTTTTGTCAAAATTTGTAGAATTTTTTTGCAGTTTTATTTGGAGACCATTTTTAATTCAGTTTTTTTTCTCTAAATTGTAAGGATTTTCTTTGAGAATTAATTATACAGAAATTTTTCTTATCAAGCATTTATTACTTTAACAATTGTTTCGAGGTGTTTTTTTGCAGAAATATTTTCTTTTATACTCTTAGACTTTTCTTGCTTGCTTTTCTTTTTATTGGAATTATTAAATGTCCTAAAATTATTTAGTAAGTTTTATTCTACATTCCTAGAAAATTTGTTTGGGAGTTTTTGAATTTATAAAGATTTTTTCTAGATATCTAAAACTTTTTTTTAATTTTTCACCAATGGTCAAGCGTTTTCTTGTAAAATTTTTCAAAATTTTTTCTTTCAGACTTTTAGATTTTTTCATCTAATGTATGTGAAATTTACTAGGATTTTTTCAAGGGTTATAGAATTTTCTATTAATTTTAATTCTAGATTCATTAAAGTTTCTAGTGTTCTAGAATTTTTATCAATTTTCCTGGTAATTATTTTTTTTACAAATTATTCTTATTTATCTTATCTGGATCTCCTACTAGATTATTACTTTTTGTCGACGATTCTGAAATCCTTTATCCCACCTTCAATTAAGTAAAACATCATCAAAACTATTACATGAAAAATTATGAAAAATGAATTTTAAACTCATTATATTTATTATTATATTTCATTATATTTATTTTAGTAAGTGTTTTTATTTGTATTTAAAATCAATTTTATAATAAAGCTGTACTGAAGAGAGCGAAAGTTCGAAACACGTGTCTGCAGATGATTATAAACTTGAATGCTAGATTTTTTAATTGCTTTTGCTAATTTAATTTAATGAAATCAGTTTAAAATTCATTTTTCATAATTTTTCATGTAATAGTTACATTTAAACAATCTAAAGTTCATTTTATCATTTATTAGTTTATTCAACAGAAATAATTTCATTCAAATTACTGTTGCTTTGATAGTTTTACTATTTGTAACACGCAAATTAATTTGTATTATTCAATGTCTGTCGAAGTATTAGCTAGAGAAGTAGTTGTTTCAAATTAATTTGTTTTGTAGTCTAAGTAAGACTCATTATTGTATATTCACGAAATGTTTTCGTATTTTTAAATTTATTATTTAATTTTCTACAACGAACTAAAGGATTTTTAAACATTTTATTATTCAATTATGCTCCAAGTGGGTATTTTTCCTTAATCCCGAACGTAATGATTTCTGTAGAATTCATTAATCCACCTCAGGTATAAATTCAGACCTTCAGTCGATTATATTTCATTCTTGTGTCAGTTGCCGTACATATCTGAGTAAGTTATTTATATTTCATTATATTTATTATAATATTTCATTATATTTATTTTAGTAAGTGTTTTTATTTGTATTTAAAATCAATTTTATAATAAAGCTGTACTGAAGAGAGCGAAAGTTCGAAACACGTGTCTGCAGATGATTATAAACTTGAATGCTAGATTTTTTAATTGCTTTTGCTAATTTAATTTAATGAAATCAGTTTAAAATTCATTTTTCATAATTTTTCATGTAATAGTTACATTTAAACAATCTAAAGTACATTTTATCATTTATTAGTTTATACAACAGAAATAATTTCATTCAAATTAGTGTTGCTTTGATAGTTGTACTATTTGTAACACGCAAATTAATTTGTATTATTCAATGTCTGTCGAAGTATTAGCTAGAGAAGTAGTTGTTTCAAATTAATTTGTTTTGTAGTCTTAGTAAGACTCATTGTTGTAGATTCACGAAATGTTTTCGTATTTTTAAATTTATTATCTAATTTCTTTAATAATAAACTTATTCTAGATCAATCTATGTCCAAAACATTTCGAGCTTTTGACAAAGTTGACCATATCTTTTTGATTGCTAAAATGGATAACTTTGAATTTTGCAAATCATCTACCTCTCTAATGACATCTTATTTAAGTAAACGTGAATCATATGTCCCTTGCTATAATTTTAAAGTTAGTTCCAAACGTTATATGTTCTACAGGGATTAAGTTTGGACCCCTTGCTGTTTAATATATTTATAAACGATCTTTCCACAACATTGACCTGTAAAAACCTTTTTTGCCGGTGATCTTAAAAAATATTCACGACAATTAACAATTACAATGATTACTTGTATTTGCAGGGTGAGCTTGGTAAGGTTGCTACATAGTGTGTGTGCAATGGGCTGGAGTTGTATAATAACAAGTGCAAGTTTAAGCCATTTACTTGAAAAGCAAATCCTCTGAAGTTTATTTATTTAATTAATGGTTCTAGAATTGAAAATGTTTTAGCTTTTAGAGATCTTAGTGTTATTTTTGACTCGAAAATAACTTTCAACTATCACCTTGATGGAGTACTTGAGGGTTCTTTAAATAAAATTGACTTGGGTTAGAAGTAACTTGATTTAGTATTACGTTTAATTAATGTTCAAAAATATCTAAAACTATCCCTCATTGAGGTTAAGTTTGATCTATTTTTTTTTTCTTTGATTAGGTATATTATTTCAATATTATACCAAGGTGTATACTTTCTTCTTTTATTAAATTTACAATTTGGAATGAACTTAAGATGTGCAGAGTTCAAGATGTTATTAAATTCTGAAAAAGCTACATTTATATCAAAGAAACTTAATAGTGTATCCCATTCAATTAATGTTCATATAAAGATGGACAATTTCCTCTCTTCTAGTTAAATTTAATAACATCACAATAAACTGGAGACATAGTCGTTGAACATTCCAAAGTACACATTTATGATAAGACTCTTTCAAAAGAAGCGGAAATGTTTCTCTTTTAACTGAACAGCGTACCCTAGAATATATTAAGTCTAAAACAGTATTTGAAAAGTTTCTTATTGTGTTATATTGCTGAAGCCCTAAGAAAGTACAAAAATTAGAAGTCTCTGTTTTTTTTTAAAGCGGAACTCTCATAGTTTTAAAAATATAAATAGCTTAATTACTCTATATAAAACATATGTGCGTTTTACGTTGTAATATGCTTCAGTAATTTGGTTTTCTCAAAACCAATAGCATTAACACATGGTCGAAGGCATTCAACGTAAGCGCTTAAAATATTTGTATTTCAAGTCGGAAGGTCATTATATTAATATAGGGTTCGACCACGCATCATTTCAATCCCTTGAATCCCGACGTCACATATCAAGCATAGATTTTGGATACAAAATACTTCATGATTCTATTGATTCATCTGTGATTTGGGATAATATTAGGTTGCATAAATTATCCTCTAGCAGTAGACAAAAGCTATCGTTTAGGATTTTACCTCGTAGAATTAATTATAAACTGAAGCCTCCGATAAGCATTCTTATGTTATCACGCAATGTAAGTCAATTACTATGAACTAGTTCGTAACTATTTATGTTTTGTTTTTAAGTTATGTTAGTATGTAATTACTTCTTCTTTTTATATGTTGCCATATAATTTGGATTTTTTCCTGTAGGGCAATAAATAAATCCATAAATAAGTATCAATCTGCTACATCAGTTAATATTTGCTTTGGAGACAATGAAAATAAACTGCATTTATTAATTAATAGTGTCTTATATATAATCAAATATCAAATAACTTTATAATATGAAATACCAATATTCTTGAATAATAAAATGTATTAAAATCCTTTAGTTCGTTGTAGAAAATTAAATAATAAATTTAAAAATACAAAAACATTTTGTGATTCTACAACAGTGAGTCTTACTAAGACCACAAAACAAACTAATTTGAAACAACTACTTCTCTGGCTAATACCTCGACAGACATTGAATAAAACAAAATTAATTTGCGTGTTACGAATAGTACAACTATCAAAGCAACACTAATTTGAATGAAATTATTTCTGTTGATTAAACTAATAAATAATAAAATGTATTTAGATTGTATGACTATAACATGAAAAATTATGAACAAAAATTGAATTTAAACTGATTTAAAGTACTATTCGTAACACGCAAATTAATTTTGTTTTATTCAATGTCTGTCGAGGTATTAGCCAGAGAAGTAGTTGTTTCAAATTAATTTGTTTTGTAGGCTTAGTAAGACTCACTGTTGTAGATTCACGAAAAGTTTTCGTATTTTTAAATTTATTACCAATATATAAGGTTTGGATGGCAGAGCAGTTTAGGGTTTTCCCTAAAACTGAATCCCACCTTAGGATTTGTTAATGATAATTAGAACTGAGTTTTCTGTGTTTTTTGTATGTATCTTTATTTAGAAATTAAATATTGTTTGTATTATTATAACTATCATTATAAACAAATAAAGCAATTTATTATTATTATTATATTCTTTATGATGCTATCTATCTTAGTTAGCCAGTACGTTATATAAATGTCGCAGGTCGAGTTCTACAATCTTCCGCAGAAAAATTTTAAGATTGTAGTCCAAAAAAGGGTTTCTTGTTTGCGATTTCAATTTTTGGTCTTAATGTTTGGAATTCGATTTATTCTCGATATTGTTCTATACATTAAGAAATAAAATATTCGTTATCAACACCGATCATATCTTATGGTGAAAACGAAGATTTTTTTTTCAAATTTTGGTTGCTGATAATAGTATAATGCTGCAATCGTAAATTTTACTTTATTTTAATTTTATTTTGAATACAATAGGGAAAAAACGTATAATACGCTACAGTATAATGATTTTGTTTTTCGCTTAAAATTTGTTTGATGAAAGATAAATGGGTCAATTTTATATTTGCCCCCTTTTCATTTATTATTAATTTCCTTTGATGTTAGCAGCTCACGAATAATATATAATACTTATTGCGGTTACGCTCGTAAAATTACTCATCTGCTTTATGAAGGCACTTTATTATGAAGCGGTGTATCTGCAAAATATTACTAAACTGTAAACATTTATCGTAATTAATACATTAACAGCAACATTTCCTTTTTTTCAAAGAAACTTACTTTTCAGCAGTTTACCTACTGAATATTATGCGTATAATATGTTAAAATTAAAATGTATAAATAATAAAATTATAGTAAAAATAGGTCGTTTTATAAAATATCGATCTTCATAATGTTGTGAGGTATTATAATTCTTTGTTATATTATGTTAATCCATATGTTAAAATAATATACTCGACAAATAATTTAATAATTTATAGTAAATTATTACTTATATACGAGTTGTTGGTAATAAATTAAGTTTTTTACTTTAAAAAAATAACTGCAGTATAGTTGCCAAAAAATAAGCGTAAAACTGAATATAAATCACGAACCGCCACACGCGTGAATAATCGAACGAAAGCATTCACATGCAAGGTACCAAAATAACGATATGAAAAACAGCGCGTCAAATTTAAACGCCTATCAATCAATTTTAAAAGCGTAATGTTTTTTGCGTGATCAATCTTTTGAAAGTAATATCTTGTAATCTTATTATTTTATTCATTGTAACATTGTAACATTTTGTAAATTGAGGCAATTCGTTCTTTTAATTTAACAATAAACACATTTTAATTATTGTACTTATCAGTTATCATGTCGTGGCTCGTTTTACACGATGCATAGTATCTGACACCAGTTACTCGTTTGTACACTATAACAAGCGTCCCATTGTCGTTTTAATGTCTTGTATATTATATAACCCTATCAAATCAATCGTGTAAAACTAGCCACCATTAACATCTCCTCTTCGAACCCGAAGCAGAGGGCCTAATTGGGCGAGTAAAAGGTGCCAAACAATAAATTTTTATTGTACTTCGTCTCACGGGTGTTTCACAATGGTTCCCGACATATAAATTCTCCGGAGAGGTGTGTTGGGAAACTTGTTAATTATTTCTCTCTCTCTTTTCGTCTGGGTGTGCGTGTGTAACGGAACATCCGAAAATAATGACAAATTGCGATTGAATTTATGCCCGCGGTAGAAGTTACGAGCGAATTAAATCAAGTGATCTAGTTTTTTTTGTTTGCTTTGTTAATTAAAACGTGTTTTTTACGACGCGTTTTGTTTTATCTACTATCTGAGGTTTCTTTGTGTTTCCTGAAATAAAATACATTCATCTCCAGGTAATTCTTTCGGGGAAGTCATTAACGGTTTCAGATTTGAGAGGAATGATTAGTTTTATTGGTAACATTTTACCTTAATATACTTTTTTCTATTGAAAACGGACCTATTTATAGGGCAGGTAATATAATTTACCATTTTATGGGCCAGTGTTAACTTATATAAACTGTATCTTTAAGTCTAATACCATCACAATGAATGGCCCGAATAGAATTCCAGAATTTGTAGATATCTCAGGCGAAAAACCAGATAAATGCGAACATATTTGACTGAATACTAAATAAGTCTATATTATATAATACATTTAATAAATTTAAATATACATAATGAATTCTGTTAATCTAGAAACAACATCCTTAAAATCTAAACAATATAAGTATTCAAAAAACAACATATTCACTAAATTATCTTATCTGATATTTTTAATTTATAGCCACAGTAAGATTAACAGAAAAAAATATAAATTGAAAATCTTCGAATGCAAAAAATAAGAACAAAAGGAAATATAATAACTTTGAACAAAATAAAACTAGCCCAGAACTCACATGGTACGACAGTATATACAGGATTTTTCTAAATATTTTCTATACCGTATATGGTAGTGGGCTGCAATTGGGTACAGCCTAAACTAACATTAAACAAATTCTGTAGACAATTTGTCACTTTGATAGAACTGCGAGAACTATGCTATACAGGGTGTTCCTAAAATTTGTTTGCCTAAAACATTTTTGTTTGTGTTCAAATTTCTTAACTTTGATAGGCTCTATCTTGGTCATTTGAAGACTTTTATAATAATTTTCACAGAAACACTGTAGAAAAATTATATACGTTATTCTACAAAAAGATAATATAGGTTCAAAATAAAATTATTAGCGTAAGCAATTTTAGTGTATATACTAGCATAAACATATATAGTATTTTTAGTTTACTTTGTGGTACATCTTGAATATACTGAAGAAAGAAAACAGGATCACTTTGTTTTACCACTTTTTATTTAACAAAATACATGTGACTATAGTTTCGACTATCAACTAGTCATTATCAAACATAAAGTGTTTAAACTATAGTCACATGTATTTTCTTAAATAAAAAGTGGTAAAACAAAGTGATCCTGTTTTCTTTCTTCAGTATATAGTATTGTATTTTTTATTGTATATGCTAGATAAAGAGTCACAACACTTGCATAGCTGATTTACTTTATTTAAAAAACTATTAATAATTGTAGATAATTGTAATAAACATAGTGAAGTAACCAAACAATTAAGTGCAGAAATGCTCATACAGAAAATTTAATTTTCTCACTATTAATTAATATTATTAAAACTGCACTAATATTTCAATATTTAATTTGTATAATTAAGTTCTTATTCATAAAATTCTAATGTAAGGCCCAAAAAGGTATAAACATCTAATTTTAGTGAATACATGCTATTAAAAGACCAAAACCTTAAATTTCTTCTTAATTTTAAAAATATTAGAGACATCGTTACGGGTATATTAAATTCTATAATAGGAGATTATTTAGAAAAAAACACACATTCAATAAGCGAATTAAAATAATCACCATAGCGTACAAAATACATAAATGAAAGAAGACTTGTAACAAAATTAATGAAAAACAAAGAAATATGTATTGGACGAAAATATAAAAAATATTTTTAAATACAATAAATTTGAGTCGAGCCATAATTTAGACTATAACAAATTCGACAAATTTGAAATGAAATGAGGAGTGCTCAAAATAAAAGTTATCCTGCAGAAATTATAACCGTGAGTGGTATTTGTTAAGATAATTTAACAAATTTAACATTAACAACATCAATTTTTATTTATTAAATGTACAATTTGTGAAAGAACAATGTTCATATACAATGGAATTGTATGCAGATTGTTGCACGTTTGTGTTCTCCTCTCTTAGGTTTGTTACTAATGATGCATGGTGATCTGAATCTTATTGCAATGTCCGTAAAATGTTTATTTTAATTAATTTTTAAACCATATTTCTTTCTAACAAAATTTATCTTACAAATAAAAATAAGGCATAATTTTATAATTTAAAAAATAATCTTAACTTGTCTCCAGCTCCCATTCCATAACATTCCTTGCTGTCATAAAAAAACTTCTTAAATCCCTTATTCAACAAAAACATTTTGCAAATTTTAAGTGAAACCATTGCTTATTATATGTGTTGTATCTTTTCGAAAACGTCAACTATATTTCCTCTAACATCCAATATATAAACTACACATCTCGAAGGCCAAACGTCAGCAGTACTATTACAGTATAGGAAGCATTCGACACGGTTTGGTAGATCGAATTCGTAATAAAACATCTCTATAATTTTATATCTTTAATACTACAAAAAAGTTTTCAAAATATTCTGCCATTAGATAATTATAAAAAACTCGTTCCTATTAATTCACATTCGTACAAGGTTCTCTTATCTAAAACACATTTTGTTACGATCTAAATAATTCTGATCATATGTATTTCAACCCTTCTCATTATTCCTTGCTTCTCATCGTTAACACAGTCCTTATTTTCACCTAGTCTTCAAGTTGGTTTACAATCCTTTCAAACTTTCATAGACTCCATCTAAACCTGGAGCTCCATATGGTGAATTTTATTGATTCCTTTTAAATTTCAAATATTCATACCTTTATATTAAATCGTACTACAATCCCTTATGGTCACAATTTATAATAACATTACATATTCGACCTAGACCTACAAACATCATATTTGATTAAAAACTCTCCTTTAAAGAACTAAGCATTTCAGATGTATGTACTAAGGTATGTATTCGTTACTTCAGCGGTTGCTTATGGTAGAGTTCTAATCTAACAAATTGCCGAAAGAACTGCACTAAGAACTCAGACTATACTTTCCCTACTAATTCACTTCACAACCTCTCGAACAAGTTTTTTTGTGAAACTACCAATATCCCAGCGTATTTAAACCTTAAATTTGTAATCTATTCAAATGCCATATCAGTCACTTTTTAAATTAGATTGTTTATTAAAACACTTGATTTCGTTTCCCTTGGTTTATTTGAGAATATAATTAATACAATAGTGTTTTACCATGGGATAATAGAGAAATGAATCTTCGTATAATCATTTTTAAACAAATTCTGTATTTTCTGAAACCAAATTAATAAAATGTATTATTACCTAATAATTTAATTGAAAAATACGAAAACATTTCATAAATCTGCATTAATGACTCTTACTAAGGCTACAAAATAAATCACATAATTGAAATTATGTCCTAAGTAAGAATATTCCTTTCATTCTTTAATTAGTATTCACAATCCGTCCCATATATAAAATCAGACCATAAGATTTTATTATTGTATCAGTTGCTCAACATGCGAGAGTAAATTCTTAAATTTTCAATATTTTAGTATTTTTAGTAATTTTTTTTTTTTTGAATTTAAGATTAAGTACATAAAGCTGTTCTGGTGTGAAGAAGAAGAAGAAGCATGAATTCAATGTAAAAATAAAAAAATACTTCTGAAAATCCTAAATAATTCACAACAAAAGGTATGGAATACTAAAAATATAAGAATAAGATAAAAAGAACGAAAAGAAATGGTTGACACTGTAGGAAAGTATTTTTCGACAATTACTTTTAAAAGAGAAACATTTTGTTAATATACGATAAACCATCAGTACGCCATCGAATCTCACACATTAATCGTAATTTATAAAACTACTAACACACTTCGAGCACAAGGTGTAGTGAAATTTTCATTAAGGTAACCAAATATTTAAATAAAGTAAAAAACTCTGTTTATATCACACTATTAAGTTTGAACCTTATCACCTGTTGATCTATACTCGAGTCGGTTTAAAAAAAAAATAACAAAGTGAGTTTCTTACTTTATTTAAATATTCAAATGTATCACGATGTAAATGCCTCAAACATTAAGTAATAAAATATGTACAAAAAATTAATAAGTAAAACTCTGAAAATCAATATAGATTCCGTCAATACAGATCTACTGTTTTTAATGTATCCTTCACATGAGATATGATCAAGAAATATATAGTAATTTATTAAAGACACTATTCTTATTTATTTAACAGATCAAAAAACGTACGTTTGCGTTAATTAAGGAAACAAGAAATTATAGAAGAAGAATGTCGTGTCGCAAGTTTCACCTCTTTTCCCATTACTTTTTCTTCCGTTTATTAAGGGCCCTATAAATAATATAAAATACGGCTCTGTGTCTATTGATACTCTTCCTTTTTACCTCTTCTATAAATTTCACCTGCCCATTTTTCATAGACCACTGCTTTCAACAATCATACCCTTCTTTTCCCTCCCTTTCATGGCATCCTTACACCGATGATGTAAACCCCCCAGAAAGTGAATTTGTCATCTTTCCCACTCCTTCATTATCCATCACACTAACCCCACCACATTGTTTTCTAATACCTACTTCTCAAAGTCTTTCTGCCACCTCTCGCCACTACACTTCAACCTTTCTACGTTCAAAAACCCCACCCTTAGGCAACACTCCTTACTTTTAACTATTTTTTTATTTCTGTTCATTTTCGTGTCTGTATTTGCCAAGCAATTTATATTTCTTTTGTCTTCAGTTTTTTGTTGTATGTATTCTTCTATATTATTTATCTCCATTGTCTCTAAGTTGTTTGTCTGGTTATTCCATTTGAATAATTTGTTGTTTATCCATAATTGATTATATGCAATCTCGACTAGTTTCCCTTTATGTCTTTCTTCCTTTGCAACTTTTCTTAATAGTGTGCCTATATTTATTTCTTCAGTTGTTAAATACTCGTTGATAAATATTTTTTTATTCATTATATATTTTTTAAATTGGGTAGGCATGTATTTGTTCCCATAATTAAATTCTTCCTTTATTTCGCTTATCACTTTTCCTCGTTTTCTATAAATGAACTTCTTGTATTTATAACTGCACTCTCATCATTTGTGTCAACTGCTATGCCAATTAAGACTATATTTTTCCCCACTATAAATTATAGTGATTAAAAACATAGTAATTGTTTTATTCAGTGTTCATTATGGATTATCAACCAGTAACGGTCACAACCATTATTATGACTATATTTTTCATTGTCTTCTCCTTTTCTAATTCGTTTACTCTAATTGCTATGCTTTCAGTATTATTTTAATTTTATTTCTGTTTCATTTTCGAGTTTCTTATTAGTTATTTTTAACTTTTCGTTCTCTTCTTCAAGCTCCTTTGCGACCTTATTAGTTTCTTCTTGTTCATGATATATTTTGTGCATTTCCGTTCTAATACTCTTCATCTTATTTATAAGGTTTTCAGCATCTCTATGATTGTATTAATTTTATCTATTTTACGTTTTCGACATATGGTATTCTATTTTTTTTTCGTTATTCCTCCTGTTGCGGAATTTTGACATTTTTATTAATATTTAATTATTGTAAATAAATTATATTTGTAAATATGACTTTCGTTCGTTTCTTTTACCATTCATGTGAAGAAGAACAGTATGAGAAAGTGCTTAGAGAAGATTTAATGAATTGAAGTAAACACGAGGGAAGAGATTTAACGGAACATTGCGGGATGCGGAAGAAAAGTGATAAAGACTGATAGAAAGAGATGCGCATGTTTTGATGAAGACTTTCGAGATGTAAAGGGGGAAGTGAGGAAGACATTGAGGGAGTGGAGTTTGGGTAGGACAGAAGAGAAGCAGTCCTTGGAAAGAACGACCAATGAAATGAGATTATGTAGAAATGATATAGGAGTGTCTTTACAAAAATGGACTCAGAAATATAGTAGAGTGAGTTGAGAATCAAGTGGGGTAGGGAACAAGCGTCGACGGGGAAAGTGAAGAGTTTATGGAGGAGAAAATAAAAAAAAAGATTTAATGAGGTGAAGGCTCGAAAAGCTGCTAAGCTTAACCCGTCCAGCTTAGCAGCAAGTAAATGTGTTAAAGATCCATTCAGTAGGTGTGTTCGGGAATAAGTAAGTATGAATTGTTTGAGAGAAACCAATGGTTGTTCGTGAAGCAGATTCTAGGGATTAAAAGATCAACGCCTGGGTACTTTCTGCTTCAGGAAACAATTGTAATGCGTGTGCATGGAAAGGAAATGGAGAGGGTGATGTAGTATGAGATGAAGTTGTGTGAATTGGATAATGAGAGATCGGTGAAAGATGAATGGAGAACATGAATGGGAACAGGGTTGAACGAGTGGAGAAAGCAACGCAGAAAGTTGTATGAAAGTGTAGGAGTGTTCGAGAATATTGTGAATGAATGGTTGGAGAATGGGGCAAATGTGCAAACAGAAGGGTAACATAATGAATGAGAGTGGATGCAGCTGAAGTAAAAGTTTTTGAGGGATTGCGATGGAAGAGGGAAATAAAAAGAAAAGTATAATAGGTTAATTTTTTTATCAAGTAGAACAGAATGTGTTGTGTATATACAGGGTTATTCACGATATACGGCACGGAATATTGTGGCCAAAATACGTGACTTTCAAAAAATTTCACTTTGGGGATATGTGGGGGTCTACTGGGGCTACTTTTTAAATTAATTTCATAATATACAGGGTGTCCCAAAAACCCTAAAAGTATCAAAGTTGTATTTTTTAAATGGAACATCCTGTATTTTATTGCATTTTTGGATTCTTCGATCAAAATAAGTGTGAGTTTTAATAAGGTTTTTGAAATAATTTGAATTTTGTAAAAATCTAACCTTATTTTCGTGTTTCAATTACTTAAAAAGTAATTGAGTTGTGTATACCAAATTTACACTGAAATGTAACAATAGATCATATTTTATTTTCAATGTATAATAAACTTGCCATCTTATGCAGGGTGTAAAAAAATTGCAATTAAACAAATGAGAACTTCAAGTGGCTATAACTTCATTTATTTAAATGGAACCCCATACTTTTTAAATTGTCAGCAAATGTACTTTTTAATTACCTATCGAATGGTATTTATATCTTAAGTCTCAAGTCTTCTCGTTTTTATAGAAAATGTCAAAATATTGTTTATTGCACCGTTTTAGTAATTTTTAAATAAAAATTTTAATACGTCTAGTTTCCTATGATATTTAGAAATGTCAGATAATAATTTAGTCTGTCACTTTAGTTTAAAAAGCCTGTCTTTTTTTATAGTTGTGTTATTTTGCGTTTTTGTGTTAGATCGTTAGTAATCGTTATTGTTTGAACATCGTTGTTGTATTTCGTAGTAAAAAAAGAAGATTGTTAAGATAAATCATAAAAATATATAGGAACGATAAAGCTGTGAAAAAGGCATATGCAATGTTCAAATTCGAATGCAAATTTTCAGTAGAGGTTCGACCTTCATCCAGCTGTTTTAATGTTTTTATTCGCCGTAAATTTTCCGGTGAGTAAACGATAAAAAAGCAACGTTTATGAAGGCCCCTTCGGAATTTATGTGGAAGCCTACCCCCATTCCACCCCCATTTACAATTTGATGTGCCGTGATCGAATGTAAATAAATGCGTAGACTGAGGGGGTTATACATCATCCAGATCGTTGTTTGAGGGCGGTTTCACCGACCGGAAAAGGGTCCACACAATATATATACACGTGGTGGGATATCCGAATAACTGATTTATGTACTCGGAGATTTCCAAAAGAATTATGTTTTTTTTATCTTTAATTCCACTTCAATTACAATCATCCCTCGAGAATCGACGCACAGATTGACTTACGAACGACAGCCCCCGAAAGTCATTACCATGAATAAATATTAAACGATTCGCAATGTCAATTCTTCAGAGTGGAAACTTTATAATTATTACTTTTTTCTTCAAGGTACGGAGAAGTTAATTTCCTTCAATTTTATTCTTATCATTTAAATAGGTTAATAAAAATTGTTAAATAGTTTGAATATTATCCTTTTTATTTTATTGATGTTTTGGCATAACTGTTTTACATAAATCAGTATAATATTTTAAGTTATAAAATAAAATACAAAAATCAAAACTATCTAAATAAATAATAAAATATTATTATTACAATTATAAAATAACACAATAAAACTACACATAAACGTGATAAATTTTAAAGCAATATCATACTATTGTACAATGCATATAGATATTGCAGTGTATGCAGTTTACATAGATTAGTTTAAATGAAAATTTAGAGAGACATTTTTAAAAATTCATCAATGAATGAATTAAATGTATAGGTAATATTTGCCAGGCATCTGCTAACATATTAAAATCGTTATAGTGCGGAGTATGTCAGTATAACATGTGTTTGTTAGTCTCAATATTTTATGATTATTGACACAGACAACTGTGTTATTTCGCGAATTTTTGCACTTATTCAAAGATGCAACGGTCAAAATTTTAAACTCTGAAAATTTTCCTGTAGTGTTCCCTATATTTTATAGCCCTCAGAATATGAATAGCCTTTCCTTACAGTCTAAATATTGTATGCATACATGATGCATAGCTCCAAGCAAAGATTTCATACTTAATTATTTA
Source organism: Ontholestes murinus (assembly GCA_963969525.1). NCBI lineage: Eukaryota > Metazoa > Arthropoda > Insecta > Coleoptera > Staphylinidae > Ontholestes > Ontholestes murinus. The sequence goes on from OZ018395.1 coordinate 39,543,232, forward strand.
ATTGCATACTTTCAAATTTTACAAAATATTTCTTTAATTTCGAAGATGATTATTTTATTGTAAACGGGCTTGCCAGGTATCCCCATAATATTTACAAAAATAGCTGACCCCCCAATGGTTAGCTCCGATTGAGCACACTTTATTTTGTTTTGTTATCACTTAGTGTTACTTTAATTTCTGTAAGTTATGACTTTACTACATTCAAATATTTTTTTTTTATGTTTATCTCTTCAAAACTCATCAATGACAGTATAATCATCAACAAACCAAATCAAATATATTCAAGTATTCAAAGAATAAATCAAAATTAAATAGTCGTTTTCTTTGTATCCATAGCTCAATTATTATAAGCATCGATAAATGACATTATTAATCTTTATTAATAAATCAATGTAATTAATTTCCTTTTTTTGCTAATATTAAGAAAATAATTGATGGATTTTCTGATGAGATATTAATTAAAAGGAACGATCAGAAGACTTTTCCGCGGAGTTTAATTAAAATAACATTAAGCGTCGACGTGGAAAATGTGTTACTTATCAAATTATATACGTCGGCGATGAAGCTTAATTCGATTTATATTAAATACGTTTCAAACTCGATTACTTCCACCGTCTGCCCTTCGAAACGCCACCGCAGTCTCATTTCAATAATTTAAAATTTCTATTAAAAACCATTTTAAATTGAAATCAGTAATAACGTTTTTATTCTTTTATGTCGAAAATATAAATAATCTATCTAAATTTAATGAAATATTGATTTTACTTAGCCTATATATTAGCCATGATCAAGATTGGAGAAGTACTACCTAATTAACATTAGAAACAAAAAATAATAAGCAATTGAATAAATTTAGTTAAAGAAAAATTATAAATATTATGATTTAATAGGGAAAACATACAAATTTCTTTTATTAAATTTGATCAAAAAATATAACAATTACATGAGTTATAATTCAAATAATGTCAGAGAACGATCAAATAAGTCATTTATAAATAGTAGCTTTTTCATACAGGAGGCAAGATTTCCGAAATAATATTGGGTTAAGTCTTAAGTCATTTCAGATTTTTATTACAATAATCAAAGGTAACTTTTCATAGAGAGAAATATATTTTGTTAGTTATGTATTCACCATTTTTTTTTCGAGAACTTCTGGCCTTGTTCAGCAAAAAAATTAAACAGTTGCTTTCTGACACCATTTTCTGAATTGAATTGTTTAATATTCAAAGAGTTTTGCAAAGATGGAAACAAATAGTAGCGATCGATAAAAAATGTAGTTGAACGGCGCAAAATATCTAGAGGGGTATAATGTCGGTTTGCTTCGATTAATGCCTTTATTTTATCTTCAACTTCAACTGGCCTTCCTAAACATGGTGAACACTGAAATTGTCAGAACACAATTTTCCAAACAAATTCTGGCATTGGCGTGCTATAAAGCAATCTTCACCGATCACAGCATATATATTATATATTTTCTGAAGTAAAACAGTAAAACATAGAGATAGTCCTCGGTTTGCTTTTCCACCTTTCGATCACTGCTTTACGACGACTACGGATTTGGTTCACTTTTTTAATGGCAACTGTGTCTACTGTCAAATGGTATCTAGTTTAGATGATTGGAATTAGGAAATGACATAAGATTCAACGCAATAATATGATATGCATTTCATATTTAATTAAGTGCATGTACATACGCACGTCAATGAATGTTAATTGTTCACAAAATTGATTGGATTATTTTTTCCTGTACAGAGTTCCTTTGACAATAGATTTTCTATAGTATTAGAGGGCGACAATTCTGAATTACCACTTTAGATAACGAGGCAATGTTAAGTTTGATCTCTAATACTAAATATGGTTTTCAACTAAAACTTCAAATAAAAACTTTTATAGAGAGTGTAGATATGTATATTTCACAAAACGTGAGTATTACTTGAGATAATATAGGTGTTATATTATAGTTATTTAATTATAATTTCTAAGGATAATTAAATAAGTACAGGGAAAAAAGAATGGCAACATTACCATTTTTGATTAAATTAGTCAAACTGTTAAACTGTTGAATTTAAAAAGCTAGTTCTAACAATACTATTAAATATTTATTATATACATTAGTGCGAAAATACATAACAAATATAAATGTCATGTATTTTACCGAGGTCTATCTGACAAATTCTTTCAATTTTTAATATCACAAAATTTTATTAATGAAGGTATATCATCTAAATATATTTGATAAAATACCAAATAATAAATATATAAGGTAATAATGAAAAGTATGGTGGCGATCGTTGCTATGTAATAGTTTATCTTAAAGAATAAAATAACAAAATTTTAACGATTTTTTATTACCTATTGTTGCGCGGGGGTCGACGCGACTTCGAAATCAAAGGTACAAGTGACTTTACTGACTGATTTTACTATGAAATAGAAGCGTGTCTATCTAAACCAAATGCCCGATGAAGAATTCGAATTTCGACTAAAGTATTTATTGCTAAACTTAGACATTGGAACACCGACCCACAACATTTCTTACAAATCTATCTCTCGACTGACCGTCCCGGCGGTCATCTGGAGCTTCCTCAATAAAAATACTGATTTGCAAGGAAGTATTATATTTCCTGTCTCAAATGTCATCAGTTCGCGCCAATATTTTAAAACGCGTTTTTCTGGTGCTAGTTATAAATATATAATTTGGTAAACAAAACTTGCATAATAAGAGAAATTATACATTAAAAGAAACAAAATTACTATAGACAATTTTAACAACCTCTAATGTAATAGTAGGTTATACCACGAGTAATAATGATAGCTATTATTCCCGAGGAACATTTACGAACCGAGCCGCGTAAGCGGCGAGGGAGTAACATTCCGAGGTAATAATAGCCATTATTGCGAGTAGTATACTCTACTTTATCTATGACTAATTTATTAATTTGTTTTAACGAACAACTTTATTTTTCAATAACATTAACACTAGCAATGGTACAATTAATAAATTGAATTGGTCGAGAACTATCAATAGATTTGGAAGAGTTTTCAATACAAATATTTGGAATTTCGGTTGCTGAAGAGGAAGAAGATGCTTCATTACTATTTATCTGTTTAGCAATAGTATCTGCTGTAGTTGTCTTGTTTCTTATAGACTGATCAATGTAACTTTCAGCTACCTGTGTAGATCTCCAGCCCCCATGACGCTTTAATCCAGTTATATCGCCTCCTCCATCAATGTACAGAGTGGCAGATGATCTGCGATAACAATGGCCGGTATAAGTTTCAGGATTTGGCAATTTTAAATATTTGGCAATTTGTTTACCAATATCTGCAAATTTGTTTTTTCCTATACGTTGTATTGTACATTTTGATTTTTGATAATTTAGAAAGAATGAATTAATTTTTACATGTGACGGACGGAGATTGATGTACTTCTTTACAATATTGTAAAACGTACTGTTTATGGCGAATGTTCGTACAATTTTGGTTTTAGTCTTGGGTATTGTTATTAATAACTGTGTTTGATGATCTTTCACGTCTTCAATATTCATTTCATAAAGCTCGTTTGAGCGGCATACACCCATAATTCCAATAATTAATATAACCTGAAGCAAATAAGAATATGAGTTTTGAATAGTCAGATTAAATTCGGTATATTTACCTTATGTAAAAAAAAAACTTTATCAGGAGCTTTGTCAATAAATGTTCTTATTTGTTTCGGGGTCAGAGTGGAAGACTTCTTTGGTTGAAATCCTTCTGATTTTCTTTTTAAAAATGCTCGTAGTTTGCAATATTTTTCAAGATCAACGTCATGATTTATTCTCAACATAGTTTTAATGATTGAAAAAAATGACCATAATGAAGAAGGTTTGTAATTTGCACTTAATTCAGCGAAATAGGCCAGCAGAACATGTTCGGAAAATGAGTTTGCTTTCTTTCGAAGACGCCATTCGTTGAAGGTTGCGTACGTTTTATTATAAATGGATTTCGATGTTTCCGGTATCAAGGTAGATGTTGTTGCTGCAGCTAGTTGTACAATTTCTGGAGGTGTACAAGTAAAAGTCTCTTCATTTTCATCCATCTCATTAGAAATGCACAAACACTACGCGCTTGACACTGACTGTTTTCAGTTTGTGTATTTTGTTTCCATGGTATTTAATTTGAGAAATTTTTTGATTGGAGTGCACGAGGGAATAATGACTATTAATCCCTCGTCATTATTCCCTAAGAGAATAATATATGGCATTATACTGCAAAAATCACAAGTATAATACATACATTATATATTAGTCGTAGATAAAAGATTTTTATCCACAACCACTTTATAATCTTTCAATTATACAAGCAAACGATCAATATTAATGACATTAATTATTAACAGGTTATGTAACCTGTGAATAATATTTTGACTTATCACTGCTCATCTATTCAATAATAATAAATCACTACAAAATCAGGATATCTCATGTTAAACAAATTTGACATCAAACATCAATTTCATTAGAAATTGATTCGTAATTGTGTGTTACTCTTGTGATTCGAGTGTAAGAAAGAATATGGATTTAGAAGCAGAGTGTGATTTAACACCCCCGGAATTAAGAAAAGCCGCTGAAATTGCTTCAATCAGCTTGTTGCCTGAAAAGTCGCGTAATCTGTATCAAGACACATACGCCGCATTTCGTGAGTGGAAAAGAGAAAAAAACGCACATTCTACGTCGGAATCAATAGTATTGGTATATTTTACAGAATTGTCCAAAAATACAACTGTTCTTCATTGTGGCAGAAATACTCTATGCTAAAAAGTACATTAAAAATCTATGAAAATATCAATATTGGGACCTTTGCTAAACTGCAAGCTTATTTGAAGCGACAAAATAAAGGATTCACGCCTAAAAAGGCAAATACCTTTTCTCCTGAAAATGTTAACAACTTTATTAGAAGTGCTCCCGATGAAAAATTTCTTGCAACAAAAGTAAGTTTTAAATTACATATTTTGTGAAAAAATTCAGTGGTTTCTTTCTATAGGTTGCATTAATTATGGGAATAATGGGTGCCTGTCGTTCAAATGAGTTATACAACATGAAAATTAAGGACCTAGAAGACCTTAATTCGTGCTATATAGTGAAGGTGCCCACCACCAAGACTAAAATTGTTAGAAAATTTACTGTGACTGATAATTTTTACAACATTATAAAAAAAATATGTTTGCATCCGAAATCAGATGAAAAGTGATTATTTTTTTCAAAATTTTCAAAATGGAAAGTGTACAAAGCAGCGAATTGGAATTAATAAATTTACAAACTTCAGCTACCATCTTGGTTGATGATGGTGGAGATATCACAGCCCTAAAGCGACATGGAGGGTGGAACTCAACTGTGGTTGCAGAAGGTTATATAAACGATTCCTTAGAAAACAAAAACAAAAACAGCCAGAAAAATTTTACATTCAGTAGAATCGTCAACTCAAAATCTAACAGCTACATCAGCCGGTTGCACTAAATCAGTAAATTTAGATGTTTCAAATCTAAATGTAAATTTAGATGTAGCTTCAATACCTTCTATCATTCTTAATAATTGTTCAAATGTAACTGTTAACATTACTTCTAATAAATAGTCTAGTTTTTTTGTCAAATGCTTTAACGAATTGTCATTTTTATTATGTTAACTTGTAGTAAGCAAAAAAAATTACACATTTTGTGGTTGTGGATAAAGTATAGTATTCTACTCGCACATAATGGCTATTAATCATTCGAATGATTTACTCCACTCGCCTGCGGCTCGTTCCGTAAACCTCATTCTCATGATTAATAGCTTTCATTATGTGCTTGTTAAATAATATACTATTATTTGCATGATAACAGAATATATTAAAAATTAAATTATTACCCTTCGCGTTCTTTTTCCCGATTTCATCTTCTCTTATTTATACATTCACTCTTTTATTCCTTATAGTTCTCGAATAAATACCTTCGACTTTACTTTTTATTCATACATCCACATGCCAGTTGTCATTATATCCTTTTTTTCGGTTTCTGCTCTACTTAGACTTCGCGAGTTTAGTGAACGTTTTCTTTACTTCTTTCATTGGTCTCTCGTCCTCTAAATCACACATCTTCACACATATCTCATTACTCTATTTATTATCATTTTCTACAGAGTTTGTTAGATTATTGCACCCATCATAATAATCATAATCATAAAGGCAGTTGAGTTTAGAGTTTTAAGAGTGATGTAGGTTTTAGTAAAATACATATAGTTAAGATTTAGATTTTAGTGAAGTAGTTTTTAATCATAAAGATAGTTACATTTAGATTTTGAAGTTTTCATAATTGAGTATTTATTAGAATATTCAGTGATCCCGAATTCCAATCACGAGCTTGCAGTGAGACAAGACGTGACAAGTGGTGGAGGCGCCGAATTTATAAGGTCTTTTCAAATTTGATTGATTTAACAAATAAATTTAATCGAGTTCGTGCACAGGTATATACATTTTTTTGCTTGAATTATGTTTTACTCTGCTTATGAGTGAAGACGAGCCGTCGTGTTATATTTCACACATCTGCTACGCGGTGCGAATTCCATCCCGGACATCGCTACATTAAGGCAGGTTGGGGTCTCAATAAGCAAGGACGTTCAACACGATTATAACACCCGATATAAATTAGAAATTTTAAATAAAGGTTTACGCGAATTTCAACCGCCAAGTCGAAGTACGGAACTTTTCCAGACCGAAGACAACGCGTTCGCAAAAAGTTCTAAACTCGTTCATTCTCCACCAGCAATAGATACGATACAGGAAGACATCGAAAATTGGTCGGTGTCCGATAGTATCACACATAAAAGTTCGACAGACGACTCCTCAGTAGGAAATCAAACGTTTTTGGAAACTTTTGCGGAAGTAAATAACATATTAAATATAAATATGAATGCAGGTACCAATTGCGCGGGGTCAAACACCATCTGTGCGACAGTTGCAGCGTCAGCGGCGATACAACAGCAAGTAAACCAGATAATCAGGGATGCTGCTAACATCACTCTGCCGCCACTCGAGCCCTCTAGTGGTAATATTATCTCTACTTTTTAAGTACTTACCTAATGAATGGAGCCTATTATTGGTATAGAAATTATAGAATGGACCCAAAAAAATGCGCATAAGAGGACGTAAAATCGGATGCTATTACCGAATTTGGAGGGGAAGACCCGATGGCGGATATCAAGCTAAGGCTGGTGGCGCGAAAACAAGCACTTCAAGAAGATATCAAAACATATTTTTATGATATTTTGTATCTTTGCGACGAGTTGGGAACGGTAAGCGATGAACGGCTTATTGACTACTTTTTATCAGGTATGCATCCAGCTTATCTGGAAAAATATGTAATGTTGCGCTCCGCGAATATGACCAGAGCAAAACTAAGAGAAGTAGTTATGAAAATAAGTGAAATTCAAAATGCAGCTTTTAGAGCGGAGATGTGTATGATCGCTCCGTCAGGACCTTTACCTATGCAAAATAGCTCTGCAGTACCACCGAACGAAAAGCGGTGTAATTGTTATTGTAATACCAACCAATTTCATCGAATGTTTTCAGACAAAATCGAAGTAGAGGCCCACAAGAAATAAATAGATCATCAATTACTGCGGATGGTAGACCGATCTGTTTCAGATGCTAGAATGTGTTACAGTAGGGCCAACAATCAATATAGAGGCTACATAGACAAGAGTCGTTTTAGATAGGAAGGGCCACCAGCGAGAGAGGAAAACCAAACGACCGGGGGCGGAGACCACCACAAGTTAAAGGGAATCACCCAAACGAACAGGGACGCCATCAGTAAGTCCGGGTGCCGTCATGTTCAGCGAGAAATACGAAAGTCGATCACAAGATATTACGAGAATAAGAGGTAACGTAAATGGGCAAGATAATGTCGAAATTATTTTAGATACAGGATCGACAAAAAATCTCAAGAATTTTAAGAAATTACAAATGATCAATGTTTACTTAAAAGTATAAATAATCATATATTTCGTGCGGTAGGAATATTAGATTTAAATATAAAATTTAGATACAATTATACTGCAAAATCTATGGCATTGGTAATTGAGAAATTGCCTTATCCGATAATTTTAGGTTCCGAATTTCTAGAGGAACATGCAGTCGTTTTGAATTTTAGGGACAAAACAATTAGCTTTTCTACAGAGCAAGCAGAAAAATATGATTTGGAGGAAAATAATATTTTTATGATTGATATCTGTGAGAATTTTAGTAAGAGAAATAATAAGGTGTTACTGGCGAACGATTGCATAATTGGACCACAAGAGAGGATTCAAGAAAATAGTAAAATATTTGAAAACGGCTACATAGAAAATAGAGGTAGAATCGGATATTATTAAGAGCAGATTATTTTGTGAAAATTTTTAATTAGGGTATGATTCCTACAAAATTATTTAGGGGTACAACAGTAAGGTTGTTACAGGAAGTTGCAAACGTGTCGCCCATATTTTTTAGCGAGGAGGGAGGCATTTGTTGTAGATTTTACGAGAATATTTTCGTGTTTTTTCTAATTATTAGTGAATTTTCTACAATTTAGAGGACTTATATATTTTTTTTATTAAACTCCCGTTTTATTTATTATTTTATATCTAATCTACTTGGTTATATGTTTGTGTACACACAATACTCTTTTATTATTATAAAGTTATTATAATGTCCATTATTATTATTATTATTAAAAGTCTATTATTATTATTTATATATCTCTTCACCCTCTTCAACATATCCTTAAATTTTTTCCAATCACTATAGAATTCAATTGGTACAAGAATTAAAGCCCCACTATGCCAGCCAAAAAAAAAAATCCCTTGCAAATTGATCTCCGTGAGAGGTGACATAAATTGGCCTTCATGCAGTCATATTTAATCCCCATGGACTTTTTCCTATAGGGTTACCTCAAAACTAAAGTTTATTCATAATGAGTGTGGTGATCGTTACTACGTGGTAATTCATGATAAAAACTAAACAAATGCACTTACTATGTTTTTTATCCCTAGAAAATATGTAATATCTATACATATATGACAAAACACACGATCCATACAATCTCTGAGAAACTGGATTTTGATTAATTATCTGAAATTTTTCGAAATACTGATTGAAATGAGGTGGTTGGATTTGTTTTAAGACTTGATAATGATATTAAACCGTCGAAACTTAAGTCGTGTGTTTTGTAATATATGTATATTTATATTACATATTTTCTAGTAGAAAAAAACATAGTAAGTGCGTTAGTTTAGTATTTCTAAAATTTATTATTTGAATAAATGAGTGTCTTAATGCAAAGGTTTATATTTTGACGGTAAATTTTAAAGAAAATTGTATAGTTAATAAATGTATACTTTTTTAATTGGTCCACTAAATTTTTTTTTTGGTACAGCCTGCACTTATAGTGACATAAGTTCTATAGATAATAAAACTAGTAATTATTGTCAAAAAAAAAATTCCTCTTTTACTAAAATATTAGAGTCTATAAAAATAAATTACATACTAGTGCATAACATTAACAGTATCTCATCAATTCAAATTGTGATTTATTAATTGTAGCGTTAATAATCCTGTGACGCATGTCAAGACCTTAGAAATATTAATTTTATCTAGTTGTAAGTACGATTTATTAACTTCTCACTTAACCCGTGGTGAAACATTTTTATGTTAGTAAAAGGATTAATTAAGCACTTATATTTCACTATTTTTATATTTCTCCGACTAGTTTCGACCCTTGGTCGATAAAAATAGTGAAACATAACCAAGTGCTTAATTAATCCTTTTATTAGTTGTAAGTAGAAATTATATAATTTTAACTTTCTAGAAAAAAAATAAAATTGAAAATTTTGATATTTTTTGCCAATTGCTAATAAACTATAGGAGTTGCATGAAATTTGTATAATAAATATTTATAGAGAATTTAAAACTGAATAAATTATTAAGAATAACTTTTTCGCGTAAACCTCTTAGTTTTCGAGGAAAATATAGGGAAATTACTATGATGGTCACATCACCATTTGTTACTACTGAAATTAAATGTAAGTGTTGCAACAAAGATGTAAATACCAATAATTTAGATAAATGTTTTATCTGTTGCAGCATTTAAAAAAAAAACGTTGTGCAAGTATTACATCTAACGAATTTAAATACTTGAGGTCAAATAATTTCACGTGGATCTCCTCTGTTTACCTAAATTATGACTTTGTAGAGCACATTAATGTACATGAGAAAATGGATTAACCCATTTCGACCCAAACGGTCGAAAACGACCAAAATATTTTCTGCTCATATATAATGAAACTCCGCTTATTAAAATACCAACTAGCAAACAAATAAAAAAACAGGTTTGTATGCTGATAAATGACGATGCAAATGAAAGTGTTCGTTTTCAACCATTTGGGATAATAACTATAAAAATCTATAACAGTTTTTAAGATATGCTCCAATATAAAGCAATATATTTGTGAACGAATCAATGATCAAATATTTCGGTAAATATTCATGTAAGTAGTACTTATAACTGAATTATATATCAAGAAAGGAATGAAGCTACCGGTACAGTACGAGAAAATAGGACCGAAAACTAAAGCTTGCTCAATAGTAAGGTAATGAAAAGAAGTGATCGCGGTACGATCTATAGCCGTATTGGCAAAGATAATTGTAGTGTAGCTATAAGTTGGATGGATAACATTGTTGTTACCATTTTGTCTAATCAAAATGGCGTAGAACCAAAAAGAAGACATCGCGCTTTTCTCTAAAGAAAATAAAAGTTTGAGATATACTTATGGTATCAATGTGTTCAGTAAATACAAAGGAGAAGTAGATCAAATGTAACTGTAAATAATTCTTAAATTCTAAGCAAGAGTTTCGACCCAAAATTAGATAAATTAGACATGTTTTGAAGCAGTATACCAAACATATGATTACAAAATGACGAGACCAGATCCTAGCCAGACAAAAAAATAAGCCACGTGCAAAAAGATATTTGAAGGCATTTAGTGCTAATTGGTCAAAATAGCGCAAATTGTAAAAATAAAATTAACTGCATGTGAAAATTGTAATGTCCCTTGATATGCATTATAAATATTTTATAGAATATAATACGTAGTTAATAGTGTTAAAATTAATAGTTTTCGTAAACAAAATCTATAATATACAAATTAAATATTGAAATTTTAGTGCAGTTTAAATAATAATAATTAATAGAGAGAAAAATAAATTTTCTTTATGAGCATTTCTGCACTTATGTTTTACATTTTACTGTAAAATCTCCAGCTAACAGTTAAAACAACTACTCCCCGTACTAAAGCACCGCCAGGCATTGAATGATTTAACTGTTAGCTGTCGTTACATGTCTGAAATAATATTCAGCACGATGTAACAATTTTTGTGGTGTTTTTAACCGCTCCTCGAAAAGTGTTATGCAATGAAATTCTGCAGACACGTGTTTCGCTGTATCACAGCTCATCAGTGCAGCTATGTCATAACTACGCGCGTCCTTTCTGGTGAAAGGCCATCGCGAGAATGAATCAATTCCAAATAGAATTGATCCATTGCCGATGTTCGATTTTCGAGGCGCGTTTAAAAAACGATATCACCACAGATAAAAAGCCCGCTCTCGGCATTTAAATATACAAATACAAAAATATACTTATCTCATACCAACTAGTATAAAAGCTCTTTAAAATACAGAAAATATAATAATAGATTTAATAGACTCAAACAGAAAAAAAATACGTAGTAATGTAAATTAAAATATAAATTCCGAATACATGAAAAATATGTTGAAATATAATGATTAACAAAATTTCAAGTAATTTGTGGAATACACAAAGCCATAACTTTGTGATACATCTCGAATCAGGAACTTTATCAGATGATAAATAAAACTGTACTGTGTTAATATCACACACGGGATTTATTCAGTGAAACTATAGCAACCTTTATCAAACTTACACTTAATTACAAATTAAATATTGGCGGTATTTATCCAGGGCATATTAATACTACTACTAAACATCTTTATTTACAAAAACAAATAAAATATAATACATGTAATGGAAAAAAATCAGATATAGAATATTGGTTTAATATTTCTGCTCAATGGCTATCGACCGGTGTTCTTTCAGCCCATATTAATATTAATTAACCCTTACACCTAGAAGAATTTATTTTTTTGCCAACATGGTATCCTTACATCAAGAATGAAATGATCACATTTTGAAATTTTTTATTAACAAACAATATAAAAAAATAATAATGAGTTTGGCGACCCCTTTGCTGTACATACTTCTGTAGACGTCTGGGCGTCGGCAAAATATGATGGTCGATGTCTTCTTGTGGCAAGCAACTTGAATTTCATGAATAAGCTGTGCTAGAATCTGTGGAAGATTGTGCAAAAAGAATAGTCTTCTTTCCGTGAAGAACATTAACTCCAGTTTTACGAAGAAAGTTCATAGTCCGACGAGCAATACCGACGTGCTGAAAAAGTACGCCTGGACGGCCATCTAAATAAGGCAATAAAGTCGGTTGTATGACGTCTTCAATATAACATGCAGCTGCCATACTGCCTCGAATGAATAAAAGCTGTGAACGACTACCATAAGCAATAGCCCCCCAAACCATTACTCCAGCAGTCCTGTGTACATGCCATACGCCATTATGCAATTCTGCCTCCCAATGCTTCCGTTCTCTGCACCAGTCAAACCTTTGGCGACAGTACACCTTGGTTGACCAATTGACATTCTTCTTGCTCCTCTACCTTCTACTGTCCATACCTGACATACACGCATCAATCGTTGCTGTAGAATTAATATGGAGGGCAATCATCCTTGTTTACATTACATTGGTACCCACCTTGCACTGACTTTTGACATGCCGATGTGATTATGTAACCTCATATTTATTTAACAGGGAAAATTATGTGCACTGTCACGACCTTTGCTTTATTACATTTACATTAATGATGTTCTTGTTCTAAGTTTAATATTCAATGTATGCCAATTATATGAAACTTTATCGCACTATCATTGACCCTTGTAAATGATTTGATAGATTGGTATGTTATTAATAAACCAATAAAGGGAAAATAAGCATGTAAATGCTAAATGTAGGTATCTGGAGCTGGTTTTATATGAACATTGAAGGAGATTATATGAGTTTGAGTGGAACATCATTCTGCAAGTGTGAACTTAGCCCCTCAGGATGGTATTAAAATTATATGTATGTTTTTTGCCCTTCAATATTGTAAATGTCTCATTAATTTATATGTATATATATTGTAACTTTTTTACATACAGTTTAAATAAAGATAAAGAGCTTCGAACAACGTTCGCAGCACAACTCCGTTAAAATTTATAATAATTGGACAGATTTACTAAAATAGAAGAAAGCACATAACAATTCAAATCGATATTACATATATTACAGAAAAGAAATTATATAATTATTTTTATTATTATTAATAATTTTCTTTTTTAGTTCCCTATGTAGTATATAGAAGGTAAGTCAACTGTAGGTAATTTACTTGAATTTGAAAACTTTTTATTTACTAGATGCCTTTATTGATAATCTGCAAGTGGATACTATTTATACAGACTTCTGTAAAGCATTTGATTGTGTACAGCACAGTATTTTAATTCAAAAACTTGAAAATTATGGGTTCAATGTTAATGTTGTTAGCTGGGTTGCTAGTTTCCTATCTAATAGATCCCTGGTGGTTAAAATTAAAAATCATTTGTCAAATATTATTGATGTTCTTTCCGGTGTTCCACAGGGTTCACATATTGGTCCGATTTTATTTAGTATTTTTATTAACGATAAATAATGCTTTTTAAAGCAAAATAAAGCCAAAATGGTAATCAGAAGTCTGCTAGAAGGATCAACCGAAGAACTTCAAATGCAGCATTGGGCTGGAGTGGAAGAACATTCTGCCGAGTGAACTCCCCCCTGGATCTCTTACGTCAAAATTATAAGTACATATTTTTATCTATTCATTTGTAATATTTTCATTTATTGTAAGAGAGACAAAGCATTAAATACAAATACAAATACAGATATAGTTGACTGTTTTAAATTTTCAAAGTGTCTACTATTTGCGGATGATTTAAAGTTTTATTGTGCTATTGATAATGTAGCTAATTGTTTTGAAGTTCAGTCCGATTTAGATAATCTATCTCTGTGGTGTAGTATTAATTGTTTAGATCTTAATATTAATAAATGTAAAGTGGTAAATATTTTAAAATATAACTATAAGATAAGTAGCATTGTTTTAGAAAGGGTTGATATTATGAAGGATCTGGGTGTTTATTTTGACAGTAAATTGACATTTGTATATCACATTGAAAGCATTACTAAAAAAGCATTGCGACTTCTAGGTTTTTTATTTTGTCACTGCAGTCTGTTTAGTTATGAAACACTTGAAATATTGTATTTCGGTTTAGTACGGTCAAATGTTGAATATGCATCTACGATTTGGTCTCTGCATTATAAAAAATACAAGGAGCAATTGGAACGTGTACAGAGAAAATTTATATCATTTATATTTTTTAAATTTAAATTTACTTTTAATTTTAGATCAAAAGATTATAATGTAATTTGTTGTCATCTTAACATTGACTCTTTGGTGATACGTAGAATTAAATTAGATTTATTTACATTATATAAAATAATTTCTGGTAGAATGTGTTGTAATATTATACATTATTTTCATTTTTATATTCCCGTATCATTGAGAACTATGAGGTCTAGACCAGTATTTAGATTAAAGATGACTTCAAATAACTATTCTTATAATAACCCCATTCGAAGAATGATTTTTTTGCAAATAATTTAAATGTATGCGCTACTTTTGATTTATTTTCTTTGAACTTTGGTAAATTCCAGTCAGAATTATCACAAGTAATACCATAAGTGATGGCAATTTACTCGAATAAATTTTGTTTTTGCATGAAAGTTTGTTGCTTAGCGATTTTAATGAGAGCAACTGTCACGAAAAATCATGAGCCGCCAGGCGAATGATTTTTTCTATCAGTTGCTCGAATAAAAATCGCGATTAAGCAACAAACTTGAATGCGCTAAAAACAAAATTTATTCCGATTTAATTGTCATCACGAATGGTATTTGGAAAGACTATTCCACGACTTGAAACGAATATCGGTGAATGGTTCAATGTTTATATTAAAATTTTTATGATATATCTCCTGCAGTATTTTGGTCGAAAAATTCGACATTGATTAAATACAAATTGAAAAATTTTATATTTTTGTCAATTTCTAATAAACTATTTGAATTACATGGAATTTATATAACCAATAATTGTAGAGAATTCAAAAGTGAACAAATTATTGAGAATAGCCTTTTATCTTAAACTTCATAGTTTTCAAGAAAAATATAAGGAAAATATTATGATGGCCACACCACAATTTTATATGTAAGGCATTATTTATACATACATCTTTATTTGGACAAACACAATTCATAATAATAATAACAATCAATCTGAATCAGATGGTATTAGTCCGTCTGGACTATAGACCTGCGATCTTTCTGCCATGTGTTGTTTAAAATTGCAAACATATATAGAAACATACCTTATTATTATTATTATTATAGTACTATTAGCGAGAAATAATCAATCTGTCATTTATATTGTCCATGTTGCTATTATTATTATTATTATTGGTATTTTAATTAATATATCAATTAATAATAATATGTTGTTATAATGGGTTTTTGTAATTTATGTAATTTATGCCCTAATTTTAAATAATATATCTGGATAGATAGCTATATCTACTATTTAGACTTAACAGTAATTACATTAATTTAGTAAATTACCAACCACAAATAAGGCAAACTATCAGAAGCAACAATGAACACTGTTAATGTGCAAAACATTAGTTTCCTTTCAAATAACAATTACGCTATTGTTATTATATAACAAACGGGTCTCGTCAGCGCAACATCATTGAAAGCTGAAAAACAAAACCTTAATATGACGTTAAAAGCTCTCGATCATTGTTTAGAAATTAAAACTGATCTGTGATTCTTATTGAAAGTTACTAATTATTTTAAAATATTTATATTAAAATTAAAATTAACTAAACAAATTATTTTACAAACATTATCTTTAAAGTTGAACAAGCAACAATTAAATAATAGCTTGGGTTATTTATTCTATTAGTTGATGCATTTTAATTGTAACACCTTTTAAAATATACTGTTGAGGTATACGTTTGTATGAGTTAATAGGATTTATTTTACATCATAAGAAATAATTTATTAATAAAAATTGTCCAAATATATTGAAAATATTGTACTAGAAAAAGAATGAAATATTGATTTAAATACTTTTCAATAAATAAATACTTTTGTTCATATAAAATCTATAAAAATCGTATTAAATATTTACTATTTTAATCGCTAAGAGATGCATTGTCATAAACTTAAGTGATTACCATTTGCTGTTTCCTATACTTATGATTTAAAAATTAAAGGTAATATTTTATTCGAATCCAATAAAAACCTTGAGGTATTATTCTACAGGTTAAAGAGCCAGAACAATAAAACCCTCACTTTAAAAATACGGCGGCCATTAATTCCCCGAAACGGTGCAAATTTTAATCCTCCTAAAAGCCATTTCGCCACCATCGATTCGCTGAGCAACGGAGGCGAGGGGTACGAAGGGGGTAAATTGCCTCGCGTAATTTGTAATATTATCACCTCGGGGCAGAAATGTACGCCTAATTTCTGGGCACGCAACAAGGCCGGTGCACCTTACCGAAACTTTAGAAAACGCACAAGTGTGGACCCATAATTATAGAAAATACTGCCTGCGGCATAGAGCAGATTGCAACTAGACGTGGAGTTTAGAAAAAGAAATAAAAACGGACGCGTTATTACCATTTTTGAAAGCTGCGGTTTGCATACTGAATGCGAACACTATGAATTTGTGGTCTTCTATTTTACCCTCTAGAAAATTGGTGGTTACAACCGTTAACTGCATGTTTCAGTACTTTTTAATATATGTACCATCTTTACGAGATTATAGTCATTACAATATTTCTTCGGGAGCTTCATTCAAAACTTGCTCATATATTTTTTTATCTATGAAGTAAAATGTGATATGCAAATAATTTTAATTCATATTATTTTCTATAAGTAATTGTTAACTAAAGAGAGTCGGTATTTATTGTTATTGTTTTATTTAACTACGAAATTCCCGATTTTAAATTCTCTTCTTGTATGAATGTTTCAAAAATGCACTGAAATAATTGTTATTTGTTTTTTAATAAAACTAGTTTGAAATATGGTCATTAAGAAGTATTTATTAAAATTTTTAAGAAAAAATTGATTATACAAAAATTCGAATCCAGTGTACCATATATAATGAGGGTATACAAATTTAAATATGGTATCTTTTAAAATATTCATTACACTTTTTATATTATTATATAAATTATCTTGACGCACTTCTGATGGCACTCTTCCTGATAGTAGTGTTCGGTCTTCAACTGCTAAGAGTCCCATGACTATATATGATTAGAATGGTGTTATTTAATGAATTAATGTTTATTGCATTGATAAATAGGGGACACCACCATTCTTGTCAAAGCTAATAAACTGACAATAACCACTTGATGGGGTAATTCGCCACTGCATTGTCATGAAGATCAACACGTCCCATGAATTTATTATCGTCAGCGATTACTTTCAGTTGTGAAATAGTTATTTATTTTTCCTATTTCCTATCGCACCGTTTTGGTTGTTGTAATGATCTCTATTGCTGTATCTTGCCTGTAATAATAATTTCTTTGAGGTTCCTTCGCCATCACTTGTATAGGCTTTATGGTGCATTTTGCAATGCGATTATCCCAGATTGCCCCATCACAAAATATCCGTCGTAGTTGCTCTTCCATGGGGGTTGTACATAGACCATTATTTAAAACCGAATCGTCAGAAAGTAGTCGCATTCAAAATAAGCAAAAATAAGCCAGTAATGGCTAAAATATACTGCTGGTGAAGATACTATCACTCAGCAATATGGGTTTGGGTGGAAGAATATGTCGTGAACTCCGCCATGTTCTCTGCTTTAAATTGTTTTTTTTTTTGTAGTGGACATGTAAAATAAAATCAAAAAATTAATAAATCAATATGAACATCTCCCATGAATGGCGCCCCAAAATACGGAACCATTTGTTTGTCTATAGCAGTGCTTCCCACAGTGATCCCTACGGATTCCAGGGATCCCCGGGATCGTCAGGGGTTCCGTGGAAATATAAATTGGATTTGGGGTTTCTGAACAACGTCAGTGGGTCAGCACAAGGTTTAATGTAAATTAATAAAATTGCAACATAATTTTATTAATGTGGAAATTAAAATAAATAACAATGAATACATTATTAGCAATTTTAACGTCCTGTAAAATATAAATATAGACAGGTTCCAGTATGCGCTCTCTAGAAGTACGTGTCTCGAGCGCTTGGATGCGAACTGAAATGCTTTACAGCATATTCCAGAGCGTTCGGTATGACACATTTGTTTACTTGAGTATTGCGTCGTTACAGTATGAACTACAAAAGAGTTCTGCATCTAATCAACAATTTAGTTCCGTGTTGTGCGTGGTGTGAAATGCATACAATAATTTTTCCTAGTCTTGGGCAAAAGAAGTATCATTTTTTGTATTGTTACGCAGATAGCGTATTTTTGTTTCGTAAGTATATTAGAATAAAATTGATATCTATTTTTAATTTAAATTTATTTAAGCAAAGTTATACTCTTGTTTAAGTTAAAACGATTATTTATTATAATTATTATAATAGTCATTAAAATTTTTTAAATTAAAAACATAAGAAGAGACCTCCGCGAATAACCAAATCAGTGAATATTACTGTATTATTATATTCTGTTGTTCATTTTTGATTATTTATTTTTCTTGAAAAATTAATTGGCATACGTAGAGTACCTACACTATATGTGACATTTACATGGAATTTTATCCTTACATCTCTAATAATTAATTCAAGAGAGCGTTACATTGCAGCGTTCCATTAAAATAGAATTATAATTAACAGTGGTTCGTTGAAAATAAAATTTTGCTAAAACTACTTTCCTATATAGGCCCCTTTATTCAGATAACCGTATGAGTGAGCCGAAGAAAACATCTAGACAATAGTGTTGAATATTTCATTAATGATTGCGCCCTTCCGGCGCACACTATTGTTATAAAATTTCCAGGAAATGAAAAGAACGTTTAAAACTTTGTATAACAACTGTGTCTATAACTTTGAATATAGCAAGTTATAGACACAGCCACACATAACGTATATATCAATTTTAGTTAATTTTGAATTTATAGTTTTAGAGATATTTAAAAGAAATTGATGGACTTAACCTGTTCTTTCACAGTTTTTTAATAACAAAAATTTAAAAAGTCACACAAAAAGGAAATCTACAAGAACATTTAATTAATCAGAACAACATAAAATTAACATGGATATACAAAGTTAGAAAATATTTTAGTTGCATATTTTTGTTTTGTGGTTCAGTCGTCATCGCTGTATTCAGACACAGACATAAATTTATAACATGTTCAAATTTCTTCTTTTTTATTGTCGTTTCCCTGGGTATAGCTTTTCGTCGCTACTTGTGTGGCTCTGAAACCCTCCTGTCCTGATACTAAAATCTTGAAATACTGCCTTGTAGTACTGTTATAGTTTCTTATTGTTCGTAACACATTATTGTATATTTCGATATCGTAAACTTGGTATTTTTTCTTGAAGGATTTATAACAAAGAACTTTTTGAAGTGTTCGTAGAAGTTGTAAAACATATCTTGCCTGATTTAAACTACATGAAACTTCTTGCTGGATGTCTTGATAATATTGACATAATCCCGAGGAAGATAAAATTTATCATATTTTCTTTTTTGGATTTCAATATGCCCAAAGCTGCGGTCGTAGGGCAGAAAGCTATGCCCCGGTTCAGGGTACCTGTGCTGTTACATTTATAATCTTTTACATTCAACTAGTGTAGAAAAACTGAGTGAGGACATAGTTTTTATTCTGCGAGTAGCAGTTGTCAGAGAAAATGTACAAATCAGTGATATTTGATGCCAAGTGTGTGTTAATAAAATGCAGTAAGATACTTGTTACCTCATTTTGTCCTTTGCCCTGTACTCCCAACATGAATACAAAAATTGTATAAGCACAGCTGAATTTTATAGAACACGTCCCCAGTCGGTGATACTGGTAACGGCAATTTCTGTTGAAAATTAAAAGATATAACTTCAATATAGGGATCACGTTTTGATAACGCTGGCTTATCGTTTATATCAGCATAAAATGTATCTGCTTTTGTTACATGCAGATTTTTGTCGCGTTGTAGTGTTCGTAGTTCTTTGTCAGACTCAGCAGCATTGATTTTCTTCTCCAACTTATCACATTTTGACAGGTGTGGGATTTCGGGTTTCCAAAGGATATCTTATAATTTTCAGTGAAAATTTTTCTGAAGTACTCGTATTTTACCACGGGATTGCATGGTTTGTTTTGAAGATGCAGTTGATAATGCTCTGGTTTATGTTTCTCAATATATAGTTCATGCATTTTTGCAATAATTAATTGTGGGGAAAGATAATAATGGTAAATATTATCCTTCCTGCTATAATGTGACTTATATTTTGGAAAACTCAAAATGTGTTGATGAATCCTTTCTTCAATATGTTCAGGCAGTTTGTTTGGCCTATTATTGTGTTTGCCTCTTTTGTCTTCCGGAGGAGTTCCCTGTCTAAAGTGAATGTGTTGCTGCAAGCGATCAAGCCGGCTCTTGGCAATTGCATGTAAAAATTTATTGTTAAACTTAATTAAACAGAACAAGAAGCAAAAGTAATACATTATTTTGCTGATAAATATACGAAAAATGTTTCCCTTGCTTTTTTCCTGAACAAGGCCTTTTTCGTTCTATACGTTTACTATGAAGAAGGCCATACAAATGAGCATCCTGCATGTCTTTTGTTGATATGGCATAAAAAACTAATCGCACCAGTGTTATCAAAGCACTGCATTTTACAGTTGCAGCTATCTCAAAGAACATTCTCTTGTGTTAATTTTCCAGCCGTATTTATATAACTTTCGCCCCTAGTTCGCTTTTGCTTGCGAATGTTTCTTTTCCAGGATGACTTACGTATGAGGCGCTTTTTACATGGTTGTGCTAGTTATGTTGAACCAGCAGAAATACCAGCTTCATCTAAATGTACAGAATGCCCTGAATCCTCATTAGTTCCAAACTCCGCAAAATCTCCCTCGGACAAATCATCTTCTTGAGTTTCAATATTGAGGTTAATTTTCCGGTAAAAACTCATCGCCGCTAGACTGAAATACATTTTCTTCTGAACTAGATGACATAGTGGGAACCGTAATTGTCTTTTAACAAAGTTAGGTACACACAACTTGTAAAAGCAGAGTAATAATGTTTACAGAAAAAGCGTTCTGCCAAACGTTTGTAAACCAACTTTTGAGTGCAAGAACAGGTTAAGTCCAGGACTTGGCTTGTTATTGCACAGTATGAAAAGGATGCCATCTATTAATAACTGCTGTAATACGTAGTGCATAACTTAGAGACCCCGTTCTTGGCTGGGATAATAGAGCATTTGAAACTGTGCAACAATCAACCCCTAACTAATTTTTACCCAAAAGTGGACTTGGGGCCTTCAATTCAACTGTGTAATAATACTGTACGAAGAAGGATTGACGAAATGGCTCGGTGTGTAAAAAACTCATTATGTGACTACTTAAAACATTTGAATTCTCTAAACAGTAAAAGAAGAATCTGATACGAAAGGTAAAACGTTATTTACTGAATTAAAAAGATTTTTCGGTGTAAAGGTATACCCTTGACTAATATCATCTCCATTGCTACTGACGGTGCTCCGGTAATGGTAGGCTGACACCGAGGCTTTCTGGTATATTTAAAACAAGCTATACCGAAGGTATTATCTGTACATTGTGTCATTCATTAACGTCATTTGGTCGCAAAAAACCTTAGTGAACGTTTGCATGAATCACTAACTTATGTTATTAGAGCAGTTAATAAATTCAAAAGGAATGTCTTAAATGAGGTATGATTTGCTTAACTTTGTTTGTAAAATGATGATTACTATAATCGTTTACTACTTACCACAGAAGTACGTTAGTTATCTAAAGGTACATCGCTTCTATTCACTCTTTGATTCAGTATTTAAATTCCTGGAGAGTAAAGATTATGATTTGCGGCACAATTTAAGTATCGCAAAAAAGCAATCGCTTATATGACTGATTAATGTGCCAGATTTAATGAGACTAATTTGAAACTACAAGGTGACACTTTAAATTTAATGAAAACTAAAACTTTTGCTGTTCTTATTGTTCATTCTTCATTTGAATACTCCGGACTGGGTGTTGAAACCTTTTTCTAATAGTCAAACTCAGAGCACAAATACAGATGAAGACATATTAATACAGGAGAAACTTATTGAATTATCCACAAATGAGGAGCTGAAAATATTGTTTAAAGAAGGATACGACAACTTCTGGTTACAAAAACAGATCCCAATTTTATATCCAGCTTTATAGGTAGAACGTGGATATTCAGTGCCGTTATGAGTCTCATCACAAAAAATAAACCCACTAAAAATTAGTACTCGCGAGGATTTGCGGTTACTACTCACAAACATTAATCCGGACATAAATACACTTATAACATTCCATTAGGTTTTGAGTGTTCTTATTATTTTTTTAAAATTTAGAAAAAGTTATAATTTCAATAAATACCCTTCAATAAAATGTTTTATTTATAATTTCTTTTTACGTCACCATTTACCATTCAAGATGTCAAAGATAAATTTGTAATTTTTCTATTATGCATTTATGTAGTTTTTTCACTTAGGGATCCGCGGGAAAATTTGAGAATGAAAAATGAAAAGGGGCCCAAATGGGGTCCGTGAGCCAAAAGAGTTTGGGAACCACTGATCTATATCAAGGTTATTCGAGAACACTCCGAACTGCATAAATATTTCATTGAAAGCATCGAAAAATAATCTCAATTTTGCAAATTTATCTGATTTGTGCAGAGTATGATGAGTATGAGAGAATGATGCGACGTCATTCTCACATACGGAATTACTGTTTTAAAAATTGTTAAAAACATTGAACATTAATTCAAAGCTAATGAACTGACAATAATTAAAACAGTCAAATAACTAAGACAATAGCTTCTCTATGAAATAAACAATATACACCGTAACAATAAATTTACCCTGGAAAAGGTCACAAGCGCAACCACAAAGAATACATTCAATTTTGACATTGACAGAAAACCGACATTCTCAGATTCACTTTCCTAATAAGTAGAGACATAAGTTTAAACACAAATTAGCCGCATTTGAAACGATGTTTATAGAGCCAAAACAATCTTACTTTCTTATCAAGTATATAATGAAGAAATCAAATTAATCCAGTCCCTGGCAGTTAATAATAGATATTCATTAAACTTACGATCATTTTCATGACAAACTGTAGTTTTCAAAACTATAGTAACAAGTGTAATTAAAGAATTGATACAAGTTAATTGTTTAATTTATTTTAAATTATCAAAATGTATTACAGAGTAGAAGCCTCCACAATTACTTATTTAGTATAAACTATTCAAATTAACACTAACCGATCTTTTTACATAAGTGCTAGTTTGACTCCCGCATGACTGCCGGCGGACATAGCTGATCTGTTTCGCACAAATCAAAAAATGTTTTGTTGATACTTACACTTACTTACCATACTAAAAAATAATTTATAACTTCTGCAATACAAACAAGAATGTATATTGAATTTAGGCGACTATGACCGCCGGCGGTACATGTGGCGGTTAACGTGTTAAAGCTATAGAAATTTGTTCTTGAGTTATGTAAAGATTTGACTGATGAACTTCGAATAAAGTATTAACAGTTTCTTCATTAATAATTTTTTATTTGAGCAGACACTCCTCCACGGGAATGACCCTTAGCTTTCAGCTCTTTCCTTAGTCGGAAAAACAAAAAATAATCGCAAAAATCATGTTTGGACCTCAGGGGGCTGGGGGACCACCGCGGTGTTGCTCAGGTCCAACACCGAAGGCAGTCTGGCTGGAACATTGTCTTGCCTGACCATGTCTTTAATGTCAGCGACCGCGCGCGTGATCTGGCTTTTCAGTTTCAGAACCTGCAGGTAAAAGGCTGAGTTGACAGTTTTTCCCTGCGTTTAACTAAAAATGGGTGATCTCTCGGACGTCTCGCAGAGGGATGATTTTGTGTGTCACTCACTGCTTTGCCTTTTCAATTCTGGGTTGGGCTCTAATATTAGGATTAGTCTCCGGTTACGACAGAGTTAAGAATGTCCGTCTCATTTTGAATCAAAGCCAACAATTCCTGATTGCGTGAAACTCGGAGTTGTCTGGTCTTTCGTTAACAGAAGCTTCGCGCAGACCTTCTGATTTATTCCAAGCTTAAAAACAAAAGCAAAAACTATTACACTTTCCATGAAACTTGAAACAAATATGTAAATGACATTACAGTTAAAGAATCAGTTGAAATTTTAAAACAAAATAAAATAGAATAAAATCTAAAGTTTGAAAATTTATTGAGTCCAGAAGCAGTTAAAATTGTTAACAAATTAGGAAGAATGATCCGATTGAGATGAAACTTTAAACTTAAGGTTTTATCGTTAAAAACTGGAACTGAAAAGTTTTTGGTGAATATTCATAAACCGGAAGTGGGTGTTTACTCGAGGCATTTTTTTTGTTTTTTTCCGATATTTTTCAAAATATGAAAAAATTTACAAAATTTTTCAAACAAAAGTTAAAGGGAATGAGAAAATGAACAAGTTTTATACAAACATTTTTTTCATAAAATTGTTAACTTCCGAGAAAAAAAATTAAAATGTTTATATTTTTTGTCAATTACTAATCAACTATTGAAGTTATATGAAATTTATATATCAAATAATTGTAGAGAATTTCAAAATAAACAAATTATTAAAATTTGCTTTTTTGCAAAAACCTCATAGTTTTCGAGTAAAATATAGGGAAAGTACTATGATGGCCATATCACCATTTTTATTAATGTTACAAAAATGGTAGAAGTTGTGGAACGCACTATACCATCACTTCCTGAATGAATAATCTCTATGCGCTCCACTTGTCAACTACAGGGTGGTAAGTTTTCTTCATGGATTAGGACCAGTTGTCCCACTTTCAAAGGCTGTCCGTTCAACGCTTCCACTTTCGACGTCCTTAAATTTCCTGCAGGAATTCCTTCTTCCATCTAGTCCAGAAATGCTGCTGTAGTTGCTGCAGCAGCTGCCAACGTGAGAGCCGTTCTATGTTTACGTTGCCCAAATTAGGTTCCGGCAGAGCCCTTTCAAGAAGGATCAATGGTTGGGATCATTAGATTAGGTAAGGTAGTAAGTTTATAATTGATTCGATTTGGATTAATAAAGTCAAAAACTCCTTGTATATTAAATTTGCCCTGCCAGCTTATTTATTAAAAGTTTGTTTAGACGACTTAATACCTACCTCACAGAAGCTACCGAAGTAAGGATCGCGTGGTGGTATGAAATGTGAATTAATTTGATCGATGATTAAACTTAATTGAGACCTTGAGTCAAACAATGCTCTTTTAAGTTTGGTATTAGATTATCCGTGACAACCTAAACAATACACATAGATAATAAAACATGTATATTTCCCAAATTGTTAAATGCAAGGAACTATTAGTTGTTTGTTTTGATTGCGTTTGCGTCGCGTTTGAAAAATGTATTGTGTGGCCGATTACACACCTTGCAACCTTTAGTTGTTTAGTTGATTTGCAATCAATTGCACTATGACCTAACTTTAAACAATTTTTTGACTGAACCAATTCCAAACGTGTCGACATGTCCATTTTAAGAAATTTGTCGCAATTTTTTTAGTAAGACTTGTAAAGCTAATAAACTAAACTAAACTAAACTAAACAATTGATGTTGAATTTGAATGAAATGGTTTAGAATTGCTAACATTCACAGTGCTTCCAACTGACTTCAATGTTCGGCAGTGTTTCGTCGAAAACTTAATTAAATCATCGAGAACTTCCATTTCTGTTTTAGTGAGCATAGTTTCCCACTTTAATTTAATTGAATGTGGAAAATGAGATATAATTAAATTAATTTCCCACTCTTCTATTCAACATATTGGGCGATTTAGAGAATTTAACGCGCTGGAATTTTGCAGAATAATATTAATTATTTCACGATAATATTGACTCGAATCATTCTTTATAAATGAAATAACGATTGAATATGGCTATTTGCTGTCATACGCTTATTTTCAAAATTTTTGCGTAATAAATCTAAGGCTTTTGTATAATTTATTTCTGTGGTTACTAATAATAATAATAATAATAATAATATATGGTTTATTCATTGTTTATAAAAAGATACTGTGATGATCATAATAATTAAGATACAATGATAACCCTAAAACAATAAGTAAACCACAGAAAGTCACGAAGTTTTACAACTTGTGTGTGAAAAACAATAAACATAAATTTTAAAATATTGAATCAACTAAATTTTAAAAATACATTAATATATAATAATAAGCTGAATGTCTGAATAGTTCTCGCTGCTTTGCCCTTAACTGACGCCTTTAGATATTGGAACTCTTCTAAGTTTGATAATGCATTGTTATTGCTTATTAATGAGTTGAATGTATCCCTAAATGAATACGATTCCTGATAATTCCCACTAAATGTTGGTAATTGTATATATGGTAATTTTACTTGTGCATTTGAACATTGGCTACTATTTCCTGACTCTGGTTTTTAAATTAATTTTTGAACTCTTAGTCTCAAATTGGTCACACTTTTTAATAAATTAATTCCTGAATTAAACAACTGTGAATATTCGACTTCAAAATTAATTTTTTCGTCTTTACGAAAATCTCGTACTAAACCTAAGACTTCATCAATTAGCACCATTGTAAGAATTTGTAACTCAATTGACTGACGATGCTTCTTTAAAATACGGAGAGCTCGTTCGCTATCCTTTGACATTTCTGTTACTGACATGATTTATATGTATTGATTGAATTGGAAAGGAACAACCTTATTTGCTTGCTACTGGGCTTCGGGACGTGGAGGGCTTAGTCTGCTGCTCTTGTCCTTGAATGATAACTCAATTGTCCTCGCGCCCAGCCGGACAGTAGATTATTTTAATGCGAGCCGGGCACGGTGCATCAAGAAAAGGTGCACGCTGAACACTAGATTTTATTGCGAGCCGGGCACGGCACATCACGCAAAGCCGCAACAATTAAATAAAATGTATTTATAATAATTTAAACAATTATAAAGGATGAAATAAGCTACCAGTTAAAAATATTAAAATAAAAAACAGTTCAAAATTAAAATCACTATCTACTGGCTAAAGAACTGGTGCTTCACAAAAAATTTCTTCAGCCTTCACCGGGCTTTTTCCTTTTCTTCAGTTCATTTTCATTTTATTTTTATCCTAGTAGGGTCAGTAAAGGGGTCACGCTACTGTTGCGAAGTTGAGCATAACCATGCTTGAATAAATGAGAAACTTCTTTCTTGTTCCGGAAGCGCTATTTCTCGTATAGCTTACATCTTCGGTTGATCTATGTGAATTCTTATTGAGGTGATGAGATGTTCCAGGTAACGAATATCTGTGTAGCAAAATTTCGTCTTTTTCTTGTTTATTTTTAAATTTTAAACACGGAGGTAGGCGAAGATCTCATTTTTTTTATGATATGTTAGAGGCAACACAAAAAGGACGTCTAGATAGACCAGTAAATGAATGTCAGGCAGTTCTCTAACAAAGCGATACATGAGTCGTTGGAATGTCTCCGGGCAGCCGTTTTAGAATATAGGGGCGTAGACTTCAACATCATACAAATATTATTAATGGATAATATGTCTATGTTATGTTATATTTGTCTTTATCATCCATGGTTTATAAAAAATATTAACAAAAAATGGGACAAAAAAGTACATACATATAAAAATACAAATTTTGCAGCATGTTGAAGGGTGGAATTCGTTTGAATCAAATGTTCTTCAATTCAAACCGATACTTTCCTCCGCTGCTCAAAACAATTCAGCAAAATAATACCGTAAAACGTTTCATGATTTTAATTTTTTTATGAGAGAACATCCTTAGGGTAGTGTCGTACTTCTTCAGACCAAAACCACCATAGCTATTGTGACTACTTCAGGGCTAGACAGTCGTTTTTAGTCTAAAAAGAATTGATCGCTAAGATTTGGGGAATGCGGGCGTCCTAGTTATGCTCTCATCAAAACAAGCAACGACGCCGAGCGCATAACAGTGACTCAAATTAATAAATATCTATACGCAGTCAACATCAAACATGATACCATATATAAAACACTGACATTTTATAGGAAAATTAGTCACCAAATCAAAACTTTTCTACAAAACACAAATTTTCCAATAAAATATATAACATTATTTATAGCAATAAAACCCCAACTGATTCAATGTTAAAAGCGAATATTTATAGACTAAAATGTCATTACAAAGAAGAATTTATAGATCATTCTAGACGGAATCTTAGCACAAGACTAAAATCATATATTAGCGCATTAAATAACTATAGCAACAAATCAACTTTAGTTAATTATATCCGGAGAAAATAACCACAATTTAGAAAATGCTATGCTGGAGGTTATCCACTTCAGAGAAAAACGTTTAAATATTGATTTACTAAAAGTTATAGAAATTTTCATACTCTTCTTTATTTAAGGCGTTTTAATGTTATATATGTTTCCTCGCTAAACTTGAAAGTTCATAGTTTGGCAATGACCAGCTGAACTTGTCGAGCAGCCACAAGAATAAATATCATTTGTGATACTTACAAAGTATCTCAATGTATTATTACTATTTTTATTTAAAAAATCAAATGAATAATTTATAAAGACAAAACTTAAAAGAAAGTTTAATATTGCTCAATCTAACCAAGACCGTTACTTTCAGCAACTTTTAAAAATGAGAAAATCTTATTGAAATTATTTAAAAGATATAATGTTAAATAATTTTAAAAAAAACTGATGATTACATAGATAGATATTACTACAAAACGGACATGAACTTTTTCTAAACTACTAGTATAATTTAAAATAATTTCACACATTCTTATTCTTTCCACAATATAAATGACAAAAAATTTTATACAAATTTATATTTAGATAAGGCTACTACTCTCATAATCTGCTAAAAATATCCAAAAATTTACTTCCCTCTTTAGTATTTGTTTTACCCAGTATTGCGGTAATAGTATGTGCCTGCCTCACTACTTCTCATGGCAAGAATATATCATATCATAATAACATACTAATGTCAAAAAGATCTTCCATATATACTATTTCGCCAAACACAATTAACATTTTTGTCGTAGTAATGTTTTAAATTGTGCGGTATACGCTTTTGTTCTTAACTTCTACAATGTCTATGGTGCAAATAAGGGAAAATTTTCATCAACATTCTGAATTTAATATAGGGTGGATAGTTAGACTTAGAGAGACTGGATTTCTTTCCGAGAAATTAGGGACAGAGTGCACAGAAGTTTAGATACTATAGAAAGTTGCTGTCTGGAATGGGATCAAGAGGGTCGAACACGAAGAGCTAGAGGTACAGTACCACGTCGAAGAACAACAGAACGTACAGATCGGCGTTTAAGATCGTTGGCTTTAAAAAATCGTTTCTCCACCATCAGGTCCATTGCAGACCAGTGGTATGATGAGCATGGAAGACCGATTAAAATGCGAACAGTTCGCATTCCAATCGGTTGCCCAATACGCAAGTTTTGCCTTTTTTAACCCGGCCGCACTGGTTGCTTCCTTTAATCGCTAAGCATCGACGAAGTCATTTTGAGTGATTTATGTGGGACCAGGAATGGAATGATGTAGTGTTTAGTGACAAATATAGATTCTGTTTCTGTACGATGGCAGGGCCTGTTAGACGACGACGTGGTGAAAGAAGAAATCCACACTTTTTTGTCGAAAGGCACGTTCATCACACTGTTGAGATTATGGTACGGGGTGCCATTGTTTTACCTTTAATCTTCGTAAGAGGCAACATATTAAGTTGTGAACTCCACCCGTACTTTTGTCGGGCAAAATTTTATGTATGCTTTTTAATTAATTAATTTTTGTGTGTATTGTTTAAGATAGAAGGACAAAGGTAGATAAATAAATAAATAAATGACCACACAGCGTTACACCGAAGAAATTCTGGAACCTTATCTCTTGCTCTATCTTTAGACATTGACTCATCCAACTTCCCCCTCAAACTCTAGAAGCACTTCGAAATGCGTCAGTAATTTATTGGAATTAAATAGTACAGGAGGACATCAATCACCTAATTATAAGCGCCTTAGAGAGTGTATAGTTTCACAGTTGTGCATTGGTACATTATAAGAGTTTTTTTTCATAAAGTTCGTTGAATCGAAGAGAAATTATGTTCATTATTGTTCATATAATTTACCTTAAAATTTTACAAAATATTATGAAAATAAAATGATTTATACTAGGTGTTCGGATTTCTATACCACTTAGTGTATATGCGATGCGATGTTCTGTATTTCTTTCAGTGAAAGCTCGTTTTGTTTGTCAAAGTATTTTTTGGGACAGTTAACACTATACAGTACTACCCTCTGATATTAAGATTTTATTTTTTTATTAAAATGCCTATATTGTTATTTATTTTAAATGATATATTTAAATGTTTCTTTTTTAATATACATATCTGCAATGTTTAGTAAGGCTGGTAATAAATATGTTATTTAAATGAAATTATTCGTTATTATTTTAAACGTAAGAACTATATTCTGTTCTTAAGTTTAATACTAAACTAGTGTCTTTCGAATCGAATCTTTGACACAATATTTATTTGCTGTTTTGTTCATGGAATGTATACAGTTTATTCTCATTTAATTAAAAGCGCCCCCAAAAAACGCCTACAGCCTTCGGTATAAATAATAACACAAAAACTAATCAAGGCATATTTATACAAAAGATGAATTTCTACAAAGATATATACGCCCACAAATATTATAAATAATATATACGCCCGAAAATAAATTTTAAAGGGAAACTTTACGTATATGAAGACATTTTCTTAATATAAACATAAATATGTACTTTTACTTAAAAAATACATAAATCATTTACTAGAAATAAATACATTCAGAACATTAGGTAATTTCACATGTTTAGTTTTAAAAATTCATTTATTTTAATATTGAAAATTGATAAAAAATATGTTACATTAGAAAAAATATTATTAGGTTAATTTTAGGAAAGTTCAGAGTAAGAGATTTGAACTTGTTAATTATTCGTTCTGGTTGTTTAGAAGATTATTACCATTCCTAATGGCTCTCTTAATGTCCAGACCTTCAAGGAGATTTAATATTCGGCCCTTTTTTTGCAAAGCGGATTTGTTTGATGTCGGCTAATTGATATGACGCAATTATTGGATAATTATGCTCCCGTGGTTTGTTTTTTTCTTGTGTTCGTTGTACCTGATCTTGAAATTTCTTCCTCTCTGTTCCTTATATTTTCCATCGCAGTTCTCACATTGTACTTTATAAATGCCAGATTTTTTTAGTGGGTCTATTGTGTTTATTTTGTTATTAACTAAGTGCTTTTTTTAATTTTCCCTTTTGACTTTTATTACTTGGACGTTGAGTTTGGTGAGTTCTTTTGCAATCTTCTGGCTCGCGTATGGAATATATGGAATTGCTGCGAACTTGCTGTTTTCTTTGCTTCCTTCTCCATTGAACCAGAGCTTTTTAACTGCCTTTCTTCTTTTCCATTTCAGGATCCTGTCTACTTTGTTTTTCTTATATCCGTTTTTTGTGGATATTTGGTAAATTATATGCAGTCCTTGATTAACATCTTTGCTGATGGGATGTTAATCAGACGATGAATATATGAGTTTAATGCGGAGGATTTGATTTGTTCAGATTGTAGTGATGCTGATGAGATGATTGTGTCTGTGGTAGTCAGTTTTCTATATATGGCATATTTTAGTTTATTGCATTCTATTGAAATACTCAGGTTTAAAAAGTTAAGTATGCCATTGACTTGTTTTTCTATGGTGAATTGAATTTTTATAGTAATTGACTTTAGGGTTGTTACAAGTGTATCCAACTGTCTATTTGCGCCATTCCATACGCAGAAAATGTTATCAACATATCTGCACAAGTATTGTATGTATTTAGGAATAAGGCGCCAAGTTCCTAAATACTTGGTCTTTCAATTCACTCATGAAAATTTCTGCACAGAGTGGCGAAATAGGCGATCCTATAAAAACGAAATGCAAGAATAACATATTAATTATTTGCAAAGCAGAAAAGGGTAATACTATTACAATTCTGGATAAGGAAAAATCAAAAAAGACCCTACAGCAAAGTTCCAGAAGCAGATTGTTGAAGCAATTAAAACACGAAATTCCATAATTCCAAATAATGAAATCTGCAAATATAGAATCATAAATCTGAGGACACTATACGACACACCGAAAGTAAACAAACCAAACAGTCCACTGAGATTAATCATTTCCTACATCAATTCTTCCTCATATAAAGTGTGTTCCCTAATCAACAATATACTTCTAAAAATAATTCCATGCACATACAAATACGGAATAAAAAAACTCTATCGATTTCGTGAAGAAAACCAAGAAAATAGCTGCGAATTATGGTCTCCTTTGATGTCAAGAGCTTCTTCAGAACAAATTTCATGTTATTCAGAATAACTACTAATAGAATAACAATAAGAGTAGAGTAGAGAGAAGAGAGGTAAAAAACAATTAGACGAAATTAATTTTTTAGGACTAAAAATTAGAGTAATCAATATAGGAATATATAAAAACCATAACAGTGACCTCAAATTAACAAATTACTTAAACAAGCAAACAAATATGGAATATACTCACCACAACGAAAAAAAACATGGGAAAATAAAAAGAGAAAAATGTAATTAAGGCACAAAGCTAATAATACTAACAGACAAAAACACTTTATATTTAAGTATTTGAGAGGTATATAAAAACTAAATAACGTCAATATTAATTCAAGAAATTCACGAGGGCTATGACAAAAAATATAAAATTCATTAAAGGCGCATATATATTTAATCATAAAATCTGTACTATGCTTAATAGTAAAATATAAACTAACATTTAAAATCCAAATTGTTAATCACATTAAATTTTTTTAATCTGTTTTGTTTGATGTTGTATTTGGTTATGCACAATTCTACAAAAAAAAAAACTAAAAATATCAAGAATGCCATAAAATTATTTCCGCTCATAAATTATAATTTTAATTTTTGGTAATATAACTCTTTAAAATGGCTTAGTTAACGATTTGTATTACTTCAAAATGCATTTAATATCTAACTGAAGAATACGCAAATAGCAAATGCCCCATTAGGCCGATAACCCATTATGATAAATCAACCGAACAAAAACAATCACCATTTCTTAAGTTGATGACTTCATGGTAATGCTAAGAAGTGGATATTTACAATTTGCACTTAATGTAAACTGCGAGCACAACGTTGCATTATTTATAAGTGTCGTGTCGCATATGTATTATATATAATATGTATATAAGTTATGGGGCTACTTTTATATTCAAGCCCCATCATCCTCCGATGCGTATGTATGTGCGTTTGTAATTGTTTTTTGTCCGCAGTGCAGACATCACAGGAATCGCAATCGGATTTCGTCCTCGAAATAAGGACAAAAGAACAGCAGTAGACGAGTAAAGTGTTGTTACTCGTTAAGCTGTGTTTATTTTTAAAGTTACCTAAAAGCAATAAAGATAAGATTCAAACACGACATATATGTTGAGTCAATATTATTTTTGCTAGAATCATTAAACTTTCATCGTTATTTAAGTTTTTAATGTATATATAATTTATATTTATAAAATGACAGTCAATGTTTATTTTCTTTAGAAATGAAAAAAGTACATTTTCTAAGTATGTACACAGTATTGGATCAATATCAAAGATAAACCGGAATTTGCTAAAAATGTAAGTATGTATTATTGTAAATAAAATTAATCTGTTTATGCTTTTATTACTGCTTTTATGTACACAACTTTCCCAGCAAAGCGGAAGTTTCTTAATGCCATTATCGAAGAATGTAGTCTGTCATAGCTTCAGAATATTGTTTACAAACGATTCCACATCTTAATCACTGTGAAAACGGCATCCTCCCAATTCGTCTTTGAGAGGACCAACATATGAAAGTTTGATTCACCCACGTATTGTATTAATCATTTAATTTTACAACAGAAACAGTTTATATATATATATATATGTATATATATATATATATACAGGGTTCTGCAACAGTGCGTCGGGCTTTCCTAGCGCCTTTCACGTAAGAGATAGAAAAAAATGTTTCGTATAAAAATTTATTGAATTAAAAATCTCTATGCCGTAAAATTATTTTCAAATATACAGGGTGTCCCTATTTTGCGGTATAACAAAAGCAAACATTTTTTTAAATGGAACACCCTGTATATTTTTTCATTTTCTAATTTGGATAATATTTTATAACTTGAACCTTTTTTGGTTTTTAATTTCGATATGGCATTTCCGAGTTATTGAAGTTTTTCTGAAAAAAATGTAAAAAGCGGAGGTTCACAAAAAAAATTATTCTGATGTTCTATTTAAAATTTAAGAAATTTTCTTTTTCCAATGGTTGGTCATAAATACTGTTTATGTACCAGTGTTAAAAATTTTCACTTTTGAGGAACCCTGCCTTTGTATCAGACACGCCATTTTCTTAAATTTCAAATTGTCGTAACTCTTTTTTTTTAAATTGGAATCATATACATATTTAAATTTCATATTATTTTGCATCTAATTTCCTACAAAAAATAATAAGCATACTCTATACCTAAAAGTGATATTTTTCAAGATATAAAAAAATTTATATTTCCTTGAATACGAATTTGTTTTTGAATAGATAGCCATGACTGAAAAAACGCATGTGTCAATTAAACAATTAGTTTGACATGTAAATCTCTCTGATATTTGCTGCAAAGTGATTCTCTCCGTTTCGCGGTAAAAGAGACAGCAAATTAATTAATTATCATGGCTGCTGGAAATTGGTTTTTGGCGGCTAGAAGTTACACCACACGTTATCCTAGCAGAAGACATCCGGAGGAGAAATGTTTTAGGAACTTACTTAATAGATTTATTGTCATGGAAAGTGTGAATTACAAAAAAACAAGAAAGAAAAAAGCCTATCATCAACGAGAAAAACCAAATTTCAGTGCTATTAACAGCAACTGAGCATCCCAACATGAACCATAAAGACATTGGTGAAGGAACTGGCATAAGCGAGAGGTACATCAATAACTGAGTAATACTGATCTGGGGAAGATAAATAATACAGGAGGATCTTGCGTTTTTCCAATATATTTTATTCACGGATGAGGTGACATCCCATAACAACAGATCTGCCAATAGGCACAATTTTCACTATTATTCAACTGATAATCCGCATTTTATGAGACAAGTTGATCATCAGTATCGATGGTCTTTGAATGTCTGGGGCGGAATTTTTGGAAATTATGTAGTAGGTCCACATTTTTTCGAGGGCTATCTCAATAGGCCTATGTATTTGCACTTCTTGCAAATTGAATTACCCGGAACGTTAGCTAATATACTCTAACTAACAAAAAACAGGGTGTGGTTTTAACAAGACAGAGCACCTGCCCAGTGGATTGGTAGGAATGGACCCACCAAATGGCCTGCTAGATCTCCGGATCTAACAAAACCTGACGTTTTCTTGTGGGGATACTCAAAAGAGATTTTTTTATAAGGAACCACCAACAGCACCAATGAATATGCACCAACGAATTGTGGAAAGGTCTTTTTTGTATTAATAATTTGGTTATATTTCACGGCTTTGGAATAAAATAATGAATCGTATATTTGTTTCTATTTATCTCATATTGACACTTACTTATATTTTGTTAATTATTTTGC
This sequence comes from Ontholestes murinus, assembly GCA_963969525.1. Classification (NCBI taxonomy): domain Eukaryota; kingdom Metazoa; phylum Arthropoda; class Insecta; order Coleoptera; family Staphylinidae; genus Ontholestes; species Ontholestes murinus. The sequence goes on from OZ018395.1 coordinate 39,579,349, forward strand.
CTCAGAATGATCAACTCCGTACATAGAACTATGTATAATTAAATGGTTATTCTTGTGAATAATAAGAAACATAATTGTTTTCGCCTATTTGGGTAGCGCTGAGCATAAATTATTTAGGCTTGCAAACAATTAATTCCACTTTCTCCAGTAGCATATATCACATCAATTAATTATTTTTAAAAATTGCATTGTTATAAACGTAACATACAATGCAACCATACATACCAAACTTATTGTTTAATTGACAGATATATTTTTTCCAGTCTATTGAAAACCAAATTCCTAGTCAAGGACGGTTTGAAATATATTTTTTTTATATCTTGAAAAATATCACTTTTGGGTATAGGATAAGCTGAATATTTTTTGTAGGAAATTAGATGCAGAATAATATGAAATTTAAAAAAAATATATGATTCCATAAAAAAAAGAGTTACGACAATTTGAAATTTTAGAAAAGTGCGTGTCTGATACAAAGGCAGTGTTCCTCAAAAGTGAAAATTTTTAACACTGGTACATAAACAGTACTTATGACCAACCATAGGAAAAAGAAAATTTCTTAAATTTTAAAAAGAACATCAGAATAATTTTTTTTGTGAACCTCCGCTTTTTAAATTTTTTTCAGAAAAACGTCAATAACTCGAAAATGCCATATCGAAATTAAATTTTTTAATTCAATAAATTTTTATACGAAACATTTTTTCTATCTCTTACAAGAAAGGCGCTAGGAAAGCCCGACGCACTGTTGCAGGACCCTGTATATATATATATATATATATATATTATAGAAGTGAAAAATATATATATATATATATATATATATATATATATATATATATATATATATATATATATTATATAGTATTTATAGATTAATTTGTTGATTAGAGAGAGTAACTAAAAAGAAAAAAGTATCTCAAAGGTACTTAAATGACAAAAAAAAAATAATAATTACGAAAGATACAAAGAAAAGAGGGAAATAGTAAAATACGAGGTCAGAATAGAAAATATAGGGGATTGGGAACAGTAGGGTGAGACAATGGAATAAAAAGGAAAGGAAAACAAAAAGTTATTCTACAAAATTATAAAAGGATACAGGAATGAAAAATGACAAGAGGCGAGATATATATAAGATAAACACGGAAGAATGTTGAAAGAAAAGGAAGAAATAATAGAAAGATGGAAAGAATATTTTGAAGACTTACTAGATACAAATAATGTCAAGAAGCAAGAGAGAAGAAACAGCGATAAGACTAACACAGAAATAGTAACGGAGAGTATCAACGACAATGAAATATTGCAAATAATAAGAAAACTGAAAATAGGAAAAGCGCCACGACACGACCAAATAACATCAGAAATGATTAAGCAACTGGGATCTAATAGGTCCCAATTACTTAGAATAGTAAAGATAAATTACTAAAATTCCCTGAGAGACACACGTATCTCCTTAAGAATAACCAACGGTCAAAACTAGTCGGAGGAATATAAAAATAGTGAAACAAAACCAAGTGTTTTAATTAATCTTTCTAATTAACCAGAAAAAAACTGATTAATGAGTTTTTAAAGTAATTGGAATTGGTAAAGTTTTGACGAGAGGTTAGGAAGAATTTAAAGATATTTTAAAGAGAATAGAGAGACATGTGGTTAAGAGAGGATTTTTTTAAACTTAAGTGAGATTTAGAAATAAAGGAAGCAAGGGAAGTATATGAAAAAAAATAAGAAGGTATTTGAGAGAGTTAACGTGTAAGGCATTCGTTGTTCATTTTTTAATGTACTGGTTGATACTTGAAAAAATTAATAAGTAACATAAGTGCATAGAGTGAAAGTAGATGTAATTCTAAATTATATTTCAGGATACAAAAATACGAGTTTATTACGTAAGACAATAAAAAAAGTTGCAAGTTTTAAAATAAAGGTGTGTGGATTAGATTAGAAGAACCTAGTAGAAGACGTGTGGAGAATCTGTGCTATATTCAAAAATCTAATTGGAGAAATGAATCGAAACCAGCAAATATCAGCGGTAGGGCGCACGAGGTAAAATAGACGAGAATGCAACAAGAGACCCCGTGGTCTAAGAGATCAGAAGACCAGGTCTAGAAGGGATATAACCATTGGCATCCCTAGTAATTCTTAGTTAGCAACGTATATAGAAGAAAACTCGATAGGTGAGATCTGGGGACTGCAAACAACAAATGACAAAAGACGACAAATTCACTGGAGGAAACATCATAGACGTCATTTAATATGTTTAGCCATTTCAACATGTGAACGTTGACATCGAATTCAACTTAACGTCAGGACGCATGTCAGACAACACAAAAGGGTAATAAGTGATCCAAGTCACAAATATGATGAGGTTCTATAGGCACACTTACAACTAACATCAATTAAATGCCACTAATTACCTGGTAGTGTACCAATTAACTATTACATCACCTGTTAGTATACTGCAAGAGCCCAACAAGGTACTTATCCGGGCGAGGCGACAAATGGTATCTGTCGTAGGGGCCAGAATACCAAGTCTAGAAGGGTTGTCTGAGTATGCGGTCATAATTGGTACTGGCATTTAGCTGGCAATTAAACCCATATAAGCACTAGTGATCACTTAATAATCGTCCATGTGAAAAGCCAGTTGGAGAGTGTCGAGGGCTAAAACATTAACAGAGCACGGAATAAATGTGGTAGCATAGGTAAACGAGAAACGATTTATACAAAAATGTATTAAAAGTCCTACTAATTAGAATAATACGAAAACATTTATAAATCCACAACAATGAGTTACAAAGACTACAAAACAAATCACTTATTGAAACAACTACTACTCTGACTAATACTAATACTAATATTGTATGACAAATTTAGAATAAGAAATGAATTTACGTTGATGTGGGTACACAATATCCAACGAAAAAAAATGATGATGATCATCACATGATAAAATTTAATATGGAGGATTAAAGATAGATAAAGGAAGATATAAATAAATAAAAAAATTGCAATCGTAATTTCGTTACTTTCTTTCAAACTCAATGTAGTAAATGCCTCTGCCACAAATTATGCAAGTTAAGTGAAGAATTGGTTGAAAAACTTAGCTATTACAATGTTATATTAGGAAGATTGAAGGCACCTGTAACATATGAATAATGATCTGATGACTAATTATAGAATTCAGCAATTTATGATCCTCGGCACCTATTCAAATTTATTTAAAACACTTTAACGTATTCTTGGTGCCTAGCGATCTTACTCCAGCCCCGTTCCTATTATGCGTACCATCACGTTCTGACCTCTTTGATATTTTGTCCTCGAGGGCCCAGATTGGTCTTTGTCTTCCTTGTTTTCACTTCCTAGCTGCGCTTCCCGTGCTTAAATTCCAATTTAACCGTCCTCCTTTTACCCAGTATCCCTGTTTAGGCTTTTGAGTCTCCATCGAAACATATGCCACCTTAGTGATCTGGTCACACCCTCTCCTCGCTTCCTCCATCAGTCATGGGATGTCGGCGACATACCTGCGCCTGTAATATCCTATCTCTTTTTTCGCCGACTTCTCTGTATCTAAAAAGTACCCTTCTCACGAAAGATCAACTACCTGGTAAATGAAACACAAATCTTTTTTTTTTGTTACGGGTTGCAAATGACAGTATAAATTATTTGCATTCTTAATTGAAAATTGTATAGTTACCTTTATTCACACGTCTGCGAGCGCAAAAAAATAGTTTTTCGGACGTTCTTCCTTACAATTCTGTCGCACGAGGCGTATACCGGAGAATATTGTAATTCCTTCTTGTTTGGATAGTAAAATTTCCTCGAATATTTTCGTATTTGTAGGAAGAATTACTATAGTGAAATTCGCTGTATTTGGTTTAGTCAATTTTGGAATTTTGGAGTGAATTTCTACTACGGGCTGCCGCCGCATTTATTTAACCTGCTGTACGCAAATTACTCACAAGACAATCGCCTGAAATATAGCACCCGCTACCAACTAGGGGTGAGTAAAGTAAATCCGTCTTTGAATATAATAGAATATTTTTTAAGTCTTTTTTTCTTTTTTAATAGAGCTAAGTTAAAGCTAGCGTTAGAGCTAAAGCTGGAGCTAAAGTTATGCAATTCAGATGCTACGTGACACTTATTTAGGTTTTGTGCACTACCATGTGGAGCTAATTAACAGGGAATACATGAGCTATACGATCTAATACCTCATCGGTGCTGAATACTGGAACCACATTCCTTAACCATATCGAGTTGGAATTTCGGATGTTCGTTTCCGCCGCCATATTGCAGAGAGGCCCGCATTCCTTTCCTTCCTTCTCAAGAGTATTGCAGTGTCTGGAGTTCAATACCATCCCTGGACATATCGGCAGGAAACACCTCGAAGCGATGAGTACCTTTTAATATATTTCTTTATTGCCTGAATTAGTCGTGACATAATTTCGCATCCTTTTTATGTACGTTATTTTTATGTTCGTATCTTTTGTGAAAATTTTGTTCGTAACTAATGAGATTAAGTATAACCATATTTATGAATTATTAATGTTCCGTCGCGAATTTACGAGATAGTCTGTTTATTACAAATAATCGGTTTATTGACTTGTGCGAATGAAATTAGTTGTTCATGTTGGTTTTGAGAGATATGCAACAAAATCTCTATTTAATTTCTCTTTAATTACTACATACATATTAAGGTATAAAACTTACGTAACACTGCAGTTTTCAAATTATGACGTCACACAAGTGTGAACCGCAAGCCAATAATATCTCCTTCGTGTTTAAGACGTATACATTTCACATGATTTAGCTAACTGAATGTTCTTTTTTTGATTTATTTTCATTACTTTAGTTGTGGTCGTAATAAGAGTTTGAATTTTATTTTGCGCGTTGATATTTACTTAAGTTAATGAAAATCACACACTAGTTAATAAATAATTATATATTTTATTTATGTGGTTGGGTTTATTCAGTTATTGTTACTTCCATTGAGAAATTCATCATTAAATTTTAGTTTATATGAAAGTTTTTGTCGATACCTTACGTATAGTTGTTATTACTTGATTTCCTACTTGATCAAGGATTATTGTCACTGCTCGTTTTCGAGTAGGTGGCGCTGTTAAGATCTTTGGGTCGTATCCCTCTCTGAGGACATTGAGTTAGATTTGCCGAGCGGTGAGTATTAATAATCCCTTCAACCTTACGGTTAGGTAGTTCTATTATGTGCGTTACGTCATACCTTTAATGCCACCTTTCCTTTCGTATATTTTCGAGATTTTACAATCTTAAAACTCATCACTAATATTTTATTAAGTCAACATCGATCATAAATTGTGTAATACTCTGGCACACAAAGTGATCATTTTTTATATCGTAATAGTTTTTTGTAGGAATGTGTAAAATTGCCCCGTATATTGACTCCCATGAATCGGTACAGCCTAGAGCATGCTTCTCGTACGGAACCAATATATAAAGGTACCGACGGTACCAAAGTATGAGGAAATAACGAAAGGGGCTGGCAAATCCGAATACTGGTATAGAAGAGATGCATAGAAGGAGAAAGTACTGATGGTAAGATATAGATATGGTAGCAAAGAATGGAGGAACCGCTTTTTAATAAATAAGGAAGGGAAAATGTGCCGATTTGTGGGTAGACTGTGTGGGGACTAGAGACGCGTGAGAAAGCAATGTAGACAAAGGGAATAAATAGGGTTACTGAAGATGGTACTGAGGCAATGGGCACAATAAGGAGGATAGAGGAAAAGAAAAGGTCATGTGGAAATAACTAGTTTTGTGGTAGAAGTATGAGATAATTTGTGTAATAGAAATGATGCCAATAAAGGATTAATTATTAATGTAGGAAATTAAATAATAATTAGAAAAACACGGAAACATTTCGTTAATCTACAACAATGAGTCTTACTAATACTACAAGACAAAACTCTGGCTAATACCTTGATATATATTAAATTATACACAAGTTTTTTGAGTGTTACAAATAGCAGGGCCATCAAACTAGTGTTGCTTGTTAGTTCTAATCAAGACAAAAATGATTCAATAATTGCTGGTGAGTCCTTATTCTTAATTAATTAATCCCAATTATTTAAACTTTATATATAACATCATTTTCAACTATAATATTTTATATTATATTAATCCCATTTATTTAAACTTCACATATAACAACATTTTCAATTATAATGTTTTATATTCTTGTATGGATTTAAATTGTAATTATACATTTTGTATGTATTTTTCCTTTTTATTTTTTTCCTTTCTATATATTTATTAAACGTATAATTGTAATTGTAAATTAAAAGCGAGTATATAATAAACAACACTAACAAACTGGAGCCTCATGTTTGAATATAAATAATGTATTTAAGAATATAAAGCACAATATTTAAAGCTAAAAAATAACAAGATGTTCTTCAGAAACCTCGTTTAACTGAAATTTTTTAAGAATATATTATCTGGCTTATTTGTTTGTATAAATCAAACTCGATAAAACGGAAGGAATATTCCCATATCAACAAACTTTAATACCAATCTACTTCATTGGAAACCTCTTAATGACTTTCAGGGGAATTCATATTTAATGATATGGACCCAAATTTCCACTTTAATGTTGGCGAGCCAGCACAGAAAGATCCTTTTTCATAACACCGCACGTCATCTGTTTCTCAATATTCACTACCAGCCTGCACTTTTCGATAGGAGAGACGAACTTGACTTAAATCCCACTTGATTTTGTTACAAATTTGTTTCTAGACTGTAATGTTTCCACTGTGATGTGATAATTTAAAGAGGCTGACAATAACTGCGGTCTAATTTCGGTTAACATTAAGTATAAAGATTATCTAATATACGGGGTGTGCCGTTAAGGTGGGGAAAAGGCTGAACCATATTCCTGGGGCTGTGATGATTTAATACAACATATTTATATCCAAATTTTAATGTTTAAGCCGGAATTAGTTTTCAAAGTTTGAAACAATATTATTTCTGTTGTTAATCACTAATTAATTTTTAACGACATTTGTGATCTTGCTTTATATAGGTATTAAACATATGATAAGTGTCTTCTTTTTATTATATTCTATAAATCATTCATAGTGCTAAGATATTTTTGAGCTTTAATTTTTAATATAGATTATTATCCAGAAGGTCCCTAATAAAATTATCTAAACTTTATAAGTTTAATGATTGTTGAGTAACTTGAAGATGTACTGACTATTAAATGAAATACGAGTCTCATTTCTTCACAAATATGCAAATGTACATTTCGGACCATTTTCAAGTAGTTAAGCATTAAAGTGACCATTTTCAATCGTCGCCGAAATGTACATTTGCTATTAATAAAATTAACGAAGAAATGAGACCCAAATTCCATTTAATTATCTATATTTTTATTGTAAATAAAATGTTATTCTTCGTATTTAAAAACAGAAAAATCTGAAGATAGATTGAAAATCTTATAATTATTGTTATTAAAAAAATGTTATATGAAGTATAACTTCTAAGAATAGATTCGTATAACAATTCGGAAATATTTACGTATAATGAAAAAAAGAACAATCGGTTTGATGTTCTCCTTTCATATTTTCAGTTACACACCAATCTGAAGGAAGCTAAGCTAAACAAAAAATAGAAGTAATTTAATCAGGAATATTCTCTGAATGATACATTTTAACAGTTACAATTTATTATATATGAAATTATTAATATATACTTCAAAAATTATAAAGATAAATTATTATTATTATTATGCTTTAGTATCAGTATTAGTTTATGAAAGGTATAAGGTTTATTTATGCTTGCGGCATTCCAGAGGGACAAGTAGGCAACTAAAGGTTCTACCCTCCATGAACTACTACTAGACACCATACAAATTCCCCAATTACATCAATATGTAATACAGTTAATGGATTATTAGATGAAATCGATATACAACATACCATACAAGGCCATGAAATATTATAAACCACTTCATGCTTAATTTATAATAAATATCTGCACTACGTGATATTTCAATATTACCTTTGATTTTTTTTAGCAACTAAATTTTTAACCTTGGGTGTGGTAACAATTTATTCGGGCGATGCTTATGGCGGCAACAAATTTAAAAGCGGATTATTTAACGAACTCTAATTAAAGTTCAATAATTTTCCGGATTTGAATTACTTCCATCATATTTAATTTATTATTATTAGGAGTTTAATATTATTTATCTTAAATTTATAACCTATTGTAAAATTATGATGAGCAGTTGCTGATTTTTCTGAATTTTCATTTTTAATATGATAACTGTGTTCTTTGAATCTAATATTTAAATATTGACCAATATACAAGATTTCACAGTTATCACATTTATTATATTTATATAAATAAATGCAAGATTTATCCATAATAAAGAGAATGGTTGCGATCGTTACTACGTGGTAATCCATACTTACACTGAATTGAAAAATTCACTATGTTTTAACCACAAACAATTTATTTATGGTTAAAACATAGTGAATTTTTCAATTCAGTGTTTATCCATAATTTTTCTTCAACTAAAGGTCTTACCTAAAATTATACCGATTTTTGAAATTGTATATTAAGTAAAGTAAATCAATGGAGTAATTAAGAGCAAGGGTATGAGAAAGCACAAAGACATAAGCTAAGCATTAATTAAATGCTTAGCTAACAAACTGATCGCACATAACAAAAAATGAAAATGAAGAAAGCAGACTGATGTTCGTCGAATATGGAACATATTACCACCAATATTTTATATAATCTAGGGCTAGCAGATGATACCTAGACAGCGGAAAAAACTACAAAAAACCAAGAATAAATCAATAACAATCTAAAATAATACAATACCTGGTACTTTTTGACAATCAACGAAGACTGTCTAAGCAAATGTGTATATGCGCGCCGTGCAGGTGCCTATCCAGGTACTCTCTGGCGACATATCAATTGCAATTGCTTCCACTTGCAGAATCGTACGTGTCGTACCCAGAGCCATGAAGATCCTGTGGTTTTGGTTAGGGCCTTAAATGTCTATTACAGTACCTCTTTGGCACCTTCCATGTACCAGGCTGATATTCCTCCACCAAACTTTTTGACTCTCGTCAAAGCCGTTTTGGCGTCTTCGATTAACACCTTACACGGTATTTCGAATTCGAAATCTTATCGGATTGGACAGGAGACCAAATCGATTTACCGCATTATTTCGGGGGGCCCCCACAAGTCCCTCCTTCTGTACCACTAGATAGAGCAGTATGAGCCCAATGATTGCATCCATTCCAGCGGCAAGGGCCGTTTACAAGGCCCTTGTAATGCTTAAAAATGCTACACGTTGAAGCATACCCAGCTTCTTTTGCTTGTCTAGTTTTTGAGTCTTTGGTCAGAACACAAGGGCAGCATAGGTCGCAATGGGGACCATCGCCCTTCAATATAGCCAATACATGATTTTATTCCTAAGGTTTTTTTGGCATCCAGAATTATACCTAGATACTTCACTTCATTGTAGAGGTTTATTTCTATTCCATTCTATTCTATTCCTCCGCTAGATTGGAACTATGATTGTTTTAATCGGGTTGACACTTGGTCCTTTCACAACACACCAATTATTGATGATATTCCGTGCTTGTTGCATTAGGATTGTAAGAGTGCCTTCATGCTGATTATTACGGCAATGTCGTCTGCGTGGGGCTAATTCAATAGCCCTGAATTAACCCCACATGGACTCGCCCCCTAGCCAGCCTCTGCCTAAGGCATTTGGAGCTACTTTTGAGTGCTCCAGGTTAATTTGGAGTTTGCTTTTATAAATTAAGTAAATATTTTTACGTTAAAATTAGATAAAACTTACAATACGTAACTTTGTAGGAACATAGAATTAAAAATAAAAACCATAAAAACTTATTTGTAGAAAGAAACATGTAAGTTTTGAGGAGACCTCTCCTTTCAAATAAACATTACGGCATTTCACTATGTTGATATTGTTCTTCTGGCAACTAAGAATGTTCGATTTATTCATGGAAGGAAAAAATTGTTTTCAATTTCGAACAATACAAAAATTAGCATAAGATACAATTGTTGCCAAGTAAAATCCCATGGTTAAAATGCACTATTTATACATACAATATTTATATTAGTAGAAAAAAAGTTTAGAAAAAATGCCTATAGTAATTATGATAGCGAATAAAATGCATCTCCGAGCCTGCTCTTACCAATACAAATTTTAACTATTATATACCTATATATAGGAAGTTCTGAAAGTAAGTAACAAATACTTGATTGAAGAGGCTGTTACTTGTTGAAACACCATATCCTTAATAAAATACTGACACAGTATATGTTTACAACAATGTTTTTATTATTCTACGACAATATTTCACCACACAGTGGCTTCGTTAGGTAGATGAACAATTTTTTTTCATCTACCTGAAGAATACTATGTCAGTATTTTATTAAGTTAAGTTTTATCCACAGGTATTATAAACTACTTTTTCAAAGCTGTATTAAATTATAATATTATTATTATTTTAAGCTATGATCAAAAACCCATACAATAACGCTTTTGAAAAAGTCAAAGAAAATTGAAACGAACACTATGTGCCTGCAAGACACATTGAAATGGAATCAAGTTTAGCGAAGGGCATTGTCGAATAAAATATAAACCGAAGGTTTAAGCAGACGGGAAGGCTGTGCGCGTTTCGGGTCACGCACTATGACAAATAATCGACATATCTGGATAGGCAAGCACTGTAAAGACTAGTTAAAAATATCATGAAGGCATCTGGCAAGAATTTCAGCTATTGTAACTACTAACCGTAATAAAATGTTGTGTTCTAAAAAGCCAAAATAACATCAGAATTCCAGAATTCATCAGAAGAAGAGCGAAAAGAGAAAACAATGTGCAATAAGATAATGCTGACAGGTTTTCCGACTTAAAAGTAATTGTTCGCAGTGAATTTATCACAGAAGAGAATATATCATGAGCTAGGAATTGGTTTTTATTGCACGATAATGCATCATTGCAATACATTGTTATCAATCACTCACCGTAATCACCGGATTTTGCTCTGTGATCTAAACTAAAATCCAAAAGACTTCGACCGCTATGGAATGAGGATAAAAAATGTTCTTGAACGTTCCCATCGTTGTTCTGACTAAAAGACACCATTCAAATTTTTTTTAATATTCTCTACGGGTTCAGATGATATACCAGACTTAATTATAATACTAATATCAAACCCCATTACAGCTAAAGAAAAGGATATAATGAATTATAAGCCGGTAACTCATATAATAGCAATTGCAAAAATATTTGAATATTCTATGCTTAAAAGATTCTTACATTCTGCACGTAGGCCCCAGTGGGCCCTTTGTATGTTCTCCCATTTGAGTCCTCATTCCTTGCTACAGTCAAGCCAACCCAAGGCATTGGCATATGCCACGACTGCAGCAAGAGGGACTTTTAAGATCTCTTTAGACATCCCTCTCCTATTGTGGATTCACGCAGGTTGGATAAACACCGGGTAGTCTAGAAGTACATGCTCAGCAGTTTCCTCTTCCTCTTCAGGACTTCATTGACAATTGCATACAGTATCTAGTCGTTTAGGTGTTCATTGCGATGTGTATAGTCCCATCGTTCCTCTTGGCATCTGATTGATGCAATTTTCAGTTAGTCTAGCGGGGATGTCTTGATGTCTTCCTTCTGCTGTTCTGTTACCTCTGCTGTTGTTGAGTCCTTTTACCCAGCATAGGGTCACCTTGATATAACGAGCAACTACAAGGCTAATGCTGAGGTAATTTTACAGCTGGAAATGGACAATATTGCTGCTCTGCTGTCCATTGTGATGTATATGTTTTTCCCTTAATCTTCTTGTTAGAGATTGCCTTTGCTGCATATAGTGTACCCACGAGTTCCGCCGTTGTTTTTGCAAAAAAATCCTACACCTATACATGCTTTCGTTGACGACCCAGTGTATATATGAATGTCTTTGTGTTTACTTCCTACTCATGAGTCTTCGTATCTCAGGTCTATTTCAAGGTTTCTAGTGAATATATATTTTCAAGGGTATTATAATTTCTTTTCTTGAAATCTTCTAAGATTTTGTGGTGTTCACCTCCTCCGTTGCTTACAAGCCATCACTTTGTTGCTCAAAGCCTTATAGCCGCCGCTGCTGCCTGTTTTCTAATAAATATATCCAGGGGTAAAGGGTGCAGCAGCACTATCATAGCCGCAGTTGGTGTTATTTTAATGGCTCCCGTACCGCTCAAAGGACGCTTCGTTAAACGAGATTTAGGAGCTATCTTTGTGGTCCTTCTTAGCCACCATATTATTGATACATATGCCAACATTAGATCCATCGAGCTACCTTTGGAGATAGCCTCCATGTTTTCCCTACAGCTCGTGTGCATTTCAGAGGGCTATGCATGCTTTCTCAGATCTCTCCGCCAGATGGGTATTCCAGTTTAGTTTGCTGTCTAGAAGAATGCCCAAGTACTTGACTTTTTCTTTCAGGGTGAATTCTTTACGGATCATCCTTTGTTTATGCACCATTTGTTTACTATGTCGAGAGCATTCGACATACGTTTCGCTAACATAGTTTCCCCTGGGCTAAGGTGCAGCTGTTATCTTTGTAAAGGAGGTCTTATCAAAGGCTCCTTCTATATCCATAAAAATCGCAAAGGTGAAAGGATGTTTTACTATAACTGTTTCCCTAATGTACCAGTCCCATAGCCTCTCCAATATCTTTAGTAGAAAGGATGTAAGACTTATTGGTAGATATGCTTCAGCTATGGTGTAGTCCAAGCGTCCTTGTTTTGGTACAAAGATTACTTTAGTTTCCCTCCATGCATAGGGTATGTAACTGAAAATAATACACCCCCTGTACACGCCTACATGGATGTTCAGGATAGCCCCACTGTATGAGAGCCGGATAAATCGCGTCCATCCATATGTCGAGAAACTCCTCATTGCCCAGTCTATCCTTTCCTTGGTAACGATAGAGCCTGCCAGGTCCCAATCCGGTTTGGTTTGGGACGCTGTGGAAGTATCCATGGGGCTTCGCTCCTGGTTGAAGGTACAGCCCTGTAAATGGTTTTCAGGCGAGTCTGTGTATGAACCGTCCTCCCATCTAATACTAGTGAGTTTTGGCAAGGAATTTTTGTAAGGGGGCTTTTACTTGTGAGATTTCCGAGGCGCTTTACACATTGGATCAGAAAGGCATCTCTCTTTTTTGTCTTACCAGTTTTTTATAATCGCGTTCTTACTGTGTTTTTCAGCGCCCCAAGTTCTGTACACCACCACGCACTTGTGGGTCCCTTATCTTCTCTGGTTTATAGAGGGCATGCTTTATTGTACGCTGATATGATGCCGCCCTGGAGTGCATCGGTTATATTCTTTAGTTCGGAATAAAAAGATAAACTGTTTTGAATATTTTACGCTAAAAATCATTTCATATAATATAGAATAATAAGTAGGTTGATTTATGATAAATAGATTTCTGTTGTAATGAATCTGTTATCTGGGAGAACTCATCTCTGAATACATTTTTTCTGTAAATAAACTACACTTGCGGTGATGGAAGATTCTCATTGTTTTAGAAGTTAATTATGAAAAAAAATTATTTAAGTATTTTTTTAAGTCAATTCAAAGAAACAAAATTTTATATTCAATTGAAACATCTACTTTTGTTTGTTTAATTTCCTTGAGGCAACAACTGTGGAAATTGGTAGGAGATTAAATAAAAACTTCTTATCGCATGCTCATTATATTTAATCTGATAGAATATGTTAGATTTTGAAGCATTTTTAATATGGTACTATTTTAAACAAAGATGTTTCGATGTTACTGATTCTTCTTCTATTTTCGTTCTAATTGTTGCTCAATCGGATTAATTAATATTAGTAGCAGTCCACAGTAACTTTCGCATGCAGCAACTTATATAATAAAGCACACGCCACATATCCCACCAGATCCAGAAAAGAACCTTCTTTCCAAAGCGATTGGGTTTTCCGACAGATTATGACTTTCTGCGTTTCGGAATATTATAAAATATCCATTTCTTATCGTAATAATTCAGTAACAATTTTCCATAAGAAAGAATTTTGACACTTTCTATTTTGCAAAGAAAAATACGCTGAAACTCGTTGATTCTTATTGGTTTCAGTGAGTTTATGCTGAACCCATTTTCTTCCTTTTTGCATCTTTCCTACCTTCAATAAGCATTTTTAAATTAATTGCTGGGTTATCCCCTGCTGTTCTGCACACACATGCTCTAGCAGTATTTTTTCTTTGTTGGTATTCGTAAAGAATGCAATGTCGAATATTCACCTTATCTATTGCCATTTTCACCTGTACTAAACTAAATATTTTTAAAGGTTATATTAGGCCTCCCAGCATACTATTATTTTTAATCACTGTATGAACTCTATATAACCGCAAAAAACACCGATTGATTTTCAATATATTTTCATGACTGCATAAAATAATTCGTAATATTCTTACATCTAATATCTTTATAACAGTATCCTTTTCAGTACTAAAATAATTCACAATGATATAATTAACTATTTGGTAAAACTTACATAATGTTAAATTAGGATTAAAAACTTTAGCACTTTATTATTGTATTCATGTTATGAATTTTCGTTGGTATAAATTATGTAATACTGTTTTATTTCATTTTTTTTCTTAATTTTCCAAAAATATAATAATATAAAAATGTATAGATTATTCATTATTTTCATTAATCCTCACAATATTTACCATTTTTGTCAATCCCTATCAAAATTTATTTTATTGCACACCCCAAAATTAAAAAATAATATTATAAATATCACCTACCTAAGTATAACCTTAGATTGCTGAAATAAAAGAGACAAATATACAGAGACAGAAAATTCTACGAGGACAGTTCAATTAAAAAATAATTCAACAAATTAAACAACAAGATTTAATTATTAATATCTGAATACAAAAAAATGCATGGTTAGAAGCTTGCCAAAATATAAATAACCAACAAAGTAAAACTTATTAGAATGAAATAAAAAGAGCTATATAAATATAAGAAATTTGACAACATTTTCAATATTAAAGACCCAAATGACGGTTCAATACTGACTGATGATAAGCCACTAGTAAATGCATTTGCAGGACAGTTAGAGAAGACGTTTCAAAAATCATACACCCACGAATACGACAACAACCTTTACAGTACAATACAGTAACTGACTGGTTCAATTCATTTGATAAAACACCCTTGCCCACTTCAAACGACGATTCAATAGACGAAACTGACTATTATATTCAACTGCACTCTGGCAAAATTTCCTCCCCCGGCCACGACAAAATTCCTCGTATACTCCTTAAAAAACTCTCTCATGATATCAATATGTTTAAAGTTAATACTTGTTGCGCTACACTCTTGATGGAAACAGATATTAATATTAGGTGGAGAGTAACACTTGTTTTGTTCCATAATGTTTTTATTCTCAGTTGCCTGATACGTGTTTCGGTCTTTACAGACCATTATCAAAGTTAAACTACTTAAAATTAAGAAATGTACAAATATTTATATTGTTAAGCAGGTAGTTTAATTGGTGGGCAGTCCCGCGATTAGAATGCTGTCGGCCTGGACTAACTCCTGTTGATTATTTAAAACATTAATCCCCTTTTCTATGGCTTTCTTAATCTCTAATCCTTCCAGGAGGTTAAGCTTTTTCCCTTTTCGGCAGATTTTAAGCGCGGACATCTCTCCCATGTGGTGGCCGGTGTTAATACAATGTTCGGTAGAGGAATTTACATAGGCCAAACAGACAGAAACTTTAAAATACGTTATAAAGAACATCAAAAGGCAATTAGGGACGGAAGAATAACAATAGGATTAGCCATAACTCCAAAATACATGAAAATTCGGTGTAACAACAAATCAATGGAAGCAAAACAATCTCTGAAAAAAGCTACAACCTATTCGTTAGAACTAGAAAAAAGAAAGTGGTATTCAAGACGATTTTTCCTAGGCGAACACCTCAAATTAATTCACATGGAATTAACAAAACGTCTGGACAATATAACATTCGATCTTTTTCTTTCTGACACCATAGAAAAAATCAACCAAGAAGCACATAAACATAACACCACCCAAAGGAAAAAACTGACCCACCTGAAAAATTCCGCTATAAAGAAACAGGATTTACTTACTAAATCAACGTATACATTCTACCCGCGTGTGATAAACCTTTCGGATACAGTATTCAATCAAGCAGAGGTTAGTCTACTGGAAAAAGGATTAAAATATTCCCCTACACCATGGATGCACAGACCGCGGCCCGCGGGCCGCATGCGGCCCGCCGGTCGAATACCGGTGGCCCGCCGACAGCAAAAATAATACTCTCGTACATTCTAAAAATATTGAATTCTATTCCAGAATAAAACAAAAAAAAATATGTTCGAAAAGTAATTTGAATCTCGCGCGCGCGCTATTACGGTGCGCCGTACGTGCGTCGTCGGTAACAGCGGTCGGTAATGTTCGTGCTGATCTCGGTTAAATTCGTTTGCTTGAAGAAGCGCGGCGGCCGGCGGCGCGATGACGATCGCTCGCGTAGATAGTACACGACTCGAAGCTTCCAGAGTCGGTTTCGAGATTTCTCCAGACAGTTTTCGACTCTATACGCGCGGTATAAAAGCCACGTTTAATCGCCGCTAGGTGTATTAGTGTTCTGTGAGTTTAATAGAGGTTTTGGAAGGCAATAGTTGTACTCCACTAGCCGGTGTCATATATTTTGATCCACATTCAACGTAGATTTCCTGTTGCAGTGTTAACCGTCAAGTGCCGTGTATAATTGTGTTGTGAAATCGTAAGTAAAACTCTATTATTAATAAGTGTTTCCCTACCTATTTAATCAATTATTTTTGATAATTTAAAAAGGATGGGTAATTTAAGTAGGTACTGTAATTGTTTTTAGGTGCTGTGTTAATCCTAGCCAGGATTAGAACGCAACATGGACAAGCCAGGACCTAGTAAAAAACGTAAGGTTAAAGATGAAAATCGGAAATTTCAAGAAATTTGGACTGAGAAATACTTTTTTGTATGGTCGCATAACAAAGTCGTTTGTTTAATTTGCAAGAATTCTGTTGCAATTGCAAAGGAATATAATGTAAAAAGGCACTATGAAACGCAGCATCCTTCTTTTACCAAGTTTACAGGCGAATTAAGAAAGCAAAAAATGTTGTCTTTAAAACGGGAGCTTACGGGTCAGCAAGCTATGTTTAGAAAACCCATTGAAGATTCAGAAACAGCTACAGAAGTTAGTTATGAAATTTCTCGAATGATAGCAAAGCGAAGTCGCCCCTTCAATGATGGGGATTTTGTAAAAGAATGCATAGAAATTGCCGCTAAGAAAATGTGTCCAGAAGCAGCAAAAAAGTTTGAGAAAATTCAACTGAATCGTATGACCATCCAAAGACGAATTATGTCTTTGTCAGGTAATATTGCGGAACAATTAACTGAAAAAACTAAGATCATTGAATTTTTTTCATTAGCACTCGACGAATCCACTGATATTAGTTCCACAGCTCAACTTCTAATATTCATACGAGGTGTTACTCAAGATTTTGAAGTCGTAGAAGAGTTATTAGGAATGTGTTCATTGAAAGGTCAAACCAAAGGAGTTGATATACTCAATGTACTTTTGGATGAGCGTTCAAAAACTGATTTGGACTTATCAAAATTATCGGGAGTTGCGACTGACGGTGCTCCTTCGATGATTGGTGTCAATTCCGGGCTAGTTACTTTGCTGAAAAAGCATCTGCAAGAAAAAAACATAAAGGCTGAAGATCTCATGCAGTTTCACTGCATTATACACCAAGAAGCCCTCTGTGCTAAACAAATTGAATTTCAAAATGTCATGAAAGTGGTAGTTTCGACTGTAAATTTCATAAAATCACGAGGACTCAATCACAGGCAATTCAAACAATTCCTTGATGACATCGAAAGCGAATATGGAGATTTACTGTATTATACAGAAGTAAGGTGGCTAAGTCGTGGATTGACACTGGAACGATTTCTAAATTTAATAGAAGAAATTGGAATATTTCTGGCGGAAAAGCAAAGGGATGTCCCGGAACTTAAAAATTCTGATTGGTTGTGTGATTTGGCTTTTTTAGTTGACATTACAAATCATTTGAATGTCTTGAACACACGGCTTCAAGGCAAAAATCAACTGATATCCCAGCTCTACGCTCATGTATCATCCTTTCAATGCAAGCTGACACTTTTCAGATCGCAATTGAATTCTGGAAATTACAATCATTTTCCGAATTATAAGAAAATGGCTGAAAAATTCAACAAAACTGCGATTAATTTCAGTTATGTAGAAAAGCTAGATATTTTGATTCAATCTTTTCAAGACAGATTTTCGGAGTTTAAAAAAGTGAAACCTCTGTTGGACATATTCAGCAATCCTTTCACGATTTCAGTTGAAAATGCGCCAGAGTCAATGCAGTTAGAAATTATCGACATTCAAAACGACGAAGATTTACGCAACAAATTCAACGAAGGAGACTTGCTGAACTTTTACCGCTGCATTGATAAAAATATGTACAAAGAGTTGCGCATAAACGCTCTGAAATGTGCCAGCTTATTTGGTTCTACCTATATATGTGAACAAACTTTTTCAATACTTAATAATAATAAAACCAAAAATAGAAACCGCCTTGCAAATGAAAGTTTGGAAGCAGTTTTACGTGTTGCTACAAGTAAATTTGAGCCAAATATAAAAAAGATTGTAAGCACTATGCAGTGCCACGCTTCAAATTAATAAATTCCTTTTTAATTTTAATACATTATTATCAATTATTTATTGTCTTTAATTACCTACACTTCTGGCGGCCCGCCATCAGTTCATGATTTGCCCGAGTGGCCCCTAGTCTTAATAAGTCTGTGCATCTCTGCCCTACACCATCCAAATTGAACAATCAATATGAAGAACTAGCAATTGACACGGAATTAGCATTAAACAAAGTAAATATAACGAGCAGTCTTGATAAAGTAACATTAACAAATATCATAAGGAGAGTCCTTAATAAAAGAAAATTCAGCCGAAAAATAAATAATACAGAAGAAAACACCATCAAACAAATAATAAAAAAATACAAAGACCAGAATCTCATCATATCCAAAGCCGATAAAGGCAATACAATTAACATACTTAAGAAAATACAATACGTTGAGAAGGTAGAAAATCTCATAGAAGAAAGTAAATTTAAACAACTAAAGAATGATCCTACAAATAAATACCAGAAAGAAATTGTCGAGGCCTTAAAAAGAACACAAATTATTCCAGACGAGTACAGATATAGATTAAAGGATATGAACCCTACGTGTCCAATCCTTTATGGGTTACCTAAAATACATAAACAAAATATGCCGATCCATCCAGTAGTTTTGTATTGTCAAGCCCCTACATATAAAATATGCTCATACATAAATAACTTGCTACGTGAACTAATTCCGTGTCGATCAGAGTACTCCATAAAAAAGTGATACTAGTTTCGGTTGATGTAAAAAGCCTATTTACCTCCATACCGGTGGCAGAGTTAAAAAATATCATTAGAGAAGAACTACAACAGAATTCACCACAACAGTTGGAAATCCACAAAATTATAGATATTTGCCTGTCACAAAATTATTTTAAATTTAATGATAAATTTTACTCTCAAGAAGACGGTTTATCTATGGGAGCGCCTACCTCACCCATACTGGCAGAGATGTTTATGAAATCTTTTGAGGATAAAATTTTTAAACAGAATAAGGCCTTAACAAAGAATATCCAGTTCTGGTGCCGTTATGTTGATGATGTTTTTGGCATCTGGGAAGACTCACATCGACAGTTAGATTTGTTCCTAACAGATTTAAATAAAATCAATAATAAAATACAGTTCACCATGGAAAAGGAAGAAATTGGAAAATTAAATTTTCTGGATTTTACAGTAACAATAAATAAAAAGAAGCTCCAATATTCAATACATAGAAAACCTACTACCACAGATATTCTCTCCTTCCAAAAGGTTCAAATTAAATTGTCTCCACTTAAATCTTATATTCACCGGCTAATCATAACACCCATGGATAAACACAATTATAACCAAGAACTCAACATCATTTATGAGATCGCTAACAATAATGGTTACACGAAGAGGTTAGTTACTAAATTAATATATAAAAAGAAACGTAGGATAAAAACCCAGTTACTCTACAGTGCAAACGCAGAGAAAGATAATAATACATATGCAGCTATCCCTTATATAAAAAACACCAGTACCAAAATTAAACATACAATATACAGACAATTGTAGTCAATAGATCCAATTTGGCAAGACGAATAGTGAATAACAAAATCGATAAAAAGGATAAACTAAAAAGTTCTGGTGTTTATAAGATCGAATGCTTAAATTGTAGAGGAATTTACATAGGCCAAACAGGCAGAAACTTTGAAATACGTTATAAATAGAGAGCGGATAAAAAAACTTGAAAAATGTGAAAAAAAGCATTTAAAAAGGCACAAAATTTAGAGAAAAAAAGCATTAAAAAGGCATAAAAACAGGAAAAAAACATAAAAACACGAAAAGAAGCACTAAAGAAAACTATATTTTCTTAATATATTACACGTTTATCAACATGTTTTACATAGAAAATCTGCTTAAAACTAAAATTAACATACTTTCTTTGCGTAATATATAATATTATGTAAGTATTTAAAAATTAAATTGTAATTTTGTATACATTTCAAAATAACTAAAATCTATTCATGAAAACAGTAGATCATTAAATGTTGTTCTAGGGGTTTAATTGTAAAAATTATTACTTCTGACGCTTAATAAATTTTTGAATTCAATAAATTCGAAAATTGCCATTCAAAATCAAGTTTAATTTATTTAATATTAAAAATCCTTCATTTTCACTGAATACTTCTTTCGATATTATTTTGATTTCTTGGCCAATGCGTCCAGGTATTTTTTAAATCTGCTTATACAGGGTCCTGCAACAGTGCGTCAGGCTTTCTTAGCGCCTTTCTCATAAGAGATAAAAAAATGTTTCGTATAAAAATTTATTGATTTAAAAATCTCTATGGCGTAAAATTATTTTTATTGTCCCAATTTTGCGGTATAACAAAAGCAAACATTTTTTTAAATGGAACACCCTGTATATTTTTTTATTTTCTAATTTGGATAATATTTTATAACTTGAACCTTTTTCTGGTTTTTAATTTCGATATGGCATTTCCGAGTTATTGACGTTTTTCTGAAAAAAATGTAAAAAGCGGAGGTTCACAAAAAAAATTATTCTGATGTTCTATTTAAAATTTAAGAAATTTTCTTTTTCCTATGGTTGGTCATAAGTACTGTTTATGTACCAGTATTAAAAATTTTCACTTTTGAGGAACCCTGCCTTTGTATCAGACACGCCATTTTCTAAAATTTCAAAATGTAACTCTTTTTTTTTAATGGAATCATATATTTTTTTAAATTTCATATTATTCTGCATCTAATTTCCTACAAAAAATATTAAGCATACCCTATACCTAAAAGTAATATTTTTCAAGATATAAAAGAATTTATATTTCAAACGGTCCTTGAATACGAGTTTTTGAATAGATAGCCAAGACTGAAAATATGCATCTGTCAATTAAACAATTAGTTTGACATGTAAATCTCTCTGATATTTGCTGCAAAGTGGTTCTCTCCGTTTCGTGGTAAAAGTAGACAGGAAATTATCATCAAGGATTTCGAAAAGGGCGAACGGAGGAGAAATGCTTTAGGAACTTACTCAAAAAACAAGAAAGAAGAAAGCCTATCATCAACGAGGAAAACCAACTTTCAGTGCTATTAACAGCAACTGAGCATCCCAACGTAAACCAAAAAGACATTGGTGAAGGAACTGGCATAAGCGAGAAGTCGGTACAAAGCATTCTGAAGAAAAATCGATATCATGCATACCATATTCAGCTACATCAAGAACTGAGTAATACTGATTTTCAATTTCATTCCGAATTTTGTATCTGGGGAAGACAGGCAATTCAGGACATCCCATAACAACGCATCTGTCAACAGGCAATTTTCACTATTATTCAACTGATAATCCGCATGTTATGAGACAAGTTAATCATCAGCATCGACGGTCTTTGAATGTCTGTTCCTGAATTGAATTACCCGGAACGTTAGCTAATATACCCTAACTAACAAAAAACAGGGTATGGTTTTGACAAGACGGAGCACCTGTCCAATTTTCGCAAGACGTGAGGGCATTTGATTTTCCCAACCAGTGGATTGGTAGGAATGGACCCACCAAATGGCCTACTAGAACTCCGGATCTAACAAAACCTGACGTTTTCTTGTGGGGATACTTAAAAGAGATTGTTTTTTAAGGAACCACCAACAGCACCAATGAATATGCATCAACGAATTGTGGAAAGGTCTTTTCAGCGGCGAATTTATTTGTGCCTAAATGAAAATTGAAGACATTTTGAACATTTACTGTAGTAAATAATTTTGTAATCTTTCCAGTTTTCACATTGACACTTACTTGCATTTTGTTAGTTATTTTGCCTCAGCATGATCAACTCCGTACATAGAAGTATGTATAATTAAATGGTTATTTTTATGAAAACTATTAAATATCTAAATAACTATGGGGTTTAGACATATTATTATTTGCAAAGTTTGGCATTTCTTTCTAATCTAATCGAATAATAAGAAAAATAATTGTTTTCGCCTATCTGGGTAGCGCTGAGCATAAATTCTTTAGGCTTGCAAACAATTAATTCCACCTTCTCCAGTAGCATATATCACATCAATTAATTCTTCTCAAAAATTGCATTGTTATAATCGTAACGTACAATGCAACCATACATACCAAACTTATTGTTTAATTGACAGATGCATTTTTTTCAGGCATAGCTATCTATTCAAAAACAAATTCGTATTCAAGAACCGTTTGAAATATAAATCCTTTTATATCTTGAAAAATATCAATTTGAGGTATAGGGTATGCTTAATATTTTGTATAGGAAATTAGATGCAGAATAATATAAAATTTAAAAAAATATATGATTCCATTTAAAAAACAAGAGTTACGACAATTTGAAATTTTAGAAAATGGCGTGTCTGATACAAAGGCAGGGTTCCTCAAAAGTGAAAATTTTGAACACTGGTACCTAAACAGTACTTATAACCAACCATAGGAAAAAGAAAATTTCTTAAATTTTAAATAGAACATCAGAATAATTTTTTTTGTGAACCTTCGCTTTTTACATTTTTTTTCAGAAAAACGTCAATAACTCGGAAATGCCATATCGAAATTAAAAACCAAAAAAAGGTTCAAGTTATAAAATATTATCCAAATTAGAAAATGAAAAAATATACAGGGTGTTCCATTTGAAAAAATGTTTGCTTTTGTTATACCGCAAAATTGAGACACCCTGTATATTTGAAAATAATTTTACGGCATAGAGATTTTTAAATCAATAAATTTTTATACGAAACATTTTTTCTATCTCTTACGAGAAATGCGCTAGGAAAGCCTGACGCACTGTTGCAGGACCCTGTATAAAGATTTGATTGTGTTGCTCACAAAATTTAAAATAAGTTTGTCAGTCCATCATTTATGAATTTTGCTATAATGTTATTTTCAGTTTTCTTCAATTCTTTTGTTTATATCAAAATATAGGGTCCGCCAATAAGGGCGCGTGAACTTTAAAATTGAATAAAACAAGTTGTGTGTGAGGTAGAAACGAAATTTATTTTTCATTCGAAAGGGTATTCGACCCCATTAAGTATGGAAGATAACATCGTTCAAATGACCACCGCGGCTCCGTTTGGTAGCCCGGATCCGGGACGTCCAATTTTCGATGACTCTGGAGCACATATCGGCCTCAATTTGAGCGATGGCGTTGCGTATGTTGACTTTGAGGTCATCGGTGTTTAGAGGCTTGTTGGCGTAGACCAGCGACTTGAGATAGCCCCAGAGAAAAAAGTCTAAAGGCGTTAAATCGCACGATCTCGGTGGCCAGTTGATATCGCCTCCGCGCGAGATGACCATGTCCGGAAATCGCTCGTGCAGAATGTCAATTGTGGCATCGGCTGTGTGGCACGTTGCGCCGTCCTGCTGGAACCACATGTCGTCCGTGTCCATATCATCCAGTTTAGGCCAAAAGAAGTTGGTTATCATCGACCTGTAGCGCTCCCCATTGACGGTTATGGCCGCCCCAGCTTCGTTCTCGAAAAAGTACGGACCGATGATGCCGCCGGCCCAAAATCCACACCAAACAGAGACTTTCTGGGGATGCATTGCCACTTGGTGGACCTCGTGTGGGTTGTTCTCACTCCAAATGCGGCAATTTTGCTTGTTCACATACCCGTTCATCCAGAAATGAGCCTCGTCGCTGAAGATGATTTTTCTGCCAAAATGGGGGTCTGCTTCCAACTGCTCCAGAGCCCAGTCAGCGAACGCCCGACGCTGTCTGTGGTCGTTTATCTTGAGCTCCTGGGTCAATTGGATTTTGTACGGGTGCAGACCCAAATCCAGGTGCAAAATTCTGCGAGTTGATGTCTCCGAAAGGCCAAGTTCCTGTGCACGACAAAAAATGGACTGCCTCGGGTTCTCGCGTACACTCTCACGGACAGCAGCGATATTTTCGTTCGATCGGGCGTTTCGTCGACGTGTCAGTGTTGGCTGGTTGTTTACTGAACCAGTCGACTCGAATTTGCCCACCAATCGACGGATAGTCGACTCTACAGGCCGATCATCGCGACCGTAAAATGGGCGAAGTGCGCGGAACGTTGCTCGAACTGATGACCCATTTTCGTAAAACAATTTAATAATTTGCACGTGCTGCTCGACACTCAAACTTGCCATGGTGATTTGGGGTTATATACTGAACAAATGACAGCAACTTTGACAGCTCTACCTCGAACAACATGGCCGCACCCTTCCGGCAAACTTATTTAACAAGCGTCTGTGATTTCATCTACCCCAAACCACATATATATATTGTTAATAATATCTTTAATTTTTTGCATGGTTTCATAGTACGCAAGAGCTACATAATTTTTTCTCAGGAATGCGCATTTTACAATATTTTTCCAAGAAAGATTCAAATGCATTACTTTGTAATTTTCTTAACGGGATATTCGAATGTAGAAGTATTTTGCACAAAAGTGAATTTAATTTAAATTGTCCATCGTTTGTTGAAGATGATGCTAAACATTGTGAAATTGTGTTGTTTTTTAGTTCAGCTTTGAACTTTTTCAAACGTTCTTGATGTAGTGTTGTTATAACATGTTTTACATACAAGTCTTGACTAGTTAGGATGCAGTTGGGAACTAAAATAAAACTTACTATTTTTAAACATGCATTACAAAATAATGTATTATTTTCAGTTGTTAATTCTGGATAGTCTCTAATTAATTCTTGTATTGTGGTTTTCACCTTTTGCATTATGGGTTAAATATAAATGTGAATTATATAATATAATTTGTCTGTGAATCCCCAGGTTAATACGATTCACGCATATAGTAATTTTTGATAAATAAGAAAAGTTTTTGGAATGTCAATTCAATAGTACGGTTTATAAATGCGAGTTTCAATATGAAAATTAACGAAAACGATAAATATGCGCCAGTCGTCCCATCCGTATTTTTGCCGAGAGAAGAAAATTGATACGGTTGTAGAATATCTGATTATTAGCTATCACTTAAATTTGTTTGCATTTAATACTTACTGGGGACACGAAGAAAATATGTAATACAAATATAATCTATAAATGATGGGATACAAATTTTTACGAAAATTCTCTATATTAACACATTCATTTAATATCGGCGTGAAATATTTATAACAAGTGTTACTCTCCACCTAATATGAATATGTTTATTTTAAAAATATACTACTAGTATTGCCACCAATTTTCCCCACCAAATGGAAACAAAGTATTGTAATCTGTTTCCCCAAACCTGACACTGATCGTACCCTAGTATCCAGCTACCGCCCTATTACACTCCTCCCAGTAATAGGTAAACTCATTGAATCCCTCCTTAAACAAAAACCCCTTCAATCCGCCAACAATCACATACCTGAATACCAGTTTGGTTTCCTATCCCAAAAATGAACCATACAACATCTATCTATTTTAACCTCTAATACCAAAACCAATAACCTCGAAGGAGGTAAAACAACAATTATTTTTCTCAATATTCAAAAGCCATTTGATTCGGTTTGGCATATTGGCCACACATATCAATGTTTCCTTCTCAATAACGCACCTAATTTAATTATCCCCATTCATAACTTCCTCTCTAACAGAACTTGCCAGGTTAAAACAAAAATATTCCGACACATTTCCCATCCAACAAGGGGTACCACAAGGATCTCCACTCTCACTCCTTTTGAATAATATTTTTTGCATTACCTATACGATCCCAATCCATCATACTATTATACGCCCTCCTCTTTCTGACGACACCGCACTGGTCACCCACACATCGATTCTCCAAGCTGTTCAATTATCCCTTTAATCATCATTAGAAGCAATCCAATCCTGGAGTTCCAAATGGCGTATTAGAGTAAACCCTTCCAAATCTAAATTTCCCATCATAAAATCACACCACATTCCCCTTCTATTAATATTAACAACACCTACATCCACCCCTCCAATACCTGTAAATGAACAGGCGTCCATTTCGATTCCAAACTTTCCTTTGCAGACCTACGTACCCTTACCAAACTAAGAAATCCACTACACAATCCTTTAAATGTTCTCCTCTATGAAACCACCCAAGTCACCCCAATATCCTAGCATAAAATTTGCCAAAAATCCCTTCAATGTAACCTTCATCAACTAATTCTGTATTCCCCGAAATCCCAATTATCACCCCTAAACATAAACACCCATCAATCACTCTACATAAATTGATTAGTTCGAATCATCCAGACGGTTAAGCTAGATAGCAACTTAATTTTTTTTTATACATTACTTAGAGTCAAGGCAGTTCAGAAAGGCCGATTGTCGATAGCCCAAACTGACAAACTAACTCTCACTGTTTCTCACTTGTATATGTTTCTCCAAATTGTATATACAAGGTGTCCCGTTAATGTGGGGGAAATGGCTGGAACATAGATTTCTGGGGTCAAAATATAATGGTTTTACACAACTTATCTATATCCAAAAATTTACGGTTAAGCCGGAATTTGTCTTCAAAGTTCAATTTTTTTTTTATTTATTTTGTTTATAACAACTGAACGGTTTATTCGATTTGAATGAAATGTATTATTAGTAACTAATATAATATAATACATCATTTCACTTATTATAGCTATTATTGGTTAACAAAAAGTATAAAAAAACAGTTGTTCCCCCACATAAAAACTAAATTATTTTTTTATTGGTGCATCCAATAAAACTAACATACTAAATTATTAAATTTTATTCAATTAAGTAAGTTGATTTACTTATTAATGTGTGCATAATGAGCATAATATTTAATATTTTATTGTTTTGTGCAAAAACTGTACAAGATATCAAATATTTCCTTAGCAAAATCCTTATATAAGCAAGATTTCTTTTTGCTCTAAATAAGAATATTTATAAACTATAATAAAGTTAAAAATTAATAATTAAAAGAGTCTAAATAATAATTATACATAGTTTACATTTTTTAAACGAAGACGGCCTCGAAAAACATTTACTTTAGATTCGTTGAAAAACTAGGGTTTGTTTTTACTAGATAAAAAGCTATATTTTATTTCTTTGTGGGAAAACCGTAAAAAGTATCAAATATTTTTAAGATACAAAAAGTTTTTAAATTAAATGGCCTTTCAAGTAGTATTTTTTTAGTTTTTATTGGATGCACAAATTAAAAACTATTTTATTTTTAATTGGTGGTACTACTGTTTTTTATACGTATTGTTAACCAATAATATCCATAATAACTGAAATGATGTATTATAATATGGTAGTTATTAATAATAAATTTCATTCAAATCGAACATAGCATTCAATTGTTATAAACAGAAGAAATACATTTTTTTAGAACTTTGAAGACAAATTCTGGCTTAACCAGATAAGTTGTGTTAAATAATCATATTTTGAGCCCAGGAATCTATGGTCCAGCCATTTTCCCACATTAACGGAACACCCTGTATATTATACTAAATATAAACTTCTCTACTATATTATTTCAAGTTTTGTTTATCGTTGATAAATTGTAACTATGTTAATTGTATAACAAATTTTACAAAATAAATTAATAAATGTAAAGATTATTTATGGGTTATAAACTTATCAGGCAAAATTAAAATAATAATTTACAGAAATAATTGATGAAGACAAACTAAATATTTGAGCCACAACTATCTCGGATAACTTAAACACACATTAAGTACAACTATTACAAATATAACCCTCATTTGACCTACAGGAATATTTATCTTCATAAATGACTAATCATATTTGTAAATACTAAATAAACAGAAGTAAACCATTTCTTTTGTCATTTATTAGTATAAGGTATTGTTTTGCAATTTTACTAATAATAAAATTTTAAAAAATTGTGAAATATTATATTTTAATAAGCATTGAAATATAGTATTTTAATAAGCATTGATATAGTGAGATTTAATTTTAAACGCGAATTACGAACTATATATAAATTTTAAATTTAATGTAAAGTTTAAACCTATTAATACATTTACATGACAATAAAAGTGTTTTATTATTCACGTATAATAGAATGCGATGCAGTCTCGCATACACGGTTATCGGGTATCGTGGTCGGCCATCTTAATTAAAGGCGGTTTCCGCAAGAGAGGAATTATTATTAAGAGGAGTCAAATGGGGACGACGTGTGGCCACTGAATCGTCGGTTGGCATCACTGATGAAACATCGAGGGGTCCAACACCGACGACTATACGTACAGATAGATGAGGCAGATAGCCTAATTGCTATCCGCGCACTTTGTTTTATTAATTAGCCGATAGCCATCTATTCCACTGACGGCGCACGTCAAAACTGCTCTCTCGGACGAATCGAAACCGACGGCTACACCGCTCTTTCCTTTCTTACCCTTTTTTATCGTTGTTTTCTTTGGCATGCGTCCACCATCTGTTTGCTCAATTCTGATCCGAATCTTTGTGAGTGAATAATTAACAGCCACTTAGGATTAAATTAAACCCACGCTAATGCCGAAAATTAAAACAAAACCAAAATATTGGATTATTATTTATACGAATGTTTTTATTCGGCGTATACCTATTAAAACCTGTTATATATTTTTGTTAAACAAACTAATAATTTCTAGCATAAAGATTTTGGTTATTATAGTTAGGATTTTAAAAATATTTTATATAGACATTTCTCATTAATCACAACATTATGTCAATAATTAGGTTTAGCATGCCTGTATTTAAATTGCTCTAGTTTGTAATAAACACATGCTCTAGTTTTGTAGGTATAAAACTAATTTCATTATTAATAATGTGAAAATATACATATAAATACTATGTCTTTATATTGAGTCAGAAATGATGTTTGTTGTATAGATTAAGTTTTACAATTTGAGTTTTTTAATTTGAAAGTAAAAGTAATAATTAGAATTAATTATTTTGAGCGTTTCTGCTACGCAGTTTTACATTATTGCAATGTAAACCGCCAATGGATATTTATGGTAAAAGTTGTACTCATCGGGTTCAACAATGGGGAAATTAATTATAAAGATTAATCTATTCTCATCTCTTTACGTTAATTTTCTTAAATTTCAAGTAAATTTTCAAAATTTAGGTGATATTATGTATTTTTTAATTCTTACAAAATATCTTCTGAATATAAATGTAGTTATGTAGTGTATTAATTTTCGCAAAGAATATTGCAACATATTTCGATGTACTTGCTACCAATGTTTATTAATGATGAATGATTCCAAGGATTCTAAAGATTTTAAATATTCTCAATATAAGATTATGAAGATTCTAAAGTAAATAATTGTTTACAAAATTAGACGCTAAGGTGCCGCTAGATTAAGTCCAAGTTTCCGAATGCAGTGAGGAGGTTTATGTTCTGTAAAGATGATACATTCTCGATGTTTAAGATAATGTTTGAGTTTCTTTATAGCTAAATAAACGACTAAAAATTCATGGTCGAATGTGCTGTATTTGCGCTCACTTGGTGTGAAAGATAGCAGTAGTTGAACGCCAGAAATGTCTTTTTGTTATAGAGGAATTTGAAGCGTTGTTAAATTAAAGAGAAGTATCAAAACACGCAATGATACAAAAATGTTGACTTATCTGGTTATGTTCCATAATAATTATTCGTCAACAATATAGTCTTCCTACAAAAGAAACAATTTAAAATTTCAAGTTTATTCAATTTTTAATCGCTTCTCTAAAATATTTAACAAGGTACATTATAAAGTTATAAGTTATCTCAAAAGTTAAAAAAATAGTGTACTAAGCAAATACGTTTAGGTAAGTATCTATTAATTATTATACAGGTATCATCATACAATAGAGGCTCGCATTATGGATCAGTTTTATTTATTTAATTTTTTAATTTAACGACTTAAGGTGTTACAAAAATTGTTATTGCAGACGATCAAATAAATCTCTAAGAAAATCAAAACGTTGTATCAATATGATGCTTGAAAATAATCATCTATTAAATTTAGCAAAGTTCAAATTATTATATAATTTTATTTTAATTGTATTTGTCATATTTTCGTTCACACTATTGAAATTAACGACTGGTGTTATGTCTATTTAGCCGAATTTCACAAGGTATTTCGGCTAATTGTAACAGACTAGTTACAGCTAATTTACAGCTTAATGGTTTGTTATAAGTGACCATATTTTATAGATTAAATGAACAAAATATTGATTTCATTCAGAGTCAAATGTTTAACTTACTGAATATTAAGTTGTTAGCAAATTGAATTAAATATATGACCTGTTTATATTAAAAATTCCATTTTTCAATTATTTCCGGTTGCCCGTGGTTACATGTACAACTTCAAGTCATCTATTAATAAAGTATTTAAGGTTACTTATATTTTGAATAAATGCGATAATTCTGGTCGCAAGATTTCAGAGTTAGTTCAATTATACTTAAATTAAGATAACAAATAATTTAACCCTCAAGTTTATAAGCATCTGTAGACATGTTTTTCTATCTTTTGATCTCTTCCTTATTATTTACTTGAATTAATAATTATTTTTAATCACATCAACGTAAAATTATTTATTTGTCTAATTAAATTAATAACTTTTTTATTGACTATTCCAGTCCTATTGCATGTAGCCAATGAAAAGGAGGCATTTTTTATTTTTTAGCAAATCACGTCAATTTATAAGTGAATAAACACCAACTTGCTGTTTATTCACCTGAATAAACTGAAGTTAGTTATTTCCCGACAAAAAAATTGAATTAGCCTTGATAAAAAAGCGAAAAACGTTGGTTATACTTATGTCAGTTGTAAGTAGGTTATAAAATCAAAAGGTTAGGTAAGGCTTCATCATCCATAATAAATGCAACGGTGGCAAGTTCTGTACCAAAAAATAAAACTAAAACGAGATCGTGTGTTTGAAAACAATTTGAAGAATTTTGCGCCCATAGAAACTACCAGTATTTAGCAAAAACTTCAATGGAAACTGTTGCCGCGATTCTAACCGACTGGGAATAGAATATGAATAAGGTAAATGCAAATAATTATAAGGAAGGTGCTGTTTAATCAATGTCGAAATTTTCGGCTAAAATACTGCAGGAGATGTATCATTTTAACATAAATATTAAACCGTTCACCGATATTCGTTTCAAGTCGTGGAATAGTCTTTCCAAATACCATTCGTGATGACAATTAAATCGGAATAAATTTTGTCTTTAGTGCATTCAAGTTTGTTGCTTAATCGCGATTTTTATTCGAGCAACTGATAGAAAAAATCACTCGCCTGGCGGCTCGCTAAGCAACAAACTTTCATACAAAAACATGATTCGAGTAAATTGCCATCACTTATGGTATTACTTGTGATAATATCCGAAAGCAGTGCTGAAGGTAATTTTAATTAATTAGTATTTAACAAGTTAGCCTCAGTTTATGGACAATTGCATTAGTTGAATAATCAATACGTTTAATTAATGCAGTTAAACAAATTTTGCGCAAAATACATATGTACTTACAACTTAATATAAAACTTAAAATTTAATATTAAGTTTTAGAAATTATTTCACCCTTAGAAAAACAAAACGATAAGACCATACAGTTCAGATAGTGAAGAAGAATTGGTAACTAATTATTTACAAACAAAATCGAAAAAGGTAAATAGATATTGTAAAGCAAATATACTTAACTAAACTAACTATTGAACAATATTTGTCTTCATAAAAATTCGAAGAAGAAGAAAGAAAGAATATCTTTGAGAGGTTTTGGTATTTGGGAGATTTTAATAAATAATAAAAATGTATTCAAGTCCTTACGTCGTAGAAAATTAACTAATAATTAGAAAAAAACACGAAAACATTTCGTAAATTTACAAAAACAACAAATGAGACTCATTAAGACTACGAAATGTTTTCGGGTTTTTTTTTCTAAATACAGGGTGTCCCGTTAATTCAGAGAAATGGCTCGACCATAGATTCCTGGGGTCAAAATATGTTGATTTAACACAACTCATCTATATCCAAAAATTTACGGTTAAGCCGGAAATTGTCTTCAAAGTTTCACAGATTTTTATTTCTTTTGCTTATAACAATTGAAAGATTTATTCGATTTGAATGAAATTAATTATTAATAACTTAGTATAACACATCATTTAAGTTATTATGGACATTAGTGATTAACAGGAAATATAGAAAACAGTAGTACCACCACTTAAAAACTAAAATATTTTTTATTGGTGCATCTAATAAAAACTAAAAAAATACTGCTTGAAAGAGAATTTGATTTTAAAACTTTTTTATCTCTTAATAATATTTGATATCTTGTACGGTTTTCACACAAAAAAATAAAATATATTTTTTTATCTAGTAAAAACAAAATTTAGTTTTCCATCAAATCGAAAATATATGTTTTTCATGGCCGTCTTTCTTTAAAAAATTTAAATTATCTAAAATAATAATTACTGAGTGTCTTTAAACCATTTATTGTTAACTATATTATAGTTCATAAATATTCATATTTGCAGCAAACATATTTCTTGATTGTGTTAGGATTTCGGCAAGAAAATTGTTTAAAAATTGTTAGATGTTGTTTTGATTTATTCTATCCATTAATATTATTTAATTTTTATTTAATTGAGTAAGTTGATTTACTTATTAATGAGTGCATACTATATTCATTTTTTTTTTTTGCAAAAACCGTAAAAGATATCAAATATTATTAAGATATAAAAAAGTTTTGGAATTAATTGGTCTTTCAAGAAATAATTTTTTAGCTTTTATTGGATGCACCAATAAAAAAATATTTTAGTTTTTAAGTGGTGGTACTACTGTTTTTCATACTTCCTGTCAATCACTAATGGCCACAATTACTGAAATGATGTATCATATTATAGTAGCTACCAATAATAAATTTCATTCAAATCGAATAAAGCGTCCAGTTGTTATAAGCAAAAGAAATAAAATTTTTTGAAACTTTGAAGACAAATTCCGGGTTAACCATAAATTTTTGGATATAGATAAGTTGTGTTAAATCATCATATTTTGACCCCACAAATATATGGTCCAGCCATTTCCCCACATTAACAGGACACCATGTTTTAATGTCTGAATCGGTTTTAATTGGTATGAAATTTTGTTTACATTTTTATTTTATTTTTCGAGTTTCTTGTCATTTTTAATAGGTCCTTTCATCCTTGCCTACAATTTAACTGGTAACAGATATTTGGAGCTACTAACACATGAGATGCCTGCTTTGAGACAAATTATTAATCCCGAGGACATGCAAAATATCTGGTTCCAGTAAGGTGGATGCCCGGCACATAAAACTCGTAGGGTGCAACATTTGTTGAGAGTAAACTTTAATGACAGAGTGATTTCAAATAATGGACTAATGCAATGACCTGCAAGGTGACCCGACCTTACCCCTCTTGACTTTTATTTATGGGGTACCCCTAAAACGAAGTGTTTACTTTTGAATCACGAGAAACTCTGAAAATGTTAGAACAAAAAGTACAGTATTGTTTAGAAATATTTTTCACTTCCAATTATCGTATTAGAGATTAATTTAAGTTTTTATTGATACTGTGCTTGTAACTAAAGAAAATAGGGCTTGCTACCTATATACATCATTGAAAAGCACTATCTAAACACAAAATGGCCACCATAAGGAAACCAAAATACAGCGCTAATAACCTTAAAACAAAAGCGAATCGGATGTTTCTGTTTATACTAGAAAATTGTTTTAAAAATTTTCTCAATAATGTGAAGGTTTAATAGTGGCCGCGTTAGGCGTTATCGAGTTATTAAGGAAAATTAAAATTGACAAATTATGTTTACTAAGTACACAAATAAAGATTATAAAATTGTATCACAATTCAATTAATACTAAGTTAGAAGCTGTGGTTAGTTTGTAAGAATTCAAGAATGCATGTCTGCTCATATAAGTGCAAACAGTCTTTTTGAACCTACTTAAGTCCAATAGATTGATACTATTAGGCAACGCTTTATAAATCTGGGCCCATGGAAACTGAGTCCCTTTTAATATTTATTTAATTGAAAGCATTCCAAGTGCAAAATATGGCCACAACGTGTATTGTGGTCATGGTATTCGGCTTTCATGTTGTATTGATTTATCATGAATAGACTTCGAACTGTTAGAATATCTGATTTGGAAAAGGATGTTTTATAATTATTCCGATATTGTATTTGGTCTATTACCCTAATAGATGTCAACGTCTGGATGTGTAAACAACATAGTTTCTTAGCAGATATCCTTGTTAATTATACCATTTTATTATGGAGTCTAGATATATTCCTAGAAATTTTACTGACAAGAGCACAGTATCCAAACGCTAAGAGTACACTATGTTAGTCGTTTTATTTATGTTGATAGTTAACTTATTTCCAAAAAAACATTCCTTTATTTGTTCTACATAGGCCTTGTTATTGTTCAAGGCCGTCTCTTTATCTCTATTTTTTTTTTATAAAGTTGTGTCATCAACTTTATATAAGAAGGTCATGTATATAATAAACAGAAGTGGCCCCAGTTTTGATCGTTGGAAGACATCATGTGTTGTAGTTAGCTCATCTGATGACTTGTTATTAAATTCAACATAGTTCCGCAAAAGAAGTTCATGAGAGACATAGTCGAAAGCCTTTGTTAGGTCATTCGGTATGATTTTGTTAATTTGGAATTTTTGTAGCAATTTTTGAGTTCTATTATAAAATACTCTAGAAGTATCATCTTCTAATCCAATAGGTTTCTCAGTACTACTTGGTTTCATATTTGGATATAGATACTATGCTTCAGGCCAATCAACATTACGATTGTATACTCTTCGTACACCAACGTCAACTGTAACTTTCATTTCAGATACAATAGCAAATTCCCATTGTGCTTAAAATATCTTTGTCTTAGATACGGTAAATAATACATTCCAATAGAGAATCGAGGCACACGATGAGCTTGACCATCTTCTCCCGGAAAAGTTAATTTTAAGGTAGCGCTCCTTGATTAAAATAACTGATATCTTCCCATTTATTGATTGGTATTTCACTCATCCAACGAGTCCTAGATTTGTTTCGTTTAACATTGAGAGTAGAGGTGAAGCACTTATATTCTCTGTTGTTCCACGGACATAAGTGGAAACAGTGGAAATGTTCATAACTGGAATTGAAATGGACGGCAATAATTACAAATGTTGTTTTTTCGGTCCATTATAATTTTCAAAAATTCGTCACTGATTTAATATCTGATAGTTTCGTGAATACATTTGAGTTGAAGAAAATTTAAGCATTCCCTTAATGATTTGGCTTATATCAATTTCAACTCGATTGCTAATTTCATTTGTTTTACGGAAAAAACTTTGAATACCTTGAATAATTGTTACCTTTCTCTCTGATTTTCGTTTCCAATAATATTAGATTTTGGAGGTATTGTACCAGAAATAATATCGAATCCTTAATCTGAATTCTTTTCCGTATTTTGTGAGGTTCCATCTGAGTGAGGACTTCTTGATCGACTTCGTGATCGGACATTAACAATGTTGCTTACTTGCCGAAATTGTAAGATTTCTCTGCTGCCTGCAGCCGCCACCAGAGATTATACAGGGTGGGTTTATTTAGATGTTCTCTATGGAGATCTTGGAAACTATAAGAGATAGAAAAACGATTAAATGGGGAAAGAAGTGTAGATTTACGAGACGAATAAAATTCCGCTTTCAAAGTTTTCAAAAAAGTAAAGGGTAACTAGATATTTCGAAAAAAGTAAAAAGTGTAAATTGTTTATAATAATAGCAATATTGTAATTATTAGTTTTACAGAGATAAACAAATATGAAAAACAGCAATTTAAGGTATTCAACCATTTTTCGAAAGAACAAATGGAATTAGCAATCGAATTGAAATTGATACAAGCGAAAACGTTAAACGAATGGTTGAATTTTCTTTAAGACTACTCAAATATATTCACGAAACTATCAGATATTCCAGCAGTGACCTAGAACTCAAATTAATGCTACTGAGTAATTACTATTTTCAAAACCTTTGTATGTCAGAATAAAATTAATACTTCCGCTGCTACATTCTTGATGAATCATGTACATCACAGGGGTGTATTTGTAAATAAGAGACTTGTTTGGTTTCATAATTCCTTTATCAGTTTCCTGACATATATTTCGATAATTGCTTATCATTTCTAAAGGTGTACTATGATTACTGAAGGGTGGGATTTTATCTCTCGGTATATATAATCTAGGGTAATTATGTAATGGAATTGATATGTTTATCCGCAGACACGTGTTTCGTTGTATCACAGCTCATCAGTATAGCTCTGTCATAACTTTGATGTTCGAATTTCAAGGCGCGTTCAAAAAACGATAGCACGACAGATGAAAAACCCGTTCTTGGCATTTAAGAGTAAATTAAATATTGATTTACAGATTTTGAGCGTTTCAGCAGCGTAGTTTTATTATAATATAAAAACTGCAAATACCAACTTACAGTTAAAACAACTACTCCTCGTACTGCACTTATGAGCTGTGATACAGCGATACACGTGTCTGCGGATAGTCATAAAAATTCTGACCACGCCTTTTGAATGATACAAATAGCTTCAAGTATTTTTCTTTTCAAAACATTTTTAAAGCCATTATTGAAGAGAATTGGCATGCTTCAAAACACCGAAAAAACAGCGCGCGAGTGTACAATTAGCAATAACCTCCTGATCCTTCGTCTCAATCAGCGAAGTCACATTCGGAAGTGAACTGTCATCCAGGGAAAGTCTGTCAGCAAATTATCTTCAAGATCATGGTGCAGTGTCCATTAGCAGCAGTACTTTTAATGGCAAGTCATTGGTATCAAGGCAGTCGGGCACAATCTTCAAACAGCAATTTTTTAAAAAGAACCTGCGTGACCTATGCCCTCTAATTCAATCTACACATTACTGACAGTTTTTTCTTAGTTATTGAATTTTTGAATGCTCTAGGATGTTCAGAGTGATAAAAAAGAAGTGATTTAAGCTTCATACCAACACTAGCGTTAGCTCCCAAAAGTAACGTTCATCACAATTAAATATTTATTGTGGACGATACCCTTCTGTTTAATTGAATTCTTGAAATTTGAGACAGTACTTCTCAGCTTCCTCTTTATCTGCACTAGCAGTCTCACCATGCATTAATAAATGTTTAATTATATACCTCTTTTTAAACTTTGCAAATCAATCGCGGATGTGATTTTTGTTACTCATTTAGCTGAAGAGTTTTCTTCATGATATCTTTCTTAGCTAAGATTGTGTATACTGTAGTCATACTGTCTCGCAACATCAACCATCTTCTGACCACTCTCTACTTTGGCTATAATCTTTTGCTTAGTTTTTATGTCGAGCACAGTTTATGACACTCCATTCTTTTTGGGCCAGAATTTAGTTTTCAGTTCAGAATGCATAAACGAAAATTTAAAGGAACAGTAACCAACTAGCGTACAATACGTTAGCACCGTATTATACCATATTATGCACCGAGATCCGAGGAGTATATATATTTTAGTTCGTTATCCGAAAATTTTTCGTGAAATAGTTTATTGTCCGATTTGTTCTCAGTCTGTTAACCAATCACCTACTGTACGTCCGATTCATAAAACTGATAGTTGAAATGCATGATAAATATCATGATGTGTGCTCTCAGTGGGTTCTTTGTTGCTCAATAGTTTGTTAGACGAAATTTTACAAATATCCATTCGGTCAAATTATCAACTAACATGGTTTCCTTCAGGGAAGATCAACTCTGAAAATAAACGTTCTTATCAAATGTTTTGGAAAATGATAATTAGGTATATGCTACTTAGTGATTTCTCCAAAGCGTTTGATAATGTTAATCATACATCATTGATCGAGTTTCGAGTTTATAAGGAAATAATAAAGTGGATTTCGTCATTTATAAATAATAGACTGCACATTGTGAAAATTAATAATTTTGAATCAAAATCATTTGCAATTACCTCTGTAGTTCCACAAGGTTGTCATTGTGGTCCCATTTGATTTTCCATCATGACATCATTAAATCAATACATTCATATAATACATCACTATTTGCGGATGATATGAAAATATTTAGATGTATATCCAGCCCTGAAAATTGCATAGAAGTTTAAGAAGATTAAAGTAAGGAAAATGCTTTGTAATTTCATTTTATCAAATACACTTACAAACTTCAATCAACTGTATTATGTAACGTATCGGAAATCAAAGACTTAGGTCGAATACGATGACAGTAAATTGGATTTCAAAAAGCATATTTTAAATATATGATATAGAGGTAGAAAATTGTGGGGTTTTGTTCACATATTCGGTAGGTCTTTTAATGTAAATGTGTTAAAAATCCTATACTACTCGTATGTTCGCTCACAATTAGAATACGCCTCTGTGGCATGGTCGCCAATATACGATAATGTTGATAGTGATGTGAAAATGCTTAAACAAGTTCAAAATAAATTTTTACCATACGCTGAATTTAAATTAGACATTAACCATGTTTAAGGACAAATTCTAAATAAAAAAAACACTTAGGAGCAATTAAAAATTTCTAATGATTTACTTTGTATATACATTGCTTAATTTTGCTTCTAGGATATAAATACTTTATTCAAAGAAAATCATAAATATAATACATAATATATATATTATATATAATATATGGACGGTTCTATCTATCGTTCTTCACCTCGAGACCCTGAATTGATTCTTGTCCGGGTTAATAATTAATGAGTTACTCTATTTGATTATTTAGAATTAGATATTTAAGTTTTAGTTTAAAAGGTATTAAGTTATTTTTTATGCTGGTAGTGCATTGTATTATGATTTATTGCTGTTGTATCTCTCAGTTCTTAGCATGGATTTTCTTCTTGTTTCATGGTTGTGTATTTGTTTGTTTAGAATTAATTTTATGATTGCCGCAGGCTTTGATTAAACAGTTCCACACGACAATGTATCGGCTTCCTATAAACAAATAGAAGAACAAGAAAAATGTAAATTAGAACATTGGGACCAAAAGAAGAGTATGATATATTATAAAAAAAACAGAATTATATACAATATATACAGGTTATGTAGAAGGGCAAGAGGCTTGATTCGGCGGAACCGACCTGGCTGACCGTCGCTGTTAATGGCTGACGACTGTTGATGAGCATCGGTCTCGGCCTGGCTTTATACCATGCTCTTCGGTACCGCAGTATTGTTCTGGTCACGTAAGCAGGTAAAAATCATCTTGTTGTTTCGTACTGTCAGCTGCACATCTTGAAAAATTATCTCGTATGGAATATTTCAATAATGCGGAATGTATGCAAATTATAAATAGGAGTAGTGGCACACAGTTTGTTAAATATGTGATGATTTTTTTATTGCAGCTATTATTTTACAATTATTTTTTATAAGTTTTTAAATATGTGTGTCCCATTTTAAATTGTTTTGTATGTTCAATCCTAATATGTAATTTCCAGGTTATACTTTGTTTTGTGTTTGTATTTTTGATGTACCATGTTTCAAATTTCTTCATGTCTGTATTTAATTGAGCTTGCAGTTGTCGGTTTTTCGCTGAATATTAAATGTAGATATCATCCGCGTAAGTGAATAATTAGCCTGTTAGATTTATTTTAAATATATCGTTTGTTTATAGTATGTACAAAATCGGTGGTAGGTTGCCCCCTGGTTTCTTATTCTGTTATGGTCTTACTGTGTATTTTGTTAATTCGAATAATTTGTTGCCTTTTTAGTATGTAGCTTTAGTGCTTTGTCTTTTATACCTATTGCTTCAATTTTTTTAATTGGCTTTTCTTTCGAGATGGTACCAAATGCTTTTTTCATATCGACAAAAAACAGCCGGTTATTTTTTATCTAAATTCTCTTTGATGTAATTAATAAATTCGTGAGTAGCTGATGTTGGGCCTGTTAGTTTTTGAAATGCATATTGCTATTTATTAATGAATTGTATTTTTTTAGGTGATCGATTATTCTGTTGGGTATTACTTTTTATTTAGCGTTTATAAAAACTTTATATATTTATAAAATTCACGTTATTTATAAATTCGTTTATAACTGTTCTTATCTTCCCTTTGTTCGCTGTGTTTTACTTCCATACTTTTGTTCTTCACTGCCCACTACTTAAGCCACTGTTTTATTTATTTTTGCTGCAGTTCTATTATTATTTTTGCGCACTTTGTGATGGAACCAACTTTTCGCAGAACACTCATAAAACATGTTTCATTTCAATATGGTATTTAAATATCTGTACTAGATAATAAGTACTCTCAATATTATTGGTTCTCATTCACACTCCATTCATTTAAATTAATTTTTAGATATTGAGTTTTTGATTAAGTATTGTATTGATAGTTTTTATTACGTCTTCAATGTGAATGTGTGAGCACGTAGTTATTCATTATATATTAATTGTATTGTATAACAATAAAAAACAATTTTTAAAACCTTACAATGTATTAAGGTTTCATTATAATCTAACGTCTTATTTAGGAAACTATGAATAATTAACAAATCATTTTGTTTTCACAAGCTCTTTCATAATATTATTATTGTTTAAGTAAAATATAATAAAGATTTGTGGTCACACACTATGCAAGTGTAACTCAAGTTTTAGAAACAAAAAAGCAGATGTGAAATAATTAATAACTAAATAATTAAGGCAAGTTCTGCTCTCTCGAAGGATATAAATATAACTTAATTTAAGAAAAGAATAACAAGAAATAACATCGTGTTATTTTAGATATTGCGTTTATATTTTTTGTATTTGCATAAATCGCTCTCTTTGGACCCTCCTCAGTGTACATTTTTTGTTCTCAATTTTATGTAATTGATGAGGGCATCATTTTTCACATAAAACTACAGGTAATTTAACACAACACACGTACATAACGTGTATATTTGTGTTATGGTCGGGCCCCGTCCATTACGGACGATAAATATTTCGGTTCCGATTTTAATACAAATTGAGCTGTAACACGACCGTTCGCTCGGGGATAGTAAAACTGGGACTTTATATGGTTTATATGGCCCCCAATTATGCCATAAAAGTGGTTCTCTTGCATAATTACACGACAGGGCACTCCGTACGTAAAACGTTAGTCGCCTTTATCCTAATCGCTGCAGACAAACGCATCTGCCGATCATAAAACAGTCCACCGGCATTTAAAAAAATGACCTTACAAGGATCATCAAGTTAATTACTAAATTATGTGGTGATATGAAAATGTTATGGCAGAAGATAATTAAAAACGATGATTGAAATATTTGATTCGTTGGGATATACATTTTAATTATCATTAACAAATAACCTATGGATATAATTTAGTAGGTTACATAAATTGGTAATATTGTATGTAGATAGAATTTCTGGTTACAATGGCTAGAGTGTGCGGTAACGATACGATGTTCCTGTATAAATAAATATCATCCAGAGTTGACATTACGAGGCAATTTACAGCCATCCACTCATATAAATATAGCCCCGTTCGTGCGCCCTCTATTATTTGCACACATATACACATACAGAGAGCCACTAAATGGAGAGAGATATTAATGTCTGTCTACGTTTTATTGCCGTCGAGGACGAGGAGGATACAACTTTTAAACCAACGTTGAATACTGTATTACCCCGATAAACTTTTCAGCAGTTCTAATAGCGAACACAAGTGATGATTTTATTGGGACGCGATGACTGACACATTGCTTCTGGCACTATTTTTAGGGGACATCTAAAACCATCACCAACTAATTCTGGAATGTTTTTTCGAGAGAGAATATTACTGTTTTTAAATTTAGGTCCCGTCCAAATACCTTTTTAATATAATTTTATGAATTCCTTGCATTTAGTTTGTACCACTTTCATTAAAAATTAAATATGTTTGATTTTACGATTGACGGTGGAAGCCATTACTTTGTGATACATCTTGTAATGAGGAACTTTTAAGAAACTACACTTTGATAATATCACATAAAAGATTTATTCTGTGACTATAGTTTACTTTGGCTTGAATCGCTGCATTGTAAGCGAATAATTTTACATCTGTACGTTTCAATTTTTCAAATTGTGACAAAGATGTCTTATATTATTTTAACTCTTCTAAATGTTCTTGCTTTTAATATTAACAAAATAATTTATTTTATAAGACATAAAGGTATAATATAATTTACGAGTGTAGGTGAAAAGAGGGCATTTTATATGTTTTATCTTAACATATTTACCAATACCAATTGGTAACATTGTCCAAATAATCTTGAAGAAAAAATCACTTACCGGCGGGAGGTTTTATTCTGGTCTATATAAGCAAAATATTATGGTCGCTCAAGTTTATATAAAATTAGTAAATTCAATAAAATGAATGCGTTATTGATCATCTGGATATATTTATGTTTTATTCACATTTTCAAATATTTATACACATCCAGTTTTGGGTTACAAATTTAGTTTAGTGTCAATAAAGTCAATAAAGTAAATCTAAATCTAAATCTAACGAACACCACCCGAGACAGTTTTGTGTTATAGTTTATAGTACTATTACTTTATATTTTTTATTTTTTATTTTCGCGATGCTTAAGCAACATTTTTAAGGCAACATTGAAAATAAATTTGAGAGCAGTGATGACGAATTTTATATGGAATTTATATGATCGAGAATTAGAGTGCCCTGAATTTACGAAGGCTGCAGGGAAGAATCTGAAGAAAATGATACTAGTGGTAGTGACATTATAGTTACCAAAAGAAATGGGGTATTACCTTTGCCTAGTACAAGTAGCAGGTTCCTCTGACTCTGTATCTGGATCTAAATTTGTACGATGGGAGGATAGAGAGTTCCGCTGCACGTAGCCCCAGCAGAAAGAGGGACTCTTAGGATGCCTGATGACTGTAGACAACCCTTTTCCAGTATGGATTCACGTAAGTTGGATAGAACCGGACAGTCCAGAAGCACATGCTCGGCGGGTTCCTCTTCCTCTTCGCACCCTCTGCAGGTTGAACTAGAGTATAGTCTAACAATCTATTCAGATGTGATCTTAGATTACAATGTCCTGTTAGAAGCCCTATAACCTTCCGTAGGTTTTCTCTAGACAGTTGCATATAGTATCTGGCTCTAAGATTTTGTGGTGTTCACCTACTCCGTTGCTTACAAGCTATCGTTTAGTTGCTTGAAGCCTAATAACAGTCGCTGCTGCCTGTTCGCTGATATATTTGTCCAAGGATGGCAGCTTGGTAGCTTGAAATCCTTGATTTTCCTCCTTCTTGTGACCAGTACAAGTTTCGCTTTTGTTGGATTTGCAAATAGTCCTTGGTCTATGCACCATTTGTTTACTATGTCAAGAGCATCCGACATACATTTCGTTAACATACTTTACGAGTTGCTAGAAAGTAGGATCGTGATGTTGTCGGTGTAACCTATTGTGTAGAAGCCCTGCCTATTCAGTGATTCGAGTAGTCCGTCGTCGTAAAGAGGAGAGCACTCCCCTCTGTGGACAACCTTTTGCGACCCTACATACAAGCCTCGTGTCACCTATTATAATATTGGCTGTTCTCTATTGCACCATATTTGAGATCCACTGGCTGTAAACCCATTCCCTTTTTAACACTGTTTTGCGGATGAATTATTGGAAAAATTGTAGAAGAGACGAATGATTATGCTAGCAATAATTAAACAAAAAAGCTTATCAAAGCGATCCAC
Organism: Ontholestes murinus; assembly: GCA_963969525.1. NCBI lineage: Eukaryota > Metazoa > Arthropoda > Insecta > Coleoptera > Staphylinidae > Ontholestes > Ontholestes murinus. The sequence goes on from OZ018395.1 coordinate 39,623,755, forward strand.
CTGAAATACATGGGTAGTGCGGAATTTGAGGCCTTTTTAGGAGTTATTCTAAATATGGACACAATAACGGTTAGTCATCTGCAGGAATATCGGTCCCAAAACTTCAGTGCAATTTATTTTTTTAGTGCCATATTTAGAAGGGACTGATTCATACAAATCTTTTGGATGCTTTATTTGCATGAAACAGATCCAAACGATCAAAGTCTTTGGAGTCGGGTGCAAAAGGTCATTATTTAGATTTTTTTGAGAAAAAGTTCAAGGAAAATTTTTGTGGATGAGTCTGTAGTTGGATTCAAAGTTTTTTTACTTATAACCCAAATAAGTGTGGAATCGAGATATATGTATTGGCAGATGATGCTAATACTGGATACATATATATTCAATTTTACCATAATACGAAAGCTTGACATCAAAAAATTTTGACCTTCCTATAAGTTAAGTTGCCAACTTAACCTGCAATTCGTACCCAACTCTATAAAAAGATCGCAATTTTCCGAGGATAATACATTTATAAATTATTGGCTTGGAAAGATAAAGGGGCCATCACTGCAGTTAGTTGGGATATTTCGGGTACTCAGCCAATAAACAGAAAAATACGTGGAGGAAATTTTCAGGAAGTGAACAAATCCACGGTTGTTATTAACTACAACAAATATATGGGGGGTGTTGATACAGATGACTCGTACTCTACACTATATTGCAAAAATCGTTCAAATGGTCGCGGAAATTATTTTTTTTGGGACTTGAGTTATGTATTTGCGCTGCATATTTGTTATACAAAATCGACCAATGTCGACAAAAAAGCGCCCTATAACGTACCTAAAATTTGTTGGTCAATTGGTAGACGAAATTATAGACAATCCTCCAAATTTCCTTGTAGACCATCATCAACTGATAAGAATGAACAGTTAAACGGCAAATTGCACGTATTACACTAGTTATATATGTAATACCTGTACTCGAAAGATTGGACTACATATCGGGGTCTGTTTCGAGCGTTATCGCACTCTGCAAAATAATAAAATGTAGTTGTTTCTTTATGTTGTGCTTTTTATTCTGTTTCTTGTTTTTATTGTCTTTTAGTTAGTTTTGTTACAGTTACTTATTTCTTACTAGTTATAGAAAACATAAATTCTTTGGTTAACCTGTGATGATATAACTAAAACATTTCTGTTCAGACTATTGCTATGGTGGAGGTCCCGGCATTACGTTCCGCCCCGAAATATTGTTTATATAATTACATTTCCTAGATTTTTAATGTAGTGTAGTGTACTGTAGTAAAGTATTCTTAGTAGTTTCAATAATAGTTATTTATGTGCCCAGTCAGTAAAGTAATACTTTATTGAACGAGTCTGAGATTATGAGCCGAGTGAGCGAAGCGAACGAGGCGAGTAACAGGCGAGGTCAATAAAGACACTTTACTGACGTGGTGCATACAAACTTTTATCGCCAACCGTAAACATTTATAATTTAAAAATATTAACATATCAAACTTGTCACATTTTCATATGACAAAATAAACAAAACGTAAACATACATATCAAATTTGTTTTAAAAAGTTTTCATAAATTACATTCATCATCAAGTAGATTTCATCCGGTACAATTGGTAAAAATCTTCCTTTTTGTTTTCTTCCACTATTTTTTAATAAATAATTCTCGATTAAATTTTCACTGTTAGAGCTGAGTTAGCGAGACGCACGATTTCTGTCAATGTCATATAGTCATGGCTATATCGATAAACATTTGCGGCAGGTAAAATACTTTATTGAAAAATTTTACAGTTAAATAAAGAGATAAATTTATTATTTAATTTACTACAACGAACTAAAGGATTTTAATACATTTTATTAAATAAAGTGTTTGTTTGCTTCCGGAAATCACTATGGTAATGCATGGTTTTACTGACGGTTGGCGATAAATTATTTTTATCGCCAACCGTCAGTAAAACCATTGACAGAAATCGTGCGTCTCGCTGCCTCAGCTCCAAGAGTGAAAATTTAATCGAGAATTAGTTATTAAAAAATTATGGAAGAAAACAAAAAGGAAGAGTTTTACCAAGTGCACCGGATGAAATCTACTTAATTATGAAGGTAATTTATGCCAACTTTTCAAAACAAAATTGATATGAATTTTTACGTTTTGTGTATTTTGTCATAATAAAATGTGACAAGTTTGATATGGTAATTCTTTTAAATTATAAATGTTTACGGTTGGCGATAAAAGTTTGTATGCACCACGTCAGTAAAGTGTCTTTATTGAACTCGCCTGTTACTCGCGTCGTTCGCTTCGCTCACTCGGCTCATAATCTCAGACTCGTTCAATAAAGTATCACTTTACTGACTAGGTACATAAATAACTATTACACGTTAAAAAATAAAATATTATGTCACCACATCCCCATCCTATGCTATAGGGGTTATATTTTAAAATTTCTTGTTTAAGTATAGTGAACCTTCTAGTTAAATTTGAACACATCTCCATCAAAGAAATTCATCTTGATTGAACGTGAAAAAAATTCCGAGTTACTGGCTAACTGTCTAAAGAATAATAGAGTCCTGAAAATCTCTAGATCTATAGCTAAATTTCAATTACTTATATCCGTTATACTGTATATAACTTACACGGTTATATAAAGAAGACTAATAGTGTAGTATAGTATCATTTATTTATTTCGTTATGCTTACACAACATTCCAAAATTGTACATAAAATCCATTAATATCAATAAAAATTTCAGGCACATATGGAAAGGGCAGAGTTCACAATAGAGAATTCTTCCACTCGTACTAATGAAGAAAGTGTTTATCCATGAGAAACTTACTTCTTGAGGCTCATCTCAAAATATTCCACCTTTTTTTAGCCTAATTCGGCATTATATCTTCAAAAGGAACTTAAACAAATATGTGACTTATAACATCTAGACATCTACATCGTAAATTAGTAATAACAATATAATAAATTAACTGCAATGTACAATATTACAAACGTTCTTAACTTAATCAGCAAAATTTTATAGTCAATAATATCAAAAACACGGGAAGATCCATGTAAATAACATATAACTGACCATGCCTATCTAAGACCTCACTAGTCTGTGTTATAACTGCTACATTAGTAACTATTGATAATCTAGGCATCAAACCGTAATGATATTTAAAAATAATACCTCTACTTAATTGTAAGTCTCACAATTCATGATATGAAATTTATTTTATTTCACTTACTTTACAAGCTCTGCAGACGCATAGAGTAAGTAATTAACTTGACCCATTATATTTGGCAGCTGATAATGATAATCATCAAGCAACTCTGGCTACTGAGGCAATATTTTCGCCATTACTGGCATATTTAGGTGCAATTTTTGTAGACCTTATATTATATGTTATTACATAGTTTATAATCTTCAACCATTAGTCACAAGAGTAATTAAGAGAACACTAATTACTGGATCATCGCTTCTATCTTCAACAAGTGGAGATTGTGAGAACAACTTCTAAAATAATATCATCATCATCATGAAGTTGAGATGGGATCCTAATATTACCATATTTGCTGAGCATTCATTTTCAAATTTTCGTAGGGTTAGTAATGAAATTTCGTTCAGTGTTATAGTTCTTATAAATATCCGAAATTTTGATTTATATATTCTGTTATAACTAGGGAATATTCCAAATTTCCATATCCGCAGAGAAGGCAGGATTGTGTAAATCTTCAGTTATAAGTGGAATTCTATCACATACCGTAGCAAATTTAATGTTAATAGTAAAGAATACAAAGTAAAGAAGTTATTCGTTTTAATTTTAGTTCATATTGTACATCTCGAATCCTAAAGAAGTGACAAATTAAAAAATTTAATTGTTTGTTAGTTTCTAAGAGTAAATAATATATTTTTATAATCGAGAAAGAGTTAATTATATGTTGATAGATTAAAATTCAACGGGTTGGGTTTATAGGGGTTGCGAAATTTATGTTATTAAGAAGAGTAGATAACGGTGAAATTTTCCTGAAAGAATGATGGTAGGCTTGTCCGATGTTGAACCTAAAACAATATAGCGGACTCCCTACGTTCAATATAAGTTTGCATATAGACAAATCCATTATAATACTTTTAGTTTTAGTACGATCAGCACAAATATGTCGAAATACGCGATATTAATATATTACAAAGTAAAAGCTTTTTTTTTAACTTTAATTTATCTGAAAATGCTGTATAAGAACTTTTACGAGTTACATCCTCTTGGGCACCTTGTACAAACAACAAATACAAAACCTTATTTTTCATTCCAGAGTTATTAACTTCTTAAATTCAAAATTTTTCAATCAAAAACGGCACTATTAGAATAAGGTTCCAAGAATTCATTACTTATGTATTATTTAAGTACGCTAACAAAAACGTGTCTAAAATGATAGTGATAATCAATTAAATAAAGGGAACAATACAAAACATCTAATAAAAAATTAATCTATAACATTGAATAAAATGTTGAGGAAAACGTACAATATAAGTCTAAGAGAAGCAGAAAAAGGTAATTCCCTAGTAATCTTAAATTATTTAAATAAATAGAGCAAAACTGGCCGGTGTCAATTGTTGACATAGAACAATAACTCATGTTTACAGTATTATTGTTATAATTGTCGTTGTTGACAGCTCCCTTAATTGGTCGGTGGTGGTTATCCACTCAAATAGGGGTCTAGTGTAACTGTTAGACCAGGCATGGCAACATACAGCCCGCGGGCCTGATTCGGCCCCTGACTTCATTTTATCCGGCTCGCAGCACAATTTTCAGATCTCACTAAACCTGGCCCTTGAAAGTAAAAAATATATATGTATTCTTAATAATTTTCATATAATCTAAGGATCATAAAGTTTTATAGGTATCATAAAGTTTGGTACTGTATTTAGTCAACTCAGCATTCAGTTTATGCAATAAACAGGGAAAACCCCATCAGATTTGCACTGGCTGTAAGTATGTTGATTAGTGAAGGAAGAATCAGCAGAGCAAAAGCACGTAGTTATTTGTAATGAGGCACAGCACTCTTTAAATTCATACTTAATTTAAAATTTAACATAACATTTAAATTGACATGAGAAAAGAGAAGAAAATTTGATATTGAAAATCGTGTTTTTCAAGACTAATGGACTAATAGTTACTTTTATATTATGCAAAAAACAAGCCTATTTGTTTAATTTGCTTCGGAAGTATCAGTGGTAAAACAATTTAATTAAAAACGCCACTTTACATCAAAACATTCTAGTTATAGTAATCTTAATGGGCAACAAAGAAAAGATAAAATAATAAATTTGAAAAAGTGTTAATCTGCACAACAGACTCTTTTCCACAAACAAAGTGATTTATGAATTCTAAACCTTATTCTGAAGGTGATTTTGTTAAAGAGTGTCTTAGTGCTGTCGTTAAAGATCTGTGTCCTGAAAAGAGCGACGATATAGAAAAAATATAGTCTTTTCGCTCGACTATAACAAGGCGTATCGATGATATGGCCAACGATATCAAATCAAACCTTAAGTTAAGTGCGTCGCAGAAGTTTGAGGCATTTTCATTTGCTCTAGATGAGAGCACAGATACTACCGATATCGCACAATTAGCTATTTTTATTCGCGGTGTTGATATCAAATTTATTAACATGGACGAATTGCGGGCTCTTCGACCTATGAAGGATACCACACGAGGAGAAAACATTTTTGAAGAAGTAAAAGCAGTTTGAGCTTAAATGGGAGAATCTAAGTGGCATTTCTACTGATGATGCTCCTGCTATGGTTGATTCTAATTTTGAAGTTGTCAGTAGAATTAAATTGTAACTATGTAGTAGGAATATTGACAAAGAAGATTTGAGTGTATTTCACTGCATTTTACATGAACAAAATTTGTGTGCAAAATCGATCAAATTTACACATGTAATGAAAACAGTAGTTTCTTGCATAAATTTCATTAAATCAAGAGCATTTTACCACCGTCAGTTCCAAACATTTTTGAAAGAACTGCAGTCTGAATTTTAATATCTTATATTTTATTGTGAAGTGCGCTGGTTAAGTCAAGCAAAAATGTTAAGACGATTTTATGATTTGAAGGATGAGGTAATTTTTACGGGTATCAAATAAAATCCTGTACAAGAGCTAAATAATACAAATTGGGTCTGCGATCTTGCGTTTTTCGTTGATATAATTAAATACAAAGTTGCACACCCAAAAACAAAATAAATTAAGTCTTTGGGAAAATCAGCTCCGAACAGGGAATACCTACCATTTTCCAACTCTTCGCTGCCAAGAAGCAAGTCTCAAAAATTTTTTCTCCCCATATGATGTAGAAATAGAAAAGCTCCATTTTCATTGCAAATGGAACTCATTGAATTGCACAAAAAATCCGATCTTAAGGTGATATTTAGAGACACGCCGTTAACCGATTTTTATGAAAAATATTTACCAATCGATAAATTTCCAAATCTCGCATCTTTGGCTCAGAAAAAAATGTCATTATTTGGAGGTACATACAAATGTGAGCAGCTATTTTCGAGAATGAAGTTTGTTAAATCAAAAACACTTACAAGATTATCAGACTCATATTTGGAGAACACACTGCGTGTAGGGACATCCGATATTTCACCAAATATTGATTATTTCGTGAAAAATATGAGGGCACAGTCTTCCCATTAAATATGTTTATACTTGTTCATTTTAATATATTTTCTGAAATATGTTATTTTTAATTTTTTTTTGAAATGTTAAAACGTAATAAATATAATATAATCATTTCCTTAAATCGAACTACGAATCTCTCCGTTTCTTATAACTTCAAATAAAAGGTCCGGCCCCCGATTATAGGTTGAATTTGTTTTCGATTGACAGTTTACACGAAGCGTTAAATACTCGAAAGTAAAACTTGTTTCCTTGTGTGCAACTGGGCTATAGTGATGATATTTAAAATAGATCGAAGCTGGTCCATGCCTGTCGTTGACACATAATAATAATTAGTGTTTCGTTATTATTGTTATAACTGTCGCCTGATTTGTCAACCAGGGGTATAGTGCAACAGTTTTACAATATATAACACATTTATGGTAATATATTGATTGACAAAAAAGAAAATAGAATATTTATACTTTTTTGCAATATTGATTTTTTATGTTTTTCTATTATTAAAAAATATAATAAAAGAAAGCAATGTAACAATACTTTTCTTTTTAAATTTTAAAAATATAAACGATTTTAAAATGTGAAATATAAGAAAGTATTTTCTAAATAAAAACTGTCAACCCCGAAATATATACCGTTGATTTAAAAGTCATTTTGTCGATGATGATTTTGAGTTTGAAATTCAAATTTAATATTTTATTCTAAAAGATTTACTAAAGGTAAACATTTACATATATTTTGGTTATTCTAATTCTACAAAAATCTTGTAAGGTATAGTAAAAATATGTTTTTAAATGTGAACTATACCCACAAACTAATTAATAACTTAATATTTGTAGTTATTTAAATTAAGATTAAAGTATATAAACTTATGCAGGTACGTATAGATAATTGTTAGTTATTATATTTTATATCCAAGGAACGTTTGTGTATATATAATTTAATTTGTCAAAATCACTTTTATTGTAAATTTTAACCAATGTTTTCATACGAGATATTTATCAACTAATTTTCTTCATTGTCTGAAAATAGGATTCACCTGTAATAATTACGATAGGTGCTTATTACATTTAAGATTCCATCTCGGACGCTCTCGTTACATTCGCGAGAAGAGAAGATATTATTGCGCTTGTAGCACTTATCTCGACGACAATAAATTCAAAATTGGAGGGAAGATATGCACGAGGAAATATATCATCATACTAACAATAATTATTACCCTCTGATGTATTACCGCCAATAAATTACCGCTAAATATTAGTCTCCAACGCAAAATGCGGACTACTTTGCGCCTTAATCAGATTAATCCCAACCCAAGGAATGTCGACTCTGTCTCTGATTCTATACCTCAATTCTTTCTTATTTATTCAGATTGCATTAATGGTTATAAATGTAAATTAACAGAACATAATGCTTTTTAGTTGTAGTTTTAAATAAAATAAGATTGGCTTATTTATTTATTTACGGTAACTCTTAGTAAAGAACAGTTATAATTTCTATAAATTCAGTAATTATTTTTTGCTTAAGAAGTGCACTTGTGCTAAAACCCTTGAAAAGTTATTTTTATTACAACGGCACAGTCTAATTCTAAAAAAATCAGCGATTTAAATGATGATGCATCAAATATTACTTATCTTTAATTATCAGTTTAATTATACATTACTACAACAGTAATTTAAAAAAGTATAACAGGGATTATGTTTCATAATTTTTTTGATAGACTCTAATCACAAAAATATAAAGTTCTTTATTAACAAATATAGAAATGATATTTATATATACATAAGGAACTATAAATTTGACACAAACACTGTTTTTTCACTTAAGTAACAATAAAATAATATTTAACTGTTTGACTGTTTGCAATAATTTGATAAAATCCGTAATTTTATCAAACATTTAAAACCAATTAACATTATTTATATTTAACTAAATGGCATGTCCATTTATTCTGATTCTATTACTTCAATTTCTGATGCTAGATTCGTTATTTATGGCGTTGGGTATCCTTCGCATTAATGAATTAATGAATTAATTATTCCTATGTCATTTCAACAATTATATATGAGTCTACGCTTCATTTTATTAGGTAGAACATATAATCAACTTAATTTCTTTGATGCGAATATTAATTTTTAAGACAATGAAATATGATTATCAATAATGTATATTAGTATACAATGTTGGATGCTTGAAGCCATAACTTTGTGATACATATTGAATCAGGAACTTTATCAAATGATAAATAAATTTATTTATTTCTGTATTTAACTGTGCGTTTGATAATGGCCTTGTAAGGTTGAAACTATAGTTACGAAATAAATTCCGTGTGTGATATTAACAAAGTAAGTTGTATTAGTATACAGTTTTTTTCATTTGTTAACTTGTTGCTTTCTGATTTTATCGTTGTTTTAATCAGAAAGCAATATTATGCTATTGTCCGCTCCATTAGAAAGAGAAGAAAGGGAATGAGTCGAGGAAAAGCTAATACATGTATTTCCTGATTGCGCCAGTTGTATATCAGTTAGGTATTAAATATGGTAGAATAGAAGTAAAAATAAAAGAACAGAAAAATTTTAATATGTATCTAATAAATGAATTTTTACTTATCTAATGAAGTATTTGAAAATTTATTGGTATATTATAACTAAATAAATTTTAGCATATCATGTCTCTTCTTGTTATAGCATTTGTTGATTACTTGGAAAAAAAATGGTTTTAAAAAGCCGCCTTAAATTCGAAAATCAAGTTTTCTACTGAAATTAGAAAAACTGTGATTCGGAAAGGTGAATTCATTCCAAAGTAGTAGTATCACTAGCAATATCGTGAAGTATTATCGATGACACATTAAAATAGCAGAATTATCGTACTGCCGAGAGCAAAATTAAGAGATATGTCTTGACATTAGCACACATCGATCTATGTCTCTTTCATTTATTTAGTTCTTTTAATTTTTTCTCATCTGTAATTATGCTCTATATTTAATCCGCCTAATTTACTTCTTTTATTAAGAACCCTTTTTAATAATGTATGTATCACAAAGTAGAAGCCACCACATTTACTTCTTTACTGTAATTTTATTTTTATCTTTATAATTTAATACCTTTGCTTAAAAACTAGATTTTGAATGCACTTTTAAGAGTTTTCATAATAATATTAATGTGTTAAGTATTAAAGTAAAATCACTTTTGTTTAATTTTCAAAAACTTTTATTTGTTGGAATTACACGCAACAATTGTTTCGCCACACTGTGGCTTCTTCAGGCGAAGAAATGGTAGCGGTACAGAGTTTTGTATGATTTAAATACTAATTAGGGTGGTGGGAAGGGGGTTGGACGATTTTTAGTTTTATTTTTGAAATTAACGGTGATCTTCTATTAATATCCGTTTGGTCGTTTAGGAGGAGGCCTGTGTCTTTCCTCTTGTTTATTTCTAAATTTTCCAAGTAATTTAGTTTCCTTCCCTTTTGCTGTTGGTGGAGTATTTTGAATTCGTCATTAAACGAGTGTCCTTCTTCTAGAAGGTGGTTTGCGAATGTGGAAGTCTTCTTGTGATTAATGTATGCGGCTCTATGTTCTTTAATTCTCTCAGAGAATGCACGCCCTGTTTGACCCACGTATGTTTTTGTGCAGTCACCACATGTCAACATGTATATCCCACTACCTTGATTCTTAATATTAGGATCTTTATTGTTTTTTATTAACATTCCCAAATTATTATTTGTTTTGAATGATACTTGTATATTTTGTTTTTTTTTTAAATGTTTGCAATTTTTAATGAAACTGGTCCTGTATACGTTATCGAAGTGAAATTATTAATGTCTTTGCCTTTAATTGTGGGGTAAACTGAATTGAGAATTTGTTGTTTTTTCTTTTTATTTAAAATACTTTTAACGGACGTGTTATTAAATCAATTTTTGTTAGCTATTTGATGAATGATATTAAGTTCTTTTTGGAAATTTTCTTCTGTCATGGGGATATTAATTAACCTATGTATCATACTGTTGTATGCAGCTAGCTTGTGAGATTTTGGATAGAATGAATTATTGTGAAGTATCTGTGTGTAGGTTTCCTAAAAATTGCGAAATCGTGCTTATCGTTTATTTTTGTGAGGTCTAGAAAGTTAATGTAGTTATTGACTTCTGTTTCCATTTTAAATTGTATATTTTGGTGTAAACTGTTCAGTGTATTTAGAAAAGTGTCTAATTGTCTATTTGTCCCCGTAAATGCCACTAGTATGTCGTCCACATATCTATACCAATATATACAGTTTTTAAACATAGGGAGTTTTGATATTTGTATCTCTAAATAATTCATGAAAATCTCTACCATTAGGGGACTTAGGGGGTTTCCCATTGCTAAGCCGTCTTGTTGAGTGTAGAATAAATTATTAAATTGCAGGTAATTTTGTGTGTTTACTGTGTTTAAAAGGTTTAAAATTTCCGAGATTGTAATCGGGTTAACTTTATTGTCCGTGAGCATCTTTTCTATTATTGTTAAAACTTCCGAAGGCGGTACGTTAGTAAATAAATTTGTAACATCAAGTGAAACGAATTTGCTGTTCAAAGGTAATTTGACATCTTTAATTTTATGACCAAACGGATATTAATAGATCACCGTTACTTAATGTGTTTAATTTTAAAAATAAAATAAATTCCATTAGAGGCACCTACACACACGTACAAAATTCATGAAGAGAATGCCGAACTAGGGCAGGTACTTGGCCTCCCCTACGAAGGGGATTTCCTTGCTCCCTAGCATCAGTGGCTTTTGCGCTCGCTAATTCCAAGCTATTCTGCCCCATGCCAGGCAGGCTTTGAAGATTTTTGACAAGTGCGGCACCAGTTCCTCTATGCCTTTTTGTAACAGAATGGGATAAATCCCATCTCATCCCGTGGACTTGTACGGTTGGAACAAGCTGATGACCCATTTAATATTATTGGGTTTTGTGACCTCCGTGGCCAGTCATTTCGGTAAGGCCTTTTAGGTCTTTGATTTGGATTGTCTGGCTTGTTATCTTCTGCCAGCATTGTTGAGGCTGGAAAGTCGACTTGAACATTCCGGAGTGTCTTTGTTATACTGTGTGAGTTTTTCTCTGTACATAAGAAGATATTCATCTGTTCAGATAGCTTATCGGTTCCTAAGATGCTAAACTTGTGTATAAGAAAAGACTGCCTGATTAAAAATAAAATCAATAACAATAATATAGAATATTATAGTCGATTACCTTTTCCGATTTTCTTACAGCATTTAGGCGCAAAGTAATACAGGCGTGAGAAAATGAATTATAGTATAATTCATAGCCCTTCCGAAGAATATTGCATGCATTGAAAATTGTACGCCTAAGCTATTTACTGGAACTCTGTTTCGTTTAAAAACAACGCATTGCGTATCTCACGTTCATTTAAATTTTATTAAAATTAGTAGATCCTTTATGTGAATGCAAGGATTATGGAAACAGAAAACATATATTAATTGCTCAAGCATATTCGTAATTCGCTCTCTTAGGTCGCAAGTATCAAATGATGTTTTAAGAGATGTGTATTTTGCGCTTTTTCAATCTCATATGCTATATGGATTAATTATATGAGGCCATTCAGCGATTGGGCATAGATTTTTTAATTTGCAGCGCAAAGCTTTGAGGATTATGTGTGGGTATGCTTACGGTGATTACTCTCGCCAGGCTTTCATAGACGAGCATATCTTAACCTTGCCATGCCTTTATATCTATGAGTGTCTGATATATATTTAAAAAAAACAACGGAATTCATATCAAACGTATCCTAGTATAAATACTCACAGCACTAGACAACGTGGAAATATCTATCCAAATTCTATCCGCTTAACAAAATCTCAAACAGGTATTAGATATTATAGCAATAGATTTTTTAACGTACCACCTCAGCAGATCAAGGACCTTCCACTTAAAAAGTTCAGCAAGATTATAAAAGATCTCTTGGTCTCTAATGCATTCTACAGTTGGGAAGATTATCTATAATTTAAATTATGTTAACTGTTTTTTTTTAGTTTTAATGTATATGTTTGTGTAACAATATAGTATATTTATTTATTTGTTCGATTATTTAAATTTTTATTTAAATTTTTACTAGTTGATATAATTTTAATTTTAATAGTTTTAACATTTTAATTCGTAACATTTTAACATAATTATATATTTATTCAATAATTACTTATTTCGTGTACTATTTTACTAATTGCTTATTTTAAATTTTAATTTTCAACGTATAGATAGTTTAATATTCTTGTAAATATTATTCAACACCTTTCTAGTAATTTCACTTATATTGGATAATTTACGGCCCGTGATTTTCTCTTCACTCAGTTAATGCACACTTATGTATAAACATTTTTAAACATTGATTATTTGCATAGATTTAAGAATTTGTAATTTGATTTGTGTAAGCATTCTTGCAATAACACGAATAAAGTATTGTTATTATTATTATTGAATAATTTTCTCACTTATCTCTTGGCGAAACATTATGAAATAAAAGGTCCCAGCATCAATATCCTTGCGGAAACATGTCTGTCATTTCTGGAAGGCACCATGAAACTCCTTGGCGGGATTGTCTCGTAGAAATATTGTTTTTTATGGTTTTCACGGACTTCAATGCCTTTCGTTCAGCTCTCTTTTTTAAATCGAGACCTGGGGATTACCAGGCTGTTGCTCCGGGCCAGGAAATTAAATGAAAGCTATATGACCAGGGGCATTTTCATCGTGCAGCTTAAGTCAACACTCGAGCGACATCGTTTCAATCTCTTGAGCACAAAATCTATTAAATGGATTCGCTACTCTATTTTTTCGATTTTGAGTCCACCTCAAACATCCAATATTCAACTCTGGTTATGAGAGAGTTAAAAAGGTCCGGCTCATTTTGAATCAAATATAACTATTCTTGAGAGCTTGAAACTCTGGTCTTCTATTAACATTTTCGGCACAAGCTTCGCACAGACCTTGCGGTCACTTTCTCATGCACAGGATTCATGGAATTAGTTGTCGATCATCTCCCTACTTGAACACTTTGTGCTATCTTCTGGACTGTCTTCTTGAAATGGAGTTATACTTAAAGGCCTCTTGAAGCATCTTGAATATTTCGGTTGCATTTTTTTCAAGTCGCACAGAAAACTGGACTGCGTATCGCTGTTCAAGCGAACGCTCTACCGCGCCCTATTAAAAAGTAAAAGAAAAAGACATTTCAGGCATCCCTCTACTAAAACTGATTGGAACAAACTGGCGCCCTGTTGCACAAGAAGGTCAGACCCTTAATCACGTTTCCCAACTCGTTTTACCCCGTTGTAATGAATAGTGGTGTAACAAAAAAATCATGCGCATTACTTTCATAATCGACCCTATATTTAATCAGAGTTTATACTTAATATTTATATAAGTTATTATTTTTCTAAAAACATCTCTCTGAATGTTGAAGTATTTTTGTAGAAAATTTTGTTAATTTTTCTAGAATTTTCCGCGATGCATCAAAACTTATGGGAAATTTTTCTTGCATTTTTTGTAATATTAAGTAAACTTTATTTGAAATTTTCTAAAATTCAAACATTATCTAGCAATATCTGGTATTTTTGAAATTTTTCTACATAATTAGTAACAATAAATGAAAAATATATGTTAATTGTTTATCTCTGTTGTACTGCTGTCAATAATATATCATAATATCGTTGATTCCTAAGGCATCCACTTCGTTATACATTTTATTATATTATAATAATACTTAATTCTTTTTTCAAAATATAAGTGATTAAAAAATAAAACATAGCTATCTATAATATTACAGCAATTTATAGTAGGTTTAATAAATTAATATATAAATAATACTTCAACAAATAGCCGAGAATATCTATTGATAATTTGAAATATTTATTTTCAATAATAATAATTTAAATATATGTAAAATTATAATATTATACATAAAGTTGCCAAAACCGAAACATAATATAGAAAGCAAATCTATAAAAAAAATGAATAACCTTAAAATGAATAATAAGATCGTTTTTTAATTGGAACCGCTAATAATATAGCCATTTATAAAATAAAATATAAATTATTCATATAAGTTTTTTTTAAAGGTTATTGGTGTTAGATTATGTGATTTAAATTTAAAAGTATGTCTCTCTAAAACAGCGGAAGTAGTTAAAAAATGATAATTTACAAAGGAACTAAATCCAACAATTTTATCAAATATTATAATTTTCTGTCATTTTTTATAAAAGATAATATTCATCACAATTTTAAAATTGTATTAGTCATTAAATGATTAGAAAACTTTTATTTAGCATTGTAATAGTTATGTGTACAAGTGTGGAAAAGCGCATTTCCCACGCGTTGTACACAATATTTTTTCACATACTGCATATAACATCAATTATAATAGTGTATTGTATAATGAACATACAATGATACTTATTGCCCACGAGTATGAAATTTGCAAATTCATACGAGTGGGCAATGGTCATTGTATGCGAATTATACACTATACTTTTTCTACGATTATACATATGAATTAAAAAATACAAATATAGATTTCTACTTATTAACCTTGAACAAATTTGTATTTATTAAAAATATACGTGATATTGATACAGTTATGGAATGTTCTTGGAGATCATGTATATGATGGAACATTTCCCGTAGGGTTTGATTTTTTTAACAAAACTACTCTCCCTATTACTACTTACCATTATTTTACGTAAACGTAAACACACTCGCAATTTTATTTTGACGTGAAAAGTCAACTCAAAAATCAAATGTGTGTTATAAATTTTATAATGTTCGAATAATATTTGCTTGTAATTGAAAAACTTTATTTTTTGAATTTAAGGAAATTCACATGTATTCATTATAAAAAGCGTTTAGTCTGATTCAATATTAATATTATTAATGCTATGTTAACTATTGTAGCACTAGTGTTACAATAGATATATTGTAGCACTAGTGCTACAATGATTGCTATGGCAATGAATATATAATATATACCTAACATACAATGTACTACATTTCATTATCAAAAAGTAACCTATAATTATGTTTTTTCATTATAGGAGTAGAAAAAGGTGTTTGTGATTTCATATTTGACACTGAAATATAAAAATTAGGTTATAATTACCGACGGTACGTGTGTTGTATATATTACTCCATGTATGTAACTGACACTGACATTGATTAATAGTAAATAAAAGTAGTGCGGAAAAATGTATCCATGCGGAAAAGTATTGCTATGCAACAAAATTCTACTTTTCTCAACGATTCTGGATGCGGAAATGTAAGATATTTCTATTCAGTATGTGAAAAAACATTTTAAAAACACTTTCCAATTACCACCTAAAAACTAAATAATAATAAATGTATGTCATTTAAAATTAACATTTATACCAATATACAACGTGTCCACGTAAGTATGCAACAAATGAAAAACTTTTTTATTATTGATTTCTCAGAAAATTTTATTCTTTATAAAAGTTGGTGCTTGATCTTAAACATAAAAAAAGACAAAACAAATGACATATGGTTTTGTTCTTATGTTAAAATCTATGATTTCATTTTCAAGAATATTGGAATGATTATTTAAATATCTTATACCATTTCTAATTTTATTTTTAAAATCCTCTAAATTTCAAAAAGACCTTTTGGAATAAACTATGTTTTTAACCACCCTCATAAAAAGTAATCAAGTGGATTTAGATCGGGTGAGAGCGAGCAGGCCATGGAAATCTTGAATGTCTTCCAATCCATTTCTCATTAAATTGTGCATTTAAACATTCAACTTCGACACGAGCACTATGTGTTGCCAATGGTAACATGTCTTCATATTTAAAAATTCTAAATATCTT
This sequence comes from Ontholestes murinus, assembly GCA_963969525.1. Lineage (NCBI taxonomy): Eukaryota > Metazoa > Arthropoda > Insecta > Coleoptera > Staphylinidae > Ontholestes > Ontholestes murinus. Next base: position 39,640,267 of record OZ018395.1, read on the forward strand.
TCTGAATTTAAACTCTGCCGAAATATGTAGGGTCCTATAATATTTCACTCCAAACATTTATTTTTCGAGAATATTGATTTTGCAGACCACCAACGATAGTTTTGTAATGAAATTACACCATTTGTAGAAAATGTAGCTTCATCCGTAAACAGGATTTTATTAGGAAATGTTCCATCAATCTCCATTTCACCTTTTACCATGAAACAAAATTCAGAACAATTGTCGCAATCTTGTTCTTGCAAAGTTTCAACATATCTTGGTTTAAATGCTTCAAACATTTTTGCCGTTAGTACCTTATGTACTGTTGATTTTCCCAATCCTAAACTTCTATCGCCTTTTTTAACAGATACTTAAGGATTTTCGACCATACTTTGCAAGATATCCATTGAATTCTTCACATTTATTACTGGTTTAGTACGTTATTTTTTAAAATGCAATTCAAATTTTCCGAAACTTTTAAATTGCATTAAGATTCTTGATACTTGTGAGTAACTGATTCTCTTTTGGGGGTGCCTGTCGTTAAAAATATTAGCTGCTTCTCTGCAGGTTTTATAGTTATTATATTAGCACCCAATCTGCTCTGCCATAATTTAGGAGACAATAACTCTTTATAAATTATTAATTAATTATTTCTTAATGATAAATATTAATGACAGATACGTCAAAACTGAGAATACTTGATAAAAATCGCTTAAAAAGTGAAAAAGTTATAAAAATTGTTCAATATCTTGGTAATATAGCGTCGAATGTCATTTGTTTTATCGTTTTAGTACATTTAAGATCAAGCACCAACTTTTATAAAGAATAAAATTTTCTGAGAAATTAATAATAAAAAAGTTTCCCATTTGTTGCATACTTACGTGGACACGTTGTACATGCTATGGAATAATAAAAAACATGATGGAAGAATGTTAATCTACTAGCAGTATGAAAATGGGCAGCATGAAACAAGTAATTTTAAATTAATTGTGAACTCTAATCATTGAAGTTGGTCAACAACGGTTCATGTTGAAAATATCTTTTGCGCTATACAATATATTACCTCTCAATATTTGCTAAAATAAAAAAAATAACATATAAGTTCACACCTTATTGGTTTTAAATGACATAACACTACATTTAAATTTGAAGGAATTAGTCAAAAACAAGAAGAACAAACAGTAAATATCATTGAAATTTTCGCAATAGGAACACGATACTCAAAGGGTGGTCAAATTCCTGAATGTACATGCTCGTCCGTTTAATTAATGAGCCACTAATGGGCAACATATTAAATTACAAATACACGCCTTGTAAATTGATGGTTTTCGGTTATTAATTTTAAGAGTATGTGCTGTGCGACGTAAACGGGCGTTCCTCCTCCTCTTCTTCTTATTCTTACTGCTGGCTGGCAGGATGGATAGGTATTAGATTTCAAAAGTGACGTTCGGCTCGGAGCGATGATTGCAGTGTAAACGCTTTGGCCCCACACAGATAAAACAGGCATTAGGACTCATTATATCCGGAATAAATTAGAAACTGTTCGCCTAAAGACAACGGATTTGATGCATCGATCTATTCGCCCGTATTTCACTGCCACGAGACGGATTTTATTAACTACAACACAACACAACCACGCGTTTTCTTCTTCTGTTTCTTCCTCCTCCTTCTTTGCCCGGCCCGAAATATTTTCTACGACTTTTTGGAGAAGAGACGCACGCGCGAACAGAGGAATAAAGAACGCTGTTTATGTGTCCCTGCCATTCCACCTGAAAACCTCCTCAATTCACATCAATTTATTACCAATGAATACGTCCCATGTATAATTCATTCGATTACCTATAAATTTCCTAAAAGGAACACGAACTATTACTTCATTATGCAATGGTTCGTTCATTCATCAAATTCTACAACTTATCCAAAATTCTAAAATCAAAATATTGGCTCCATTACAACCATTACTAATAATTACAAACAAGGTAACATGTGTGACAAGCTTTCATTTTACTGTAATAAATTTAAAATTTATTCATTGTAATTTTTGTTTTCTAATCTTTATTTTTTTATCAATTAACAATGTATGCAATTCAGAATTGTTTTTAAGTAAAAATATATATCCTACTTAATTATCTGTTTAAGAACTAGTTAAAATAAAAATGTATTATTACAATTTTAAATATGAATCATTTAATCCATGATAACTATTATGTAAATATATGGTTAAATACAATATATTTAATTTATCATCAGCATTTATAAAAAAGGCCATTCAATCGAAATAATTAATAATGGTGACGAAACATCCAATAACTATAAATAAATGTTCATATAAAATGCATAAATGAATACATTAAAATAAATGAACGAGTTTATATAAAATATATCGCAGCAGCACCACAAAAATATATATAATATAATAGAGTTCATATTATTTGTAAGACTTATATATAACAAAATGAACACATGTATTAAAAAAACTCATTTATAATAACTCCTGTTGTGGTATATATAATCCCAATCCTACATATTTTGGTAAGATAAAACTCTAGTCTCTTTGTTCCTTATCTACCATGCTCCAACTGTTCATGTTGCCCGACAATCCCCTCAGGAATTTTTGATGCGATCCAATCCTGGTATTACACAATACATCCCTTCTATTGACACTATCATTATCATTTACCTTATCCATTCCTGTAAATAATGAGGTTACATATTCGACTCCAAATTCTCCGTTAGGTTAGGTTAGGTTGGTGTGGCAGCACCACGAAGAGGTGCACACTTAGGCCTAGATAGGCCCGTTGTGATACCAATTTCCCTTTCCTGAGTTCTTATGGGAACCGTTTGGAGCCATTTATAAATCTGGCTATGCTTCTGGCATCGGTTGTCTCGATGTCAGAGAGCTCATTCATAAAGGACCGGCCTAGGGAGGAATCTCTTATTCCGGCCAGCGCGGGACATTGACAGAGGTAGTGGAGTACGTTTTCCTCCTCCTCTTCGTCGAGGCACCCTCTACAAAAGTCGTTGTGGGCTATTCCTAACCTTTCTGCGTGTTTGCCAATGGGACAGTGTCCCGTGATGACCCCCACTGTTAGCGCAATGTCATGTCTCTTTAATGAGATGATGCCATCGCTTCTTTTGCTGTTGCAGCGTGGCCAAATCTGCCTTGCTGTGCTACAGCTGCTCTCATTCATCCACCTTTTGTTTGTTAGGTTTAGGATGATATTGCTTAGGATTTCCTTGCTAGTCGCTAAGGGAATTCCTGGGTGATGGTTTATTGAGGACGAGTGAAGCTTCGTTCCATTCTTAGCCAGCTCATCCGCTGTGTCATTGCCCGGGTTGTTGCTGTGGCTAGGCACCCAGATGAGTTGAGCGTTTGTCTGTGTTGCCAGTTTATTTAGTGATTTCCGGCAATCAGATACCACTTTTGAGGTGCTACTCACACCTGTTAGAGCCCTGATTGCCGCTTGGCTATCAGTGTAAATGTGGACCCGGTTTGCGTTTGTCCTATTGGTCCTTAGCCATTCTACTGCAGTATTTATGGCGATTACTTCTGCCTGTAGTACACTACAGTAGTCTGGTAGTCTGAAGGATAGTCGGATCTTCAGGTCTTCGGAGAAGACTGCTCCCCCAACTTTTGTGTCCTGCTTAGAACCGTCCGTGAAGACGTGTAGTGTCCCTGCTTCATTTTCTTTGTCCACCGCCCAGTCCTCCTTGGTAGGGATCTGGGAGGAGAACTTGTTATGAAATGCAGGGATCGGTAGACAGCGGTCAATATTCTTAGGGACACCGGGGAATTCTTTGAGAATTCTTGTGTGTCCCCGCGTATTAGTTGTGAGTCGGCAGATTGAGTTCAGTCTTAATGCTGTTGTTAGCGCAATCTGCTTGCCGAGGAGATCCACAGGGGTCAGATTGAGGATTGTTTCCAGTGCTTTCGTGGGACATGTCCTAATAGCTCCTGTAATCATCAGGGTTGCCATCCTTTGGACCGTCCCAAATGCTTGCTGGTGAACCTTTTTGTCCAAAGCAGTCCACCATATGAATAGTAGAGTATTGGCCTTACTACTGCCTTGTAGAGCCAGTAGGTGATGTTGGGTTTCATGCCCCATTTTTTGCCTACCGTCTTTTTGCAAGAGTACAGCGCATTCTCCGTTAACGATCTATAAAAATTAGGTCAAAACTAGAAGTCGATATTTTATTATATTGAATTGTCGTCAATATAAACATCGATATTGATTGAGGTGAAATCCTTTTTAATAAAATGTATCCATCCATTTTTTTACCATTTTCACGACACCAAAAGTACAGCCATATAAAACCTTACCAAACTAATAAGACATTTTATCAACTTCCTACAGAATCACTATAACGTGCTTCTTTATGAAACCACCCAAATTAATTATAAATATATCACTTATAAATAGCATCAATGTAAAATTTGCTAACAATCCCTCTTAATGTTACCCTGCCTTAAAAATTTCAAATTTACAACAATATTTCAACCAAAAAAGTCGATGGAATAATATAACGCTGAATAAATTATCTGTATAATGCAAATTGTATCGACGAAAAAAGGAGAATAAAATTGAAATATATAAAATAAGTTTTTTTAATTTGTACATTATCAGTCTAATAAGAATAATTTTAAAAAGAGTTATTGGCCTACAATAACAATACATTTATTTTTCGTAAAATGTGCATCCTATTCTTTAGAAATAATATGTTATTTATTTTTCTACAACTACCATAATTTTCAATAATCCTAAAATCAAAAATACAGTCTAAAATGTATAACTTCTACCCTTTAAATTTTGAATTGAAGATGACACCAAGATCACTAATATTATCATTGGAAACTAAAACCAAAACCAAAGGATAAATAGACATGGATGCGTTCATTATTTGCTACTATCCCACATGACCATACTTTAAATATTAAGAAATCCTCTTATTAAAACCAACACTCACCTGCAGAGTGACAATCAGGTATACTAATTTATATCCAAACGGAAATTAATTATTAACCTTAATATCCTGCTACCACCAAAAATGTTTTTACCTTTCATTAGCAAAATATATGAATATTTTCTCAAAAACCGAATTCATTTTTTACTTTAACTGCATTCCTAAATACAAATTTATATTTATCTCCTTACGTTCAACTATCTGCTCATTCGCCATCGTAACTTCAATTTTATAAATAACACACCTTGAAGACAAAGCTTCTGCAATTTTATTAATATATGTCCATAAAGCTTTATATTCTGTTTGGCATAGGGTCTATTGAACAAATTGAACAAGACATCTTAAATATTTCTTAAAAACTTTGTTTGGTCAGTAGTAGAGGGAGATAGCCGATTCTAGAACCTCCTCTGACCTTGACCCCAACCTTGACCCCTGTCGAGGTCAAGGTCAGAGTGAAGGTCAGAGGAGGTCCCAGAATCGACTGGAGGTGAAGGTCGGAGTCAAGGTCAGAGGAGGTTCCAGAATTGAGTGTACCTCCCTTGACCTTGGCCCCAGTAAGGGGACCCTTTATTGGTGTCGGAGGCCTGGAACTGCGACCTTGATCCCAATAAAGGGCTACCTTATTAGACATTCATAGTACGGTTCCATAATTTAAGGTTATGTTAGAAGATCAGCTAGGAGCGATGCGTGATGTTACCCCTACGACGGTCCAATGGTGAATGACCTTAAATGAGTAAATAGCTTCTAATATAGACAATAAACTTGATAGGGGAGCATACATATGGACGGCATAATCTTATTTGGGTAATTTATAAAATATAACTCATTTATATTAATATTAATTGTTAATAATTTTATATTAATAATTATTTATTAATAATAATTTATTATTAATAATAATTTATTAATAACAATTAATTATTAGTAATAATTTATTAATAACAATTTATTAATAACAATTAATTATTAATAATAATGTATTAATTAATAACAATTATTTATTAATAACAAATATTTTTTATAAACAAAATGTATTTCGCGAATGGGATAACATACGGTCACACAAAGTTTTCGAGACGGGCAAACTTGCCTCCGCATTATGTTTGCCGTGTTTTTTTTCTGATGCGAGAAAACGAGTTGGGTCATTGAACACCGGTGCGGAGTGATATTTAAGACCGGTGAGGAGTGATTTGAATATGTATTAGATTATTTGTATCTTGACATTAACACGCGGTCGGTGAAGGTCATGGTGTATTATTGTTTTTTATTTTCCGAGTCGGATTTTAGGTATAAAAGTAAGGATATTTTGAAAATATTTCGCAGTGCATCATTTAAGTTTCCATCGTCAATATCAAAAAAGCAAGTAAGTAGTACATGACTTAATATTAAAAAGTAAATAGCACTAATATATAATTATGTAATTTACATCTAGTGCAACGCTACCAGCCGTATTCGATGAGAACTTGGACTAATAAAGATGCAAATCGTAATCGGAGTAATGAAAATAAATTGCCGAGTCAACAACCGTTGGGCAGTCTTCATGGACTAGAAGGTGGAGAAGAGGAAGGGTTTTTTGAACAATTTTTACAAGAACCAGAATTGGAGTTACCAAATTTGAATATCTGTTCGTTTCATGATTTTGGCGAAGAAGAACGCGAACCACTAATTGCAAGTAATAATCAAGAATGTGCAAATGGAGATCAGTGTACTAATAATACACCAGAAAGAAAAAAAGAAAATGTTTTGAAACCTCTCCTAGCTCCAGTAACATATTTTTTGAATAGAAGTAAAACAAAGTGGATATGTGTTGGTTTGGACAGTGATTTAAATTTTGAACCTGTTATCCGATTAATGGGAAATCGAGGTCAAGGCATAACACTAGATTCAGAAACATGGAGTGATTTTAATAAAGCTAAAGATTGTCTTAACAGAACAATTAATACAAAAAATCTAGATAATTATATAAATATAAACAAATTAAGTGTGTCTTTTATTTATGTTGATAATTATCGCAAAGTCTTGAAAGCAACAGTTGGAACTGACTCTGTGTATTTATCGTATGAAAGTCTTCGTGAAGTTTGGAAATTAAGTGATGTTGTAACATTCCGATTGGAGTTATTAAAAAATTTAGATTTCGGTGACTTTTATTACCGTTGCTTGGATTTATTACCAAATTTTGAAGGTGATTTGAGAAAACGCTTAGAAACTGTATTTAATGGGAGCTGTTCTGAGCAAGTGGCGATTTTTAAGGAAATGATGACTTCTGGAATTGATAAAATAATGTACGATTTAGATTTACATCAAGCCATAAATGCATCGTATAATGGAGAAAACAAAAACCGTAACATTTTGTGAAAGTAAGAACAAAACTCACGCCCTTTATGTCTGGTTGTACGCTTATAGAGAGGCAAGGAAAAGTGATTGGATAAATTGTGCGTTGGATAGATGTAGATTTAATAGACGTATTAAAAGATTTGAAATTGAATCAAAAAATGTTTTGAGTGAAAACCATAGAAATAAAATATATTGTAATAGATTTATGAATAGTTAGTAGGTATATTAGGATAATGCGAGTTGTATTTTATTTAGTATAGAAAGGATTACGATGAAGTAGACATGTTTGTACTGCATTAATTAAGAAAATAAACTGTGTCAAATTTTAATTGCGTTTTGTTTATTGTGTGTTTGAACCCGTATAAAAAGTGATGCTTGGTCAAAACGTGGTTAGTTACAATCGTGAACCAAAGCGGAAAGGTAGTGGTTTGTTAAACAAATTAATAAATAAACTTCCCTTCGAAGTACATTTACCTGGATATAATTTTTGCGGTCCGGGAACTAAATTGCAAAAGAGGTTGGCAAAGGGCGACAGTGGTATAAACGTATTGGACGAAGCCTGTAAAGTGCACGATATTGCTTATAGTAAATCTGACAACTTAAAAGAACGACACGAGGCAGATAAAAAATTATACAAAGTTGCAAAGAGTAGAATAACAAGTAGTGGTGCAAGTTTAGGTGAGAAAGCAGCTTCACTAACAGTTGCTGGAGTAATGAAGGCAAAAACTGCTATGGGTATGGGACATGGACGGAGAAAACTAAAAACTAAAAAGATAAAAAGAAGGAGAAGAATCAGTAGAGGTGGTGCGTTATCATTTGCCAAAGCAATGAAGCTTGCAAAGAGAGCGATTAAACGTAGTCCCGACAAAAGTCTTCAGGGATCTGTAAAAATTGCGTATAATGTTTTAAAACGAAATAGAAGAGGTATTGGTAGACCTAGACGTAGGGTGATACCTATTCCTAAACAAGGAGGATTTCTACCGTTAATACCATTATTTGCGGCATTGGGCGCTTTGGGATCCTTGGGTGGCGGTGCTGCAGCTATTGCGAAGGCAGTAAATGATGCTAAGGCTGCTAATGAGCAACAAAAGGAAGAGGCAAGACATAACAGGGTAATGGAAGCTAAAGCAATTGGTTCAGGATTTTACATAAAACCGTATAAGAAGGGTTGTGGATTGTACTTGGGTTTGAATTCAAAAAACTAAGATCTGAGTTCCTTCGTAGACCATTAACTAATATTGATATTATTAAGTATGCAAAGAAACATCACATACCTTATTTCAGAGGTGTGTTTATGAGGAATGCATTACCGAAAAGAATTCGAAAGCTTGAAAGCGGCATCATCAATTTAGATAATGAGGAAGGTCAAGGAACTCATTGGGTAGCTTATAAAAAACGTGGAAAATCTGTCGAATATTTTGATAGTTATGGAGATCTTCGACCGCCTAAGGAGGTAGAAAAATATTTCTTATCAAATAATGGTAACAATGAAATATCTTACAATTACAGAAAGTATCAGAAAAATACTGACACAAATTGTGGACAGCTTAGTCTGAAATTCTTGTTGAACCATTAATAAGGAAGTGTAACAAGTTATTATATTTACTTATAGAACGAAAGCCATGGAGAAGACATCGCACGCTTATACGTTCACGTTAAGTGGTAAAAGTTCGGAATTGAGTTGTGATTTCAATCCGGCAATATATTTAAATGAAGATGAAGAATATGAGATGGCTTTAATGAATTTTGAATCATTTAATTCAATACCAAATGTGGACGAGACAAACAATTTATTTCATTTCAAGACGACTGATAATAAATCGCACGTAATTACATTACCTATGGGAATTTACGATATAGAGGACATTAATGAGTACATAGAGAAAGAACTGTTAGATAAGTATAAAAAATATAATGCACTCGTAAGTATTCGAGGAAATAGTAATACGCAAAGAGTGAGTATAAAGACTTCGGTGCTGATTGATTTCTCAAAAAAGAATACTATTGGATCTTTACTCGGATTTAAAAGAGATATTGTTATGCCAGGGGAACATTGCGAATCTCATAATATTGTTGATATTAATAAAGTAAACGCAATTCAAATATATTGCAATGTGGTAAGTGGATCTTATAATAACGGAGAACCTGTTCACGTGTTGTACCATTTTTTCCCAAAAGTACCGGCAGGCTTCAAAATAATTGAATCTCCACAGGAACGTATATATTTACCGGTATCGGGAAAAATTATCAGTTCATTGAAAGTGCGAGTACTGGATCAGTCGAACAATTTAGTAAATTTTAGAAGTGAGGAAATAACGGTAAGCGTACATCTAAGGCGAGTGGAATAGTTGAATTCGTTTTTCACTATGAAAATATACGGAAAATTGAAAAGAAAAAAAGAGTCTTCTGTATTAACGATGGATAGATTAGGAAAGTATAAATGGAAGGACAGTCGTAAGGTATCCTCCAGTGTAAGAAGAGAAGTGAAACCGTTAACACAACGAAATAGAAAATATCTTAGCAGTTTGGGATTTACTTTATTGAAGCAATAATAAATATAATGGATATATTAAATGTGACCGAGAAGATAAAAACAAATAACTCTATAGTAAGTTACGAATATCATACACATCAACCTTTTGGATCGTCAAGTTTTGATCATAATGACGAAATACGAATTAATGTTCCGGAAATAGACAATTATACTATACCTGGTGAAAGCTATTTATATGTAGAAGGGAGTGTTCGAAAAGTGGATAAAAATGAAGCTAGTAAGACTGCAAAGTTAGTAAATAATCCAGTAGCGTTCATGTTTAGTGATATTCGATATTTAATGAACGGAGTTCAGATTGACTCTGTGAGGAATCTTGGCGTCACATCGACTATGAAGGGATACTTTTCGTTTACAAAAAATGAAATAACAAAATTGGAAAATGCTGGTTGGGCAGAAAATGCAGAGACATGCGATGCATTAGATGAAAACGGTCACTTTAGTCTTAGTGTACCGTTACGAACACTATTAGGATTTGCAGAAGATTATAAAAAAGTTGTTTTGAATGTGAGGCAAGAGCTAATATTAATAAGGAATAACGACGATAATGATGTAATTCTTCAACCTGAGGCATCTAAAGGTGAGAAAGTGAAACTTATTATAGATAAAGTGATATGGAGGGTTCCTCATGTTACCGTGGGCCTTCGTGAGCAATTATCATTAACAAAGCTAACAGAGAAGAATGTTGACATCCACATACCATTCAGAAGTTGGGAAATTCATGAGTATCCTTCACTACCGGAAACAACGAAACACACCTGGGCAGTAAAAACTTCATCACAACTGGAAACACCAAGATTTATAATAATTGGATTTCAAAAGGCGCGCAAGGGAAACGTATCAAAGAGTATGTCAAAGTTTGATAATATAAAATTAAATAATTTGAATGTATACTTAAACGGAATTCGTTACCCTTATGATAATCTTAATGTTGATTATACAAAAAATCAGTATGCCATATTATACGACATGTATGCAAGGTTTCAACAATCTTACTATGTACAGGAAAGTGAACCAATGTTTTCTCCTAAGGAATATTTAGCAGTTGCACCGCTAGTAGGAATTGACTGCATGTATCAAGCGGACACTATTCATAAAAGTGCCGTAGAAATCAAAGTGGAATTTAATACGAAAGAGGCTGTACCAGCGGGTACATCAGCTTATTGCCTAATTTTACACGATAAAGCGTATTACTACACTCCTCTTACGAAAGTTGTTAAGGAGTTATTGTAAGAATACTACTGCAATTATATTTACGTAATAATCAGTTTAGTGCAGATCATCATCGAAGGCAGAGTGTCTAGTAAGTGAAGTGCAAGTGGCTTGCAATGGAAGTAAAAAAATATATTATTATTGATATACAAGGATTTCAAGTAAGAAAAAATCATTTTATACCTAAAGAAGTAGCAAGTTGTGATAGTAAAGGATGCATAAGCCACTTCATATTCAAACCTCCCTATGAATATACGTTTTTAAGTAGAAGAGATAAAAGGACTGTCGATTGGTTGACAAGAAATCATCACTGTTTAAAATGGAGTGACGGATTTGTACCATTGGAAAATTTTGAAGAAATTTTGCAAAGTTTGACTCGTAATATAGGTACTATATATGTAAAGGGTCACGAAAAAGCAATGCATATCAGCAAAGTAATTGATAAACCAGTAATTGAAGTGAGTGATAACATATCAAACATACAAAAAACTCTACCGTATTGTACATTTCATACATCAAGTGATTGTGTGTGTGCACTTACCAATGTATACAAATTAACTCCATTTATACGTAATTATTGAAATCAAATGATATGGAGGAGGAGGAGTCATCATGTAAAGGTGTAGATATATAAACCGTGAACTTGTACAATTTTGCTAGTGCATTTGTGTTGTTCATGATGACAAGTCTGGGTTATTGGATAATTCGTTCAACATATGGACAATGGATTATAAACAAAGTTTGGGAAGTTATAGAAAAGTACGAAAAGGATTTTGGTACTGCAAGTCTTACTGATGAAGATCTTGAGTTTCTGCCCCTGAACTACATACTGAAAAGGATGACCGCTCAAAACGTCGCCATGTTGTGGCATCAATTGCCATCACATTATCGAACAAATCAAGATTTAAGGGAGAAGCTCCCTTGTTTGCAGCATTATAACCAAGACAACATTCGCACTCATATCGATGGCCCTGCCCCTTCAAGAAAAGATTGTCATGGATGTATTTTTAAACATTTAGAAATTAATCAAAAAGTGTAAATTAACTAACGTTTTTTAATAAAGATATTGTAGTATATTAATAATGTTTTATTTGTATTCCTGTAACCCAATTTTAAGAAAGTGTTAATTTTTATTGTTACAATTTCTTTCAAACAATTTATTTATTAATTAAGTTAATTGAATGACCAATGAGGTCTTTTTTCCAATTGGAGCAAAAGAAAAAAAAGGAAAAAAGGAGGAAAAAAGGAAAAAGGAGGAAAGGAAGGAAAGGAAGGGGAAAAAGAAAGAAAAAAGAAAGGAGGAAAAAAGGAGAGGAGAAGAATATTTCTTTTTACAGACCACTCCTCCTTACCAACGTCTCCTCCTTTTAACACGCCTTCAATGCAGAGGGGATGGGAGTGGGAAAAAAGGAGTGGGGATACAAAATTCCCCCCCCCCCCCAGGGTTGCGACTTTTTGACCTCAAAAATAATTTCCCCCACCAAGACACGCCCCCTACGCCCATTTCCACGCCCCTTTTTGCTATATAAATGAGGAAAACCGCATAGAAAAGCCACAGTGCAGCACGCAGCAGCAACAACAACAACAAACCGAAAAATGGGTAAGTGTTACAAACGTTGAACCTACTTTACATAACTACTATTTTATGCCGTTAAAATATTCTAACATATTCATATATTCCATTCTAAATCGTTTGAATTGTATTTTTTATTTAAAATGTCTTTAATATATTCACTACGTGATTTAGACAAATGTAAATTTCATGTTAATTACTAAGCAGACAAGAAATACGATATGCTAGACGATAGCATGGAGAAATGGTATTTGGGTTCTTTCCGCACGCCGCCGCCAGCAGAAATTCCAGCCGCCGTAAATCCTACCTTGGACGGAACGCGTAGACGGACCGTTGCCGTTACAAGCCCGGCCGGCGAAAATCTGGTACCAGACGGAGCGTGCAGACCGACCGCAACCATTTCTGCCGCTGAAGGTGAAACAGCAGCGAGTGAGTATTTTTTTATATAATATTTAATTTTTCATACATTGGAACTGAAATAAATGAAAAAGTATAATTATGTATTTTTCTTTCTTTTTTTTACAGATTCCGGAATGACAGATTTTTTGAATCTTGTTACTCCTGGCGCTAGGTGGCTGACTGCAACTCATAGACGAGAATGCACATCACCCCGTAATGATGTACTGAATCAAGCCATGGTTGACGCTGACATTCTCAGTATTAGTAAAGATACAAGTGATACTGAGAATGTTGCGAGTACATCAATGCGGGGAAATGTAAGTTCCTTGGCAAGCGGGCAGCAATTTTACATGTCGTCGTCTAATTCTAATCGCAACAGATGGCGATATGGAAATTACTTGCCAAAACAAGAGTACAGGCAGCGACGTCGTGCCGAGAGGGACATGATGAGAAACAGGAGGAGAACAGTAAACGTTGACAGAAGTGACGTACAGCAAGGATCTGTACTTCGAAGACTGTTGGCGGTTCCTGAATCGATGTCGAGTATATCGATTACCCACCCCCAACAAACTGCACCGTCAACCAGTACTCGCTCCCATCCCAAAATATCATTAATGAATGTATCATCCATTCCAGAACCCGAAATCGAACCTGAAATCGAACCCGAAATCGAACCCGAAATAATTACAATCCTCTCCCAGACATCGGTAACTTCTGTGAATGTGCAAAAAGTTACCGTTCTGGAAAATATAACAGTTAAACCACCCACTAACGTAACTAACGAAATCCCTTGTAACTCACTCCCTTCCAACGAAATCCCTTCAAATGTAATTGTTCCAAGCTCGTCCCGGCCCGTGTCTCCTGTCATCAATTCCTCGTCCCGGCCCGTGTCTCCTGTCATCAATTCTTACAGTCAATCGATTGCTCGACAAGTCGGTAATAGGAGTCGCCAAGTAAGAAATTCTCTTACATTTTATCAAAAGTTGTATGATACTTTGTGTGAAAGCGAAACACGTGTAAATAACATGATTGAATCGTTAAATTTCGTTGCCGCTAATATGTCTAATTGTAATCCTGGTTTGTTGCCCGACCTAAAAGAGCAATTGAGACAAATTAGAGGCGAAAAGGAAACCGTGCAAAGGATCATAGCAACAATAAGATATTATGTAAGGGAATATAATCATTGATGACTTCTGTCAACGTTTCGTTCCCTGTTACCACGGATATTCGCTGCTGATTTGAACCTTAAATAATTTTCACTCGGCTAGAAAAAAGAAAAACCAAAGCTTTTACAATATAATACGCCTAGAAAAAACCAAAGTTATAAAAAACAGCTAGGATAACCAAATATATGTACATCAAGTAATAAATAAATGTTTAAGAATAAACGTGTGAATATTTTCCTTCATCCTAAAATAAAACCTTATTATCATAATATGTAGGTGAAGTCTATAATTTATAAAACGCAGAATTAATTTTTACCGCTGCTTCGGGCGAACAACTTAATAATGTATTTATATATTCAAACATGTTCATTAATATGTATGCTAAAATGTACAATAAGAAATTGAAAGTGTGTTTTTTTTCTTTCTTAATAATGAGCAGCTACATTCCACAATCAAAATATCTAGGTGAGGTCATAAATTGTCCAGTTTATTGTATTCCATATTTAGTTCAGTAAAAACCTTCTTGGTGAGATGACATGCATCCCGTAAGTGTAACTTCACATGAATTATCATTACCGATACAAAATTTTGATAATGCATTATTACAACATCCGAGATTTAAAAAACACAGTGACCTTTTCGGAGGTGAATGTAAGAGAGGCTTAATTATAGGACCGAGTGCATGCGGAAAAACCAACATACTTCTTACACTACTTATTGCAAGGCATGGGTTAAGATATTTAAATATTTATTTATGTTCAAATTCATTGTACCAAGAGAAATATACATTTCTACGTGAATTAATGAAAACGATTCCAGAATGTGGTTATTATGAATATTCGGATATCGCAAGCCTAGAAGTTCCGACATGCATAAATGAATATTCCATTGTAATATTTGATGATGTGCCACCCACAGGTCACAATACAATAAAAGACTATTTTTCATACGGTCGACATAAAAATATTGACTGTTTTTACTTATGCCAGAGTTACAGTGCAATTCCAAAGCAGCTGATTAGAGATAATAGCAATTTGTTAATACTTTTTCGACAAGATGCAATGCATTTGAAACATATATATGATGATCACCTTACGGGGGACATGACTTTTGAAGAATTTAAGGACATTTGTCAAACGTGTTGGGTCAATCCTCATGATGTATTGGTAATTGATTTAGACTGTGGTAAAGAGGAAGGGAGATACCGCAAGGGTTTTGACAAATTTATAATTGTATAAATTTGGGTACAACTTCCTTTACCCTTTCAGTATAAGTGTGTACTTCGATAACACAATGGACAAAAATGTCGCTAGACAACTTGCAGAAGCTCGCACTTCTCTACGTGATAAAATTAGAACCTTGAAATCAAACATAGCTGAGTCTAAACAACATCTTGAAGCTACGTTCTCACCCCTCAGTGAGCCACTCAAAGAAATAGCAAGTAAACTTGAGGCTAATCGACTAGAACCTAGTGAATTTCTAGAAGATGATGATAATGACTTCGATGTATCACAAATTAAACCAGCCTACGCACCATCTCCAAAACAGTCTTTTAACATTAAAAGGAGAAGAAAACTTTCGAAAATATACCACGAACCGAAAAAAGAATTACTCGACGATACCTTAATGACACCTACTGCAGAAAACCTTCAACGGAAAGGAGATGTTAGTTTTTTAGATGATGAGGAAGTGATACAAAGTGCCCCATTTAATTCAACTCAAATTGTAGAAAAGCATGATGATTCAAAGACGGATTTTGAACAACAAGAAGAAGAACATGCGTATAGTGATGACGATGATGAAGGAGAAGTAACACTTCCTATGTATCATGCCCAGCAAAGTTTTAGAGAACAATTGAATAGCCCAGAAGTGCAAAATATATTACAACAATTTGATGAATTACCCAGACAATTTCTCATATATTTCAAAACACATACAAAAGCTGACCGCGACGAAAAATATGGCGTACATGAAGTTGACGGAAATTTATATGTTGGAAATTCTGAAATACAATTCGAAGGACGAGACATAAAGATAAATAATCAGATATATACGGGAACAAAAGGACTGTATGAACTCTTATTTAAGAAAAAACCTTCAAAATTTACTTTAATGGATAGCCGAAACTACAGAGATATATTGCAACGAACTAATGCCGCGCGTGTACAATATAATCCAAATAAAGCGATTGCAGCCAACAGAGGGTACAAGTATGTGTCAATAGTAAAACCAATTTTAATGGGTGACAGACCCCAGGTTTGGTGGGCAAAATTATGGAAGAGTGGAGGATCTCTGGAGAAAAACACAATGAAAAGGCAATTAATTCCAGGATCCACTATCGAGTACAAACATTGGGATGACCCCAATGAACTTGTAGATAGGTTACGTTTATTAATAGCTTCACAGCATGCAGGAAATTCATCACACAACAATGAAATTGTTTCAATAATCGAAGAATTAAAAGAGGCAAAAATTATTGTATAAAAACATATTCTTTGAATATACTCGTCATTCAGTGTGCAGCCAGGATACAGTTAGTTTACTTATATGACTCTTAATAAGTTTGGTGAACATCTTACCGGTGCTACCATGTCTGTAGACAAATTTGGTAAACATCTTTACGGACACAGCATTTCAAAACATAGACATTTTCAAAAGTTGAAAGATGATGTAAAGCAGCAGTCAACGCGAAAATCAATACAAGTCATCGGATTGTGGACTACTGGCCACGAAGCAGAACCTGGGATTTATCAAATTACAAATAAAGCAGCAACCTCAACGTTTGTTAATGAGGTGTACAGTGGTAAAGTAGTGAAGGTAGTTATGTATGGAGACAACGTTTGGGTCAGAATTAATGGTGAACCCTACAGGACCGAACTAAAAAAAAATCTTGTAACATTGAAACTCAATGATAAAATTCAAATAACTAGACGATTTGTAGACAGACCAGCATCAGCATCGGCCGTTGATATAGTAATTGAATCTGATAATGTCTAAAATTAAGCAAGACGTAGTGAAGGAACTGCATGCACCGGCTAGAAGAAACTTTAAAAGGCGTCGTGTTATTCTGAAGGGACTAAAAGATTTATATCAAGCAGATTTAGTTGAAATGATTCCGTATTCAAAGGAGAACAAGGGATTTAAGTATATATTAATGGTTATAAATGCTTTCTCTAAATTTGGATGGGCAGTACCTTTAAAGACTAAGACTGGGAAGGAAGTGACGCGAGCAATGCAAACAATACTGGACAAAAAGAAACTCATACCGAAAAACATTCAAACAGATCATGGCAAAGAATTTTACAACGCAGACTTCAAAACATTTCTTAAACAGTACAATATCAATCATTACAGTACTTATTCAACATTAAAGAGTTCCATTGTGGAAAGATTTAATAGAACCATCAAGGAAAGGATGTGGAAAGCGTTTTCATTGCAAGGTACATATAAATGGTTGGACTTACTACCAATTATTATAAACAACTACAATAATAGCGTACATAGAACAATTGGAATGAAGCCGAAAGATGTTAATAATCGCAATGCAAAGCATCTTTTGAATACAGTGTATAGTTCATTAAAAATGATTGATACACTACCTCGGAAATTCAATGTAGGTGATCATGTAAGAATAAGTAAACACCGCCAAGCTTTCTCCAAAAACTATACACCTAATTGGTCAAACGAAATATTTAAAATCTCTAAAGTGCAAAATACAATGCCGCGAACCTATCTACTGCAGGATGCACAAGGTGAAAATATTATTGGAGGATTCTATGAAGTGGAACTGAAGAAAGTCGCACACCCTGATGTTTATTTGGTAGAGAAAGTAATAAGACGTAAGGGAAATAAAGTTCTCGTCAAGTGGTTAGGATTGGATAGCTCACACAATTCCTGGATATCGAAGAAAAATGTGTTGTAATTATGTTATATAACTTTATTGCCTGTGTATTCGTTTTAAGCAAATAAAACAACTTTTTTTAAAATATATACAATTTATTTACAACCTATACAATACATTAACAAATTATATATACAAAAATATGTACTTTAATATAAATACGTAATGAACAATTTATACAATCTTATTTACTACATATACAATACATAAATCAAACGTAATACATAGAAAACAAGTATAAGGTAACAATTTATACAAAACTTAAAAACATAAAATTAATTATATAACCTATCGTATTCTTCATTTAATATTTGATTTATACATTCATCTTCTTGAATTTGTTTAATTTGTTTATGACCCCAAGCCAATGTGCCAATTTTATCTGGTAAAATGTAACGTTTATCGTCAGTAGCAGACAAAGCAATTTTATTTTTTAGTTCTGTAAAAACTACATGGTAATCAGAACGGAATGTATACATTTTCTTGAAAATTTCTCCCCCCTCTTCCACTATACGTTTATAATCACACAGAGTCAATTCTTTTTTAATAACATATTTTTTTACACCTTTTGCTTTCTTAACGCAATCTGAAAGTGTATTGATGCAGTATGCTTTAGCTCCTGTACCAAAAAACGATGTAATAATATTACCGGCAAATTCATCCTTCATTTTACCTATAACTGACTTGTTTCGAGGTATGTTATGAACATTATTTTCAGGATAATTGGAAGTATCAAAGTGCTCAATATTATTTTTGATATCATCGTAAATATTTTCAGTAAATACTTCAATTATTAATGAATCCGTGTCTGTGTACAGCAAACGAACATTATCGCCATACTCACGTTTTAAAAAATCATAATAGAATTTATAAACTACAGTTTTAGCTAACTCTAATATACTAAAACCTACGTACAATGGTTTATTGTAATGTATTTTTACAATAGACATTTCCACAGCTATTAAATTTTCACAAAATATTTTGGTAGATTTAAAATTTGGTTTCGCGATAAATACTTCCGCCCCTGGTTTTCTATAACGCGTCTCCCAATGACTCAATAAACGAATGTCAACTCTATTTTCTACATTTTCCATGGTTTTTCCAAATACAATGTTATTCATGGCTTTGTAATGATTCCTTTCAAACGCGTTACTTGACTGTCTTCGCTTTTCCGTATTAAAATCAATATATGACTGCATCCAATTGCTCTGTTCAAATTCGAGAATTCTATGGGTGCGTTTCAATATTAATCCATGATTTAAACATTGTTTTAAATTCATGTAGTGTATAATGTACTTCTCCTTATCGTACAATGTTGGTACTAATTTCTTATGTTTAGAATTTTCAGGGTTACGCAATTCAGGACAAAATGGCAAATCGTTATGTGTATCATGTAAACATTGAGGATAATCCAAGTCAACTTCCAAAACGTAACCGGTACTAGAATTATTATCAATCTGTAAAACATCAAAATTTTCTAATTCCCGAGCATTCAACCAGCGAAATTTACCTGTAGGCAGTTTTGATTGCATTGCAAAACCGTACAGGTTGGTAGCATCTAAATATGCAATATAAGATATTGGTTGCGTATCATTGAACTCACTTAAAAATTTATTATTTGCTTCGGATTTACGATGAGAACACATACTAAGCCCCCCGCGAATCCCCCTTTTAAAAAAGAAAAACATATCGACGTCTGTAAGGAGTTCCAGTTGAACCCCAGTCATTTTTAATAAAGCGTCCCACCCGAACCCTGGTGCCGTAAAGTAATGTGCCGGATCTAATGTATAATATTGTAATGAAACACTGCGATAATTTTCAAATATGTCGGCCAAAAGTAACACGTCTGAAGTTAAATAAAGTAAGGAATAATCTCCCAATGTTTCACAATTAAACACTTGCCAGACAGTCTGTGCCCTGTTATAATTATCATGTGATACATCAGAATCTGTTAATGAATCATAAAACGCTTCACGTTCTGGTAACTTCGAATAATTTATTTTATCAAAGGAATCCATAAAATCATAGGGAAATATTCCTTTCTGCCTTACTAAATTGAACTTAATGTTGTCAGGAAAATATTTTCGTACTTGTTCACATTGGTTGTCATCTAAATAACTACCAAGTTTTGCAAGGGAGCAAGATAAAAATCGAAAAGAATCTACAAACCTTAAGTTTATAAATACTCGCCTCATTCTACCTTTTATATCTTGTGAATCTGCGACGTGAACTTTTTTACTAAAGGAAATATACTTTTCTTTATTTTGTGCAATTACGTCAACATCTTCACCATTCATCGCAATGTTCTTTATAAACATATGAGAATCATAATTTGATAAATTGTGAAAAAACACCGGAATAAATTTTGGAATTTTATAGTTGACATTACATACCGAGTGAGCAGGACCTCGAAACAAGCCAGTTAAATGGTCATGATCATGAACTTTATCTTTTACATTACTAATTATTTTCTTACAAATATGACAAATATTTTTTTCAAACTCTATCTGATCAGCACTTGTCAAGGGAAGCATTTGTATCACTACTCCTAAGTGATTATTATAAATGTACTTTATATCCTCTTCTAATTGCTTTACAAACTCAATAGCAGCATCTTTCCCGATATATTTTTTAAAAATGGATAATGAATCATCGTAACTACATTTTATATAATATGCGAAAGCATATGGTTCGTGCCGAAAGCACTTCATAGTGTATGATTCATTATCCATTATATTATTTTTTACTTGATCCACTGGACATAATAATGCTTCAAAATCAGCATAGACAACAAACGGAACTTTCAGCTGCCTTTCGTAATGTTCAAATTGTAAAATATTAGACAGTACTTCTTCACCCAGACTATTTATGCGATAATTTGTGTCAGGTAAAACAGCTTTTACTTTACCGCAATCTTCTTCCCTATGCCGAGTAACTTTTTCTATAGAACTAAAGTATAATAAACATCCGTCACAAATAAATTTTTCGTGTCCATGTAACGATAACTGATTTCCTACTAAACGTGACAAATTTCGAATCCAACAGTAGTGACTATTACCACCATCATCATTCGTTATATACAATAAGTTTACTGTAACGTTCCACAATCCCGTTGAAATTTGTAATGGTACTACTTCGTAACTAACCTTATTATCCCGAATTTCTTTATTGAGACCGTACACGTTCACGCAAATATTGTTCTTATTTTCAAACTTGTTGATGTCTCTTATTTTCACAGGAAATTCCAAGTCCGAAAAGTCACACACTGTAGAGTAGTGGGGGTATGATGATGTCCGGTTAGATAATCCAGTCGGAGATCGTAAAGCAGAAGTTATTGCCCAAGCAAAACATGCCTGATCGTTGTTTTGCACATTTATTACGGCCTTCTTCGATTGTATGGACGTCGGAAGGTTTATATATGTAGACGCCCTCAATGGATTGTACTTATTTATGGTCACCTCCATATACAAAATTTCAAATAATGTCCACCCTATAGAAACAATTCATCATTACTTTCTAAATTAAATCAAATCATAAAAAATCTTTACATATTATATTCAACACGTATTTGTAGGAAATAAATAAAATTAATTCAAATTATATATACATACCTGAATCACGTTCTTGAAATTCGGACATTTTATTTAATATTTCATCTATAAACTCGTAATATTTTCCGTAAACATCACTGCCCACTGTTAACACTTTATTTTTGGTATTAAATGTCTTCATCTCCACATTTTCCTTATTGGATAAAAAGTACAATCCTCCACATTCCAAATTTACTTTAACACTACCAAATATTTCGCGTTTAGCTTCTATTAATGTCAGAACTTTTTCTCTTATTAAATGTGCAAACTCGAGCATATCAACATGATGTCCACGTTCAGACACTCTAAATGTTTCGCTTTTCTGCCCAAATGCAGATGCCAACTTTTCTACACCATCATCAACTATTATAAATCCATTATTCTTATGAGCAGCACTTTTTAGGTGGCCAGACATACATTTCTTCTTTACTGGTACGTTGCAAATTTCACATGTTACGACGTCGGACAATGATCGCTTCTTAGCATTTGAGGTACTAGGATTTTCTTGAACTACTTTTGCACTTCCTACACAAGAATTTATCTTGTGACGCCTTACATTGTCTTTCCTTGAAAAAGTCTTACCACAATCTAGGCAGGGAAACATGGTGCTATTGGGTAGTAAATAAACAAATTTTACTTAAACACTATATGATGAAGAACGATGAAGTCGAACTGAGTGCTTACAATGAACTGAGAGACGAAAAGGGGTCCACTCTTTAAATTAGCAGATTTTAACTGGTTAACCTTGAGTGACATCACTCCACTCAAGGTTAACCAATTTAATCTTCGTCAGTATCCTCCATGTCTGTATCTGACTCAGAAATACTTGACAACTCATAGTAAACCGGCCAATCATCATCAATGTCTGATAAATCCGAGTCAGACAAATTCGGAAATAAATCTTGGCCGTCAAGCTCAAACAGTGGCATGGCAAAACAGAAGTCACAGTATCTTTTTTCCTGCCTAATGAATTGTACTACGTCAGCACCACTCATTAGAACAGTTTTAGAGTACCTAGTTCTAAAAAACTTAATACGTTTTGGCTGACGGTAACCGAGCCCCCTACAATGCACGCAATACCTCTCCCCATTTTTATCCACCCAGAATTTTTTCTTCACCACTACAATATATCTCCGAGTCCAACAAATATTCATGACTGCGGCAAAACTCTCGGCAAATAGGGCGACTGCTACACACCGACTCAATCTAACACCACATCTAAATGGTAGCCGATGATGGTTTTCTCCATAAAACTTTTGAGGTCTCTCGTCACAATACACCCAGTTCACGTGTTTCCACCAATATTCCATAATGCATCCCAATGACTTAGGGATCTGACCCTTCACTACTAATTCCTGAATTTGGAATCTATTTTTCAAGATTTGGAGACATATAACTTTTAAAGTTATATACAGCAGGCTGAGAGGTTCTCTTCTACCTACTCTTCGCACCATCACTGGATTCATTTTTTTTGCAAATTGTAAATAACACAAGGATAACACACTTTACAAAACTAATTTCGAATATCTATTACAATTCAATTTATTTAATTCCAGCGTCCCCTCTCTCCTAATTTAAAAGGATAACACGTATTTTAAAGGTCGAGGTTACTTAAAGGTCAAGGTCGCTTGAAGGTCATATAAATGTCAAGGTCATTTGAATGTCAAGGTCGCTTGAAGGTCAAGGTCATTTGAATGTCAAGGTCGTTTGAAGGTCAAGGTCATTTGAATGTCAAGGTCGTTTGAAGGTCAAGGTCATTTGAATGTCAAGGTCGTTTGAAGGTCAAGGTCATTTGAATGTCAAGGTCATTTGAAGGTCAAGGTCATTTGAATGTCAAGGTCATTTCAATGTCAAGGTCATTTCAATGTCAAGGTTTAAAAGTCAAGGTCACGTGAAGGTCAATCAAGTTCAAGGTCAGGCGCATCCTCTGACCTTGAACTAGCCGATTCTAGAACCTCCTCTGACCCTCAAGGTCAGAGGAGGTTCTAGAATCGGCTAGTTCCCCCTACTTTGGTCTAAACAAATTCTTCGCAAACAAATCCCTTAATGAGAAAATCAAAAATTTTCTCTTCTCCTTTTCTTCACTATTACTCCTGAAAATCCTGATAGTGCTTAAATTACTAGATTGACTCCCTATAATACTGAGTCCGCGACACGGCGCATGACAATCAACCCTCAAACATAAAACCGCCTAATTTCTTATTATCATCACTACATAAACTAAAATAATGTCCCCATCCGCTTTAGACCTTGTTAAATACCTGGGTACAACTGTAGATCAGAAATAAATTTTAGAAAACATAATCTAAAAAATGTCAGCTGGTATACATTTTTTCAAATTTAATATATAAAAATGGTGATGTGGCCATCATAGTACTTTCCCTATATTTTTCTCGATAACTATAAGGTCTACGTAAAAAGGTTATTCCTTATAATTTGTTCATTTTTTAATTCTCTACAATTATTTGTTATATAAATTTTATGTAACTCCTATAGTTTATTAGCAATTGACAATAAATATCAAAATTTTCCAATTTTAATTTTTTTTCTCAAAAGTTAAGAATTTTATGAAAAATATGTTCGAATAAAACTTGTTCAGTTTTTTATTCCATTTAACTTTTGTTTGAACCGTTTTTTTAAATTTTTCGTATTAAGAAAAATATGACGAAAAAATAAAAAAACGCCTCGAGTAAACATTCACTTCCGGTTTATGAATGTTTACCAAAAGCTTATCAGTTCCAGTTTTTAACGATAAAACCTTAAGTTTAAAGTTTCATCTCAATCGGATCATTCGTTTTTGAGATACAGCACCCACCGACAGACAGACACACACACACACACACACACACACAGACACAGATTTTTTTTTTTCCAGAAATTAGTTTTTTGGGTTCAGGGGACCCCAAAACGGATATTTCCGCAAAAAAAAAAATTCAAAAAAAAAAATCACGAAAACAATACTCCCCCTATATACTACGTGTATAGGGAAAGTAAAAATGCAGGGGATTCTAAAAAATCTGTATTTAGGATTTATAAAATGATTTTGAAATTAGGGGCAGGGTATACAGAAGTTTAGATACTATAGTAAGGTGTCGGGCATTGGATCAAGAGGGACAAACACGAAGAGGTACATGACCAGGTCGAAGAACCATAGAACGTGCAGATTGGAGTTTAAGACTGTTGGCTTTAAGAGATTTTTTCTCTACCACTAGGTTCATTGCAAACCATTGATATGAAGAGCACGGAGCACAGTTTGGAATGAAAACAGTTTTCCGCTGGATTCGCACTTTTGCCCTTTTTTCATTTCGGCCGCAATTAGTGCTTCCTTTAACCGCTGAGTATCGACGAAATCGTTTCGAGTGGTGTAGAGAACGATTGATGTGGGACCAGGAATGGAATGATATATGTTAAGTGACGAATCTAGATTCTGTTTAGGGATGCACGATAGCCGGGGCAGAGTCAGAAGACGACGTACTGAAAGAAGAAATCCACATTTTTTGTCGAAAGACTCGTTTGTGACAGTGTTGGGGTTATGGTATGGGGACCATTACTTATGGGTCTAAGTCACCTCTAATCTTCGTTAGAGGCAACATGACCGCACAGCGTTACATAGAAGAAATTCTGGAACCTCACCTCCTACCGTATCTTCAGACATTGCCAAATCCAACTTTTTAGGAGAATAATGCTCTCCCACATATTGCAAAAGCCACACTGAACTTCTTTGAGCACGCTGAAATCAATTTGTTGTCCTGGCCACCGAGGTCACCGGATTTATCTCCAATTGAGCATCCTTAATTTACAGCATCCCCTCATGTACTTCGAAATGTGTTAGCAATTGCTTAGAATGAGATGCCACAGGAGGACATCAATCACCTAACTAGAAGATTAAAAGCAAAATGGACTTCAGGTGTTGACCTTATACCATCAGTCCTATTGATGGATTGTGCTGCAACCCTAGCTAAACCACTAGCATTCATCTTTAACCTGATACTATCCACATGCGTATTTCCAAATTTGTGGAAGAAGGTTAGAGTATGTCCTGTTTTCAAGTCGAGGAATAAGATTAATGTAGAAGACTATAGACCGATCTCAATACTTTCAAACTTTTCAAAGGTTTTTGAAAGTATTTTGAGTGAACATGTGTTATGGAATGTACGTTGCAGTTTATCACAACATCAATATGGATTCTTATCTAGGAGATCAACAACTGGTAATCTTTTTAACATCACACAAGTAATTTCCACCAACTTAGACGACAGCTTCCAAATAGATGTTATATATACAGATATGTCGAAGGCATTTGACCGCATGGATCACGCCATTTTGTTAAACAAACTTAGCTCCTATAATATTGATAACAATATAATTAACGTTATCAATTCATATTTGTCTGATCGAGTACAAATAGTGGAATATGAAGGCACACAGCCATTTACTTATGTCGCCACGTCTGGTGTACCCCAAGGATCAAATCTTGGACCGCTTTTGTTTTCACTTTTTGTAAATGATTGTTCATTTCTACTATATGCAGATGATTTAAAAATATTTAGGAAAATTGAAAACTACGCTGACTGTATAATCCTTCAAAGCGACCTTAATAACATCTGTGACTGGTGGCATTCTAATGGCTTATTATTAAATACCAAGAAGTGCTGCGTAATGTCATACAGCATAAGAAATGTGAACACTATCCATCATGATTATTCTATACACGGTGATTCTTTACAGAGAGTGAATCGGTTGGAAGATCTCGGCATAATGTATGACTCTAATCTCACATTTAATGATCATGTAGGTAAAATTATTAGTGAGTGTTATCGTACTCTTGGATTCATTATAAGAAATAGTAAGTCGTTTACATCTATCGATGCGCTAATATCTCTCTATTCTGCTTATATATGTAGTAAACTGGAGTATTGCTCCGTCATCTGGGCACCGCAATACGCTAAATATATTGGGTTGCTTGAGAGCGTTCAGCGCAAGTTTTTAAAATATCTTTATTTTATCAAGCATAAAAATACCCAGAAAGAACTGTCAGCTATTCCAGTTTATTAAGTGAGTTTAAGTTCATTTCAATAAGTGATAGGCATAAGCGTATATCATGTTTGTATCTCCATAAACTTATTAACAATTTTACTGATGATACCCCTGCTTTGGAGCTAGTCAGTTTTCATGTTCCTAGGCTTACGAATAGGATATGTTATACCTTTTCTTATAGCACTCCCAATACTTCTCATCATAGCAACTCTCCATTATATAAATTATATAAGTGTACAATACAATGCCGATATTTTTGGTGATTCACTCAGCGCATTTACCAGACATAAAAATGAAAGTTTTATTGCATAACTGTGGCTACTTTAGTTTTGTTTGTGTTTATCTAATATATACCAATTTTGTGTTACTTTTAAACTGATGTTCCCTTTTATTGGATGTACTGTATCTGTTGGGTAATAAATAAATAAATAAATAAATAATTAGAAGTGAACCTAGGTACCTTAAAAAGTGGTGCATCGACACATTATTAATGTTTTTTTATAGAGTTTGTTGAATCGAAGAGAAATGTTCTTTTCCTTTCTTTGTCTACTATGTTTTACTTTACAATTGAAAATGAAAATAAAATTATTTATTTTATTTATTTATTTATTTATTTAAACTTTATCGGTCATGATTATGTAAAATACAAAAACTGAAATATACAAAATTGAAGGAAAAACATACATATAATTTTAACAGCATGCCGAAGGGCGGAGTTCAACTTGTAGATGATCTTCCACTCAAACCCATTTATATTGGGTGTTTAGATTTTTATGTCACTTGGTATATGAATTTACAAATTTTAGAACAAAAATAAACCTAAAATAATCCCAAGAAACCAACCAAAAATAATCCAAAAAATAAAGACCATTCATAACTAATAGACGCTAATAAATCAGAGATGGAGCTAACATACAGTTCAACTTTAAAAATAAATCCAATAAATAACGGTTCTCTAAAAGAACAAATGAATAGAAAAAACATAAACACGTAAGACCTTTGAAAAATCAATATAAAAAATACACCTGTACTAAATCAAATCAGTAAAGGAAACAAAATACAGTTATCAAAATTGCAAAACGCACTAAAAAATGCAAACGTGGTAAATGAAAACAACAAAGTGAATCACGAAAATTGGCAACAGAAGCAGAAGGGAAAACGGAAAACATCCTATTACAATGGAATCGGGGAAAAACAGCTAGACTGTCAGCCACTTCAATACTAATATAGTACTTGTTAAGAAGAACTAGTCCTTCAACGATAGCAGTCATTAAGTCCCATATAAGAGTAAATATATGACCGACTAGTTACTTACAAATAACAGAAGTTAAAATAAAAAAATAAGATGAGCGTGCTTGCACAATTTGAATTGAAAATCAATTCGAAGATAAAATAAAATATCCACTCCAGTGGCCAGCGAACTTAAAGTTAAAATGCTATTCTTTTTTGCGGAACGCAAAAAAATACTAATACCTACTTAAATACTATAAAAGTAATGCAATCCCAGAAAAACGTACGGTAGCAATAAAACATTTAAACATTTGATCTGTAAATAAAAACACTGGTAAAATAAATGCGACGATGGACCAACACAACGATTGTTTCTCTTTAATGCTGACCAAAAAGAATACAATCTCAAACAATTTCCTATAGAAAATTATATTCTAGTACGATGACACTAGGCCTGGATGACAATAAAATCATAAAGCATACTCCGGATCGGTAATATATACACGTGATACAGAGCAGTGTAAATTGCAGAGTGATATCAACACACTAGGGATAAACGGGGTCTTCAAGTGTGCATCAGTTGAATGGGCCAAAAGAAAAAGAAAATACTTTTTGGTATTGATTTACCGTCCAACAGATAGAAACAATTTTGCAGAGTTCATTAAGAAACTCGATACGTTATTAAATATATTTTTACATGAACATGCAAAATATATCATTGCTGGAGATTTTAATATGAATACTAGCTTAAAATCTCCAGAACCTTGTGAATTTAAGAATATAATAAAATCTTTCAATGCAAAGTTGATAATAGACGGAAGTACGAGAATTAACTAAAACAAGAAAATCTCATATTGATAACATAATTACTAACATCACACACAGATACTTAAAGGGATGTTTCTTGGCCTTTCCAAGCCTATTAATACCATTAATCGAAAGGTTATATTAAAAAAAATTGATCACTACTGAGTCATATTTTAAAATACTTTTAATTCAAAACGTGAGAAAATGGTGACATATGCTGATGACACGAGTATATTAATAATGAATAATAATATACAAGATCTTATTCAAAACTCGAATGTCTTTTTTTCTAATACACAAACGTGGATGTTCGAAATAAAATTGTAAAGAAAATAAACTTGAATGAATTAACATTTCAACCTAGTATAAAAGCTAAAGTATTGAAAATATACTTAGACAATAAGCTTAATTTGAAAGAACACTGTGCAAAAACAGTTAGTTAGCTAAATTCAGTTTGTTTTTCATTAAAACTATTTAAAAAACCTTTGACACCAAAACATTAATTATGTTCTATAAAGCAAACTTTGAATCCATATAACGCTGTGGTATAATGTTCTATAAGACAATTAATGCCACTAATCAAATATTTTTATTACAAAAAAGAGTGGTTAAGAATAATATCCGGCTTAAAGTGCACAAAGTCATGCCATAGTTACTTTAAAAATGCTCAAATGTTGACTTTTTGGTCTATTTGTCTATGAATTATATATATTTCCAATAATCTTTATTTGGATAAAACATAATACATATTTAATAACAATAACAAATAAATATGAAAACAGATAAATGGTGTTGGTCCATCTGGGCTAAAGATCTGCGGTCTTTCTGCTCTGACTATGAATAATTTTAAAAATAAAGGTAAATTTAATGATTATTCAAAAAAAAAACTTTTATATAGCAAGAGGAATATAAATAATTATGACTTTCCAACACATAGACTAAGTTTATTTGAAGAATTACTAAAGTACAGTGCTATGAAATTGTTTAATAAATGACCCACCAACTTAATAAGTATACAAAAGTTTAAAGAGTGTAAGAATAAATTAAACCATTATTTGATAGATAAGAAAATCTACAAATTAACAGATTTTTGAAATTATATTCTTTTGATTTTTTTATATCCTTTTAATTTTGTCCTTAATTTTAATTATATTTATAGTGTTTGGTTGTCAACTTTATATATATATATATATATATATATATATATATATATATATATATATATATATAAATTTAACTCAAGAAAGCATGGTAACTATTTGATCAATTTACCTTGGAGTATAGAAAATAAAAGATTTTTTATTGTTATTTTGTTAAATTAGCTGAGCAGTGACATTACAATTTTATCGTGCAAATCAATTAATCGGTTCCTCATTTAAATCAAAAGATGTCCCGAGTTCGTCAGCGTGGCGTATTGTAACAATTAAGCGATTTTGCACGCGGTAGAGTAATCGGGCTCAGAGATCGGCGTAGATGAACCGAGGGATAGGAACAACGACCTAACGAACGAGTTCTTTGGCTCGACACTGTCCTTAATCGATTTTTAACAACAAGAGCCATTGGAGATATCTGGAGAAGTTCAACTAACCAAGGAATTTCCGTTCGATCAGTTTACCGTATATTTCGTTTATTTGGTCTTTTGGTCTCACGTCGTACCGTACCTTCTTTTTCTTTGTTTGCCCTTAACTCCTCGCCATAAAATGTACCGTCTGGGATAGTGCAATGAGAGACTACAAAGGGTAGATCAATGGAGGCAGGTTATCTTTAAAGATGAATCGAGATTTTGTTTGTTTGCTCACGATGGTCGTAAAATGTTTAGACGTCGCCGAGAAGAACGAGGAAATTTACAGTTTGCAGTAGAACGCCATTCAGTTCCTACACGCGGAGTAATGGTATGTGGGGCGATCAATTATGGAAGTAAGTCTCCTCTTATGTTCATTATAGGAAAATTAAACATAAATCGGTACATTAATACAGTTCTAGAACAAACATTAATGCTTTATCTGAGAAGATTAGAAAACCCCATTTTCCAACAGGATAATGCAAAGCTGCATAGGGCTAGTGTTACTATGGAATTCCTGGAACTAGCTAATGTTGATTTACTACCATGACATTCTCGTTCTCCAGACCTATCACCTATTGAGCACGTGTGGGATACAATTTGCATAAAACTGGGTAATCTTCAGCCACCCCCCACTCACTTTACCTGATATTAGGATGCAAATTCAACAAGCTTTGAATGCAATCCCTCAGGCTGACCTTGTCAATTTGATATCTAGTATGACTAGGTGAGTTGCTGAGTTATCCAGAAATTGTGGAGGAGCAACTCAATATTGAAATTAAAGAAAAAGTTACCGTGATTTTTTGTTGAAATTTTAATCATTTCTTAGTGTGGATTTTATTTATTATCTGGAATTTTTATAAAAATTGAGCGTCAAATTCTTGGTGTGTTCTTTTACTTATGGCGGCCAGTATCTTATTATTATGTTTACGTCCTGTTTTCACGTTAAGAAATTCAACAATCGGTAATATTCAAACTGATTCTGGCTCTAATCATCTCTACAGCCTCTTTAATAAGCTTCTATAAGACACTTCTATTAAAGGATGCCTTCAATTTCTAACCGAAGAATTCTTATAAAATCCTTTTATATTTCGCATATTTCCCTATATTGCATCATTAGAAACCCTAACTTAACACTACTATTTCTACATTTTTTTCTAGTTTATATTAACATTTTATCTATTACAACAATTACAGACTGACGCTACTACAATTGTTTCGCAAACTGATTGCTTCTTCAGGTGAATGAAAGTTTACAATAAAATTAGAAAAAACTTAGAACTATATAAAGGGTTCGCCAATAGGGACGCGCGAAGTTTGCCGGAAGGGTGCGGCCATGTTGTTCGAGGTAGAGCTGTCAAAGTTGCTGTCATTTGTTCAGTATATAACCCCAAATCACCATGGCAAGTTTGAGTGTCGAGCAACACGTGCAAATTATTAAATTGTTTTACGAAAATGGGTCATCAGTTCGAGCAACGTTCCGCGCACTTCGCCCATTTTACGGTCGCGATGATCGGCCTGTAGAGTCGACTATCCGTCGATTGGTGGGCAAATTCGAGTCGACTGGTTCAGTAAACAACCAGTCAACACTGACACGTGGATTTTGGGCCGGCGGCATCATCGGTCCGTACTTTTTCGAGACCGAAGCTGGGGCGGCCATAACCGTCAATGGGGAGCGCTACAGGTCGATGATAACCAACTTCTTCTGGCCTAAACTGGATGATATGGACACGGACGACATGTGGTTCCAGCAGGACGGCGCCACGTGCCACACAGCCCATGCCACAATGGACATTCTGCACGAGCGATTTCCGCGCGAGATGCCCAGCGCGGAGGCGATATCAACTGGCCACCGAGATCGTGCGATTTAACGCCTTTAGACTTTTTTCTCTCGGGCTATCTCAAGTCGCTGGTCTACGCCAACAAGCCTCTAAACACCGATGACCTCAAAGTCAACATACGCAACGCAATCGCTCAAATTGAGGCCGATATGTGCTCCAGAGTCATCGAAAATTGGACATCCCGGATCCGGGCTACCAAACGGAGCCGCGGTGGTCATTTGAACGATGTTATCTTCCATACTTAATGGGGTCGAATACCCTTTCGAATGAAAAATAAATTCCGTTTCTACCTCACACACAACTTGTTTTATTCAATTTTAAAGTTCACGCGCCCTTATTGGCAGACCCTATATATACATTAACACTATTGGCACTATGGAGGGGTAAATATTTTAAATAAAAAAATTGCGAATAAAGATATATATTTCTCTCTCTCTCTATCTCTCGTATCTACTTAATTACATTCACTAAATCCGACATATTAGTAATATACAGGGTGAGTTTTTTTCGATGTTCTCTATGGGGGTCTCGGAAACTATAAGAGATAGAGAAACGGTTAAATGGGGAAAGAAGTGTAGATTAACGAGAAGAATAAAATTCCAATTTCAAAGTTTTCAAAAAGTCAAGGGTAACTAGATATTTTGAAAAAAGTAAAAAGTGTCAATTTTTTCAAATCAATATATCTCGATTATTATAACAGATAGAAAAAGTCTGTAAAGGACAAAGTTTTAGATAATTTTATGTAGACTAATAAAAAATAATCAGAAAATTTTTATCGCCATTATTTTCCGAGATATGATGCAAACTTACATTTTCTTAAATGGAAACCATAGTTGGCTATGGCCTCATTCAAAAGGTAATTTTTTTCTCTTTAATCCTTAATGCGACATAGTTATTTCTAAAAATAAGTGAGTTATAGTCATTTTAAATTTTATTATAAATAAAAAATGGGTAGCCAAGAAAAAGATGAAAGTAAAACAATTGCAGTTGTTTATAATAATAGCAATATTGTAATTATTAGTTCTACAAAGTTAAATAAAAATGAAAAACCAGCATGAGAATAAAATTTTGTAATTATCAAATAGCCTTCTGTATGTGGTATAAACCCATTTGTCAAGAGGATAATACGTTTCTTACAAAAATATTATGAACAGATGAATCGCGATTCACTGATTGTGGTATTTTTAATCGCCACAATGAACATAGATGAACTTAAGAGAATCCACGAGAAGTTTCACAGAGAAAACTAGAAATGGGTTTAAACCATGGTGTGTTTGGATTAATCATTCTCTGTCCATATATTTTTGAAAGCTCACTAAGTGAAACTGATTACTTTAATTTTCTTCAGAAAACATTTGAAGATACGCTCGATTGTTTAAATTTATCATTACAAGCAAGATTAAAATGGTTCCAATATGACGGTGCTCCAACCTCATAACACGTTGGCTTTACAAATTAATAAATGATGCTTTTCCTAACTGATAAGTGGGAAGAAATAAACTAATCCCAGGGCCATCTAGATCTCCCGATCTGCGCGTTTTAGAATTTTTTCTGTGGGGTTATGTAAAAAACAAAGTATATGAAAAATCATATCAATCTGTGGAGGATCATAAACTAGTTGTTTGAATTGAAATATTTAATTCAATTTACATGAGAATAGTCAAAAAGCGATAAATTCAATTTTAAAAAGATATAATTTATGTCATAATAGTATTAATAGTGGACTCTTTGACCATATTTTTTTAATATTAAAATTTCTCTCCAATTGATATATTGATAATTACAGAATTACTTTATGCAGTAGTTTTATTTTGATTTATCTCTGTAAAACTAATAACTACAATATTGCTAATATTATAAACAACTGCAATTGTATTACTTTCATCTTTTTCATAGCTATCCATTTTTTATTTGTAATAAAATTTAAAATGACTATAACTCACTCATTTTCAGAAATAACTATGTCGTATGCCATATTAGATTAAAGAGAAAAAAAGTACCTTTTGAATGAGGTCACAGCCAACTATGGTTTCCATTTAAAAAATGTAAGTTTGCGTCATATCTCGGAAAATAATGGCGATACAAATTTTCTGATTATTTTTTATTAATCTGCATAAAATTATCTAAAACATTGTCCTTTTTTTTCTATCTGTTATAATAACCGAGATATATTGATTTGAAAAAATTGACACTTTTTACTTTTTTCAAAATATCTAGTTACCCTTGACTTTTTTGAAAACTTTGAAAGTGGAATTTTATTCGTCTTGTAAATCTACACTTCTTTCACCATTTAACCGTTTCTCTATCTCTTATAGTTTCCGAGATCCCCATAGAGAACATCGAAAAAAACTCACCCTGTATGTAAGTAAATAATTTTGGTAGTAGATCTTTTTTAAAACACAAATTGTGCTATAATTATATTGGCTTTAGGAACGTAATAAAGTACAAAAAAACTTTTTGAAGATGGCATTTATTAATGACAGAATCTAATTTTACTATTTCAAATATTTCTTTAATATAATTAATTAATTAAATTCTAAAAATACTTCCAATATTAATATCATGTCATATAATAGGTGGTTAAATTACTAAGTGTAGTTGCTTTAAATGGTGGTTAGATTCTGCATATAGGTAATAATTTGTATGTTTTTTTCTAATTATATACTATGTCTAGTGTTGCATTGGTTTCCTAATTATAAGTATATAACGGATGGAATTTTATTATTCTCGCCTACCTTCAAAGTTAATTTTATTTGTCATATTAATATCGGAATCATTCAAACGGTTTAATTTATGCACTTATTATTGTTGAAGTTCCGTGAAGTTTTTAGCGGTATCACGTTCTTTAAAATTCGTCCCGTTTCTTATCTACTGATACCTGCCTTGTCGAGGTTATCTGATAGATAATAAACTGTTTTAGGT
Source organism: Ontholestes murinus (assembly GCA_963969525.1). Taxonomy (NCBI): domain Eukaryota; kingdom Metazoa; phylum Arthropoda; class Insecta; order Coleoptera; family Staphylinidae; genus Ontholestes; species Ontholestes murinus. The sequence goes on from OZ018395.1 coordinate 39,675,332, forward strand.
TTTGCTGTTATAAGTGCTCGGTTATTACTTTCCCTATATAGAATATATAAGGGGAGTATTGTTTTCGTGATTTTTTTTTGAATTTTTTTTTTGCGGAAATAGCCGTTTTGGGGTCCCCCGAATCCATTGCACAGATTTCTGGAAAAAAAATGTGTGTCTCTGTGTGTCTGTCGGTGGGCGCTGTATCTCAAAAACAAAACATCATATTGAGGTGAAACTTTAAACCTAAGGTTATATCGTTAAAACTGGAACTGAAAAGCTTTTGGTGAACATTCTTTGACCGGAAGTGGATGATTACTCGAGGTGTTTTTTTGTTTTTTGGTAATATTTTTCTAAATATGGAAAATTTAAAAAAACGGTTCAAACCAAAGTTAAGGGGATAATATACTGAGCCAGTTTTATTTGAACATTTTTGCATAAAATTCTTAACTTTCAAGAAAATAAAAATAAAAATTGAAATTTTTTTTGCTAAGTGCTAATAAACTATAGGAGTTACATAAAACTTATTTAACAAATAATTGTAGAGAATTTAAAATTGAATAAATTATTATGAATAGACTTTTTGCATAAACCGCATAGTTTTCGAGTAAAATATAGGGAACGTACTATGATGGCCACATCACCATTTGTTTCTTTGTTGAGCTGTTTGAATTTATAATTTAGATAATATGTATTATGCTGCTGAGGTGTAGGTTAAGTTTATAAAGATCTTCACTGGTTTAATCCACGTTCGTTTATATCATCTGCTTCTACTTGCTATATTTATTCCGCATATTTACGATGTAGTGGTATAAAAACCCAATATGCAACACGCGGGAGTGACGTTCTTGTCTCTACAACATCGTAGAAAAGTAGCCTTTTTTATCGAAGCTTTTCCTCGTAAAGTTATATAATGTTATGTGGTAAGTTACAGATGGATTTTGTGTTTTACTCCGTGTGGTTTGTACATTATTTTCACAATGGTTTTTTTGTAAGAGGAGATGAGGAAATCATGGATGGACACCCTTCAGTTAGGTAGTGTCGGACTCCTACCAATTGACACCTCACCTCCCGAATCACTGATTGTTAAACTAATCCAGGATCAAAAGGTCGTTTCTAGTCGGGATACAGGGCTTTCCTCGAAAGAAGCATGGTCGCCGGTCAGATTACGGTGGCTTAGGGAGTAAATTGGGTATCAATTAGAGTCATGCATGGCTTTCGACCTTTACTTTCTGCAGTGACGTCGTATTTCGGCAATTTAATCGCTGCGGAAAGATTGTCATCTAATAACTTTGCAGCGATCGCTCTGATGAACTCCAGGATACTTAGGAACTTAGTGTCATAATGTATCTGCATCAGAGAAGAAGTCGGTTACCCTGGATAGTTGATGGTTGGTGGACATGTCGGAACTAGTTTGTCCAAGCGGTAAGGAAGTCAATGGGACGATATTCTCTTGCGGGCGAGGTTTTTGATCATCGCGGTGGTTTACAACGTTGCCGTCTAGTGGTCTATTTATATTTGTAGCCTCTCCCCCTCCAATATTCTTTCTTGTTTGCCTGCGTATCGCAGGCCTGTTGGTAGTTGATTGTGTGTATATATGGTGTGTATATGTACCTATGTGTGGTATATGTAAAACAAATTTCCAATTGGACGTAATAGGTATATTATTAATTATTATTGAATACTTTTCTAGTGACAGTTATTTGTAAATAAACGGCTAAATAAACATGAACAGGCAAAACAAGTACATAAGGAGTTATTCAAAACTGGTTCTGCCACCCATTTGGTTGAACAAAATTGTCACATTTGGAGAAGTAATGCAATTCTTCCATTTCTATATTTTTTCAGATAATAAGTGTTTTAATTCTTATGGATTATTATCAAAGTTAAAACTAATTTGCATAAGAAAATCACAGTCTCAGGACATACGACTTGTGAATGCATATGCCGAAATTAATACTCTCCACCTTCGACGGTTTTCCTCTATAGGAAAATGGGGCTTCAATGATGTCGTCAATATTGAATATTTTATTATCCGTCCTGCTGATGGCCCATTTGATCACTACTCCTTCTAAAAAAACCTTTTCTACAAATATGTGGTGTCCTTTGGTATAGCAGTGATCCGCTAACCCCGAATCTGCTGATCTGTTTATAATTGAGTTTTTGTGTCTTAAAGCATGATTTTTTAGAATAACCTGCGGGTTTTATTGAAGGAATTCAGCGAATATCTACAGCGACATAAATTCGGCCAACTTCAATTTTTGTACCAGTGAGTCCTTGTAAGTCTTCAAAGCTAAACCTTTACACAAAGTTCGTCATATGATCGCTATGAATAATCATAATTATTGAGAACGTGGAGGAATTGATAAATTCGTATCTTCTTTAATAAGGTGGCCCACGGCTGCGATTTTTTCACTTAAACTGCCCGGTCAACCATGCGTTGGCGTTGGCATATTATGTACCGAGCTTGATGACTTAAATTTATAGACTAAATTCTTAATAGCGGTCTCAGAAAGAAGAAGGAAGATTATGTTGACCGAAAGTATTACGAATTTTACGAAATGTAATTTTTATAGATCCACCGTTTTCATAGGGGATTTTTTATTTTAATTTTTAATTGCTAAAGCTTATTCTACTTATAAGTCAAAAATTCTGTTCCGATTTGCCCCTATTAAAAACAAAATTCTCGTTCTCAATTCCGATATAAAATTTGTTTGTATATTAACAAAAAAATACCGCGCAGATTAGTTTATTTTATGAAAACTCGAAACAAATTTATCATTACAACAAAACACCTAACGATTAACCAAAATGCCATTTGAACTGAAACTTTCAATATTATATCTTGATCCATTCTTATTCAAATTTATATTACAACTGCCACCTATAATAATGTAATTTGTTATTACATCAATTGATTATAAAGAAGTTAATAAAAATACTTTGGGGCGATGCTTTAAAGTAACAAGCTCATTTGCACATATACAAATACACAAATAACACATGTCGGAAGGACCACTTGGTCGATAGCTCCTCACTACTACTACCACTACTACTACTAAAAGTACTTCGATATCCAGTAATAATTATTAAATTTAAGTGCATCAATCGTGAACATGCTACATCTACTTTGAATTTGTATATGCATTTAAGCATATTTTAATTTGTTAGTTGAATATAAAGTCTAACTGAAAAAATTACTTTATCAAATGTAATATAGGACCAGCAATAGTGCAAATTCAATGTGATGGCCCAGTATAGGCGGAAACCACGCATGGGATTATATTTTCCAGTTAGTTTTCAAAAGAATTCACCCATTTTATTCCATTTATTTTCAACAAGTTAACAATTCGATAATGGAAACAAATTACATAATCGTGAAAGTAAATATCTAACGAAACAATTAAAAAAATGCACACAAAAAACAAACTTAATATATGCAGAGTTATTTGTAATTTAACCAAAAAGGGCCGAATCATAAAACAAGTATAAACTGTATTACTTCATAGTATTTCCGTCCAACCTTTAACATTTAACCCGGTTAGGATTTGAACCCACAGACGCTAGCACTAGGTCACCAAGCCTCCATGTATCGCTTCAGATAAATATACTATACATTTTTAAAAATAAACTTAATTTAAAAACCTAATGTTTGTTGCGTGAATTAAGAGTGTTTCTTAGTTGTACAAGTATATAATATGAGTAGTTTAATATTAACGTAGAATAATGTGTATGACAAAAATCACTACAATATAACCATAATAAAATTTCAAATACATGTTCAGTAAATACCGTGTGCAAAACAATAGAGGAGTCTATTATAAAAATTACAATTTACTTTTGCAAACGACTGATGAATGACGACAATAAGGCTTTATAGTTCCGTGCGCGTCATTTCCGGCGTTTTACTTAATGCGATTACGATCAGGTACTATTGTTCTTCCTTAAAAATGGCTAAATTATATACTTCTTCGCGTATGTAACTAGGAGAACATTCAAGTCTTCACATTGATAGCTCTTTAAAACATTAATGGAAAATAAAATATAGGAATCTATGTTTAGTCTATTTACCCACATTTACTAGACAGTTTGTGTATTTTTTCACATATATACCTTTTTTCTTGATATCTACAAATAGAGTCGTCAATGACGGAGTTCATTTATGAATTGAATTTACTTCAAATAATCAATATTATTAATAATTAGCTTCTGTAATCTTTTGTATCCCCTCGAAACTAATAGAAAATTTAAGCGACAGCGTTAGATGGAAAATATCAAAGATAAATAATATCCCAATTTCACTTCAAATATCAACTTCGATGCAATCAATACTTAAAGATTATTGTGATTTATTTAAAATAGATATTGAAAATTACTTAAAATTAATTTTCAATAAGGTTGTCATTTGAATGTTAAATTGTTGCTTTAGAAGCTGAAATTAAGATTTAAAAAAAAAACATGACTGCGGCATGGCTGTGCGTCGAATGTTATTCTTTCTAATGTTCCTGAGACAAATAACTATAGTACGGATTAATGGAATTATTCATAAAATGGAATCAGTTGGGCTTCCTAAAAATATTTAGATTGGACCAAAAATGTGATACAAAATCGTAACTGATAAAATAATTTAATAGCATGCATATGAATATTTATATAACTTATTTCATATAATTTAAATAAACTCAAAAGTATAAGCAAATTGAAACAAGTCAAAATCAGAATTTTAGGACATTAAAACAAATTTATTTTGAAAACATTTTATGTGATTTATTATTAAGGCGGCAAGTGCCGCTCCAAAAATACGTGGATTTTGCATGTCCGGCCATAAAACAATTAATAGAACATATTTTCAATGCCGAAAGAGAAACTAAGTTTATAATTAATTTAAATTTGTTTAAATATAAAATAGATAAATTTTTCAAGTAATTCACTGCAATATTAAATGAATGAATGGAAGGGTACGTAGTTATAAACCTCCCTTGATGCTTTATTAATGATGTGCACTAAACAAAATTAAAATTAAAATCTAGATAAGCTCATAATCATCTATGAAGTCTACCCTTAACTTCTGTATTTTCAGTGCTGTAATTTGGGCGTGTACAATTATAGTTTTGTATTGAGGTATATTGTAGTGAGTTTTTTTAATGTATTTAAAAAAGTTGTTAGTTCCATTACAAAAATCAAGTTACCCATAATTGAAATTTTGTAAATTGTTGTAGCGATGTTTTTAACACAAAAAAAGTTTGGCTTTGACCGTCCTCCCTTTGTTGGTACATTTCATGATTAGTAATATTTTGAACGGACGTCTACTTTTTGTTAAAATGACGAAATTCGGGTAATTTTAGGTACTATGTATAATACATAATGTCACAACAGAATTGATCCAGGAATCCAGATATACAATAATATATACGAAATTTCATTTTAAAAATGCGACTTTGATATAAGTGATCCTGTATAACAATTTCAACTATTTTTAAGATGTAGCCTTAAGGGTACTCTACCCTATCCTCATAACCAATTATGAAAATATACGTTAATGAACCCACAATCTTCCATCAACACAATAATGGCTCGCCTGGAATTTATAAACTCTGCAGATGATTTCATTATTTTCGATTTATAACGCTTAATTTCTCAACAAAAAGCAAAGTAGTTAGCAAAACTCTCGTATTATTTATTAGAATCATATTAAATATAAGCTTGTAGATATAATATATGTGTTTATATTTAAATAAAGGAATTACCTGAGTATCCTTAAATATACTAAATACTACAAGTAGATAACTTTTTAGTATTTAGTGGGTTTAAGCAACATAGTCCTGTGATTCCTTCATCAAAATATAAATGCTTTACATTTTGAAGATATTTCTTAACATGATGTAATTAATCCTTAAGAAAGAAAGGCTCAGATGGTATGTCCGCGTTTTTAGTAATAGAGACTCAGATGGAAGAATTGAATGAGTCTGTAGTTGTAGTACAAGAGGAAATCTATTCCACTTAATGAAAATGATGGTAGCGACCGTTACTATGTGGTAGTTCATTTTAAAAAAGGTTAAATAAAAATAATTTTTAAGTTTTTATACCACTATTTATTGTATAATATACACAAACAAAGTTTACAATACATTATCAATTTTGACACAACTATAGTTTCGACCTTTGCAGGTCATTATCAAGTGTTGATAGAAGAAGAATACAGGGTGTTAACAATTTATAGGTGAGGTATGAATTTTTAATGAAAATAATTAGGACTGAGATTTATTACAATGGATTAACTAAATATGCCGATCGGATTAAGGTACGGTGTTTTCAGAAGAGGTACTGGATACTATGCTTCATCCAGACATTATTTAATTAATTTATAGAATTAGAGCAGTTTTAGGTGATTTTCCTCCCGAAAACCATGTTGATTAGCTGTCATAAATTTGTGTTTGTCAGTTCTTTGAAGCATACATATGTAAATATTTTTGCAGTGGTTATTATTTCGCTGCCTATAAGTAATTATGTTATATTTATTTCATTCCATAAATATTGGAATTACTATATGTCACTTTAAATTACTAGGAAAATAACCTGCTTATTGTTTTTATTTTTCTATAGAACTACTTTTAACCTAATTGAGATAATCATATCATTTGTCATAAATATTAAATACAATATTCTTATGGCTTTTACTACTAATGTTTACTTAATGTTAATATTCTATTTTGGCAGTATTCCTTTTGCATGATTATAACTATAGAATAATGTTTGACTTTGGGATAGATGTAGATATTATTTAATGCAAGAAATTGCTTTTTTTTAAATTATTAATCCCGTAATTTGTTAATTTAAGTAAGTAGTAGTTTGTAAAAACGTTCAAACTTGGCATCTAGAGAAACTATTTATTTGCTCCCAGTTTTCGGATGCTACATTCTTACAAAATTTAAGGGGGTATTACTCTTCTGAAGCGCGTTTTGAGAGTAATTTTTAGGAATTATTTCTGTGAAAACTATCAAACCCACAGTATCGGGATTTTTCACTCATATTAAGACATGTTTAAACTAACAATATACATTTTATTGAATTACTTAATCAAAATGTATACAAGTTATGCGCTGTTACGTATGTCGCGGCGCGAGACGCTCGTCCAATCGGGCGCACGGATTGTGGCGATGCTAATCGTCTAAAATAAAAAAAACAATTTATTTTTTTAATCTATATGAGTGTAGTTATCGTCCGAACTAGAACTAAACAAGTACACATATTTTTATAGAAACGGCAGCTGTTTAAAAATCAAAGTCCAATTTTTCCGAAAAATTTTCAACTAAAACATCAGATTGAAAGTGAAATATACAAGCTATCAAAATAATCCTAGATCCAACCATAAGTGAAGGTTCCTTCAATATGTGTGCCAAACGGCAAGTCAATTGGTTCAATAGTTTTTGAGAAAAACGTGCGCCCGTCTTGCAAAATGTTGTTCCGAGAAAAACGCGTTCAAAGTTTGCAATACAACTTACGGTGGATAACAACTGATTTGAGTAACTAACCCTTAATCAGCTGTACCGTGATGATAGAGACAAGGGGGGACCATTGAGACAAGGGGGGACCATAAAACAGAAAAACAGTCGAGGTATAACAGTCGATGGTGTAAGTGCCGCGCCTCAACGCGCCGCAGCCTAAGCTTGTGTAACTATTGGATTTCTACGAATTTCAAATTCATATTTTCGAAACATACCCTCAGAACCCCGGACTATAATAAAATGCAAAAAAAAAAAATTTGAATTGTGGAATTTTCTAAAGAGTAATTCCCCCTTAATAAAAGTTCTGGACGGAGATTTAAATAGTTAATTAATAGTTATTTAAGGTACAAGTGTAAAAAGTGATACTTTATTGCACGAACTGGTGTTTAAAAACAAGAGCGAGGAACGAGCGGGTTTTTTAAAGCCAGGAGTGCAATAAAAAAACTTTTTACACGTGTGTCTTTCAAAATTTTATCTTCGATCGTGCACCAATTTTCAAAGAATATATTCATCTAAGTAATATTTTAATGTCACTTCACTTATACAATGAATGAAAACATGTTTTACCCACAGTGCATTGTTGAAAACGTTACTTAGCAACCAGTAAATAACTTGCACAAATATCAGTCGCCATTATTATTTGTGGAAAAAAGATTCGCTCTATTGTAATCACTTCGACTTGTATTAAATTATATGTTCAGAGTTCAATAATAAAAACATAACTTTTTTACCACTTTTTATTGTACTTTTCGCGATTTCATTATTTTTTTTTAATTTAAGTTTTTCGTTGAAATTTTGTTCTATAATATATTCGTCTGTCAGATTTGACAGTTCTGTGCAATAATAACAATTTGACATTTCCGTGAAATAAAAACGTAAAAAACACTAGGGTTTTAAAAAGCCACTTTTACAACGAAAAATGATGCAAAAAGCGTATATTTTCTGTACGATCGTAGATAAAGTTTATTGTCTAATAGGATCATTTTGCTATAATTATTTTATGACTTCCAATGACTTTCTCCACAGTTGTTTTTATTTTGCTAAATGTAAATTTCGTTTACAATGAAAATATTTTCAATAACTGTACAAAATAAAAACGAACTGTTTTATATTGTATCATCTCCACGAAACTCATCAATCAACATTATTATTTTATGATCTAAACAAAAATCGCTCACAGTACTACCTACAAATGCCTGTGCAATTTTTTGTAAAACATGGTTAATATATGTTGCAATTCTTATTTCCAATGAGTGAGTGAACCACAATTTTATAAATCTATTGTCTTATCGTTAAAATATACAAACAAATTTTAGATCAGATATTTATATACCAATCACCTTTTTTTAAATAGATTTTTAGGTGAAATCAGTTTTAACAATACATTTAAGTTATTTAAATAGAACTGTTTTATCAAAATAATTATTTTGATTTTAAATACCAAAGCTAATCTGCCTATTTAATTTTTTTAACAAATCATCTTCCAAGAATTAAAGTAAAATTCATTTTAAGGTCTCCTTAAACAATTAAGAAATTTATTTATATTAAAGATAACATATCAAAAATGATATATTCGATAAGTAGTAGTTACCAACAGAATCTGTATTTATGTGAGGAATTTAAAGTTTACTTGTATAAACGAGGAAGACATAAATTCACACGTGGGGGTTAGGGTGGCGACGTGAAACGGTAGTATTTCCTCTTTGAAGGAAGATTAAGGGCGCGCGCCCGGGGCGTGTGTGTGTTGGTTCCTCGAGATTATAAAATATATATCCCCCATCCAGGAGAAGAAACCTAGCAGTTTATAAATCCATATTTCATGCCCTTTGTGTGCACACTGGAAAATGGGAGAGTCTGCATAAATCCATCCGGTGCATTCGCGGCTGGATGGGTTATTATGAATATTGCAAAATCTATACGTATATATATACAAAGTAATTTCTCCTTGCTCGGAGAAAGAGTCGCCATTACTGAATCCTATCTGGAGGATCGCGCCCTCAGGGGGTGAGCAGCTCGTGCTCTCCAGCTCCTCCTCCGCTCTAAAATTCTCATTATTGCCACGACCCACATCTTAAAGTACACATTTTATCTTGCACGTAAAAAAACGACTGCGTTTTATTAATCTATCTTTTGCATAATTTCAATTTACAATTTCATTTTATTACAAGAAAATCAGTTTTATGACAAAGCTATTATTAACTTCGCTAATAATTGTTTTCTTAAATGTACGGGCCTTTATATGTAAATTCTCTTCCTAGTAGATACGAGTATCTAAAGGTTTGGTCTGCTTGGTTTTGATTCATTTTCATTCAAATTTTCCAAGTCGATTCGAGTTGGGTAGGTAACAGTTGGCGTTTTCACGGCGGCCCTGCTAAAGATAAATCACCATCCTCGACAACCAGCCGTTGTGAGAGACATTAAAAATAAATGGGGGAAAAGAGGTGGGACTCGAATTGGGATAAGGAATGAGCCTTCGACCTGTCTTTGACGTCTTTATCCCAATCGAACCTGCCGCTTTTTTTTTACTTTCTAGTAGCTGTTAAAAAGGAAATAAATGTACATAAAATATTTAATCAGCTAGTAAACTAGCCAATGCGAGAATCACTCGTGTATGTATAAATTTTTAAGAATCCAATTGTAATAATAATTATATTTATAAGTACCATACAGTTTTTACATTAAGTATAATACAATTGGAGTGATGATTGTGTAATTGATGAAACGACCAGATATAGCGATTCGAGCTGATTGAGTAAATCGAGTGAACTAAGCAATGCATCAAGTGGCTTGAATGTATGTTTGATAAGTTAGGAGGGATTGAAAATAATTGTGCGTATAGTAATAATAATAACTGATAAATTCACTATTAAGTACACACAATACAAAAATTATTATGATTATGTTATCTTACCAATCATATAATTTGTCTTTTAGAGCGTAACTTTATAAATTATGCAGAATAAAATCTTTAAGAAAATCTAAATACACCATGGGGTTGAAGTTACGCTATTTAAAAATTAATTAAGTATATAATTTAAATGAAACCAGGAGTTTTAATTTTAGTATATACAAAACACTTTTAAATGCTAGCATCTAAAAATAGGGAATGCACCATATTTTTAAGGTTAATTTAATTCTGATAATTAACTTATATAAATATATATTCTAACGAAAATTAATTTTAGAAACCAAGAAAAGTGTATCCCACGTCATGAAATATGTCACCTGTAAACTTTCTCTAATAAAGAAGCCAAACATTTGCTAGCATAATTTTGAAAGTACTATATAATAGAAACTGCTTATTAAAGATAAGATGAATTAAAACCATTTATTTATTTATATTTGTAAATAGTTTTTTCATTCTCTATAAAATAATAAATAATGTTTAATGATAAAACTTTTATTGGTTTAACAAAACATTTTCTGGCATAATTTTAAAAGTACTATGTAAGAAACTGCTCATTAAAGATAAGATTAATTAAAACCATTTATTTATTCATATTTGTAAATAGTTTTTTCATTCTGTATAAAATAATAAATAATGTTTAATGGTAAAACTTTTTTTGGTTTAAGAATAAACTATATTAACTTTGCTTTACTGTTGTAATATCTAAAGTTGCGTCTTATGGATTTATTATTGTATTTAGAATGTTACTTAATTAAAATATTTTAAAATAAATGAAAAGGGAGGCAGAAGGTTCCACGTAGTATTCTGTGTACTTTCCTTCATCTGATTTTTAATTACACCAAGAGTGAGACAGCTAAGTTTCATACACTCTGCATATTGTCTATTCAAATTGTTTAAAAAATACAGTGTCTAGTAAAATGTGCCATAATTTTTAGAAAATATCTAGTCTAAACTCTATCAAAATTTTAGTAGAAAAATCAAATTTTAAAGGAAAGTGGTATGACATATTCGTGTCTGCATATAGAATGACTACTGTTCTCAGCATCCCATTTGCTATTATCCATCTTATAAAACTATAAAGGTCGTTCTTCTTTGTATGCTTCAGTAAGAAGTATTACTATATAGCCTGTTTTAATCATGAGGGATTTGAGGCGTTTTCTACATCCAGTTTTAATGCATGTGCCGTATGTAACTTTTTGTTTTAATTTTTAATTTCTGTATTATTTTGTGCTAATCTTATATTTTTTTATGCAGTGAGCTTTTATACTGTTATATGTGCCATTTTAGATAGCATTTGTTGTTTTCTTCAGTTGTGTACGGGTACAAATACAACCTAATCGATTTCCTGCTTCGAGTTTTGCTCTTTATTATACCCATTTCTTGCTTGCTTCCTCAACTAGTTGGGTTCCTTATTCCACCATGGGTCAGTCTGTTTTTCTCTACTCCAGTGGTCATAACTTTTTCATGAAGGGAAAGAAATATTTAGAAATACGTTATGGATCGGTTATATAAAGTTCAGAATTCGCGCTGCTTTTGGAAACGGCTCTCTTTCCAAAAGCAGCACGAATTCTCAACTTTATATAGTCGTTCCATAACGTTTTTGTAAATATTTCTTTGTCGGTTTTCCTTAGATTTAGTACTTAATTTGTAACACCTATCTGTGATCTGACTAGGACTGAGTATAAGTCGAAAATGCCAGTTCTGGATGTGCTTGCATATACTCTCAATAGCTATCATCCTTGCTATCATCTATTATCTATTGTCTTCCTCTACTGTGTATGTGTAGATTTGTGCTCGAAATAAATTAGAGTAGAGCTTTTCCTTTTTTATTGGCATCTGTACTATCGTACACTAAATATTGTGCATTAGCATCACAACCTATAATGAGACTGATGTTGTTGGTTCCACAGTATCTGATTACAAGCTCCAGTTCATGTGAGGGAGGTGGGTCTTTTTCATCGTAGATTAGAAAAGCTTTATCAAAATTATCTCCTTGAAAACAGACCACTGTGATATCAACTGTAGAAAATTAAGTATGCCTTTCATGTTAGTGGGTGAATACATACATGCTTGCACCCTTTGATTTTGTCCACCTTGGAAGATTGCGCTTTTTAAATTTCCCAGTCTGTATATCCTGTTAGGCTTCTTGGATTAGGTCCAAGGTATTATCATTGCTTTGGGGGTTTTGATTTAGTGTTTAAACCGATTCATTTTAACAACATTATTGTCGTTGAAATTGTGGAAACCCAGAGGTTCCACGATTTCAAACGCGCTTATTACCTGAAACCCTCCCTATATACAAACCTATTAAAATTGCGTTTGTACATTATTCTTGATAATGACCCAGTGCCGAAACTAGTCGGATTTTAAATTGAAAAATAAGTTAAAATTAACCAAGGGAATTTTTAATAAACTAAACATAATGTTTTACCAAGTGATTAATGAGAAACAAATACAAGATACAAAATATACGACTGTAAACAGATTTTATATATGGAAATTTATTTTTGAACATATATTAAAAGATCCTTCGAGATTTATAAGGACATCGCAAACAATATGTTTATTAATTTGACAGTATTTTCTTAAATTAATGCGGTCATTGATTTTTTAAAGAAAAATAAGAAAAATAAACATATTTTTAATTAATAATGGGCTCCTATTTGTTACATACGACATACAAGGAGTATGTAGAATAACTCTTCTACACATCTATTCTAGCAGAAAGCCAATAATCTCTTTTGGTATTGTATCCCAAGCAACCTGTAATTTGTACTGAAGAGCTTGCAGCATCTGCGGATAACGCTGTAAGTCCTTTAGTCTTCCCCCATATATGCTCTATAGTCAAAAGATCAGAAAATCGGGATAGCCATCACAGTGCATTGACCTTACATTACATTAATTGTCTATAGAAACCCTACTATTATCTTGCTGGAAAATTAGGTCTTCTAACTGCTAAAGAAACGGAAGAATGTGGGATTCGTGAGAGTAACTTCCATACGTTATAGCATCGTATACCCTAGTGATAACACAAGTTCTGATTCTGCGTTACAGGATAACCTTTGTCAGCTAACCATAGATCGGCAGTTCATTTTGGAATAGGGCGACCTTAAACTTGAATTGTCCTTCTTTGTTCCCGTTTTTTTGAGCCTCCCTAGTCCATCTCTAATAGCAGCGCATGACGGAGAATTGGGTTTGGTTAAGGAGATTAGGACATGCAACACTCCTTAGGTGTGTAATAATGTTAATATCCAGTCACCTGTTCTACTCTGATCCTTTCTAAGCTCTTCAGTATATTAAAAAACCTTGCTAAAATGTCGACGCCGACTTCATCAATTTAGTGATTTTCAACTCACCATTGTTGGTATGAAAAAGGCGGACTTCAGTTTAAGGGAAATAGCCCGAAGACTCGAAATTATACCCTCAACTGTAATGCGAGTATGAAGAAGATGGTCTGAAGCGACAGCGACGTTCTGATAGGACTAGGAATACAGGGTGGTCAATAACGGTACCTAAGTCTGCTTGCGATACGTAATCGTAATCGTAATTCCGGAAAGTTCGAGATGCCTTTATTGCTACTGCAACTACTACTGTCCTATTACTACAGGGCGTGTGTTTTCTAGAAAAACAGTTAGTTTTTGCCATGGGATTTTATGCGTTGCGTACGTTTTCGGTGCTACTGATGACTCTGCTGCACAAAGTTTGTCTCTTGGAAAGCTGTCAAGCCAGATTCAACTGGAATGTAGAGTGTAACTTCATTTGCTTTAGTGATGAGTCCAGATCTTGCTTAGGGGTCCATGATAGACGTAGACGTGTTTATTTCGAGGTGAAAGGCAAAATGTAGAGTTCCAATCATTCTATAGACATTACCATTTTATTATAAATCGAATAATCCACAAAGGACTTCTCTTAATAAAAACGTTGACGACTTACACTAGAAGCAAAGTAATATTTCATATTTTTGATAAATAACTTTACGAAAAGCCTTTCTCTGGTCAAATATAATATGGCTATTATTAATTTATAAGCTTTTGAAAACAATATGTACCAGAATGTTAGCTATCAGTAGCAAAATATAGAGTGTATAAACTGCCTTTATTATTTATTATTGCTATTGAATTGAGGAGGCGGATACATGATGAAACTCCATAAGAAATTTAAATAAAACTACAGAGTTGGGAGGGTTTCACATTTATTGTTGAATACTGCAACATGTTTCGCCACACATTTCAGTATTCATCTGCCTGATGAAGCCACTGTGTGGCAAAACATGTTGTAGTATTCAACAATAAATGTGAAACCCTCCTAACTGTTTTGTTTTATTTCAATTTATTAATGCAGTGAAATTAATTTTAATAAAGGTATTGAATACATTATTATTTTTGCATCCAGATGACGAAAGTACCAACTCCTTCAAATAAGTCCTTTAAGAATAAGTTGTATATCAAAAGGCTTATGTTTAACAAACATTTTGGACACGTATGATCTTTTTTTGCCTGCTAATAATCAAATTTGAGAAGAAAATGTGAAATAGAAGAAAACTGGTATTGTTTTGGTAATAAATTTAATATCAACTTTCAATTAGAATTTTAGGGTATAATATAAATTAAATTATTCAGATTTTTTTCATAGAATTAAACTAATCAAGATATGAAAATTTTGTCTGATAATTTGTCACATTTTATTTTATGTTTTTAAGGGGATTAATGATAACTAATTGAAAAATGGTGTTATATAAACCATAAAAACACATAGCTACCCCCCTATTTTTAATATTTTTTGTAATTGCTCATTTTATTATTATTTTAATATGATAAAAATGTATAAAGTATGTTTTTTTTAATAATAATATTAAAAAATAATCAAAATACCAAGTAAAATATATAATTTTGAAAATAAATATGTAAGTTGAAGAAAGGAAGGATCATTTACTTTACCTTGATTCCTTTTAAATGAATCCAGATTTAAGAATGTACTATATATTAGATACACTATCTAGAATTTGAAGAGACGAAAGAAAAAAAGATATATCTTAAAGTTTATATTCTTCTTTAATGTAATTGATAATTAACATATAAAAGATACACAAACTATGGACACATGATTATAAATAATTTAAACATATATGGCCATAATCTTACTTTATCTGCATTAAGATAAAAAAATTCTGCATTTTCCATAAATTATTATTTTCTATATCTTATATCATTATATCAATTATTTTTCTGCTAAAACAAGACAACATCTTTTATGAATCGGATAAGTGACAAGTATAATTGCTTCAAAAATTTCTAATTAAAAGCGATCTGAATCAGCTTAATCAAAATGTGCTGATTAAAGAAGTCCGTTCCAAGTATCGTATCAACTAATATTATACTTTAATTTTATAATACAATTAATATAGTTATACTTAAATTGTTATTGGGGAATATTTATTATTGTTTGTTGATTTTATATTTAGTTTCGCTCAGTTAAATAATTTTAATGTGGCAGATAAGTAAATTTTTTTAAAGATATTTAAGTAAAGGTAAGTTAAGAAACATGTAAAAAAAAACCTTTATTGGCATCTATAAACTTATCCATATATACAAAATAATAACAATTCAAAAACTAAATATTTATTACATCATTCTTCTCCTCTCCCTCTCCCACCCTAATGTCATCACAATCTTTACGCCAGCCCCGTCCTCTCGCATCCCATCCACTCCTCTATCCGTCTACTCCCATTCACCCATTCCTCCCGTATCTCCTTACACTCCTCCGCTAGATGACTCCATGTATCTCTCCCATTCCCACACAGCACACACCTACCATACTCTTCGCCCATCCATATCTTTCTTCCTCTCTCCTCCGAGCCACACCTAGCCCTAGTCATTGCTACCTTTTGCCCTCTGTCCAATGTACAATTTGCTAGGTACCCAGGTATCTTCCCATGCACCTGCCACATTTTATAAAGAGGGTTGTACCCACTACTCTCAATACACCTTTGACGCTCCTGCTTTTCTACTTCTTCCCATTTTACCTTCATCCAAGCTGCCACATCCACCTCTTTTTCCAACCACTCATTTACTAAACTTTCAGATACTCCTGCTCTTTCATACATTTTTCTCCTCTCTATTCTCCAACTCTCCTACTCCCACACACGTTCTCCACACTTCTTTTACCAACCTTTCCCCCCCAATCCTATCACTTTCATCTCATACCTAGTCACTCTTTCCATTGCGTCTCCATGCATACACGTTCTGTTCGTTTCCTGAAGCAGAATGTAGCTGGGCGTTGATCTTTCCACCGCCAACATCTGCTTCAGGAATGTCACCTGCTCTCTCTCGATACATTCATATGCTTTCATACCCCATGCCTCGACACCATACATTAAAATTGGTTTTACACATGCATCCCACAGTTTGCACGCCATCTGAAAATTCCCCTTCAGCCACTGTCCCCACTTCTCCTTCACCACCTACCACGCTTTCCTCGCCTTCATTTGGACCCATCTGGCGTGCACCCCCCACACAACCTAAACACAAAACACAAATATTTAAACTCTTTCACTCTCTCGATCACTTCTCCCTTCCATGTTAATTCTTTCATTCTTCCTTCTCTTCCTCTATTCCTAAATCTCATTCACTTCGTTTTTCCTACATTCACACACAAACCTCGCTTATCCATATACCTTTCAACCCTTTGCAACATCTCATTCATTTCTCTCCAATCCTTCGCCAGCAACACCACATCATCCGCATACGCCAACATCCACACCTTCATTTTCCCTATTACAATCCCGCCCGCTTGCCCGTTTCTCAGGACGTCTTCTAGTTCACTCATATATAAATTGAAGAGCAACGGGCTAAGCGGACATCCCTGTCTCACCCCCATCCATACTCTAAACTTTTCCGTACCCTTCCATCTACCTTTGCTCTCCCCCATGTTTCTTCATACATTCCTCTCACCCATTCCACTGTTACCTTGCTCACACCTTTCCTCTCCAAGCACTCCATCAACCTTTCTCTCGGCACTGAATCATACGCTGTTTTCAAATCCAGAAAAACCGCATACACACTTTTCTTTTCCTCTAACACTCTCTCAACTATTCTCGCTAGCGTAAAGATTTGATCTCTCGTTCCCCTCCCTTTTCGAAACAATCCTTGGGATTCCGGCAACAAAACCCTTTTCTTCCACTTCCTCTTCTAGCCGGTTCTTCACTATAGTCATGGCAATCTTGTACCCGATACACATAATGGTTATACCTCTATAATTACTGTCGTCCTTCTTATCTCCACTTTTGTGAATCGGTCACATTACCCCCACACGCCATGTTTCCGGAATCTTCTTCCTCTTCTCCCCTCCATATCTGATTCAGCAGCTGCCCAAATCTTCTTTTTCCCTCAGCTCCAATCCGCTTCCACATTTCGGCTTTCAGTCCATCCAGCCCAGCCGCTTTTCCTCCTTTCACCTCTTGAAAACCCTTTTCCACTTCCTCCTCTGTAAACTCCTCCTCCACTGTTCTCCACTCTCGTCTCCCCACCCCCACCGGTTCCCCGCAGTTTTCCAAACATTTATTTTTCCAGTCCTGCAGAGACACCTCCGTCTGTCCCCGTAGAAACATGTTATAAAATTTATTAATTTTAATAATTCTTTAACTATCACTTAAACAGAAATTATCTGCACAAGTCCGACCAAGAAAATTATACGAGGGTTCGTGAATAGAGATAAAACATGAAATTAATAATCGTCCAGGGGCTTATTATTTCACAATAAATTCTCAATGAAGATCGATATATTTTTGCATGTGTTTGAACCAAATTTCGAAGCCGTTTTTCTACTACGATCAAGGTTTCTCTAATCATGTACTTGTTTCATTTGATTAGCGGGATGTTATTGGGTCCCAAATCAGGGCCACCATAGGGACTCATCAATTACACTTTTTAGTTCCTAAAAAGTCTCATTTTTAAGCCGATGTGTGAAATCTCACATTGTCTTGGTGGTGAATGATGCGTCTTCGGCAGTTGGTTTTTCTGCCACCTTTCAGAATTGGACGTCCGACATTGCACTAATGATATAGTTTGATTTGGTAAAAACAAGCAACCATTTACTGCGAAGTGATTCGTGCGTGAACATTTTTTATAGGTTTTGGAAATCTTAAAAGACCTAAAGAAACGACTGCTGTTTGAAGCAGCACATCTTATTTTATTATTGAATATTTCTTTTAGCCAATCTACCGGAGCCTCTTTTGGGCGTTCAAGTAACAAATAATCGCATCACCCATAATTTTTTGGCCTACATAAATTTTTCAAGTTACTGTAAAGAACACAAATTCTACATGGACATAAAATCTTTCTGTACAAAATCTTCTGTCAAATAATCCAATCAACAAAAACCTTTTCGCTTAGACAAAAACTAAAAATCCAGGGAATTTTAATAATCGAAGTAGCTTGCAAATTGCTTCCACAATTAGCAACAAAAATCAATGAAGAGGATCCATTACCGTTAAATTATTTTTGGCAAAGACAACAATTCTCGCATCAATGATCCTTTGAATGAAAGCCTCCACTTTATACTTCCTATCAATAATATCATATATTCATTGTGTATATTCAATATATTTCTTCTACTGACGATACAAAACATTTTCCATTACGTTGCAGAATTCCTTGTATTTTTTTTCGATGATACCATCCTTGTTGCCAATTCATCCATCCTTCAAATATCTAATCGATCCCTCCAATTCTTATTTTACTGTATCAAATCTTGGTGTTCTAAATAGCGCATAAAAATTTTGTCCAGTAAATCAAACTCTTTTTTCCTTGCAGCAAATTCACACCATAATCCTAATTACAATCGATAACATCGCCATTCACTCCAGGTATACTTGCATATACCTAGACATCCTGTTCGGTTCAAAACATTCCTTCAAACCCCATTCCAAATCCATAAATACTTCAATCAAAAACAGGGCCCGACAATTCAGATTACATACCTATAAACAAGATCAGACTAGGGACAAACACCAAACTCAGACACCCTAATAACCCACTTCATAATTCATCCAAGGATCTCTTGTACGAAACTACTTAAATCATACCAATATCCCAACGTATATTAAGCCTCAGTACCAAATTTGTTAACAATCCATCAAATCTATCTCTTTTAACCAAATTTTGTATTCTTCGAAATCCAAATATCTCTGAGTATCGGTAACTCATTTGTGAGATTTGCCATTACATTTAAACTACCTAGGAAATAATCTTTTGTATAGAGTAAATAAAAATACTCTTAATGTTTAATTATAAATAGTGGTATAAAACTACAAAACCATTTTTATGTGTAATGTGTGATTTAAAAACAGGGCATAAAGACTACAGTTCTACAGTCCAGACGATTTAAAGCCACAACATTTATTTTTGCCTTTTAATATATTAAATGTAATTATGCCCCAATAAAGATTATTGTTATTTGCTCTTGATAGACAGAAGATATAAATACTATTACAAATTAATTGAAAATTTTTCCAAGTTTTTAAAATTAATTTGCACTCTAGCTTTACTCTTCACAGTATTACTCACAGATAATGAAAATAATAATGAAAAAATAACTATCAATTTAAAAATTATAATCATTGCTAATCAATTGGAACAATTTCTTCCATGGTCATTATCATGACAGATATTTAATTATACAAAATCATGTATAAATTCTGATCGTCTAACTATAAGACGTCAATATTGTTTGAATTGATTTACATGCTAGAGTACGTTTTTAAATGTTTATTATATTTATTTAAATACCAGTTTTTCTTGTCTTTTAAATCAAGTTAATATACAGCTGTATTGAAGAGATCTAAAACAAACGAAAACAATGTATCATTTTTCAAACAAAAAAACTAAAAAATAATGATAAAACTTATGGTTTAAATTTTATCTACAACCTAGAAGAGATGGAATGATCGATGTCATTTTCTTAAGAACTACAAGCAATAATATGTCAACCGATGAGTTACGTGAAGACGATAGAATCACTCTCCCCACAGTTTATTTTTATTTTGCTAAATGTACATTTCGTTTAGCTATTGAAAATGTTTATATCGTAAACGAAATGTACATTTACATCTTACATTCGTTTATTGTTTAATCACTAAAGAACATTAAAAATAAGGCATAATAAATGATTAATATGTGGATAATGATACTCAAAAGATGGTACTTACTATAGAAGTGCGGTTTGGGACAAACAGTTCTGAAATTTAATTAGTTCATTTAAACCATGGATGCACAGACCGCGGCCCGCGGGCCGCATGCGTCCCGCCGGTCGAATACCGGTGGCCCGCCGACAGCAAAAATAATACTCTCGTACATTCTAAAAATATTGAATTCTATTCCAGAATAAAACCAAAAAAAATATGTTCGAAAAGTAATTTGAATCTCGCGCGCGCGCTATTACGGTGCGCCGTACGTGCGTCGTCGGTAACAGCGGTCGGTAATGTTCGTGCTGATCTCGGTTAAATTCGTTTGCTTGAAGAAGCGCGACGGCCGGCGGCGCGATGACGATCGCTCGCGTAGATAGTACACGACTCGAAGCTTCCAGAGTCGGTTTCGAGATTTCTCCAGACAGTTTTCGACTCTATACGCGCGGTATAAAAGCCACGTTTAATCGCTGCTAGGTGTATTAGTGTTCTGTGAGTTTAATAGAGGTTTTGGAAGGCAATAGTTGTACTCCACTAGCCGGTGTCATATATTTTGATCCACATTCAACGTAGATTTCCTGTTGCAGTGTTAACCGTCAAGTGCCGTGTATAATTGTGTTGTGAAATCGTAAGTAAAACTCTATTATTAATAAGTGTTTCCCTACCTATTTAATCAATTATTTTTGATAATTTAAAAAGGATGGGTAATTTAAGTAGGTACTGTAATTGTTTTTAGGTGCTGTGTTAATCCTAGCCAGGATTAGAACGCAACATGGACAAGCCAGGACCTAGTAAAAAACGTAAGGTTAAAGATGAAAATCGGCAATTTCAAGAAATTTGGACTGAGAAATACTTTTTTGTATGGTCGCATAACAAAGTCGTTTGTTTAATTTGCAAGAATACTGTTGCAATTGCAAAGGAATATAATGTAAAAAGGCACTATGAAACGCAGCATCCTTCTTTTACCAAGTTTACAGGCGAATTAAGAAAGCAAAAAATGTTGTCTTTAAAACGGGAGTTTACGGGTCAGCAAGCTATGTTTAGAAAACCCATTGAAGATTCAGAAACAGCTACAGAAGTTAGTTATGAAATTTCTCGAATGATAGCAAAGCGAAGTCGCCCCTTCAATGATGGGGATTTTGTAAAAGAATGCATAGAAATTGCCGCTAAGAAAATGTGTCCAGAAGCAGCAAAAAAGTTTGAGAAAATTCAACTGAATCGTATGACCATCCAAAGACGAATTATGTCTTTGTCAGGTAATATTGCGGAACAATTAACTGAAAAAACTAAGATCATTGAATTTTTTTCATTAGCACTCGACGAATCCACTGATATTAGTTCCACAGCTCAACTTCTAATATTCATACGAGGTGTTACTCAAGATTTTGAAGTCGTAGAAGAGTTATTAGGAATGTGTTCATTGAAAGGTCAAATCAAAGGAGTTGATATACTCAATGTACTTTTGGATGAGCGTTCAAAAACTGATTTGGACTTATCAAAATTATCGGGAGTTGCGACTGACGGTGCTCCTTCGATGATTGGTGTCAATTCCGGGCTAGTTACTTTGCTGAAAAAGCATCTGCAAGAAAAAAACATAAAGGCTGAAGATCTCATGCAGTTTCACTGCATTATACACCAAGAAGCCCTCTGTGCTAAACAAATTGAATTTCAAAATGTCATGAAAGTGGTAGTTTCGACTGTAAATTTCATAAAATCACGAGGACTCAATCACAGGCAATTCAAACAATTCCTTGATGACATCGAAAGCGAATATGGAGATTTACTGTATTATACAGAAGTAAGGTGGCTAAGTCGTGGATTGACACTGGAACGATTTCTAAATTTAATAGAAGAAATTGGAATATTTCTGGCGGAAAAGCAAAGGGATGTCCCGGAACTTAAAAATCCTGATTGGTTGTGTGATTTGGCTTTTTTAGTTGACATTACAAATCATTTGAATGTCTTGAACACACGGCTTCAAGGCAAAAATCAACTGATATCCCAGCTCTACGCTCATGTATCATCCTTTCAATGCAAGCTGACACTTTTCAGATCGCAATTGAATTCTGGAAATTACAATCATTTTCCGAATTATAAGAAAATGGCTGAAAAATTCAACAAAACTGCGATTAATTTCAGTTATGTAGAAAAGCTAGATATTTTGATTCAATCTTTTCAAGACAGATTTTCGGAGTTTAAAAAAGTGAAACCTCTGTTGGACATATTCAGCAATCCTTTCACGATTTCAGTTGAAAATGCGCCAGAGTCAATGCAGTTAGAAATTATCGACATTCAAAACGACGAAGATTTACGCAACAAATTCAACGAAGGAGACTTGCTGAACTTTTACCGCTGCATTGATAAAAATATGTACAAAGAGTTGTGCATAAACGCTCTGAAATGTGCCAGCTTATTTGGTTCTACCTATATATGTGAACAAACTTTTTCAATACTTAATAATAATAAAACCAAAAATAGAAACCGCCTTGCAAATGAAAGTTTGGAAGCAGTTTTACGTGTTGCTACAAGTAAATTTGAGCCAAATATAAAAAAGATTGTAAGCACTATGCAGTGCCACGCTTCAAATTAATAAATTCCTTTTTAATTTTAATACATTATTATCAATTATTTATTGTCTTTAATTACCTACACTTCTGGCGGCCCGCCATCAGTTCATGATTTGCCCGAGTGGCCCCTAGTCTTAATAAGTCTGTGCATCTCTGATTTAAACATTTTGCAATTTCTATATTTTAGAGAACATTTGCCTTTTAAGGCAAGTTCTTAAATGTTTAAGGGGATTCAACATAAAAGAATAGTTCTATTCTTATAATTTTTCTAATTTATTTTCGTTTATTTGAAGAATTCCAAAGGTCTTGAAAAAATACGTGTTTTAAAAAATAAGTTGATAATAAAAGCTAAACACCTATAAACTGATAATCAAAATTAGGGTTATTGGATGTTCGTTTTTATTACTACGAGCACACGTAAAATATGACATCCGTTCTGTTTTAGTATCGTAACCAATAGCAATTTTACTTTGACCCGATAACTATATAAAATTTTACTTAGGGCACGTTTCATATATTACAGTATTTTAGTTGAACAAATTGGTCCGGCTTCCTTCGCCCGTCACGATACAACGTTTCAGAAATCTTTATAGATATTGTAAAAAATATATTTGTACATTCTTTTACGACTCAGTTTCTATTATTTTTATTGCGCCCCAATATTTTATCTTTGATATATAGAAATTGCTGCCGCGATATACGCTTTTATTGCATTTCACATTTCGACTTCGATATTTTAGATTCCGTCCTGCCGTAACTTTATTGTTCTCCGGCTTATGCGGATGGACAAATAAAACCATCATAAAACATAGATCGCAAATATGTGTATATTTAAAAATATATCAGGCACAAAGACGTTAATGTAAATTTATATCTAAGAGGAAACATGACGTTTTTATTTGTTGGATAAATATTTATTACTTTATAAAATATCTTGAATAATAACTAGTAAAATTATTGTAGTACTAAATTCATTTTTAGAAAAATAACATCTCAATATTTTATTACCTATTTAATATTAAGAATATCTAACCTGTAAGCGAATAGATAACATCGAGTATCGAAAAGACATCGAATTTAATCTGTTCAACTGTTCAATCTCATTAGATATCTTTGCAAATAAGTAAACAATAATATGACACTCTTTGTGGCTATATAATAAATCAAATATCTAGTAAATATAAATTTTAAATCATAGAATTAATTTTTATTTTATATTCAAATAAATAATAAATAAATCAAATATATAATATTTTTGGAACTTTGAAGACTAATTTATGGCTTAAACATAAACTTTTGCATATAAGTTGTGTTAAATCACTATAATTTGATGCCAGGAATCTACATTGCCTACTTTAGCATAACATTTTATTTTTAAAGAATCTAAATACAAAATTGCAAATATTTTAATTTAAAAATTGCGTTTAATATTAGTTTTATTTTAAATTTTCTATATTCATGCTCACAACATTTATTTTATCATAAATTCATATTTTCTTTTCCACATACAGAATAGAAATACCTTATATTTGCTCATACAAAACCATTGAGAAAAGTGGAATTTTGTTGCATAGTAACACTTTTCCACATGGATACACTTTTCTGCACTACTTTTATTTGGCATAAATCAAAGTAGGACGTTGTACACCAGCATCCTACTTTTGTACGAAAAGGCGTAGCATTTCCACACGTGTTGTATAATAGCCTATCACAGTACAAGTAGAGAAAGCATGTGTTTCACATGCTAGGTACACAAGTGAGCGAATTCGTAACTCCGCGAGTGGTGTATTACGTTTTGTTCAATGCTACCGAAAAATAATTTTAAAACGTAAGCTGAAAAAAAAGAAATTACATCATTTTTTACAGTACACAGTAGACGGTAGGCTGTGGTTCTAGGGTAGTCAACAACACATCATTAACTCAAATGACATTGAAAATACGTATATAATTTTACAATGAGCAAAGAAGAAGAAGTGGAGGAAGATATATCGCAAGATATAATGGATGCAGTAAATGCTGCTACATACAGCCTGCTACCCGATAAATCAAAAGGTTTCTTATGTTTGAGTATCAAAAATTCCAGGAATCCGAATTGTGCATTTGATAACAGATGATTTGTTTCTAAGTACTGAGATAGTCTAGCATTTATTGCCTTTTCAAATATTTTACCAATTATTGGTATTATAGATATTGGTCTGTAATTACTTGGATCAGATTTTTACCAGTTTTATAAATTGGAACGACTTTTGACAATTTTAGCGATTTAGGGAATATATTTACATCGAATGCCCGATTAATTAATTTGGTCAAGTGCGAAGTAATAATACTCTTTACATGCTTTATAATATTACTGTTCAATCCGTATATCAAAACTATTTGAATTTTTTAGTTTATTTATAATGTGGCGAACTTCAACTTGAGACAGTTTAGACATTTTGAAATAGACATCTATTGATGGGATGGTTGGAGTTTGAAGTATTTGCTGATTTTCGGATGTTGATGGTGTAGTTTCTGAGCAGTTAACAATATTTCCGATATTAGAAAAGTATTCGTTACATTTATTAACGTCTATATCACAGAGGTTTGATTTTCGCGGTCCCTTTACAATGTTCCACATAGCTTTTGCGTAGTTATTAGATTTAGAGATGTATCTATCGTTTATTAGTCGTTTTTGTTTTGAAATTTCCGCCTATATAGTTTTCTAATTTTTCTAATGGATTCATTTAGTTTTAATGACGGATGCATTTTATTAAATTCGATTAAAAAGAACATATGTCCCCGCATATGTTTTAAGTTATCGTTGAACCATTTTAGTTTGCCGGAGTCAACATTTGAGTTCCAGTTACATTCATTGTACTATCGGTAATCTAACGTAATGAAAATTTCTACATTTCATTTTTACATGTCAGTGTCAATAATGAAATCTCAAACATATTTGAATTTATGTTATATGCAATATGTGAAAAAATACAGTGTACATCGCGACGGAAATGCCTTTTCAGCATTTGTACAAATAACTATATACCACTTCTATATATCTGTGACTAGTTTCAATTACATGGTAATTATTGTTCAAGACTTCAATTAATTAGTAATTATATATTAATATTTTCAAAGTTAAACAGATTTTTTTATTAACTATACCGGGTGTCTCAGCGTGCGCGCCGAGTAGCTTTATGGCTAAACGGTTTATTTTTTTCAAAATCCGTTTTCGCAGGAGTATGTAGGTGTATTGGGACCACATTTTAAAATTAGTTTTAAATATACAGGGTGTCCCATAAAAGCATGGCGTATCATAGTTATGTTTTTTCTTATGGAACACCCCATATTTGATATTTTTTTCAGATTCTACATCAAAAATAAGGGTAACTTTCATTATAAGATCATATGCCTAAACCTAATAATTTCTGAAATATTTAAACAATTTTGGAAAAATTGACGTTTCGAAAAAAAATTATATCTTTCAAATAGGTGAATGAAAACAAATGAAATTTTGTGTCAGTATATTAGACTAATGGGTGAATATTTTAGGCCATTTATAGGAATTTTAAATATTAAGATGTTTTGATAATTTAATGTGTCTACAGAAACACATTCAAGGTCAAATTTCGTGCTTACTTTAAATGGAACACCCTATATCTAATAAACCTATCTTGTAGCAAATTTTATTATCTTTCAAAAAGTATAAAGGTATTCTATACCTGTTACTTATAGTTTTCAAGATATATCCATTTTTGTTAATTTTCGACATAATAATTATTAGTATCAATTATTGCAATAGTCAGTTAACACAACCAATGATTTTCGAGATATTTCCAAATTAACACACTAATTGAATAATTTATTTACACATATGTACATGATTACGTAATATCGTCTTAGAATTTCAAAAAACATAACGAAAAACAACAAATGAAATTAACAAAATAATAACAACATTATTTTTTTATAACAAATTTTCAAAAATACCACCATCGCACTGAATGCATAATTCAATTCTTTTTTGAAACGATAGTTTAACATTTCTTAGCATATTGGGTGTTATTGATCTAAATGCATCCTTAATTCTGTCCTTCATGTCTTCAACAGTTGTGGGAGGAGTGGTGTATACTTGATTTTTAATATACCCCCATAAAAAGAAATCCATGGGGGTTAAATCAGGGGATCTAGGTGGCCAAGCTACGTGACCTCCTCTTCCAATCCATCGCCTATTAAATATTCTATTTAAATATTGACGAACCGCCAATGAAAAATGAGGTGGCGCACCATCGAGCTGTAACCACATGTTTTGGCGAATATTCAGTGGAATATTCTCTAATAATAATGGAAATTCTTCTTGGAGAAATTGTAAAAATATGGGACCATCCAAGTATCCATCGAAAAAATGAGGTCCAATGACGTAATTACCCAAAATGCCTCCGAATACATTAATACTCCAACGATGTTGTCGATCAGTAATTTGAAATTTGTGGCAATTTTCGGTGCTGTAATAATGGCAGTTACGTCGATTAAAAGATCCGTTATTATTAAAAGATGATTCATCCGTAAATAAAATATTATTCAAAAAATCTTCATCATCGCCACTTTTATTTAAAACACATAAACAAAAATCTAACCGCTTCTCGAAATCCGCATTATTCAGATGCTGGTGAATTTCATAGTGATATGGGTGGTATTCATGTTTTTTTAATATCCTTGATATGCTCGCCTTGCTTAACCCAGTCTCACGAGCTACTATACGTGTACTCGTGCTAGGATTATCTATTACAGAAGTAAGTACCTGTAATTGTGTCTCCTCGTCCTTAGTTACAGTGTTGAAGTTCGTTTTTTTCAGATACTTGACACTGCCTGTGGTTTTAAATATATTTAAAACTTCCTCCAATGTCTTCTTATTAGGATGTCTCCTATCAGGGTACCTTTCGCGATATACTCTTTCCGCTAAGAGACAATTTTCATAACATTCCCCTATTATTAGGATCATGTTAATTCTTTCGTTTAAGGAATATTTCATTTTTGCGGTCGTTACAAATGATTCGAATGTGTCAACTGACTTTGTTTATAAACAAAAGCTACACACTAGCTTATTGCAATAATTGATACTAATAATTATTATGTCGAAAATTAACAAAAATGGATATATCTTGAAAACTATTAGTATTAGGTGTAGAATACCTTTATACTTTTTGAAAGATAATAAAATTTGCTACAAGATAGGCCTATTAGATATAGGGTGTGCCATTTAAAGTAAGCAAGAAATTTGACCTTGAATGTGTTTCTGGAGATACATTAAATTACCAAAACATCTTAAAATTTTAAATTACTACAAATAGTCTAAAATATTCCCCCATTAGTCTAATGTACTGATACAAAATTTCATTTGTTTTCATTTACCTATTTGGGAGATATGATTTTTTTTCGAAACGCCAATTTTTCCAAAATTGTTTAAATATTTCAGAAATTATTAGGTTTAGGCATATGATCTTATAATGAAAGTTACCCTTATTTTTGATGTAGAATCTGAAAAAAATATCAAATATGGGGTGTTCCATAAGAAAAAACATAACTATGATACGCCATGCTTTTATGCGACACCCTGTATATTTAAAACTAATTTTAAAATGTGGTCCTAATACATCTACATACTCCTGCGAAAACAGATTTTGAAAAAAATAAACCGTTTAGCCGTAAAGCTACTCGGCGCGCACGCTGAGACACCCGGTATAAATAAAAATAAAATGTAGCCCTTTTGATCCGAAACTATTAAAACGTTAACAAATTTGGATACATTTGGTATTGAAAGGATTATTTAAAAATAAATATGTATATTTTTATACATAAAGAAATCTAGAGATATAAAAGTTACAAATAATAAACGCCGTTCCTAATATTATATAATTTTAGATAAAACGTGACAATAAGTGAACGTAATTTAAATATCTCGAAATACGATTGTGAAATTGTTTTGAAAAGCCAGCAAACAAACGGATAACGAGTATGCTATTCTCGGATGAGATAATTGTAATAGATGTTTATGCAAAATCTCGAGGATAATTAATATAATTATACATTATCTATCATTAAATTGCCAATCGAATAAAAATTTCAAAAATACACATTTTAAAATTTTAATAATTTTTCTCGTCTGTACACAGTTTCTTCAGTTGTGTTCTACTGTTACAAACCGACACGACAGACACCGTGTCTTGAAGATTTTGTGTATTGTTTATTTACCCCTTATTTCTTGCTATATTTAACCTCTGCTTTTCTCCTCTGTTGCTTCAATCTCCACAATATCATCATAATGAACTCAAAATGTTATAGATGCCAAAATAAGGTACAATCTGGAATTGAATGTACTGTTTGTAAAACATTTTATCACCGAAGTTGCATAAAACGATACAATGGTTTTTCTGATTTCGACGGCCCTTCATTAACTTCTAAATGCCCTAACTGCAACAAGACTGATTAAATATCAGGGAGTTTAACACTGATCATTCCACCCACACATACACAAGAAAATTCGAATTCTGGATAGCCTATGCAACCCTTCTCAGCTCCGTGCAGTCCGAATTGTGTGTCACATTTACTCTTGTGATGAAATTGTTAATTTAAAACGTGAAATACTATTTATTAAAAACGATAGTGTATCAATGTTAAAACAATTAATTAATGAGAGTAGCAATGCGCTACGTAAGAATTTATTATCATTCTTTAAATCTGAGAATGCAGAACAAGTATATAGAAATCGTAATACTGCTAAAAATAAGTAATGCTATTTCTGAAAAATCTACTACCTTATCTGTTCCTGAGATCCCTTCTGCTTCTTCTGTAAAAACTGTGCCAACCATCCAAGTACAGGAACTACACGATACTAACGATAATAAGCTTTAAAAATGTGGAAAAAAGCACTTAAAAAGGGACAAAATTTAGAGAAAAAAAGCACTAAAAAGCATAAAAACAGGAAAAGGGCATAAAAACACGAAAAAAAGCACTAAAGAAAACTATATTTTTCTTAATATGTTACACGTTCATCAACATGTTTTACATAGAAATTCTGTTTAAAACTAAAATAAACATTTCAAAATAACTAAAGTCTATTCATGAAAACAGTAGATCATTAAATGTTGTTCTAGGCGTTCAATTGTAAAATTATTACTTCTGTCGCTCAATAAATTTTTGAAATTGGAAAAGCTTCTCTTT
This sequence comes from Ontholestes murinus, assembly GCA_963969525.1. Lineage (NCBI taxonomy): Eukaryota > Metazoa > Arthropoda > Insecta > Coleoptera > Staphylinidae > Ontholestes > Ontholestes murinus. The sequence goes on from OZ018395.1 coordinate 39,705,671, forward strand.
ATTTTACATTTGAAAATTGCCATTCAAAATCAAGTTTAATTTATTTAATATTAAAAATCCTTCGTTTTCACCGAATACTTCTTTCGATATTATTTTGATTTCTTGGCCAATGCGTCCAGGTATTTTAAATTGAATCTGGTTTTATAAACATTTGCTCTAAATTTTATGAGCAATTTTGTGTAACTAAATTGTTTTGAAGGAATCTCTTGTTTCTTAAGAACTGTTTGACAGTCATTAATTAATTTGCTTGTCGTTTCGGGAAAGTTGTATATAATCTTATTAAATTATTCAAAATTGTTCGCATAGTACATCGAAACATATAGCCAAGTTCCCCATTTTGTTAGCACTGGTTTATGGGGCAGTGAGATATCAGGTAATGTCTCCTTGAATAATTGCAGTCACAAAAGAATATAAGAACTATTTTCCATATTTAATTAAATCTACAAATGGAAATTTCATTTTTATAGTTTCAGAAATTCGTTTCTATTCATGTGCTAAACTTGTACAATACACAAAGTGCATTATTAGTAAAATTTTGCTATAATGTTATTATCAGTTTTCTTCAATTCTTTTGTATATATCAAAATACTGTTGGTCGGATGTCTTCATCTTAAACTCCTATTATTAAATTAAACAAGCGTCTGTGGTTTCATCCACCCCAAACCACATATAATTATTGTTAATAATATCTTTAATATTTTGTATGGTTTCATAGTACGCAAGAGATACATAATTTTTTTCTCAGCAATGCGCATTTTACAATATTTAGAGAATTTAGAAAATTTAGAGAAAGAAAGATTTAAATGCCTTATTTGGTAATTTTCTTAGTATTTTGCACAAATGTGAATTTAATTTAAATTGTCCATCGTTTGTTGAAGATGATGCTAAAGATTGTGAAATTGTCTGCTGTTTTTTTAGTTCAGCTTTGAACTTTATCAAACGTTCTTGATGTAGTGTTGTTATAACATGTTTTACATACAAGTCTTACTATTTTTAAACATGCCTTACAAAATAATGTATTATTTTCACTTGTTAATTCTGCATAGTCTCTAATTAATTCTTGTATTGCGGTTTTCACCATTTGCATTATGTGTTAAATTTTCATGTGATTATATAATATAATTTATCTGTGATTCCCCACGTTAATACGATTCACACATTTTTGGAATGTCAATTCAATAGTACGGTTTAGTTTATGAATGCGAGTTTGAATATGAAAATTAACGAAAACGATAAATATGCGCCAGTCGTCCCATCCGTATTTTTGCCGAGAGTAAAAAATTGATACGGTTGTAGAACACCTGATTATTAGCTATCACTTAAATTTGTTTACATTTAATACTTACCGGAGCCCCTGTTTGGGCCTAATTTAACGACGTTTACATCGGGAATATCATAGGTGTGATTCCTATGAAGCGTTCGTCTGTATTATCTCAATAATGAGACGGTCTATTATATCTACTTATTTAAAAACGAATCCATTGTAAAATAGTAATTTATACTAATATATATTAATAATAAAATTTATTATAATTATTGTATCATATTATAAATATTTTAAACAATTATGTTGTCAAAAGACACGAAGAAAATATGTAATACAAACATAATCTATAAATGATGGGATAATATAATTTAATATCAGCGTGAAATTTTTATTAAATATTTTTTAAATATTTAAGAAAATGCTCTAAATAAGCATCAGAATCTAAAAAAAATCATGAAAATAAGCACAAAAAGTCAAATTAAGCATAAAAAGTCAAAATAAGCAAAAAAGGCAAAAAAACTTAGCTCTAAGTAATCACATTCTTCAAGATTCGTATAGATATTTAGACATTTTTTCGATGCTATTAATATTATGGATAAGAATAATGCTAGAAATCCGCTCTCTAACTATGATACATTTAGCAAAACTCGTGACCATTACAAGAGTTACATAAATCATATTAATAAACAAAATCCCAAAGCTTTTTGGGGTTATGTTAACTCTAAAAGAGCATCTAATCATATTCCTATAACATTTGTGATCGGCAATTTCCTTGTTAACGACACCGATAGCATAGTTAACCTCTTTGTGCAGTTTTTTGGGTCTGTGTATCATTCGCCCAGCGTCCTCCTGTTATCGAATGATAATAGCACTTCTACTTATAGTAATAATCATATGAACGAATGCGTTCTCCCTATATGAAATATATTAGATATATTGAATGAGTTATCATCACTGAAAAATAACAACAGCCCTGGGCCAGATGGACTTAGCGCAACCTTATTCAAAAATTGTTCATTTTTACTTAGCCGCCCATTATGCGACGTATCTCTGTCTGAGGGTAGCTTTCCCACTTACTGGAAAAGTGCTTACATCACACCAAATTTCAAATCGGGCGAACGAAATCGTTTTGACAATTATAGACCGATCTCTACATTAGGGGTAGCACCTAAAATTTTTGAAAATCTTCTTTGTAAATACCTAACAGCGGTACTGCAATCCTCGATTTCAATGTGTCAACATGTTTTTCCTACCGGAAAATCAACCTCTACTAATCTTTTAGTGTATGATGCGTATATTGTTCGTGCTTTTGAGGAGCGGTGCCAGATGGACTCCATATACACCGATTTCTCGAAGACACTCGACACTGTCGATCATACCTTAGTTGTGATCAAATTAAGGAACTTTGGTGTTGATTATACTTTGTTACGTTGGATAGAGTCGTATCTCTCGGATAGATACCAATATGTTAAAATTGGGCGCTGTCATTCACGTCCCATCTATGTCACGTCAGTTGTACCTCAGGGGTCACACTTGGGCCCTCTTCTATTTAACTTATTCATAAACAAAGTAGTTACATGCTTTACCAATTCTGAATGATTTCTCTTTGCTGATGATATGAAAATATTCATGAAAATCCGTTCACTTGAAGATGCCAATGTTCTTAACGATGACTTACAATCATTTGTTAGTTTGTAAATTAAAAAAAAAATGCAATGTCATCACGTTTTCTAGAAGGCAAACAATGGTATATTTTCAATATTCCATGCTGGGCGAACCCTTAATATGTGTAAACTGTGTAAAAGTTCTGGGCGTTACGTTTAATACTACCTTATCTTTTTTAACGTACATCTCTAAGATTGTAGCAAAATGATACCAATTACTTGGATTTATTAAACGTAACGTCAAAGATTTTCGGAACCTTGGTACAATTATTGTATTATATAACGCGCTCGTTCGTCCGCATTTGGAATACTTCTCTTGCATATGATCTCCTTTTAGCGGCACTGATATCGAGCAAGAACAACGAAAATTTGTTAAATTTCTAGCTTACAAATTTCATCTTGTTGGAGACTACTGCGACCTACTTAATATGATTAATGCGACAAGTTTATGTTCTCGGCGTGTCATGATATTGTGCTGGTAAAAAAGATGTTTGATGGAACAATTGATTGTCCTGACCTTTTAAAGCTTCTTGGACTCCATGTTTCCGCTCGTCCTTTGCGTAATTCTAGTATATTTCATATACCGTTCCATAGAATGGATTACGCGAAACAGTCTGATACAACGCGCATATTAAAGCACGCCGATAAATTCATAAATGAAACTGGGTTTCATATTTTTGTTGGATCTGTAAGTTCTTTGCGTCGTGTACTTAGCGCAAAAAAGTTTAGATTTAAAAAAATGTGTTTGCGATATATGTATTATTTTTATTTTATTGTAACTACTCCACTTTTATTTTGTATATGTATGTCACTGTATGAAATGGCCTCCGTTAAATAAATTATTATTATTATTATTATAAATGTATATTAAAAAATATATTACGTTTTTTTTATAAAATTTTATTTTTCTGCAAATATTTTGTTAGTTACCAGAATGAAGAATGAAGAACATTATAAAATCGATTTACTTAAAAATTATATATACCTTTTTAGTATAGTAGCATACTTATTTTTGTAAAATGGTGAATCCGTTCAATAAAGATTATTATTATTATTATTATTATTAGTATAATATTTCTTCTGTACATATGACACTGTAAAATTAAATAAAATTAACAACTTCGCGTAAAATACAATTATCCCCTTAAAAATTAAGGAGTATACAAAATTCCTTGTGGCGACTACAACCAAGTTTATATCGGACAAACGTAACCGGTATAAGACTTAGAAAAATGGCGAACGGTACAAAACTTAGAAAAATGCCTCCAGGCGGTTACAAAGGCGGATGCAGTTTGTGTTTTCAGAGTAGTAGTGAATAGAAATTGCGATTTATAACCGTTCCCAAAACGACATCGGTCGGTGTAAAATAACTGAAATCTTATATTTACTCTACTATACTCTTGTATTTCCTGGTTATATACCTATCCGAATTACCAAGACTAGGCGTTACTTAACCTTTGCGTTAGCCGTACCTGCTATTTTCTTGTCTTTGAAACAGGGGATAAACCAGAATATATTATATCGAGTTATATACTTGCAATTAACATTTAACGTTTGTTTTCTAAATTCGATAATCTCTCGAACGGCGAAATCATGTCAGATAAGTAATCCACGGTAAGACCGCTAATATGGCGAGGTCCAAACGAACAGATGCATTTCGACAACACCACTTCCATCGCAGAATTAAACCATTTTATCAAGAGGATTATTTGCGAGGCAATCGAAATAGAAAAAAAATACAAATAATCACAATAAACTGGCCAAAATGAAATAAGAAAAAGTTTGCCGACCAAGAACTAGTTCATAAAATTAAATGTAGAATGCACTGGAGTACACGGATTAAGTTCTGAAATGGTATTTAAGTCGCCAATCTATTTTGAATGATCCGGCAAAGTTAAGCTAACCATAAACAGTAAAATGTAGCCGTTTTGATAGCTGCAATTGGGAGTGTTCTATATTCAAAATTCGGAATTATGGCCTTAATCTGTGGGTTCTAATAATGGATTGCACTCGGATAGGTAAGTTTCACACATATACAAATGAATGTAACGATTATATCTTTAGAAATTTCCCGTTTTTTCAAGATTATTTCCGAATTGTAAAATATTTACAAAATAGGCCGTACAAAAATTCACTACGTTTCTCCACGTTTCTACACTTGGAAAAATAACATATTTGTATACAGAATATGGGAAACCAAATAATAGCTACTAATACCTGCGAATAAACAGATAAACTCGACTTTACTAAGCAGCGCGCTGAAGCGCGTGAACTACCGGCTACGTTGTGCCAAGGGTATAGTTGGAGGGAATCGCCGTGGACTGTGGTGATGTTGAAGTTCGCATTTGTATAAATCCAAAACCGTCCTTTACGTAATTTTGTAGGCCTATACGGTTGTAATTTTTGAAGGAGACCTGTGAAAATAGTCGTTCCGAGTACCTTTACATAGAAAGTCAAATTAAATGTTTGAGTTATATTTTTATATTTCGGCTACCAAGAACAGTTTGATAGCCGAAATATAAAAATATAACACGAATTGTGGTTTTGTACGGTAGACGGTAAAGTAAAAAATGCTGTTATGGAAACTGCATCGTCTTAGTAATATTACATGTGCACTGCAACATCAAAACATTTCGACAGCATGGATCCATTTGCGAGTAGACAAATTAATTTCATCATTAATACATGAATTAGATTTATGGAATAGTTTCTGCAAGCAGCATATAAATTCGGCATTGACGAGAAAAGTAAAAAATGGCAATCCCGCTCTGCAGAGTAATTGCGGATATATTGGATATCGATGAAAACATTATAGTGATGAGCAAGGTTTTGTTACAAGTGATGCCGAGCGGGTTTGCCATCAATATTGAGAAATTCAAAAATTATAGTCCCGGTATTGCGAAATTTTATGTTTGATTATAATCGTAGTATCCCAAGCCGACTTCCGTACACATTGTGTTAATTCACGGTTACTCTATCATGGAAGCTTCGCCGCTTCCAGTTGGTCAGTTATCTGGAGAAGCGCAGGAAGCCCGGAATAAAAACGTCATTTTCGCGAAAATTTATCGAGAAAATGTTACTGCGTAAAAACAATCACAGATGTGTTCAACCGTCTCCTCATATCGTTCGACCCACTCATGCAACATCTAAAACTAGATGATGGTAAACCATTACCACTGGATGTTGAAAAATTATTGAGTGTACCATCTTCAAACGAAAATATCGAGGGATATAATGAAAGCGATGACGAAGTGGAGGAAGGTGACGCCTAATGCGATTGCAATTTTGAACTTACACCATTTCTATATGTTTTCGGAATCTATAAAATACATAGTGTAACTATTTCCTCTATTTATATCAATTAGCATAAACCTTAATTAATGTAACCGTTTTGGAAGATCAAAATAGACATTTACTGTATATGTACATGTTTATGAATATTTTATCCCCCATTTTGAATTTTGAATTTTTGATATTAAATTCGTAATCAGCGATCCCAGAAACCATATAGGAAACGATTTGAAAAATATTCTTATACCTCTTCATATTTTGACCAGTTCTTTTTCATGGTCCACTGTGCGAAGCCCAAGGTCTACGTCCTAATTGGAAATCCCAAATGCAACAAGCATATTTCATTACCCGCATCACCCATTTTAAACTATGTTAATCCGTCTAGCCCACAAGAAGTCATAAATGCTCCATCAAACGTCAAACGCCAACACCGCAATTATAAATATCACACTCCACTCAGATTAGCTAATATTTCGCTAATTTATTGTCAGCATCAACAGAGCTTCAAAACACAATGAAAAATCGATTACAAATAATGCACGAGATAATTTTCATAATATTATACACATACCTACGAGAAATGGGCTGATATAAATGTTAATAACGCGATTTGGATAGTATTCATCTCAAAAATTGACTCAGTCTTGTTTTAGAACCCTGTTTTATTGGGTTGTTATTATCTACTCAAACGAAGTTCTAGTGCGACACTTACACAATAGATGGTACTTTTATGGTAATATTTTGAAATTAATTTTTCTCATCATTTTTAATTCCAACAATACTGATTCAATTAATTCAATTTAATTTACATGTACATTTATTTAATAATACTTGATGCCAAAGAGAGTCAAAAACTTTCTGGACATACAGACATTAAGCTTGAGAATATCTACGGTTTGAAATCAGAAAAAAAATTTTTTTACGACGAACGTAATTAGGACATACCTGCACTGAGTAGCTGTGATACAGCGAAACACGTGTCTGCAGATAGTCATTGCACAAAACTTTTTGAGACGCGGTTAAGAACACCACAAAATGTTACATTGTGCTGAATATGATTTCAGACACAAATGACAGCTAACAATTATGCCATTCAATGCCCGGCGGTGCTTTAGTACGGGGAATAGTTGTTTTAACTGTTAGCTGGAATTTTTACATTATAATGTAAAACATAAGTGCAGAAACGCTCATAGAGATTTATTTTTCTCATTATTAATTATCATTAATAACACTGCACTACAAATTTCAATATTTAATTTACAAAAGTAATAGCATTTAGTATGGAATATATATTAAAATTCTTTAGTTCGTTTTAGAAAATTAACTGAAAATTTAAAATTACGAAAACATTTCGTGAATCTACAACAGTTAGTCTTACTAAGACTACAAAACAAATTACTTGTTGAAACAACTACTTCTCTGGTTAATACCTCGACAGATATTAAATGATACAGAAGTAATTTGCGTTTTATAGATAATAGAACTATCAAAGCAACCCTAATATGTATGAAATTATTTCTGTTGAATAAACTAATAAATGATAATATGAACTTTAGACTGTTTGAAAATTAAATTAACATGAAAAGTTATGAAAAAAATGAATTTAGACTGATTTAATTAAACTAAACTAGTTTTATTTGTATTTAAAATAAATTTTATAATAAATCTGTACTGAAGAGATTGAAAGATCAAAACATGTGTCTGCAGATGATTATAAACTTGAATGTTAGATTATTTAATTGCTTTTGCTAGTTTAATTTAATGAAATCAGTCTAAATTCAATTTTATGTAATTTGTCTGAATTTTTGTATTAGTTAAGTTTATAGTATAGTCTTTTTACAATTATTTATTATACTTAAATTTTATTTGATTCTACGTTGTTGTAGTTTTTCTATGAATTGCTGAGTGTTCAGTATTAAACTCATATTCTTGAACTTTGAGAGCTATTTAAGAGCAGCTTGATAGGTTTTTAATACAATCTTTCTTTCACATAGTCAATTAACAAAATGCTTCATCGAAAAATTCAAGAAAATTTGTCCATGAGATTTGGCCACAATTTTGTCCGAAAAAACATATAAGCACAAGCAAAAAGTAGACACAATAGAACTTAAAATAATTAATATTTTAAAACTTTCAAAATGTTATGCACATTATTTTTACTTTTTGCTCTAGCTTCGTCTATAATATAATATAATTATATTATTATGACGATTATTAATGTAAATTTTATTGTTTACATTTTCGTAACTTGAAGAATAAAATAAAACGATAGGGAAACAATATTTGTTACAGTCATCTAACCGACTAAAGCAGTTACAGGTATTATAGCAGTATATAATTTAAATAATTATAATAATCAAAAACGTATGTACTGTCAATGTTCATGTAAAATTTTGCAAATTTATGGATATAACTATTAATCAGACACTCAATATCTTTAGATTTTTGTAAAAATTATAAAACACGTAGAGATGCTAATGAAAAATAATGGCCTATCGATTCGTCCCGTTATGGTTTCCCTTTTAATGCCGTAAAATTTTTAAAGTATGGCTATAATATATAATTAGTTGTGATTTTAATAATATATATTTCACTGTAAACCTCACGTAAAAATTCATATATGCGACTTTTTCTTCAGATTGTGCAAATCTAAATAATTCTTTAACAAATTAAACTTATAAATCTTATTTTGTTGCAAAGATAAAAATGTGGAAATTTATGTGAATCGACTCGATTATTATTTTTTTCAATAAATCCAATGTAAAAAAGTTATTTTTAATAAATAAATAACAGTGTATATGAGATTATAATAGCTTTAAAGTAATGTGCACAAATACATTTAAAATATTTCATCGGAATTATCTTCAACACTCTAATTAACCTCGAAGGATTTTACTGTTTTTTTAAACCATTTTGGATTCTTAACTTGCAAAGCTTATTTTGTACCGGTGTGTAAAAGTCTAGTCATATATAAATATGATTCGTACATACGAGGACTTTTTAACTCTGGACCATTTTCCAAGCCATAAACACACCTGTGTTATTACCAACTATCAACCAATACCTATTTTGTCATATATTCCTGAGGTTAATAAAAATAACTTCTTGCATCTCCAAAGTATAGCTAAGTATATAATTAATAAGAACTATTAATAGCAGTGGCCTAGTAAAATAAATAATAATTATTTAATTTCTTTAATAAGGTAGTTCAACAGCTTGACGCCTTATCAATTAACATTTACTTATTTAATCTAAGAAAACACAAAAAAATGAAAAATAATAATAACATATGTTATTCAACTATAATTGAAAATATAAAAGTACAATATAAATGTACAGACAGACTAATGTGACAGTGAATGTATTTGTAATATTTCTTTTTAATAAGAAGAAATTCTTGAACTCATTTATAATTTTCCAGAATATTTTATTGTAAAAAGATGCTAGTTTATTTACACCAAAACACTTTTGAAGTTCTATTTTGAGTACATTAATCTTTATAAATTTCTTGTAGCACGAGTTCTTTTTTCAATTAAAATTATACATTAATGCTTCATTAATACTTATTAAAAACAACTTCATTGAATAACTGTTATTAAACATGTTTAGGGAATGTATTAAAATCCTTTACGTTGTAGAAAATTAAGTAATAACACGTAAACTGCTTTTGTATCATTCAGTCGGCCTGTATAGAAGCATCTGTCGTGGTTGTCTTTCTGTATATTTTATATGTTAATTTATTCTTCTTTCTGGTGGTCGAAATGTCCAAAAAGTTTAATTTATTTTTTTCTTCTACTTCCATCGTAAATTTACAAATTCTTGGGTTTAACTGATTGAGTTGAATTAGAAAAGTATCTAGTTGTCTTCTAGTACCGGTCCAAATACAGAAAATATCATCGACATATCTAACTCAACTCAATGAGTTAAACCCAAGAATTTAATTTACGATGGAAGTAGAAGAGAATAAATTAAATTTCTCCCCCACTAGAAAGAAGAATTAATTAACATATAAAAGACAACCACGGCCGATACCATTATACCAGCCGACACCCATCAATCCATACAAATAAAACAAGCAGCACTCAACTCATACATCCAACGACTTTTAAATATACCATAAGAAACATTATCATAAAAACCATAGCCACAAATGACGGATATAATGATAAGATAATTTCCAATCAGGTAAGAAGAAAATCAAACAAGCTAATATCCTCACACCTATACAGAGGAACACATAACGACGACCAAACATCTAAATACTTTGCAATTAAATATACGGACAATACAAGCAGCAACATCACTAAAAAAACACCAAATTATCGCAATCCAAGTTAACAAAAAAAACCTGGGGAACGTACTAATTAACAACAAACTGGACAAACCAGACTCACTACTCAAAAGCGGTGTATACTAATTAGACTGCAAAAATTGCGCTTCCACACAGGCCAGACTGGAAGAACGTTTGAAAAACGATTAGAAAAACACAAACACTTGATTTTAAATAATAATCAACAAACAGGGATCGCAGAACATTGCACCACAAACAACCACCAATTGGGCATAATAAAGCCAATACACATCCAAGAAAAGTGGCTTTAACTAAGCCAATTAGAGGGATTAGAAATTAAACGCTAAATTAAAGAGGGCAAATAGTCGTAAAAAACTACCGGTAAGTAGCAAAAGGGGACACCTAATGGTGTAATTTTTGTATATATATTGTAATGTTACTCCTTCTACTTTAGTATTAATTTTGTACTCCTTTGAAAATGAGTTTAGTAATTCGAAACGTGAGTCAGGAAACTGCCAATAAAAACATCTAACACAAGTGTCATACTTTTAATAAATCTGTGATTATTCACTAATTAATGCATTTAGTATCATTTTCTTTAAATGAAAATTATGTTCGAGATAATTGTCAGAGTGTAATACATGTTATTTAATTTAAAAATAAAAGGCTCTCTGTAGTTCACTGTCTAAATCTATCGCAATTCCAAGAAATTCAACTCTCTAATAAAAGTTTAATTGTGGAGGCGTTTACTTTGTGGTACATCTTGAATATACTGAAGAAAGAAAACAGGATCACTTTGTTTTACCACTTTTTATTTAACAAATTACATGTGACTATAGTTTCAACTATCAACTAGTCATTATCAAACATAAAGTGTTTAACGTTACGGAGTCTAACATATTTATATTAAGCAGTTGAATAGAGGCGTGAACATCAGGTCTACCTGGTCGTTAAGAAGGGAAATTCCCGGATTATTCTTAGCTTTAAAAATTTCCATGGCTTCTAGTAAATCCATTTTGCGTCCTTTATCTGTTAAGTGGATTACCGAAAGAATGTCATTATCAAAAGGGTGATTCGTTTTCAGCAAGTGATTAGCAAAAGTTGAATTATTATTTTTCTGACAAAATGATTTTTTATGTTCGTTCAATCTAATTCGAAAATTACGACCAGATTGGCCGATGTACACGCTTTTACAATGGGAACAAGTGAGCTTGTAAATTCCGGATTTATTCATGATATCAATTTCAGTTTTACAATTAAAAATAGTTGAACTTAATTTACTATAGGGTTTGAAACAAATATTTACGTTACATCTTTCAAGGACTTTTTTAATTGTAGTGCTTACCATTCCGAAATAAGTGATTGCCTTGAATGCTTTTTTGTCTGGTTCGGTTTTTGCATATAAATATTTACTGAGACGCTTCATTTCTGATTTATGAATTAATTTATTAATTGTCTCTTCTTTGTATCCATTATTAATTGCAATGTTTTTAATTGTGCGGATTTCGTTGGTAAAGGCTTGAGGACGTAAAGGAATGTTGAGGGATCTATTAATCATTGAGGTGAAACTGGCTAACTTGTGTTTTTGAGGGTGTCGGGAATGATTTGGAATGATGGAGTCGGTATACGTAGGTTTTCTATAAATGTTAAAATTTAATTGGTTATTTATTTTATGAATTGAGAGATCGAGAAAATTTATTGAATTATTTGTTTCTGATTCTACTGTAAATTTGATTTGATGGATGGATGGAGTTTAGAAATTAAGAAATTGTTTAATTTGTCTATCTGTTCCTTTGAAACATGCCAGGATGTCGTCTACATATTATGTTTGATAATGACTAGTTGATAGTCGAAACTATAGTCACATGTAATTTGTTAAATAAAAAGTGGTAAAACAAAGTGATCCTGTTTTATTTCTTCAGTAAACTCTCTAATATTTTAAGTAGAATTGATAGTCAAGTTATTTTTTGCATTTAGTTACTACTATGCTTCAGTGCTTTTGAAAGCTTCGTAAAATTGGTCGTCATATTTTTGATAAATTAAATGGTTAGTTTCATCAGAATGACTTAGTTATTTGACAAACAGTATTGCATCTAGGACACTACCGAAATTTATACATAATTTAATCATTTGATAAAATTAGAACTAATTCCACACAATCCATAATGATATATTTTTTTCGATGGAATATTTTGATCCATAGAATCCAAGTGCTTAAATAGATCAATAAATAATCCTAATACAATATTAAAGTTTTCCAATGATATGGATCAACTATTTGTTTTAGAAGTTTTGAAGTTTAAGAAGACTATTACACCTTATGCCATATCCTTTTCAAAAATTTTTGTAATACATTTACAAATGTAAGTTTTGATTAAACGTTCGTATTTGAATGATATTTTGGATTTTTAATGAATTATCATGTTATAAATTTTTAAACTAGTCAAAATATTATACGAGAAAAAAGTTTAATTAGGCACAGCTTTACTAAAATATGTGTTAATATTTTTATGTTTAATTTTTCAGAATTTTCATGTTAACCTAAAAATTGATTAATAATTTTCAAAATCTTCAATTTTTCATTATCGTTGGGGATTGCAAAATGTCTCTGCGAGTTTTATTAAATCTTGACATTGTTTAAATAGAGCAATATAAGTTAAAATATCGGAGAAGGTCCAAAAGCAAACAAGGTTTTCATTTAAGAAGGCATCTGTAATGGAATGGCGCATTATTATACCTATATGTAAGTATAAATTCGGCATTTACTATTTGTATCATTTAACTCATTATACAGGGTGAGTTTTTTTAGATGTTCTCTATGGGGATCTCGGAAACTATAAGAGATAGAGAAACGGTTAAATGGGAAAAGAAGTGTAGATTTATGAGACGAATAAAATTCCACTTTCAAAGTTTTAAAAAAAAAAAACAAGGGTAACTATAATATATATATAGATGTTTTGAAAAAATTAAAAAGTGTCAATTTTTTCAAATCAATATATCTCGGTTATTATAACAAATAGAAAAACTGTAAAGAACAAAGTTTTAGATAATTTTATGCAGATTAATAAAAAATAATCAGAAAATTTTTATCGCCATTATTTTCCAAGATATGACGCAAACTTACATTTTTTTAAATGGAAACCATAGTTGGCTATGGACTCATTCAAAAGGTAATTTTTTTCTCTTTAATCCAATATGACATACGACATAGTTATTTCTAAAAATAAGTGAGTTATAGTCATTTTAAGTTTTATTATAAATAAAAAATGGGTAGCCATGAAAAAGATGAAAGTAAAACAATTGAAGTTGTTTATAATATTAGCAATATTGTAATTATTAGTTTTACAAAGTTAAACAAAAATAAAAATCCAGCATAAGAATAATAATTTTGTAATTAACAAATGGCCTTCTGTAAGTGGTATAAACACATTTGTCAAGAGGATAATACGTTTCTTACACAAATATTATGAACAGATGAATCGCGATTCACTAATTGTGGTATTTTTAATCGCCACAATGAACATAGATGAACTCAAGAGAATCCACGAGAAGTTTCACCGAGAAAACTACAAATTCAATTTGCGTTTAATACATGGTGTGATTGGTTTAATTATTCTTGGTCCATATATTTTTGAAAGCTCACTAACTGAAAATGATTACTTTCATTTTCTTCAGAAAACATTTGAAGATACGCTCAATTGTTTAAATTTATCATTACAAGCAAGATTGAAATGTTTCCAATATGACGGTACTCCACCTCATAACATGTTGGCTTTACAAATTATTTAAATGATGCTTTTCCTAACTCATGAGTGGAAAGAATTAAACCAATCCCAGGGCCACTTAAATCTCCCGATCTGCTCGTGTTAGAATTTTTTCCGTGGGGTTATGTAAAAAACAAAGTATATGAAAAATCATATCAATCCGTGGAGGATCATAAACTAGCTGTTATTGAATCATTTAATTCATTCAATTTACATGAGAATAGTCAAGAAAGCCATAAATTCAATTTTAAAAATATATAATTTATGTCATAATAATATTAATAGTGAACTCTTTGACCATATTTTTTTAATATTAAAATTTCTCTCCCATTGATATATTGATAATTACAGAATTACTTTATGCTGTTGTTTAATTTGGTTTATCTCTGTAAAACTCATCATTGCAATATTGCTATTATTATAAACAACTGCAATTGTTTTACTTTCACCTTTTTCATGGCTACCCATTTTTTATTTATAGTAAAATTTAAAATGACTATAACTTACTTATTTTTAGAAATAACTATGTCGTGTGCCATATTGGATTAAAGAGAAAAAAATTACCTTTTGAATGAGGTCATAGCCAACTATGATTTCCATTTAAAAATCTGTAAGTTTGCGTCATATCTCGGAAAATAATGGCAATATAAATTTTCTGATTATTTTTTATTAATCTGCATAAAATTATCTATAGAGCTATTCAGGAGAGATGGCGGTCGGGGTGTCTTGTCCGTCCGAATCAAGTAGTGCGCGTTGCAATTTTCCACCATAGGCGTGCGCGGCCAAATAAAATGAATATCACAAATTTGTTATGTTTTCATATTAGTTATTTCATATTTCATTTATATTTTTTGTATTAGAATAAGTATTTTTTAATGTTGTATTAATATCCATTTCCACATTTGCTAAAACATATGAAATAAGTTCATTAAAAACATATTTTCTTTCAATTACCCTGCGTAATTGCAATGCTTGACTAAATCGCGCGCGCCTATGAAATAACCGGTAAGTAAAAAACGCCGTAAACTATTTCTTTCTCCTTCTACCGCTCGGTCTAAGACCGAGCTACACAGGTCGCGTGTGTCTTTTCTAGATACGGCCCACGAAATCGTACGTCTTGGGAATATCCGCTCGGTTATCAGGTAGTAGAAAAGGATACAAATATTATTTGAATGTTCCGAACTTAGTTCGTAAACCGCCCTTTCTCGTGAATTGGTCTATAAAACTTTGTCCTTTACAGTTTTTTTTATCTTTTATAATAACCGAGATATAGTGATTTTAAAAAATTGACACTTTTTACTTTTTTCAAAATATCTAGTTACCCTTTACTTTTTTGAAAACTTTGAAAGTGGAATTTTATTCGTCTCGTAAATCTACACTTCTTTTCCCATTTAACCGTTTCTCTATCTCTTATAGTTTCCGAGATCCCCATAGAGAACATCGAAAAAAACTCACCCTGTATAATCTTAAATCATTCAACTTAATCTATTCTGCGCTAATGTTACTTTTATTTATTAGTCCTGTCTCATATGTTTTCTTGCTTGTTACGTTAAATCTTGATGAATAGAATAAATAATACTATAAGAATGGTTGCAATTTGGTTATTTTCATTATAATGCTTTATTATTTACTTAGATCACATTTTCAATACAGTTTTGGAAGAAGATTTATATTGTTTCTGATTTCCTTCTTTTATTTAAAATTTAGTAACCATGAGATTTATATCCATGTCCGTGACCACCGTTACCGTGTCCACCACCAAGTCCTCCACCGCCATGGCTACCATGTCCTCCTCCAAAACCACCACCCTGTCCACCGTTATGACCACCACCGAATCCACCTTGGCCTCCATGTCCGCCTCCTTGTCCACCACCAAGTCCGCCACCGTGGCCGCCTCCTTGTCCACCACCAAGTCCGCCACCGTGTCCGCCACCGTGTCCACTACCAAGTCCGCCTCCTTGACCACCGCCAAATCCACCACCTTGACCACCACCGTGTCCGCCTCCTTGGCCACCGCCATGTCCACCGCCGAAACCGCCGCCCTGTCCACCTCCGTGGCCACCACCATGTCCGCCACTACCTCCACCATGACCAAAACCTCCGGGACCGTCATGATCACCAGGTCCGTATGCCATGGTCATGGCTACGTAACCCATCAGGGCTAATACAATCTGAAAAATATTATTATCAGAATAAAGTTTGTGGCCTCTTTCAAATGGAATAAGACTATTATAGTAACAAATCACACATGAAAAAAAATCGAATATTAAATATTAAAATTATTTCTTTAAATATATTTGCAAATAAACATTCTTGAATAAATAACAATAACGATAAATCATTCCAAAAGAGTCTAAGATTGAGTGAAATGTTCAAACTAACTTCATTATTATTTCAAATACCGTATTACCAAAGACACACATACATATAATTTACAAGATCACACAAAATCTCAAATTAAATATACATTGTATGCACATACCTTCTATTTCTTCGACTTATTTTAAAATAAAACACAAAGAGAGAGAGAGATGTCAAAACATTCCGAAAGAAGCTAAACTAACTTGATAAATATTTAAATTGTTGATATATTCTAAGTATTAATATTAAACCATTTGTTATGAAAACACTTCTTTGTGTTTCTCTTTTCAAATGTTTAAGTTTTACTTTAGAAAATAATATATATAAATCAACGCATACTGCTGTCAATTTTTTTTGATATGATAGAAAACTAATTTAAAAAAGGTTAAATGAAAATAATTTTTAAGTTTTTATACCACTATTTATTGTATAATATACACAAACAAAGTTTACAATATATTATTAATACCCTGTATTCTTCTTCATTCAACACTTGATAATGACCTGCAAAGGTCGAAACTATAGTTGTGTCAAAATTGTAATATATTGTAAACTTTGTTTGTGTATATTATACAATAAATAGTGGTATAAAAACTTAAAAATTATTTTCATTTAACCTTTTTTAAAATGAACTACCACATAGTAACGGTCGCTACCATCATTTTCATCAAAACTAATTTAGTTTCTTGTATTAAAATAACAAATGAAATTCTTGTCAAGCATAAATTACTTTTTTTCAACTTTATAAAACTATTTCAACCTTCATAGAACTTTATTAGAAATAGAAGTAATGTTAATAACCATGGTAAATACTTCAATGTCGATAATATTAATAACATGTCAAAACTAAATAGAGAGACAATCGCCTTTAATATCCACAACTTTGTATAATTATTATATTAAATGATTTGAATATAAATTTTATTATTATAGTTATATATTAAGCCTAGATTAATAACTGTATAATTTATATTTACAATTTTAAAATATCAAATGTATAGTGCATTGAATGTCTTTAAATGGAAATATGTATATTTTAAATAACTCACCAAAGTTTTCATGTCAACTTGATGCTCGTGTACTTGTTCTGAATTGAATACTGCCACCTATGAAGAGCGGACGCTTTTTATATGCATTCCACCGAATGCTAATGAGATAATTCCTTCCAAATCATATGATTCCTTGTACTCATTCCGCAATCGTGTTTTGCGTTAATTAAAGATTATCCAGTCTGAACCCTCTTATCGATTATCACTCTGCCCTGTAACCCCAAACTCCCCAGCAAACGGTGCAAAGTGGGTCAAATTTTAACTAATCAATTGTTATTGTTTACACAAAAAATATTCGTGGAAACGTACACAAACATAACTTATCTGGTTTTATTATATAATTACACGTCAAAGATAAACAATACAAAATATAATTGTTGCCCAACAACAGATATATTATTATTTAATACATTCAGACATTCCTACATATAATATTAATTAATTTAAAAAAAACAAACAAAAACATATTCTCTTTTATTCGGCGCGTTTATTTTTCATCTCAAAATTTCAGGGTTTTAATGATATATATAAGTAATTAAATATTTCAACATTATCAAAAGTATTTCATAAAATACGAATTATTCATTTGTTTCTTAACCCATGCCTAAACACATTTGTATTAATTAAATTGTTGATTACAAGGTTTGGTTTCGTTTCACGTGTTTATAGAATACAATAATAAACGATCAACCTCGATAAAATCAATTTAAACCTAACATGAAGTATCCATATATTTACCGATTAACATTAGCGTCTGTGGTTTGCTATCTAACCATCTAAAGAATTTCTTGAACATAAAATAAATAAGAAATTTTACACAATAAGAGATAATCGTGTAAAATACGTACTAGATCAATGGGTATCAGATATTGTAGCTCACAAAATATAGAAGCATCGACAATCTGCTTATTAGAATCTCAAAAACTACTTTTCCCTGATGCGCTGGATTGACGATTGATATAAATCAATAATAATGCAATTAATAAATAATAGTATATTATTCAACGAGTGGTAATGTAGGCAATAACTCATGCGGATGAAATTTGCAGCACGAGCCGCTAGGCGAGTGCTGTAATCATCCAAGTGAGTTATTGCCATTGCCATGAGTTGAATACTATACTTTATCTACGACAATAACAATTTGTTAGTTAAATATTTTACCTAAAACAATATTTACTATATTCGGGAATTGCGCTGTGACAATTTTTTTGACATTTGTCAATTTTCAGCTATTTTGAAAATATAGACTTAAAGAAAAAAAACATGACAACCTGATCAGTAACAGTGAGTTATAATTCATAGCATGAGTTATGATTTATAACTCACGCTATTTAATTATCTCATATATACCATTATTTATACTAATATAGATTAATAATAAATATATAACCCAATAGGAGTAGATAAAACACTATTACTTTGTATAACTTACATTTAATTTTTAAGACTATAGTTTCAGCAACTTTAACTTATCATTATCAAACAATAAGTAATTTTAAATAATTTTGAAATGGTAATGATATTTATTTAAAGTGAAATTATTTCTAAAAATAACCATTTGTATAAAACTCTTTGTTTAAAACAATGATAATATCACTACTTTATTTATTTATTGCGATGATTAAAAGAAACAGGACTGTAGCACAATCTACATTAATCAGACAATGTTTACACAGTCAATTGATAAGACATGAAAGGAATAAGTAAAAATTAAGAGAGTTAAAAAATGGTGATAATAATAATAATAATAATAATAATAATAATAATAATAATGTTTATTTGTGCTCTTACATATTGTTTACACACGTCAAAGAAAGATACAAGATTCATTACCATTAAATATATGTATATATACCAGCAATTAAAACAAAATATAAAAATGATTGTGTATAAATAAGTTAAGTACGTTAAAATAGATAAAATAATAAATAATTAATCAATTAGGATAAAATTAAAATTGTAAAAATAAAATGACATTCAAATACAACATGTTAAAATAAGTGTATAGATAAAAGACTGTATATAAATAGTGGTTTATAAATAAAATAATATAAAATAACGACACAACATATTAAAATTAATGTATAGCTAAAATATAAATAGTCACAGATTAAAAAGACTGAAATACAACTTACATACTAAATATAGAAAAAATCTTAAAATTAATATTAAATTAGGAATACATACTACGGTTCCGAAATTATAAAATCGGTAAAATTATTGGCAACACACTCGGCTATACTATAAAATGCCTTCTCTATGAGGTACTTTTTAACTTTAGCTCTAAACTTCACTGGGGAGAGACATGTCACATTTTGGGGTAGTGCATTAAAAAGTTTAGGACCAAAGTAGTTTATACCATTTCTACATTTATTAATACGCAAAAATGGCAAGTTAGTATTTTCATTATGCCTCGTTTCATACTTGTGAGTATCTAGATGTGTGGAATAAGACAAAAAGTTTTTACGAACATATGTGAGAGATTCTAATATAAAAATGCAAGGTAATGTAAGGATGCCCAAATCTCTGAAAGCTGATTTGCAATCATCCCTATATCCTATAGAAGCAAGTACTCTTATTACACGCCTCTGTAAACCAAATAATCGATCTGAAATACTAGAATGTCCCTATGCAAGAATACTGTATGTAATATGGCAATGAAACAATGCAAAATATGCCGATTTTAGTGCATATTGCGGTAAAGAATGATCCAAACTACGAAATAAATAAATTACTTTACATAGTTTATCTGAAATGAACTTACCGTGCATCTTTCAGTCCAGCCTACTATCTATGTAAACCTCTACAGTTTTATTTATGTTAAGGGACAATTTATTTGCAGAAAACCAGTCAATAACTATTTTACCGCAGTTTTCGCTGTTTTGATATGCAGTTTTGATGTTATTGCTTGAAGTAAGATAAGTGGTATTATCCGCATATAATATACACTTGGATTGTAGTTGTTGCGGCAAATCATTAATTTATATTATAAACAATAAAGGGCCTAGAATTGACCCTTGAGGTACACCGTATCGATTTTTTTCTGCAGACCATTTGGAATTAACTAACACTTGCTGCGATCTATTCGTCAAGTAAGAGTTCAAAAGTCGACAGATTAATGGATCGAAGTTATAGCAATACAGTTTCCTCAGGAGTATGTTATGAGGGACACAGTCAAATGCCTTACTAAGATTCAGGAAGCATGCAATGGTATCCTTTCCATTATTAAAACCCATTTGTATCTCGTCCACAAGGGCAATGACTGTAGGCAACAATTTGTTTAAATAAATTTTTTTCCAGAATTTTCGAAAACATTGGAAGTAAAGAAATAGGCCTATAGTTGTTTACATCGACCTTCGACCCCGTTTTGAAAATTGGAACAATATACCCTTTCTTTAGGCATTGCGAGAATATGCCTTGTTCTATGCAAGTATTTATTAAATTTGTCAAATGTAAAATTATTAAATTAACAATTGTTTTCAAAATTACAATATACATGCCATATATATCACGTGATTTGGACTTAGACTAACTTTTTGAAATTTGAAGTAAAATAGGTATTAAATTCATTTGCTTGTATATCACAGTTAGTATCACAGTATGTAGGTTTATTTTTTATCAGTGACCACATAACTTTGGGGCTATTATCATTGCGTTTTATAAACTCAGCATTTGCAGTTTTTCGAGCATGTTTCAATGCCATTTTGTATGAATACCTGAAACTTAGATAGTTATTCTTTGTTTCCGGATGCCTTAAGCTTGACTCTTTCGTGAGAAAAAGTGTTTCACGCATACTTCTTAAATCATTGTTGAACCAACTAATTTTATTGCTATTTCCTTTTGTACATTGAGATTTTTCGGGAAAACTCTCTAGAATGCATTGCTGAATGTAATTTATGAAGATGGAAAATGTTTTATCTATGCATGCGCTAGTATTGTATATAAAATTAAAATTAGTTGTTTCGATGACATTAAAAAGTTTAATTTTACCTTCAGTAGTAAAGGGTCTTGTAATGCGATATTCAACATTAAGTTCCCTTGCTACTTCGAGTTCTACATGTATACCTATATGGTCAGATAGTTTGGAGGATAAACATTAATTTTTCTATTACATATATTAGTAAAAACATTATGAAAGCAATTATTCAGTCTTGTATTAAAAGATACCATATTAACCATGCCATATGTTGCCAGTAAATCAAAGAGAAGGGTTACTTGAGGATCATTATAATTAAATTTTACATTAAAATCACCTACGATTATTATTTCGTTGCTAATGTATAGTTTACTCAATAAATTTCCCATAATGGACATAAAAATATTAAAATCTCCACAGGGGGAGCGATATACACCTATCACAGTGATTTTAATCAAAGGAAGAAATGATGCAGCTATTTCACAATGTTTTTCTTGTGAAAGTATATTCAAGTTATCAACTGCTTTAAATTTGGTTTTATTTTCTATTAACTGCATCACACCGCCGTTTCGGTATTGACTGCGCCTAAAATGCGGTCCTACAGTGAAATTGTCAAACCGTGTATGTATTACTCCGTTCGCCCTTAACCAGTGCTCACAAAGACAAATTACATTGATAGGGCCGTTATCAGCAAGGAACGCATCAAATTCATTATATTTACTTCTGATGCACTGTATATTTGAAAAATATAAATTAAACAAATTATTACACGCAGGCTCTGAAGATTCCTTAAGTTGTGGTTGGACTCGGCTGGCCCGTTTAAAAATATATCTATTTAACACAATGCCATCTGGCCAATTTTTCGGATCCATTAACTTTAGATGTTCGTTGAAATCTGCGCCAATCTTTAAACCGGAATAAGACGGAGTTAATTGAACTTTTTCACAGTGTATATCTCTGTGGCCGATAATAGTTTCCACGTGGTCTTTAATATCGTTAACAGAGACACATTGTTTGACTCTTTTTATAAGTATCCTTGTACGTTTAGCCTCGGCTTGTATTTTCTGTTCCTATAATAGGCATAGTATGGAGTTTCATTCTCCTCTTAGGTGTTACCTCCGTAAAACGATTGCCGTGTGATCCATATTTATTATCATAGAGTGTTTGTTTATTTACTTCTGTCAAATTTTAACTGACAGCTGCTTGTTTCGGTATATGTTGGTTCTGCTGCACGTTAACGGTCTTAATTACAGTGTTGCATGGGAGAACCTCGACAACTTCACTTTTATTATTTTCTGAATTCATAAATTTAGATTGCAAATCTGGACTTGATGATTGATTTGGTTTCATCAAACAGGCTTTTATATTTGCTATTTCCGACCAAAGTCTACCAATTTCAACATTAACACTTTCACTATTTGTTTGTTTTATTAGTGGTTTAGAGGTTATTACCTCATGAATTTTCGCACAACAAATTATAAACGCGTTTTCATCCAGATATAGGCCCGGCACTTTAAGGGCACACACATTATCACATTTTTTACACTTAGTACCTTTTTTACACTGACGGCACATACATTACACGCCGGATCGTCTGAAACACTTTTTTGATGTGGCCATGATAGTACTTTCCCTATATTTTTTTCTCGAAAACTACGAGGTTTACCCAAAATTCCTATTATTTATAATTTGCTCAATTTTTAATGCTCTACAATTTCTTGTTACATAAATAACAATATGTAGAAGTTACATGAAACTTCTATAGTTTATTAGGAATTGGCAAAAATATCAAAATTTTAAATTTATGAATTAAGAACTTTATGAAAAACATGTTTTAATAAAATTTGTTTACTTTGATATTCTCTTTAACTTTTGTTTGAAAAGTTATGCAAAATTTTTAAATTTAGAAAAATATCGAGAAAAAATAAACAAAACGCATCGAGTAAACATCCACTTCCGGTTTATGAAAGTTCACCAAA
Source organism: Ontholestes murinus (assembly GCA_963969525.1). NCBI lineage: Eukaryota > Metazoa > Arthropoda > Insecta > Coleoptera > Staphylinidae > Ontholestes > Ontholestes murinus. The sequence goes on from OZ018395.1 coordinate 39,729,253, forward strand.
AGCTTTTCACTTAGAATTTTTGGCGATAAAACCTTAAGTTTAAAGTTTCATCTCAATAGGATCATTCTTTTTGAGATACAGTCCCCACCGTCACACACAGAAACACATATTTTTCCAGAAATTTAACGGACCTCAAAACATATATTATCGCTAAAACTAATTTCAAAAACTTTTCACGAAAATAATACTTCCAGTTTTTATTCTATATAGAGGAAGTAAAACTATGAATAGTATAGTGCAAACACAATGTTTAAAACATAAGAAAAACACAACAGTACAACTAAAAACTAAGAATTTCATACAAGTTATAATAAAAGTTAAATTCAGCATAGTTAATAAAATTGAGTATTGAATTATTTAATTGCTTTTGCTAATTTATTTTTGATTACATCAAGCTAAATTCATTTCTTGTTCCAAATTACCATAGTATAGTCACTCACAAACTATTTTAACGTACATTCAATCATTTTTAGTTCATTTTACAGAAAGAAATACGTTCAAACTAGTGTTGCTTTGATAGCCTTGCTATTTTGTAACACGCAAATTACTTTTGTATTATTCAATGTCTGTCGAAGTATTAGCTAGAGAAGTAGTTGTTTCAAAAGTGATTTGTTCTTGTAGTCTTACTAAGACTCATTTGTTGTAGATTTTACGAAAATATTTTCGTGTTTTTTCTATTTATTATATAAATATTAGACTACAATCGGATTTAATACTTGCATTACTTATAATTCTCAATGCACATCTCTGCAAATCTATGTCTAGAGGCAGAGTAGCCCCATACAAGAATCCCAAATCGCAGGTAAGACTCAATAATACCATAATAAACAGTTATTAGTGTTTCTGTCGAAACATTTTTTCGTAGGCAAAAATTATTTTTCGATATTTTGTTAACCAAGTTATTGCAGTGTTGATTCTATCTTAAAGCTGTCTCAATATGTAAACATTAAAACAGGTTTTCTCGGTATTTGCATTATTTTTTGTAAAGAAAAAAACACATTTTTTGTTTTTGTGTCATTTAAAACCAGTTAATTTTATTCCTACTAAATCTGGTAGTACCATAGAGCCCCACAATATACCCTTGAGGGACATCTTTTTAAATGATTTAAGCGATGATTGTGTTTCATTTAAGTGTTCTGACTGGTATCTACTGGCTAGATATGAGTTCATTAATTAAATAATATTATTATCAAAAATGTAAAGTCTTAGTTTGGTAATCAGTACCTCATGAGATTCGCAGTAAAATGCTATACTTAAATCTAAAATAGAAACAATTAGTGCATTCTTTCTATTAAATAAATAAATGTTTCAAGTATTCGATTACTGAGAGCAAGCACTGCATCTCTCGTAGACATATTTTTACAAAAAGCAAATTGAGTAGAACTAAAAAGGTTATTACTTTCAAAATATTTGTTTTTAAATACTATTCCTACAATTTTTCATACGACCGGTAGGGTAGAAATGGGCCTGTATTTGTTAATATCCTTAGGATCACCATTATTGTGAATTGGAACCGATTTCTGATATGTTAGGAAAAGTTATAGTAATCAAAAGGATTGTGGCGACCGTTACTACGTGGTAATTCATGATAAACACTTAACTAACGCACTTACTATGTTTTACCCACTAAAAAATTATGTAATATATATACATATATTACAAAAACACACGACTTAAGTTTCGACGGTTTAATGTCATTATTATTTGGATATCATTTGGACTTGATAATGACATTAAACCGTCGAAACTTAAATCGTGTGTTTTTGTAATATATGTATATATATATTACATAATTTTTTAGTGGGTAAAACATAGTAAGTGCGTTTGTTAAGTGTTTAAAAGTGATAGTTCTAAATATTTGATTTATCAAATTAGTGAGCTGCGTAACAATGATATCAATTATACATTTAAGTAAAAAGATAAAGAAGACGTAAGTGTCTGCACAATTACTATTTTTAATACTTTTAATGGCTCCAACAGTAATTAAACTAACTTCTTGAAAAGAAAAAATTAAGTTGTTACCTTTATGAATATTAAAATCTGTATTCTTACCTAGAGTAAGTTCTTAATGAGAAGTTCGGCTACGTTACTAAAAATGTTAAAAATCATGAGATATATCACAGACTGTTTTATTTGGATGTTTATTCCTATCACAATTAACAAGATCCCATGCTTTAGATTTCTCTTTTGGTATGTATTATTGCCATTTAGTAGTTGTAGTCAGCGCGTTTCTTTATCTCTTTTAAATTATTACAAGAATGCAAGTGGTGAACTCTCATTTTCCTGAGTTTATTGTTGAACGAGTTAATTTTAACTCTTTTATTTGATTGGATTTTATTATGTTTGATAGGAAAACACGTATTTATGTGATTGGTTAATATCTCAAATAAGTTATCCAATTCTTTTTGAGATCGAATAATGTATTACCGATAAAGTCCCAATTCATCATTCACAATATATTATAATTTTTCTATTTACTTACTAGTGTTATTGGTCTATATATTTTGGTACATTTAGTATGTGTTATTTTTCCGTTTATACTAACTAAAATATTGAAATAATAAACAGAGTAGGAAGATTTTACATTTATTGTTGAACACTGCAAAATGTTTTGCCACACAGTGGCTTCATCTGCCTAATGAAGCCACTGTGGGGCAAAACATGTTACAGTGTTCAACAATAAATGTGAAACCCTCCCATGTGTTATGGAGTTTCATCATATATCCACCTCGTCAGTTCAATATAATCAACACACTCTATTTTTATATAACAGAACGTTATATTAGTGAAAATATTGTTGATACAATTATTTTTACGTGTATAAAAACTCACCAGTTTATACATATCAAAACTTAAAAGAATGTCCAACAAATAAATATTCTTGTAGCCATTTGTATTGAATTGATTATTAAAGTCCCCACCCAGCATAACATTACAATTGTTGCAGTGAAGACGATCTAGAAATAAACAAAGAACATAATAAATTAGAAAAAAATTAAAACATTTAATCTAAAGGACATTTTTATTAATAAATAAAATTCTCGAAGTTTCCAGTAGGAGATCTATGTACACATATAATATAAGTATTAGGTTGAGACATATATACAAGACAATTCAATTTTTTTTTCAATAGATACAGTTTGCGTAATATCGTTATAGTTGTGGTATGATATTCCTTCCTCCCCATAAATCAGTGGGTGTTACTTTTCCGTGCAAAAAAAGAAAGCTGAAGGTTTCCGATCTTAGAGTTTTTTTATTTATCAACAATAAAGCAATGTTCACTATATATAGGTTATGTAGATTAAATAGGGTTCTGGTGAGGTGTGTTAGCCGCTCTTGAACTGCGACCTAACAGATCTATCGTTCTACCCTTAACCAATCACTTCCCAAGCATTCCCACGTCTTCGTGAACCTAGTAACACTCTTCGGGGTAATACTGCTCACTTCTTCGTGGGATAATTGGTCCCTACTGAAGTGTGAAAAACGCTTGTGAACAATCGCAATATAAGGGTAGAACGATAGTATGTGCTCGCTCGTTTCATCTTACTGACTGTCTGAGCAGATGTATACATGTGCGCCATTTAGGTGCCTATCCAGGCATTTTCTGGCATACATATCACTTGCAATTGCTTCCGGTTGCAGAATCATGGGTGTCGTACCCAGTGCCATGAAGCTCCTGTGGTTTTGGCTAGGGCCATAAATGCTTATTCCAGTACTTCTGTTATTATTGGCACCATCCATTTAATAGGCTTATATTCCTCGACCAAACTCCCTGACTCTAATCAAAGCCGTTTTGGGGTCTTAAATCGACACCTTAAACGGTAATTCGAATTCGAGCCTCTCTATTTCTAAGTGTCCTGTCATGTCCCTCGGCAGTGTTTTCTTCCCCTGATGTATTCGGAGGGCCGATTACCGAGAGTAAATCCTTTTCAAAGTTATGGTTTGATTCTAATAAGTGATTAACAAACATCGAGCAATCAGATCGTAATTTTCAAGCAAGATTTTAGATCTTATAATTTTAAAAGCAATAGTTAAACTTTTGCTAATCACTTATTAGAATCAAACCATAATTTTGACAAGGATGTACTCTCGGAAATCCACCGTGCCGAAAAAGTTAGAAAATGGATTTATTGTAGGCCATCAAAATACATTAAACAAAATTGAATCCAGGAATTTCCATTCTTAACGACCAGCTTGACCCTACTTGTTATTTGCATTTTAAGTACTTAGTTTGATAATGATTACTGTATAATTGAAATTAATTACGAAGTATTGTGTAAAAATAAAAAGTAGTATTAAAAAGTTAAACGTTTTTCTGTTATTCATTGAAAATGTACTATGTACAAAATTCAAGATATAAAATATAATTTCATTTGTAGAGGTTTCATTAGATTTCTCTGGCGGATGTGTTTTAAAAAAACATTTATTCTTGCATTCTACGGCCATGCGTTGGGATTTCCTCCAGTTACAACATTGGGACAAGAGTATTGATCTGGTCGTTTAGATTTCAATTGTTCACAACAAATTTAAGTAAAATTTTTGTTCCAAGTATTATGTAAGCTGATCAGTGGTTGGGGGTCTAACATGTTAACATATAGATAGTTAAAACGTGTGATTCCTTTTATCGGACAATCTTTGGATGTACCGAAAATGATGAGTTTTCTCAATTTACGCTTTCTGTTTACAGTTTTCCAATCGTCGCAAACATTTCCACTGCACTGTTTCAAATCATTCAGTGTTATAGTCTCCGTGTTTGTACTACGAATGTTTAGTTCCTTAGTCCTATTTGTATTAATCATTGTTACATCTTTTCTAATTGTAATCGTTCTCATTACAATTTACAATTTGTGACTTTGTTTTGACAGTAGACGGATTCTTCCTTTATCATTATTGTGAGTTTGGTTGCCTACGTTCGATTCCCGTAAATCCTCATTTATTTCAGATATCTTTCCATTGTTTCAATTTTTTTTTTGAATGATTTTATAAAGAAGGTTAATATTATCCTTCAACTCCTTTATAATAACATCTTTGTTTACAATTATTTCTTTTAGATATTTAAGCTCCATATTATATATAAATAAAAGATCATTTGATATAATACCAGGTGAGATGTCCTTAGTATGTAGGTTAGGTGATAGATCCAGATTTTTGTAGCAGATTATGTTACTAATTATTATGTCTTACTTTTTCTTCTCTAAACATTGAGGGATGGTACACTGTTCCACTCTTAATGCACTTTGGGTCTTTGAAGGCGATTGCTTTGCACACAAATACTTTTAGTAAGCACATCTTTTTCTACATCGTTACTTGACGCCATCAGAAACAAAGAGATTCAGACGAATCTTTACCATCAACTGTACATTTATCAAAATAAAAATATCTACCTTAGAAACTAAATAACAGCAAAATATATAAAATATAAAATTAGGAAAAGTAAAACTCTTGTTATGTTCCTTTTTTTTCTTCTTTATTGTAATCCAAGATCCGCAAGGACCGAAACACGTGTCAGTTATCTGAAAATAAAGAAATGGAGCAACAAGAGTTTTTCTTCTCCTAAAATGAATTTTTTTTGCATCAAGGGAGTAGCAGAACAAGTATCGATTATATAAAATATAACTAAGTATTTTCTAAAAAAAAAACATTTCTATAGTTGTTACTATTTTACTAGTTTTCAGTAATGTTCAATTCCATAATTGAAAAGGGCATCGAACCATCAAGAGTATATAAGCGCGCCGCCTTATCTAACGAACCGCATTGCGAGCGATCGTACATAGTGGACAGTGTATATAATTAGTAATAGTTTGTATACTGATAATAAAAAAATAGATTTTAATATTGTAATCCTAGATATGGCGTATATTATGTAAATATAAATTATCTATAAAATACCAGAAACATATGAAATAAAACAGATTCAAACCAGTTGTATCTTTATCACTAAAGAGCCTAAGAACTTCAGAGAACCATTTTTTCCTCATCCTGCTTAATCTCCGCTGCCTTACACCCAGCAGCAACAAACACCATGGAGCCACCTAATACATACCAGTACCTTACTGAGCATACTAGCTCCTATCGAAAACTTGTCCAGTGAAATTTTCGTGCACACTCTGAGTTCCGGAGCATCTGCTCGTTTGTCATTTGAGATGAAGAATAACAACAACCTCACTCTCTCCGTAGACTACAACATATAAAACGTCATCTACCTATAATTCTTCCTCACGAGAAGTAACTACATCCAACTGTCGTAACATGCCAAATCTACATTCTGAATTATATCAACACGTCAGCACGACACTTACTATAAAAAACATCATGTAATATGGACAAACTGAACTATCTCGTAAAATAACAAGAAACGTTTGGTCAGCAGATACTGGGATTATACGAAGACACAAAGAAGCAATCAATAGCACGGGTACGTAGTAAAATCATTGCCAATGCCAACAATGGGTCTAAAGCCCTCACACAGGATGCAAATTGTAACGAATTAAATCTACCATAACATCCATATCATGCATATAGTTGTTTTCAAAAATTGGAACTTCAACTCGCTACAACTCTTCGACAGTCGTCTGCTGTCTGCAGCGACGGTCAGCCTGGTCGGCTCCGCCGAATCAATTCTCTTGCCCTTCTACTTAATCTGTTTATCTTCTTCTTCTTTTGGCCCCATGTTTAATTGACACACATTCATAGATTCCACTGTCCATTCCCGTCCCGATCAACAGAGATCACCGCAACAAAATAGCATAAATAATTCCCATACGGTACAAGTTTCGAAAAGCGAATGTTTCCTACCAACAGCACTTGTGAAAGTAATAAAAATCATGGAACACTTATAGCCAGACTGCTGCTTGATTAAAGTTCAAAATTCTTTTTGATTACGGAACATGCATCGCAAGCATTAAAGTTACCTCACAGCACAATTACTGGAATTGGTAACAATGAACAACATGTATATAGGTCAAAGATCGAAACAGCCATCTCTTAAATGGTTTCAAGCGAATTTAAGTTTAGAGCTCAGATATATATTTTACCAAAATTTACCGGGCAATATCCGTCAACACAATTGTCACATAATATGATCACTTTGACAAACATCAACTTGCTGATGAGACATTCAATTGCTCTAGATGGATAGATATTTTACGTGGAACAAGATAGTACAGTAAATTCTGCTTAAGGGAATGAAGAAGAAGAACGGATTCTTACTCCAGAATACTGAGTTAGGATGGATTGTGTCTGGAGGCAAAAACAATCCACGAGAAGAACAATGACTTGAATTTAGGAAAGTTTTGGGAATTAGAAGAAATACCCACTACAATATCACTAACAGAGGACGACGAAGCAACGAAAGAATACTACAAGCAGACAACAAAGAGAGAATTAGACGGCAGTTATACTGTTTTGTTGCTACTAATTAGAAGACCGCCAGCAATTAGGGAATCAAAACAAGGCGTTATAAAAGGATATAAAACTCAACGAGGAATACTTCAAGTTTATTCGTGAATATATCACATCAGCAACCCGCATACTATATTCCGCATTATCATGTGCTCAAGATATACGGCACAACAACAAAGTTACTGTTAGTAACTTATTTTTCGGACCGTGGTTGCAAACTTTCATCACCGATATATTACTTCGGTGAAGACAACATAAAATAGTATTTACTGCAGACATCGAAAAAATATACCGACAGATCAATGTAACTGAAAATGACCAACACTACCAACGAATTCTGTAGAGCTTTCATCTGTCAAAACCATTGCAAGAATACCAGCTAAGCACTATAACGTATGGAACAAAAGCTGCGCGATCCTTCGCAATCAGGACATTACATCAACTTGCAGCCGATGAAGCTGCAATGCAACTAGAAGTATTTGAAGAAAGAAACCGAAATCTTATCAATACAAAAGGAGCACCCTTTGTTGCCAACTCAGGAAAGAAACGCCATGGTTCAACTATCCAGAACTGATTCAACAACAGAAGGTATACTCGTCTAGTAATACGTTCCATGACATACTCGACCAGGAGATCAAATACACGGGCCAAGTGAAACAGAGGATTACTTGACACACATTTCTACACCATGTGATCTACATGCATATGCCTGTGTGTGTTAACATAGGAAGAACCATTTGGTATATCAAGTGTTTCCGAAAATCAGCCAACTTTATTTGAGCAGGACACCGTATATACACTGTTTTTTAAATGACTCACTGATTTGATTTCTTTTTTATCTGAAAAATAGATCACCTTCGTGTTCACCCATTGGTACTTAGCTATAATAATAGTAATAATAATAATATATTTATTTGTAGTCTATCCTATTAAAGGATATTACATAGTTAATATAAAATATAAAATAATAAGTACATATTAAACATAAATAAGACAAGAATAATAAAAACATAAATGTTATATTATTATTATGTTAAAAATTCATCATTGTGACAGGTGATTTTCTTAATTCGACCTTTAAATCTTTTTGTGAAATTAAATTTCATGTAAATAAATGACATGAATTATTATTAATATACCGTCCTCAACATACAGGTTCTTGGTAACAGTCACACAAAAGCACATTACTGTCTGTTCTAATGACCCTTGTATTGAGAAATGGAACACTGCGTTCATTCTTCTCGTCCACAGTGAACTGTATGTTTTCATTGTAATTATTGAATAATTCTAGAGTTAATTGTTCTTCTTCTGCAGGTACTGCACATACAAGGTCATCAACACACTTTTTGCCAAAGGGTTATTGTGAGATGACCGTCTTAAGGTTGCCCTATGGGGTCTAAACAAAGTCTGATATTGGAAGACATAGTTATGAATGAACTAACTATGTCTTCCAATATCAGACTACGTTTAGACCCCATAGAGCAACCAAAAATCGGTTTATAGAATATGCCATCGTATGCAAAGTAGCTCGCAAAATGATAATAATTTTAATAAAAAGTTCACAGGGGTGGTACAATGTTCACTAATGCTTGGCCACATTTCATTTACACAGTATATTAAGAGGTCGACTGGTATGTTGGTGAACAGGGACACAACATCTAAACTTATTAAAAACTAATTTACAGGTAATTGGTACATGTTTATCTCGTTTGATTGACGCAATATATCCTGAGATATTCTCTATGGGAGATCCGATTGATGACGTGACTGGTCGAAGCGGGAAACCCTTTTTGTAGATTTTTGGGAGTGCACATAATTTTGGCGCCACTGCTTTGTATGTTTTAAATTTTTTTGTAGTAGCGTCATCAATAAATATTTTAGAGTTTGGTCCTTTTATTAAATCGTTATTTTTAGTTTATATAGTAGCTGTGGAATCTCTATTTATTTTTTCGTAAAATTTTGCATCATTGAATAACTCCTGTATTTTGTTTTATGATTATTAATTTCACATACATTGCCCTTATTAGAATTTAGTATTATTATTTGTTTGTAATCATTTAAAAACTTAGGACATTCGTTGTAACTGTGCCCAATTGCGGAGACTTTGTGTTCTGTTTGAAAATGGTTTGTAATAGCGTTTGTTACTTTTGCTCTTATGAGATTATGTTTGGGAATTGTATCATCACTGAGTACATTTTCCATTTTCCGTCACTGCCAACAAACGTAGTATAGATATATCGGTGTTCTTAGCAGGAACCCTGAATTTTGTACCCAGTGATAGCAAACTTTTTATTTTGAGTGGGAAACTCAACAGTAGTATAGTTTTAAACCACTTATCCATCACCGGAATGTCTCTATTACCGGTATTATGTAATAAGTTGTTAAATTTATTTGTTAGTCTTATTATAATGTTGTGAAGTAATTTGTTGTAGTGAACTGTTTGTTTGTTTTTAAAATAATTTAAGATGTTATATGGCAACTGATTTGACAAGGTGTTATTTAGGTTGCTTTGGTTGGAATCCCATCAACGAACCGTTACATTTGTAATGTCAATTTCTAAATTTAGAACGTAATTGCCAAGTTTTTCTATCCTTTTACCATTCTTTATATCCCTGTCTAATAAGTTATAAATTTGCATAGAGTTGTTGGTTATGTGTGTCGAGACGAGTCCTTTTTGTCTGCTCTTAAGTAAGTATATCCTCCTGTTTCTGTATTTAGAAAGTTTATTGTTGATCTCGATCCATTATCTTAGGTTAGTTACCCATTCCGTATGTAAGGCTTGTATTATAGAGACCGGAGTAAATATATGATGTCAGTTTATTGGGTAATCGGTCAATAAGCGAGATAATTAACTTAATATTTTTTATCCTTTGCCGATATTTCTGAAACTGTTTCGTTTCTGTAAATGTGAATTATTGTAAATATAATTATATTTATTTATTTATTTAGTTATCTTCGGTCTTCTATCTTAAATAATACATTTAAAGAAATTATTAACACAAATTATAAAAAACTATACATAAAATTTTGGCCGAAAGAAGCACGGGCGGAGTTCACAATTGAATATGTTCTTCCACTCAAACCCAATCAATCACCATGATGTTGAGGCATACCTTGTAGCATCCTGAGGAAGGGCAATTTAAAATTACAAACTTGGGAAAATAAAGAAAGATTGAAATAAGTTTATATAGTATGTATTACACTAATATCAAAAATATCATCAGATAATACACTATCTCTATTAATTAATTGGTTTTATGACAGTTGGACCTTAAATTAAAGCCATGGAATGTAAAACTAAGTCTATTTAGTTTCCAAGAATTTTGCTCATAAATGCGATGTTGGACATTGTTGAGAACACCATGATTTTTATAGGTCATGTTTGTCTTAACAATGCTGTATTACAATCATGGTTCTTATTCTTGGAAAATAGCTAAAGAATCGTTCTGATTATTGAAATTTTCCTATTTTAAAGGAAAATAGCTTAGTATTAATATTATCTAAGTTATTTTCCTTTAAAATAGGATAATTTCAATAATCAGAACGATAATTTAGCTATTTTCCAAGAATTTGTAAACTTTATAATTAGTTAGTTTATTAGATATAATAATTGCTGTTTGTGAATATATATGCATTAATTGTTTAATATAGCGGTAGTTGTTATTTAAATCGATATTTAATTGCAGAAATTACTCTCATTTAAATATAAATACCCAAAATAATCACGTTTGTTACGATTTAGTTGGTGTGTCTATAACATTCCTTTTTTAAACGGCAATTATTTCAACGTGGATTGACGCAAATTGAATTGCAAATTTGTGTGAAATTTATGCCCGAATGGGAAATCTATTAGGGGCCGGCACGAAACACGGAAAGGAAGTAATTCGAAAAACACACGGCCCGAAACACCTCTTTAACGCGGATAAATTGATATTAATTCGGGCCTCCAAGTGCCGTTTTGAGTAATTGCGGGCCATGGAGGGAATATCTATGTGCCGCATACATGTAACATCCGATTAGCGGAGGAGAAAATTGGAGAACACGCAACGTTCTGCCTTGTGTATATATTGCCGCCATTATTTATTGTTGTTAGGATCTAAATGCAATATCCTCGAAACGCTCCTACTAGAATATACAATTAATTGGCGTTACATGTTGGCATGGCTGATGTAAAAAAAATGAATTTAAAAGATACTTTAAACTAAATCGTTTGAATTAGGTGATAATTTTATAATATTAATTCCAGTATAAAAAATGTGCTTATTTTAAATTAAAATTTATAATAATTATTATTAACAAAAAGTACAAAAAACAACAACTCACGAAGAACCCTCCTTACTTAGAAACTACTTGTTGTCATCAATTCTTTCCAGGCCTTCCACTGTGTTTTGTGTCATATTTCTCTTTACTAAATATTCTATAAAATTATGCTTTGTTATAATTTTAGTAGGACGTTAATGTATTTGACACTTTTTGTTTTATATATTATTTCTCTAGATAAATTTTCTTCAATTTTTCCGATACTAAAGATTCAACTAATAGACTACAGCAATTAGTTTATATGTTTAGTAATATTATTTTTTGTATCTATAATAATATTATTTGAAGAAATAAAAGTGTTTGATGAACGCATTTGTCGTTATTTTCAAGTTTCTTCCTTTTATATGGACGTCCAAGTAATTAAATTTCTCATTACTATTGAAAGCTGGCATTTCTTCATATCTATTGAACATTTCTTCGTTAACTAACACTATGTTAAATTCTAAAGCAGCTCATCATAATCAACATTATTATTCTGTATTTGGCTATTTAGGCCGTACTGTCTCTTACCTAATGTTTGGCTAATAAGAGAGGCTTATGTTGTTCGAGCTTTTCGAAAAAGACTGACTTTAGTTAGACACAATGTAATATTCAAAGAATTCATATTGCCAAGAGTTATATAAGTGTCTAATACTTATATAATCACTACATTTGGCAGTTCAATATCCCATTTATTGATATTTTCTAGTCATTCGACACGCTTAAGAGTCTGCTACTAAAGACCTCAGTCAATTTTATGAAAAATAGGTTTTAACAAAACTTGTTCAGTTTCTCATTCCCTTTAACTTTTATTTGAAAAATTTTGTAATATTTTTCATATTAAAAAAAATATCGCAACAAACAAAAACACGCCTCGAGTAAACACCCACTTCCGGTTTATGAATGTTTGCCAAAAGCTTTTCAGTTCCAGTTTTTAACGATGAAACTTTAAAGTTTCATCTCAATCGGATCATTCGTTTTTGGGATACAACGCCCACATACATTTTCACGCACGAAAACAATACTTCCCCTATATATACGATACTATATAGGGAAAGTAAAAAGGTAAAACTCACTTGGTTTGTTTCACTTACTCTATTTTATTTTCTACTGGTTTTGGCTTAATGCCATTATCAAGAATGATGTACGAAACACGAATTGACGGCTATTCCAGTAATAAAAGCATGTAATTTCGGAGAATTCCAGAGGTCTTCGTTATCATTGACTAGGTTTTCTACGCATTTAATGCTTTACTAATTTCTAGACTTTCTCGGTAATTGAGTAATAGGCTCTTATTACCTGAGTGGAATATTCTACAATTTTTAGCACTGAAAAAGTGATGGATGTGGTAAAATGTGTAACAAAGCCAGTCGTTTGTTTATTATTTAATATATCATTATAATGTTTGTAGTCTGCAAAGGAACTACCTGAAAATACTGACAATAATCACTACACAGCGTGATAAGAGATCAAATTTGGTCGGCATTACGTCCGACGATGTTTATAGTTACTCCCCCTATGTTCTGTATCATGCTAAACCAGTCTCATTGCACTTATTAGACCTTCTTTTTTAATTTGTTCGTGCAAGGGAAGTAGATCTAGTAAAGCTTTTATTGCTTCAGAGGGGATGAACAGGCCATTCTCTTGTTTGAAGCTTCATTTGTGCCATTGCTTGTTTAGTCCTGACCCGTCGTACTAGTGAGCTATATGTAATAATGGGTCATACTACCACTATATGTACAGCCAATATATATTTTTGGGTTATAATTCCCATGATCTACCAAGAGCCTGCGGTGTATCCATTGTATCACTGTAGCTTTGCAGATAATTTTTCTAGGCGCGCGTTCCAATAAAGTTTCCTATCCAGTATTAAACCTATATGTTTCACCTGATCGGACAGTGCAATTGATTGTTTTTTTTTGCTTTTATATTCTTCTTCCAACGATTAGTGAAAGGTATTTTGTCAGGAATGACATTGAATCCTTCTTTCAGACACCACATTACTATATTATTGGTGGCACTTTTATCATATTTACCACTGATGCCAATTGATATACTATAGCCTGATGTTACAGTTTTAGATTTAATCAATTACAGTTTTCAAGTACAGCTTTGTTACATCTTATTGTGAATATGTCGATACCCTACCTCCATTAATAATATGAAATTGTTAGAGATGATGAATTTAAGTAGTTATTTACCTCTACTATTGGGGACCGCGGTGGCCTAGTGGGTAGAGTGCCTGCTCACGGGCCACACGGTTATGGGTTCAAATCCCAGCCGGGCGGTGGATTTTTCTAAAGGAAGAATTCTCCGTCCGGATCCATGGATGTTCGTGTATGTCCCTCATTGGTATCACAACGGGCCTATCTAGGCCTAAGTGTGCATCTCTTCGCGGTGCACGAAGAGGTGCTGCCACACCAACCTAACCTAACCTACCTCTACTATTTGTGTCCGTACTTCCCCACACATACCATGTTATGGGCGTTGTGGTATGAAAGTCCAGGAGGAGGTGTTTATTGCTTCAGAGGGGGTGAATAGGCCATGCTCTTGTCTGAAGCTTCATTTGTGCCATTGCTTGTTTAGTCCTGACCCGTCGTACTAGTGAGCTATATGTAATAATGGGTCTTACTACCATAATATACAGCTAATATATCTTTTTGGGTTATAGTGTCCATGATCTACCAAGAGCTTGCGGTGTATCCATTGTGCCACTGTAGCTTTGCGGATTGTTTTTCTAGGCGCGCGTTCCAATAAAGTTGCCTATTAAGTATTAAACCTATATGTTTCACCTGATCGGACAGTGCAATTTATTGTTTTTTTTTGCTTTTATATTCTGCTTCCAACGGTTCGTGAAAGGTACCATCATCTTTTTGTCTGGAATGACATTGAAGCCTTCTTTCAGACACCACATTACTATGGTATTGGTGGCACTTTTGTCATATTTACCTCTTATGCCAATTGATATACTATAGCCCGATGTTACAGTTTTAGATTTAATCTCTTACAGTTTTCAAGTACAGCCTTTTACATCTTATTGTGAATATGTCGATAACCTTCTTGATGGCTCTTTTCCCATAGTTTTGAAGGTTATGTTTCCAATGTTCATTATCCACGAAATTACCAAATACAAAATTCTTGTGTTGCAGTGAAGCTTCTATACCTGTTATGAGCCTATGGAGCGGATTTGACTTTAGAGTACTGCTCCTTCTCTTGATTGATCAGCTCACAGGTGTTGAGCCTGTTAGTATGGTAACTCACACACAGGACGTTCTCCATGTTTTTCTTTTTGATTTTCTCAACTTCTTATTATCGATTCCTGGATTTCATCTTGAGGCTACATAAATCCTTGTTTCACACGTCTCTGGAGGGAAATCTCTTTAGCGGACAACTGAATTCATACGACTTTAGCCTGCTATTTTTGAGTAGAGCTCCTGCTCTTTCAAGCTCTTCTGTGGTCTGGATGTTGATGTAGGGATCGTCGGCTCCCACACTTCTTTATACACTGTCTATAGAGCTTCAACTGCTGATGGTCTAACAAAAAGGGTTTTTCTACAGCTTTTTTAATTCTATGTGCTGTGAATGCATCAGCTAGAGTGATGTCGAACACCTTCTGACTGATTGCATTCAGAAAGGTAGGCTTGCTACCTCCATTAATAATATCAAATTGTTAGAGATGATGAATTCAAGTAGGTGTTTACCTCTATTATTGGTGTCCGTGCTTCCCCATGCATACCATGTTGTGGGCGTTGGTATCACAGT
This sequence comes from Ontholestes murinus, assembly GCA_963969525.1. Taxonomy (NCBI): domain Eukaryota; kingdom Metazoa; phylum Arthropoda; class Insecta; order Coleoptera; family Staphylinidae; genus Ontholestes; species Ontholestes murinus. Next base: position 39,744,715 of record OZ018395.1, read on the forward strand.
CCAGGAGGAGTTGTTTATTGCCTCTTTTGCACCACTTACGAGTCTATTTACTTCTTCTGGTGGTGATTTACTTTGATCTCCTCGAAAGTAAGCAGAGGCCATAATAACCTTTCGCTTGCCTTTCTTCGTGGGGCTGTTGCGAATATTTGTAATAAATTTTTGGTTTTCTCTGTCGATAAAATAAGAAAACTAAATACTACATGCATCACTCGATAAATTTTAGTATAAAAATAATAATTCGAGGCGATATAGCCAGTAATAATATGTAATACTATTTAAAATACCAGAGTAATTAAAGGTACGAATAAACGAATAAATGATAACTAAATTGTAGTCTCTGCTATTCCATTTTACGATTAAAATATTTGTCGATATTCTTTCTATATAAAAGAAGTTATGTACAATTTTTTTTTGTCCATCATTCCAGATTGAAGAAACTAGTGAGACAAAAAGAATTTAATAGTGAATTTATTTATGAAATATATACTAACATAATCATTCACTAAGTAATTAACAGATAGAGGGTTAATAGAAATCTTTGAAAGGGGTATAGTAGAATTGCAACAATCAAGAAACAGATATACAATTTTGGATGTAAGTTGGCCATTGACAAATTAATTAAATTACATACTAATATTTTTACTGTCGTTTTACTTTATTTTGAATACCTTTAGTAAGTTGCGAGATGCTTAGTATTTTGTAATATCAAATCAGGTATTGTAAAAATTGCAGCATCTCCATACCAAGCATGGTTTTATTGGTCGCTATATATTTTTTTTTAAATTTAATACTACATTCGGTACTTTCGATAATATTTTAAAGGAGGATAAGCTCTCAACCTAAAGAAAACATTATATTATAGGTGAACCTTTCACCACATTTCCCGACCCTTTTTACATTACTTTCATAGTAGAACCTGTATGTTTAGAATTACATTTAGACAAATAAATTGCAATGTCAACCGATCGAAATAAATAATTATTTATTTTTAATTTCAATACCTTATAAGTAACAAATAGCACTTATTGCAATACTTGAAAATAAACAAGAAAAATCTGATTCATATGTTTACGCTTAATATTCATTAGTCTTTATTTGAAATGAATTATTCTATTGGGACCATCGACTTACTGTATGCCTCGAATTGTTTATTTATTTGTCCTACTCTTTGGAAAATAGATGATAATCTAATCCTTATTATAATTCAGTTATACCTATTGCTAAGAGTTAGTAAACGCGTAGTGTTAATAACAATTCATATGATATATTTAAAAATATAAAATGACCGACAGAAAATCAGACAAAATGTATGAATAAAAAAAAATAATTATGTAAAATAACACTTAATCTTAGCCAAAGACAAAGGAAGGAAAAAATAATGTTGGAGACTCATCGTTCTTCTTCCAAAAACCAGACAATTTGTTTAATTAGTTAAATTTAAAATAATATAGTTTTGTAAGTAATTGTAATGGATTATACCTAGATTCCTTGTGTTTTGAATTAATTAGTAAATTTATGCGGTGGTAACGTTTTATTCAAATAAACTCCTTTTATCATATTTTAGTTTTGCTATAGAAAAATTTAGATATAAACTGTGAATCGCACTAAGCTTTCATTAAAATTTAGCTAACATTTTGTATTGATGTGCCCTATTATCGTATTTGAATCTGCAATAAATGTAAATTTAATATTGGGTTGATGAATATTTTACTTGGTAAAATTCCATTATATATATGTGATAAATAAAACTCTTCGGTTTTGAGAATTTACACAGTTTAATGTCGATGCCTGATGAAGCCACTGAGTGGCGAAACAATTATCGCAGTGCATCGACATTAAACTGTGTAAATTCTCAAAACCGAAGAGTTTTATTTATCACCTAAAAATGAATTTATTGGTAATTAACGGGCACCAAAGAGTGCGTTTATAAAGTTTTAAGATTGATTTAAGTTTGCAAAATGTAATAATCAAATTGGTTTTTTGAAATATTACTCTTGAGCATTAACACCCCGCAGCCAGTGTTCTTTAAATTTGTTCGAAGGATTTCTTGGCGTTTCCAGTTTATCCACACTTTTACTAAAAATATTCTTAAAATGTATTAAAGTTCTTAGGTCGTTGCAGATAATTAACTAATGATTTAAAAATACGAAAATATTAACAACTAATCTTATTAAGACAATAAAACAAACTTATTGAAACAATTACTTTCCTGGCTCATAGTTTAACAGATAATTAATTATACAAAAGTAATTTGCGTGTTTCCAAATAGCAATAAAGCTATAAAAGCAGCACTATTTTGAATGTATTTATTTCTGTCAAATAAATTTAAAAACGTTTTTTATATGAAAATGGTGTAAAACGAATATACGTTGATTTAGTTATAATAAACTAGCAAGAATTATTTAATAGCTTAAATAATTATTTAATTACTAATCATGCGCTGAAAATTAGTGAAAATTTCATTTTACAATCACATAAACTCGTAAGTATTGAAGATTTTAGACTAAATAATAAATTATTTATTCATAATATTGCATGTTTATATCTTTATTGAAACTATTATTAATTTATTCGAAACAGAAAAACATTTATAGAGTGCATATATATCAATTCATAAATATTCTACAATTGAATTCCTGTAATAAACTCGGTCCTATTTAATAAGCTATTTCACTGGCATTTGCATCGATTAATCATCAAATGCATTAGTTTAATGGTTTAATGCAAATGGACCTGGAATTTAAAGTCGATTGCTGAGTGATCTCTGAAATATGCGTGCGTAGGGATCTTGATGATATATGTCTGCCAGGCGTTTTGATATGAGGGTTAATATAATTGCTGATCAATACATCATAAGTCAAAAATAACATTCGTTACGGGGAATCCAATATCTCTGGCGGCGATACCGTTTGATGGTATCGAATTGCGGCGTTATTAATTGCCTTCCGCGGACCGTATTTCATCCATCCTCCAATATCTCTTTTTCTTCATTTCCCAGACACACTTAAATCTATTAAACCGTCCGCTTTAATGTATGAACGCCGAGGTTCGGCCCATTACTAATTACAACATCCACTGATCAAATTATAGTCAGAAAATATTTGAAATATGAGAAGATAATGAATAGTTTATTTAAAAGTAGTGAATAAAGCACCTGTTATTGAAAAGTATCCTTTCGTAATGGAGTGAATTATGTCTTTGTTATTAATTTAAGGATGTATATTTTTCAATTGACAAGACTAAGAAAGTTTCAAATTTTTGGGCTCACATTAGTATTTACGAGTTTTTTGAAGCCATTATTTAATTTTTATAGATACAAGTTTAGAATAGGATATATTTTAAATATAAAAGTGCAAAAATTACATATTAAAAAAAATTATTATTTATTTTCTTGTTTTAACAATAAATCTTACTAGAATAAAAATATATAATATGGTTGTATATATCTAAGCCTACTTGCTAAATTATTGTAATTCAGACCTTTTGAAATTATCTTAAAAGTAATATAAGAAAGAACTGTTTAGTATGTGGCTCATCAAAGGAGACCTCATAAGTAACAAGCACACAGTTCTTCGATTGTACCAAGTTACGATGACTGCGATACCCCATTGTAATTTAGCATTTCTTTGTTTCAAGGATGCAATTGTGGCTAAGATGAAGCATTAATGGAATCCTTTATGGGAAGGAGTTAAAAAGTTTAATGCGGAAATGGAAGTTAACCGGGCAGCGGGGTGGCATCGGGGGGGCCTGTGCGGCGGTGGTCGTCTTGTAATATTCAGCGGCGCGTGCATTATTCAGTTCAGAGAGAACCGGAAATTGCGATAGGTTGGGTCGGTTCAGTTAATGTCGGCATAAAAACGAAAATGAAATGTGCACCGGTTCGTGCCTAAAACCGGGGCCAAAATGTTGCCACCGTCGCCGCCCGCACTCCGCCCCCGTGGGCACAATACAACATCCGATGAGTTTAATATTAAATTGGGGCTCATTCATGCCGGCTTACCGATTATTTAATGCTTGGAACGAGCCACAGGATTTAGGATTTAGTCGACCGCAGGAACCTCTCCTCGCCTGCATTGGATTGCACACAAAACTGCATTTTTAATATCCTACGATTAACTCGCATCGAGACACCAACTAATTTGAAGAGTAATCCCGGAAGTACGCTGATATTACAAAACTAATAACCGGGGATTTAGGCCTGTGCTGTGGGACATAAAAGAAACTATTCAACTAGATTAATTTACCTCTAATAGTTGCAAAAGTACAATAATTTCTAATATCTAAAATTAGTAATTTTAGTCACTACACATTATTTATTCTATCTCGGATGAAGTTCAAATAAAAATTATAGTATTGATTGATTGTTGAAGCATTTAAGTGTTGAAAATCCACATTCACTATTCAGATAACAAAACTGTTTGATTTTCAAATTGGTTTTATTGTAAACACTACATATGTTTCGCCACACTGTGGCTTCTTTATCTGAAGAATCAAACAGTTTGTTATCAAAATATTAAAATTGTACTAAATAATAGTCTACACCAAAATTATTAATCAAGCCATAACGATATTATTATGAAAATATATTATAAATATATTAATATTAATTATATATTAATTTTGTCTACAATACATCAACCGTCAAAACAACAGTTTAAAAAGTATTCTTTGTTTGGGACTAACAGCTCTCAGCTCTGAGCCCAGTTTGAAATGTAAAATATAAAATTAAAACCCTATTAATGTTCAATGCATAAACTAAGCAGCAAAAGAATACAAATAATGTAGAATGTAAAAAACGAGGATATAGCAAACACAAATTGGGAATAATTATTCAACAAAATATTTCCAAATACATATATACGTGATATGGTCAAATTTAGCACAATAAATGATAGAAGGAAATGTAATGTGGTTTCTAGTGGCCCTGTCTGTATAGCTACTACTAATTTACTCGCAATTGACACAAATAGTTCGATACAACTTATAACTCGTAGTTCAAATCCAGTTAGTGACTGGATTAGTTATTTTTATATTTATTATTATATAGGGTCTATGATACCACTGTTATAATTTATATTTGATAACAAGAATGAGTCTTATTTTATAATTGTTACAAAATTGCGTTCTTATTTATATTTTTATCGGACCTTCAATATGAAGAGGATCATATTCGAGTGTTTAAAGAAAATATTGATTCCGAACAAAATCATGATGACAGCATAGGGAAGCAGATGGATGTGACATTTTCAAGAATTTACGGACCTATATTTATCCAAATTTAAAAAAGACTTTTATTGGCATAAAGCTCATTCACAATCATATTTACATATAGTAATTAATATTTAATTATAATATCGCTTAGTATAGATTATGTTGTTTAAATTAGAGAACATATATACAACCTCTTATTTGCGTTTTTGTGTGTAGTAAATACAGGGTTTATTTTAAATTTGAATTTCCTCAAAAATTCCTGCCGATAACAAGTCTAGGATTTTCACGACTTCTGAATAGTTATATAACTAATTAATTGTTAGCATTGAAATTATTCTATTCGGTTTTAATCGATAGATTTTTGGAGGCTTTCTACGTCATAAATGTAAGGCGGAAGTGATTAGGTATGACTTTGAGGGTAATATTCTTATATGTAGAAGATGTTTGGTAGGCTATCAGTTAGTAGGCGAAATTACCGAAGTAGTCACTAGGATAAGGTAAGAGGTACGCTTGTTGTTTGATAAAGATTGGTTTGAAAATATATTTAAAAAGTGTACAGCTCGAAAAGTAATTGATTTGATGTGATTCTTTATAGTATTCGGTGGCCGACATTTAAGAAACCTAGAATTATAACGCGTAGATTATTGGCAATAGATTTAATAGATCTGTAAGAAAAGATCCGAAAACATAGATTTAAATGAAGAATATAAAGATGTTGTAAATATAAGAAGGTTTGAAAATCGCTGAATAAGAGCGTTATCAAAGATGGGTAAAGAAGTGTCAACGGTTTTGGTATAAATAATACAGCAAAACGACGTCTTTTGACAGGTTCAATACGATGGTGAATTATATAGCCTCGTTTTTGGAGAAATGAGTTTGGAGATAGTAAATGTTTTTGTTCAATAATGATATCTATGTTGTCGATTGACAGAAAGTTTTGTATAGGTATTTTTTTCGATTGCAATTTTTACTTATTCTTAGCTAAAAAACCGTTCTCTCTCAGCTAAACTTCTCAGGTGCCCCAACGACTGGACAGAAACATGGTATGCTCCACAGTGTCCTTAGATGCAAAGTAGGGGCATTTGTTGTCACACGCTCTTCCCATCCGATTGAGATAGGCTCTAAGGCCGTGCCTCGTCAAAATTTGGGCAAGCATGTTGGAAATTAGGGTGGCCCTTTATCTGCCTTGCACTGTGGCGGACCATCTCCTCTGCCACTCATGGTGCCCTGCGGACGGCGCGGTCGCTCTTAATCTCTCCCTTTGGGACCAGCGGGTTCTTCCTCCTGTCTCGGTAAGATTGGGCACTCTCCTTGGCTATAAGGTCGGTTGGTATTAGCCTGGCGACCACGAGAACTGCTTCAGTAAAGGTCGTTCTATACATACTCCCAATGAGCAGGGCCGCCTTCCTCTGAACTACCATGAGTCTGATCCGGTTCCTCCTTATGATAAGATTCCTGGTCCAGATCTCGGTTCCGTGCAGAAGTATGGAGCGCATCGCCGACTAAAGCAACCTTTGCTTAGTCTACCCTGGACCTTATACTTTGGATATGATCCAACTGAACTGCGCCCCTAACTACAGGCACTTCTAAGTGGGCCACGTATTTCCCAGAGAACAACAAGACGACCCCCCATGACGTCCTCATACGAGATGTTCTACAGGGTCGGTCTGAGAATGAATCCCTGAGGAACACGAAGTCCTATACCGTACGGTGTCGTGAATTATATCCACATGTTCTTTAGGCAGCTCTCCAAGATGCTACCGAGATACGGCTCTATCCCCGCCTTTCCAGCGCCTCCAATATGTCCTGTTATCTCACAGTATTTAAGCCATTGCTGACGACTACGGTAATTAGTGAATACCATTTTCTTGTTCGCCAGGTCCCGCCATCAACCACCTGTTGAATTACTGCCAGTGCATTAATGGTGGAGCGGCCCACCCTGAATGCCAACTGGTTCTCCAGTTCTGTCCACTTCGATCTGCAGCCTCTTCTACGCTCTAGGAGTTTGCCTCCGTGATCGATGAGGCAGATCGGCCTGGCTACCGGAGCTTCACCCTGCCTTGGAGGTTTATCTTTCCCGATTAGGACGAGCACGGCCTCCTCTTCCTCAGAACCACCGTTAAGGCCACCTGGGATGCCACTGGTCTTTCCTGCGAGGATAATTGCCTCCGCTGGCATTCCGTCCGGCCTCCGTGCCTTCCTGGTATCACACCTGCGTCGAAGGTGGCCCCCCCCGTACTCGGTCGGCCCCAGTATAAGGAATAACTCTCCCACCACCCTCCATGCCTCCTTACCATCAAGGGATGGTCCCCTGCGTCCCAGGTTTTTGGGAGCAATTTTATACCCCATGCCCCACAGGTGGCCTTCCACCTCTACGTAGATTCTACGTCAGTATCGCCTTTGGCTCCTGGAGATACAGAGTACATGGATAAGCTTTGTGTCACGCACCTGATATAATTGGTTAAATTGTTTAAAAATGTGTGAGTGCTGGAAAAAGCTATCGACAGATTGCAAGTGAGTGCAACCAACACAGGGAAGTCTGTTAGCAACATTTGAATCTAAGTGATGTAAGGAAATTTGGTAGTCAACATCGATCCTAACCATTACAAGGTAATAGATTGGTTTGATGGAGAACAGGAGCAAAATTTTTCATTTTGTTGATGATTATGAAATTTTACTCGATACGCCTATTATTGATTTTCCATACAGAGTGTCATATCGTTTCAAGTTGTGAAGACGTTGAACTAATTTATTGCCATTATTATTCAAAAAGACGGTAGGAGAAAGCATTTAAAATTAGTTTAATAATTGATGTATATGTTTGCTAAAAATATGATAATAATAAGTACACATATAAAATGTAGTTAGTTTCTATATCTTACTATTACTTTAGAGGTGAAATTAATACAATTTCAATCATTTATATAACAAATTTCTAATTATTTCAAAAAGGTATTTTATACTTCTTGTTATTCTTTTATTTTTATAAAAAAATACTTGTCTTAAATCTTGTAAAATATTAGCCATTACTGGGGCATTGGCAAAACGAAATCAATGTGGCAAAAATTAATTTAAAAATATTAATCTGCTATCCTATTTCTGCAGACTGCCTCGGGACATGGTGTATGGGGGAATATCAATCTATGCACAAAAATACAAAAAAAATATAGAGCACCGAATTCACAAATCACTAACTTTTTTACGAAGCTTGATGAATTGCTGAAAACTCTCAATAAAGAGAAATGTGCTTTAAAAGTGGCGACTTCAACATTGATATTAATGAATCAACCCATGATTCTTGAAATTCTAAATTTTCTTAACACCTTTAATGTTATTTTTAATGTTTTAATTTCAAGAGGTAAGTCTTTAATAGTTGGCAACATTGTAACTAAACTAGAATAAGAATTCGAAACAGATGTCTTTGAAACAAATTTATCGAATAATTTCGCATCTTCACCTTGATCCGCCACAAAAAGAATTTTTAGTGAAACACATATTTCGAAATTCGAGCAAATTAAAAAAGAAACGTTAACATCATGCACGCTTACAATGATATTTGGAATAAATTAATGCGCATAATGTCCGAGGCTCTAGATGAAAGCTGTACTAAAGTAAAATGTACCCATAAACCAAAATTAAATGCAAATAATCGCAAATTTAATAATATACTAGCTTGCAAACAATTATTTGACAGTTTGCAGGTCCTAAAAGTTTTGATTATAGTGCAAGGTGTGAAAAGAACAAAGGAATTAAAAAATATAACTTATTGGTATATTGAATTGACGAGGCGGATACATGATGAAACTCCATAACCTGTTGAAATAAAACATCACAGTTGGGAGGGTTTCACATTTATTGTTGATCACTGCAACATGTTTCCCCACATAGTATTCAGTATCTGTCTGATGAAGCCACTGTGTGCAGTGTTCAACAATAAATGCGAAACCTTCCCAACTGTGATGTTTTATTTCAATATAACTTATTATTGGAAAAAGTTGATCTGTAAGAGAGTGATAAAAAAATGAATACTACATGGTCAATAGTCAATAACATATTAAGTAAATCTAAACAAAATGCTGAGTATTTATTGATTATTAATATTGAGGAAGTATATAAACATCTTGCAAATATTCACATAGAGCTGACAAGTAACGAATCACTATCAGATAAGCATGAACTCATTTTTAAAGCCATCAGAAATTTTTATTATCATTCACTTAACGAAAAAACAAGTATAGCTCAGGTTTTGACGAAATAAATTCGAAATTGTTAAAAATTGCTTTGATTAATCTACTACTGCCTTTAACTCATTTGAATAATAAAGGTTTTGAAAGCGGCCCTAATAATTCCTATACTTACGAAAGACGGCCAGATCTAAATGACTACACCTATTGCTTTTCTTAGTGTCTTTGCCAAGATTATTGAAAAAGCAATAGCATCGCGAATGTTAGATTTCTTCAAACATTTAAATTATTCAATAAAGCTCAACATCGGTTCTTAAGGGGTAAATCAATTTTTGATTTCCTTGATAGTATTGTTAATGCTTCAGAGAGGTTCGAATATCCAAGATTTATGTTTTTGGACCGATCTAAAGCATTTTACATAATAAAGCATAACGTACTACTTACAAAACTGGAATTATATGGTATACGTGGTATAACGTCATTGAACATTTTCTGATTAACCGGTACCAACAAGTAATAATAAAAAATAAATTGTCATCCACAAGAAAAACTAATAGTAGGATACCACAGGGTGGTAAACTGGGCACTTTGTTATTTATCATTTACAATAATGACTTGTCAGACTTAATTTGTAATAATGGTGGTAAATTTCAATTGTATATAGATGACGTGAATTTACTAAACATAAGTGCAGATATGACAACAAAATCTGAATATATGTATTCGCTCACTCACTCCTAAATATTCATAATTGGAGTAAACAGTGTAAAAGTGTTAGATGTTGTTTTGTATTATTTCATTAATTAATATTATTTAATTTTAATTCAATTGCGTAAGTTGATTTAATTATCAATGAGTGCATAATGAGTATACTATATTCATATTTTATTTTTTTGTGCAAAAACTGTACAAAATATCAAATATTATTAAGAGACAAAAAAGTTTTTAAATCAAATGCCCTTTCAAGTAGTATTTTTAGTTTTTATTAGATGCACCAATAAAAAAATAGTTTTTAGGTGGTGGTACTACTGTTTTTTATACTTCTTGTTAACCAATAGTAACCATAATAACTGAAATGATTTATTATATTATAGTAGTTATTAATAATAAATTTCATTCAAATCCAATAAAGCGTTAAATTGTTATAAACAAAGTAAATAAATAAAATTGGAACTTTGAAGACAAATTCCGGCTTAACCGTAAACTTTTGGATATAGATATGTTAGGTTAAATCATCATATTTTGACCCCAGAATTCCGTGGTCCAGCCATTTCCCCACATTAACGGGACACCCTGTATAGGAGGAGATATCAATGTAAAAATTGGACGGATAATGCAGGAAAAGAACAAATAATGGGCACAAACGGCATGGGCAAACTAAATGCAAACCGAGAACTATTCATAAATTTCTGCGTAGAAAACGACCTCGTAATAGGCGGGAGCCCATTCAAGCACAAGAACATACATAACAAAATACACAAAAACCAAATAGACCATATAAGAATTGACAAGAAATGGAAAAATATGCTTCTTTTAGATGCCAGAGCAATGAGGGGAGCAGACTTCAACTCGTACCACATACATATAAGAGGTTAATTCCAAATCAAACTGGCTGCAAACAAATCCAAAATAGTATGGAGGGAGAACTACAATGTACATTAGCTAACTGGAAATCCGGACCTAACAACAGCTGCTAGAAATGGCATGGATAAGCTATCAAATGAAGAAAGAGGCATGAACCAACTATGGAAGAAATACAAGCAAATATACAAGAAAGGAACTTATAAAACAGTAGGAATGAAAAAGAAATATCACAAAACGTGCAGAAAATAGAAGAAACCTGAAACAGAATATAGTATTATGTAACAACGAAGAAAATATAAAACAAACTGCAACAGGGAACAGCTATACAATATACTAGACAAGGAATTTAAAAGAGAATCAAGACGAGACAAATGAAATCCTCGAATAGCAACTAAACATAGCAGAAGAAGCGGCAAGTGAAAACGATATGAGAACATTACTCAACATAGTAAAAAGCATAACAGGCAGAGGGGAATAACAAGGCAAACATAACAACAGCACAGAGTAAAAAAGGAAAGGTACTCAATTCAAAAGAGGAAATTAGGGAACGATGGATAAAAGAAACTTATCAAGAAAATAATTGATAATGGTAGAGCTACACTCTTGATGGAACTAGATATGTAAATTCAATGGGGTAAACACTTGTTAAGTTCCATAATATTTTTATTTTCAGTTGCCTGACACGTGTTTCGATCATTCCTGATAATTTTCAAAGTACAAAGTACAAAACTAATTGATTAATTAGTTTTGTACTTTGAAAATGATCAGGAAAAATATTATGGAACTTAACAAGTGTTTTACCCCATTGAATTTACCAAGAGAAGGCGATACCAAGAATTGAAGCAAGAGAAACAGTAAACCAGGAGATAGACATGGACACTAGTATAAAGAATACCAAAGTAATGCAAAAATTGGAGGAGTATCACAATATAGAACTAGAATCATCCTCGAAAGAATAAAGAAACTGCAACCTAAAATGAGAGGTAACCAAGCAGGGTTCCGGCCAAAAAGATCATGCATAAATAATATAACGACCTTGAAAATAATTGTGGACTAAACTATAGAATGTCAAAAATAAATTGTAATTAACTTCATAGACTTCGAGAAACCCTTTAACAAAATAAACAGGAAAAATATCTGGCTTCTCGAAAGGTCCGGCACGCCAAGAAAACTAAGAAAAATGAATAATAAAATGTACTAAAATAAATATTAATAATTTAAAAATACAAATAAAAATTGTAAATCTACAACAATGAGTTATAAATAGTACAACTATCAAAGCTACAATAATTTGAATGAGACAGAAATAATTTCATTCGAATTAGTGTTTTGTATCATTCAATATCTGTCGAGGAAAAGCCAGAGAAGGAGTGGTTTCAATAAGTAATTTGTTTTGTAGTCTTATTAAGACACATTGTTGTAGATTCTCAAAATATTTTCGTATTTTTAAATTATTAGTAAAAATGATACAAATATTCTTCAAAAACGATTCTAGAAAAATAGACATAAATGGTGAACTAACACGTGACAACAAAACAAAAACCGGTGTCAGACAAGTCTCCATCCTATCACCTTTCTTGTTCTTAGTCATCAACGACGTTATGAAGACTGTGGCAGAAAATAAGAGTATAATAACGTGGTGATTTGGAAGAAACTTGGATAACATCGAATTTGCAGACATTTGCTTATTCGAAGAAAATAACAAAAACAGCAGCAAATGAAATAAATGTTCAAATGTGTAAATCGATAGGAATACATATCCAATCCAATTCAGAAATAAAACTTGAGAAAGGAACACTAACATCAACAAAGGCATTCTGTTACCTAGGAAGTATAATTGACAGTAATGGAGGCTCGGGAAAAGACATAAAAAAGCAGATAGTCAGTGCTTAAACTGCATTCAACCAACTAAATAAAGTGTGGAAATCGAATTAGATATCGCGAAAACCAAACTAAGGCTTTTTGACAGCAATATTATTATTGTACTGCTGTACCGAAGGAACCACAAAATTACAGTGCTTTAAAAATAAATGCCTTCGCAAGATAGTGAGAATATATTGGCCAAACAAAATGATAAACGAAGAGCTATGGAGACAGTGCAAGCAAGAACCTCTAGAGATACTAATTAAACAATGGAAATGAAGATGGCTAGGGTATACGCTAAGGAAAGATAGCGGAGAAATAACGAAAGAAGCCCAGGACTTCACCATCAAGGGCACAAGAATGACGACTAAAAACATGAAAAAGACATATCTACCTCGAACATAGTGAAATCAGCCCCACTTGGATTGCCATAAAAACAAAAACCAAAGACATTACAGAATGGAAAAAAAATAGAACAAATAAGTAATCGAAGAGGAGATATAACGGGCGGTACTAGTGACCTTACCTACAAACCAAATGAAGAATCATCTAAAAAGATGCCCTATGCTCCTCAGGGAGCAATAGGTCTAATAATAAATACGTACGTTTTATAACTTCAAGCACAAGAAATACTTTATAACATATGTTCATGATCACAACTATCGTACGCGTCATTTTATTTAGTACGCTTAAGCAGTTCCTCGACTGTCACTGTTATAGAAATCACCCACATACAATGCGCTAAAACTCTTCAACAAACTTCTGCAAAATATAACCTCAACGTATTAAGAGAAAGCTGTTTATTTATTTGAACGAAAGAGAAGTATATAGCTTAGCGGAATTTAGTTATGTATGATTGTTAAATAGCTAAATATTGTATGTATGTATATAGTTTGTATTAAGAATTACTTCTTTCTTTGTTTGACGTTATTATTTATAATATAATATGACATCTTGTTTGCATGGACAATATTTTGTCGGTAAAGATTATTATTTTTATTGCAATGAAATATTTCCTTGATTAATTCGGTCCAAGATAAATATAAATTATTTAAAAAAAAACAAATTAACTATAAATAAATACTCTAAACTTATTTTATTTTCAATAAATATCACAAAAATCTGAAGTAATAAAGAAAAACTATAAAAATTACTCAAGAAATGATACAACTAAGAAATACATCATAAAACAAAATTTTTGCTTCACTGCGTGTTAGAGATTTTAATAAACTATTTTATATGCCCATTAAAAATATCACTAAATCTCATTGGATCTGTTTTACACATTCGATTATGAGAGATGCGTTGCGGTTAGTGTGGGTATGTTTAATTTAAAACTAGTAAAATATGAATTGTTTGTTCCTTGTCATTTTACAAGTTTATGTGTGTGCGTTATGAATTTATATGATTGTCACCTGGAAAATTGTGCGACATTTAGGACAAACGGGAACAAATTGGTTTCTGCATTCGCGGCGACGGACAATTGTAAAATTCATCGTCGCCGCCATAAACCTTTAATAACCGTCGGCATAATCCTGAATGTGAAATCCGGTGAATAATTGCGGCGGCTCTCCTAATTTACATTCAAATAAGCGACAGAATTTATCGTATTTTTGTCGTTGCCTATAAATGAAAATTTTATCTGGGATTACGTGGGCAGAAAACGCAAAGTGTGGGGGCCGAGAGGGATCCGATAAATAAATTTTAATTGCCGCCCGGGGACCTTGAAGCATTATCATTTGCCATATCATAAAAAACCGTCCAATTAAAAGCGACTCATTACCACATAATCGTCCAAAAATATGAACTTAACATTCCCTAATTTAATTGCGTTAATTGTACAAATGGGAAATTTAATATATATTTACAATGTGCATTAATTAAATTGTAATTGTTGAGAAAAATTTATTTTTCAGATATCGATAAAGAGAAATTTTAATTATTGAAAATAAAATCGTGAAATCGGGTCTCTACTTAAAAGTCCCGTATCTGAACACTTGACTGTAACAAATCCCGAAAATATGATGAAGGGAAAAAAGAGGGAAAGGAGCGAACACTCCGGAGAGCATTCGAAATTCCATTGAATCGCGCTTGATGAACGTCCTTTGATATTAAAATGAACCCTCGACCCAGAAATAATCGCCCCCGTCTGACCGAAAGAATCGCGCGCGGAATTGCTTCCGTTTTTCCCCGATCGAAATCCCCGATTTCCCCGACCGTAAGACCACTGGGAAAACATTCCTTTCCCCCTAGTCCCTACTAAAGATGAAGACAATTGCTGCTAAACTTCTAGTGCAATTCAATAGGATAATTGTATAAATATTCAAAATTCTCTTTACACACATATGTACACTATAGGCATTTATTCATTATATTACTAAATCAATAAGTATTTTAAAATATTTAATTGTGAGTTTTTAAGATAATTAGATCAAAATTTATAATAAAATAATGTTTATTACGGAAATAAAACTATTACAAAAACCATAAAGGTTAGATGTTAAGTAATTATAATTCATATAATTATAACTATTTATTAGAGGACACGATTAATTAATTATGTGCAGTTTTACTATAAATAATAGATGAAATTGCGAGAACATAGAAAATTTGACATCTCAGGAATATCGATGACGCCAAAGGAAGGTGCATAACAAAAATTTTATTTGCAAAATTAGTTTTCTTATAGAATATTTTACTTCCATAAATTCAAGTTCTTATATGTAATTCATGTAGCTATGTTTAATTTCGTACCATGTTAGTTTTTGCACTTTTGTTAGAGTATTAAATAGAGTACATTTTTGATTTATCGTAAAAAGTGAACCAATTTTCTGCATTTGTTATTTTTACAAGTATCTTTTCATCAGTTAAGAGTTTTTTTTAATGAATTTATTATTACCTACCGGGTGAGTTTTTCTAGATGTTCGCTATGGGGATCTCGGAAACTATAAGAGGTAGAAAAACGGTTAAATGGGGAAAGAAGTGTAGATTTACGAGACAAATAAAATTCTACTTTCAAAGTTTTCAAAAAAGTCTAGGGTAACTAGATATTTTGAAAAAAGTAAAAAGTATCATTTTTTTAAATCAATATATATCGGTTATTATAAAAGAGAGAATAAAACTGTAAATGACAAATTTTTTGATAATTTTATGCATAATAGTAAAATATATTCAGAAAATTTTTAACGCCATTATTTTCCGAGATATGACGCAAACATACATTTTTTTAATGTTTTAAATAATAAATGACTGAGATAATAAAAATATTGAAAATGTAAAGTATTGAATTTTTTGCTATAACTTGAAACTTCAGCATTCGATTTGTGTCGAAAAAAGAGCTCTTCTAATAGAGATTCCTCATAGTAAAATCCAATTTGGGCCACCCTGTACAAGAGTTCCTTAATATATTTGTTTTAGCACTGAAATTTTTGATAATTTATATTGTAGGTGATATTACTTCCTTCAGATTAAGTAAACAAATTGATTGATCTTGTTTGTTTGTGTTTCCTTACGATAGAAAATCATTATTCCTTATTTTTTTTCATACTTCGATGTAATCGCTGTTTACGATGGCAGTTTTCAACTGGAATAAAAATATATAAATAAAATAATATTATTCTCTTGTTGTTTGTGTTTAATAAACTTAATCAAATATATAGAGGTGAGTTTTTATTTTTCCCTTTTCATTGATATACAGGGTGAGTTTTTTTCGATGTTCTCTATGGGGATCTCCGAAACTATAAGAGATAGAGAAACGGTTAAATGGGGAAAGAAGTGTAGATTTACGAGACGAATAAAATTCCACTTTCAAAGTTTTCAAAAAAGTCAAGGGTAACTATATATTTTGAAAAAAGTAAAAAGTGTCAATTTTTTCAAATCAATATATCTCGGTTTTTATAACAGGTAGAAAAAAATTGTAAAGGACAAAGTTTTAGATAATTTTATGCAGATTAATAAAAAATAATCAGAAAATTTTTATCGCCATTATTTTCCGAGATATGACGCAAACTTACATTTTTTTAAATGGAAACCATAGTTGGCTGTGACCTCATTCAAAAGGTAATTTTTTTCTCTTTAATCCAATATGACATACGACATAGTTATTTCTAAAAATGAGTGAGTTATAGTCATTTTAAATTTTATTATAAATAAAAAATGGGTAGCCATGAAAAAGATGAAAGTAAAACAATTGCAGTTGTTTATAATATTAGCAATATTGTAATCATTAGTTTTAGAGAGATAAATCAAAATGAAACAACTGCATAAAGTAATTCTGTAATTATCAATATATCAATATGTTAAATAACTTTATTTGTAAAAAGACATAATTCAATGTATTACAATTGTCAATAAATACAAACTACATATTATTACGAACTAAAAGGAAACAAACAAAATATATATATATAAAAGATCATACAATTATCAAATCACGATTGTGGCCCGTTGAGTGGATCTTGGAGAAAATCGTTAATAGTATAGTATGCTTTTTTTAGCATTAGCTCTTTGAGTGCCTTTTTAAATTGTCTATGTTTCGTAATTGTTTTAATGCTATCGGGTAGGTTATTATAAAGTGTGAGACACTTATAGTAGGATCAATAGGAGAGAAATTTTAATATTAAAAAATATAGTCAGAGTCCACTATTAATACAATTATGACATAAATTATATCTTTTTAAAATTGAATTTATGGCTTTTTGACTATTCTCATGTAAATTGAATTAAATGTTTCAATAACAACTAGTTTATGATCCTCCACAGATTGATATGATTTTTCATATACTTTGTTTTTTACATAACCCCACAGAAAAAATTCTAAAACGCGCAGATCGGGAGATCTAGGTGGCCCTGGGATTGGTTTATTTCTTCCCACTTATGAGTTAGGAAAAGCATCATTTAAATAATTTGTAAAGCCAACATGTTATGAGGTGGAGCACCGTCATATTGGAACCATTTTAATCTTGCTTGTAATGATAAATTTAAACAATTGAGCGTATCTTTAAATGTTTTCTGAAGAAAATGAAAGTAATCAGTTTCACTTAGTGAGCTTTCAAAAATATATGGACCGAGAATTATTAATCCAAACACACCATGGATTAAACCCAAATTTAATTTGTAGTTTTCTCTGTGAAACTTCTCGTGGATTCTCTTAAGTTCATCTATGTTCATTGTGGCGATTAAAAATACCACAATTAGTGAATCGCGTTTCATCTGTTCATAATATTTTTGTAAGAAACTTATTATCCTCTTGACAAATGGGTTTATACCACATACAGAAGGCCATTTGATTATTACAAAATTATTATACTTATGCTGGTTTTTCATTTTTATTTAACTTTGTAGAACTAATAATTACAATATTGCTATTATTATAAACAACTGCAATTGTTTTACTTTCATCTTTTTCATGACTACACATTTTTTATTTATAATAAAATTTAAAATAACTATTACTCACTTATTTTTAGAAATAACTATGTCATATGTTATATTGGATTAAAGAGAAAAAAATTACCTTTTGAATGAGGCTATAGCCATTTAAAAAAATGTAAGTTTGCATCATATCTCGGAAAATAATGGCGATAAAAATTTTCTGATTATTTTTTATTAATCTACATAAAATTATCTAAAACTTTGTTTCTTACAGTTTTTTTCTATCTGTTATAATAACCGAGATATATTGATTTGAAAAAATTGACCCTTTTTACTTTTTTCAAAATATCTAGTTACCCTTGACTTTTTTGAAAACTTTGAAAGTGGAATTGTATTCGTCTCGTAAATCTACACTTCTTTCCCCATTTAACCGTTTCTCTATCTCTTATAGTTTCCGAGATCCCCATAGAGAACATCGAAAAAAACTCACCCTGTATAATGGAATTTCACCAAGTATCAGTCTCGTCAATTCAATTTTTATTAAATTTTAAACACAGTACGCTTGTTACACATAAAACAAAAAACAACAACGTTGTTATTAGATTTGTTTTGTTGTGCTGTGTTGTGTTGTGTATTAATTAATTAAGTGTTTTAATATTAAGTACGAAAATTACGAAAATTTTTATATGTTAGAATGTTTTATTGAAAGTAACAGTAACTCTAGTAGTACAAAGCTAGATGTTTAACAAATCCGAACTTGTACCAGAGCATTATTTGGACCGATGATGCATAGATAAGCTCATCATCGGACTGTTGATGGTAGGCACAAGTCGATTTGGTTTTAGTGTTTGATATGCTCTATTGGGAAACCGAATCTTGTTTTACGAATTTTATTTATTTATTTATTTATTTATTGGCACTTTATCAAAGATAAATTTAAATCGACTTAAATATATGTACAGACATTTTACAACAAAATATTATTGAGAACTATTTGCAGATAATTGCAGAGAAGTGACATATTTATTAAATATTAATTTTGGGGCAAAATGGTTAGGCACAAATGGACCGGTTATGTGGCCTACGCGATCTCCGGACCTAACTCCGTCGTTTGTTTAGTATTTGGGGGGTATTTAAAAACAATTTATATAAATTAAATAACAATAATATTAATATTTTACGACAAAATTTCATTAATATTGTAAATTCTATTTTTAATATTCACAATCATAACGCATGCAAAAGTATCATATATAGATGTAACTAAGAGCAATTATTGTATAATTATAATATAATTTTGTATAATCCTATTTTTATTGACCAACCAGATTTGGTGATTTTTATTATAAAGTTGGATAATTGCTTAGATAATTGTGCCTTTTGTTTCATTTATTATTCCCACTTCTTTGTCAAATAGTTAATCAATGGTAACATGGCATTTAAATATCAATGCCATTACATGACAAAGAGTAGATTGAGAAGATACTCAAATAATCAAAAATATGAACTAGAGGACTAGAAACAAGGTTAGCAGTTTTTCTGAAAATGTTTTAATTGCTTATTTTGATCAAATGTATGGCTTAATAGTTTAAATTCTCGAGATTATGATGGCAAATCTATACAAAATAAAATCAACATGGGCAATCAAATTTTGAAGGGATAAAGTAGTACTTTTGACTCCATTGATGTCGACATCTACATCAATCAATGCTGCAAAATTACCGCCTCAGTTTCATTTTAATAATTGAGCGATTTGTTTTGAAAGGGGCCTAAGTCCATTTATATTTAAATTGATATATTTATAAGTTTGCATTTCAATAATATTAAAAATATAAGAGCGTTAAATTTACAATTACTATTAAAATAATAGCAAAAATTAAATAAATAATATTGGTTTTCTTACCACAAATGGGTTTAAGCCACTTTCAAAATTAACACATATATATGTTAGAAAATTTGAAGGAGCTCAAGTCCATTTGACATATTTTAAATTGCTTCAAATTGAAAAAAAAAAACTCAATTTATTTAATATATCAAACCACTTTAAAAACACAATTTATACTATTCAAGAAATGTTCTAACTATATAAATTACATAAAAATTTACTGTTCATTTACATTTTGTGTATGCGGAAGGAATTTAAAGAAGTCATGGTGTTCGGGTGGTATATATCGAACTAAGTCATGTCCTTGTACTTCGATGACGTAATTGGTCTTACATTGTTATAAAGTATATAATATTTTCAAACTTTCTTGGTCTACCCCGACATGGTAATAAATCTAAGATTTTAAACTCTGCATTCTCATCCATTGATATTTTATAGAACATTTTATATGGTTCATTTCCCAAAAAACGCATCCAGCATATTTGTAACCAATATATTGCTTCTCCGTTAGAATTCTTCAATCTTTTAAAAACCGCGTCCTCCAATAATCTTGTTGATTTTAAATCCTCTTGTTTCATTTCCATTATAATAATCTTGAGGGACAAACAGTAAATTATTTTTCTTTAATGACATTTCTACGACGCCAAAATCTCTATCATTCGGTAAAAACGAATGTCCTGATATTAGGAATTTATGATCTATTATTTCTACATTATGTTCAACAGTTTGGACAATTTTTAGCCATGTTAAGGCTACTTTAATGTTCCTATTTTGTCCTGCACACATGTCACTGTAAGTTATAATATGTCTTTGACTTCTTAGATTTTGAAGATGTTTCAAGATGCATGAAGCTATTTCTTGTGTACCTCTAGATGCAATAGTTTCATCCCAAACGTACATGTGAACATTATCGTCATGAAAATTGTGAATTCCCAAATTTAGAACGTACATATTACGTTTCTAGTATGCTACTGAAGTTGTCAACTTTGGGTAAGGTAATGCTTTTTGCAAGTCGAAAGAAAATGCGAAATAATAATCTGGATTACGTAATCTTGTTCTTGTTTTAATGATCTCCTTGCTGATTCTGCTAGTATTAAATGCACATTATGTTCTTCCATAAGTTTATTCTTTTCATCATCATCATCCCATGCTTTAATTTTAATGTTTAATAGGTCGCATTTTTGGCAAGTATCTTTGCGGGGTTGGTGGAAATATAAATTAAAATCCTTTTTAAATATTTTTCTGTAAGTCCACCCTTTAACTGCTTTTTAATTATTTTCTTTGCAATGAAGCTCGTATAAATTAAACATTTTTTTATAGTTAGATCAGGATGTAAATATTTTCTATTAGGGTTATGAAATCTGGTATAATGGGATTCAAATTTGGAAAAACTATTAATATGGTTTTGAACATCCTTTTTCTCTTCGTCAGAAATTCTTCTCGATGATCCAGTCATACGTCCACGTAAATCATTTCCTACATTTGCAGAGTTTAATACACGTTTTAATCGTCCTTCAGATATATTAAAGGTATCCAAAAATAATTTTTACAGACGGAAACTTTCCCGTTTTTAAAATTTAAAAAATACCTAAAACTATAATTTCTTGGCAACTTTTTCCGTTTTTTGGACGTCTTCGTTTCAGCGCTCGGTAGCTTCGTATAGCAGTACATTTTGCTTATTAAAAACTCCCAAATTCCAAAACTTCTCAAAAGTATTCTTTCTTTCTTTTTCTTCATAATTTTTTATACAAACTTTTCGACAAAGGCAATTCCAATTTGAGTATAGTATTTTTCTCGGTATTTCGTTTAATTTTTCGCAATTTTTGAATGTAGGTATCACCATTCTTTTTTCTAAACCTTGCTCTAGAGATATTGTCGTGAAAAGCCTCACCAGTATTTTCATCTTCAGATGATGAATATTTATATAAAAATCTCCTTCTCTTTCGATTCTGGTTAAAATCATTATTTTCGAATTCGTCTTCACTCTCGAAATTAAATAGTCTTGTACTTTTATTCATTCCCAAAAGTGTAATGGTTTCCACAAAAAATATTAAGTGATTAATTTTCACTGCAATAATTAAACATAATTAATACTGATTATAAAAATTACCTTCATCACTGCCTTCGTAAATTGGTCCGCACTTTCGGACATTATTACTAATTAAGTAGACTAGGTCACTTTCAAAATAATGTTTTTTAATAAATAATTGTCTGTGAAAATCTATGTGTTAATAATTATCATATACTTTAAATATGCTTAATCTCAAATTGTTATTTATGACAGATAACCTCAACTAATACACGTTTCTACCGCCAACTGAAAAAAATTGAAAAATGGAAAAATAAACGGCTCAATTGTCCAATCCAAAATATTATTACGTACCTCAAAGAATGAAATGTTTGTTCTTATAATATGTATTTGTTCCTTATTATTAATAAATTTGAAATATAAGTTACTTTTCATTATTGTGAATTGACGTAGAAAAAATAGTGTATACAACTTGCATTTAATGGTCACTAAGATGCTTGTATTCTTTACAATATTCTAACTCTCATATATGCATCTTAACGGCTAACATTAAATGCTCGTTGTTTAATATAGTATTAAAAGCCTTGATTAGGAAAATTAAATAATTTTAGACTCATAATAATCGAATACTACCTTGATACAACAGTATGTTCTAAGGTAATAATAATATGTGGTAATTTGGACTTGAGTAAATATAATATATAGACTAAGTTTTTTTGATCGTCTCTTTATGACTTACGGAATTTCTAAAATTTAACATTTATTTCTCAAACCTCAAGAAGAAATTTAGTAAAAAACCTCAGCAATACAACTTTGTATCTTATCTGTAAATAATACATGTAAATTCACACGAAACAAAAATTATCTGATGTCGGACCACTCGCACGTCAAAATTATATATATGGTAAAAGGAGTACCGTTAATGTGAGGAGATGGCTGAACCATAGATTCCTGTGCTCGATTTAAGTATGTGAAGGGGAGATTAAACAAATATATGGATCATATTACTAAATACAGCAATTTTGTGTTTCGTCAGGTATTTAGAAGAAAGTGTATGTCAAATTCAAGTTTATTGTCTCTCCTTTTAATAAAAATGTCTGAAAAGGGGAGTTGTCCTTTATTTTCTAACTCATATGTGAAATAAAGGGTCTGCCAATAGGGACGCGCGAAGTTTGCCGGAAGGGTGCGGCCATGTTGTTCGAGGTAGAGCTGTCAAAGTTGCTGTCATTTGTTCAGTATATAACCCCAAATCACCATGGCAAGTTTGAGTGTCGAGCAGCACGTGCAAATTATTAAATTGTTTTACGAAAATGGGTCATCAGTTCGAGCAACGTTCCGCGCACTTCGCCCATTTTACGGTCGCGATGATCGGCCTGTAGAGTCGACTATCCGTCGATTGGTGGGCAAATTCGAGTCGACTGGTTCAGTAATTAACCAGCCAACACTGACACGTCGACGAAACGCCCGATCGAACGAAAATATCGCTGCTGTCCGTGAGAGTGTGCGCGAGAACCCGGGGCAGTCCATTTTTTGTCGTGCACAGGAACTTGGCCTTTCGGAGACATCAACTCGCAGAATTTTGCATCTGGATTTGGGACTGCACCCGTACAAAATCCAATTGACCCAGGAGCTCAAGATAATCGACCACAGACAGCGTCGGGCGTTCGCTGACTGGGCTCTGGAGCAGTTGGAAGCAGACCCCCATTTTGGCCGAAAAATCTTCAGCGACGAGGCTCATTTCTGGATGAACGGGTATGTGAACAAGCAAAGTTGCCGCATTTGGAGTGAGAACAACCCACACGAGGTCCACCAAGTGGCAATGCATCCCCAGAAAGTCACTGTTTGGTGTGGATTTTGGGCCGGCGGCATCATCGGTCCGTACTTCTTCGAGAACGAAGCTGGGGCGGCCATAACCGTCAATGGGGAGCGCTACAGGTCGATGATAACCAACTTCTTTTGGCCTAAACTGGATGATATGGACACGGACGACATGTGGTTCCAGCAGGACGGAGCCACGTGCCACACAGCCCATGTCACAATGGACATTCTGCACGAGCGATTTCCGGACATGGTCATCTCGCGCGGAGGCGATATCAACTGGCCACCGAGATCGTGCGATTTAACGCCTTTAGACTTTTTTCTCTGGGGCTATCTCAAGTCGCTGGTCTACGCCAACAAGCCTCTAAACACCGATGACCTCAAAGTCAACATACGCAACGCCATCGCTCAAATTGAGGCCGATATGTGCTCCAGAGTCATCGAAAATTGGACCTCCCGGATCCGGGCTACCAAACGGAGCCGCGGTGGTCATTTGAACGATGTTATCTTCCATACTTAATGGGGTCGAATACCCTTTCGAATGAAAAATAAATTTCGTTTCTACCTCACACACAACTTGTTTTATTCAATTTTAAAGTTCACGCGCCCTTATTGGCGGACCCTATATATGCTGGGAAATAAATTATTTAATGAGGATGTGAAATTTTCTAGGTTAGTTTCAGTTTTAATTATTGCGAATATGTCATCTACATATCTGAACCAAATATTAGGAAATTGTTGTATGGTATTTTTGGCTTTATTCTCTAGGTGAATTAAGAATATATTTGCAAGAAACCGGGACGGAGGGTTACTTATTGCATTACCAAATATTTGCTTGTAAAATTAATTATTAAATTCACAAACGTTGCAATCCATGATTAATTCGGTAAGTTTAAGTATTCTCGTATGTCTTCGTCAAAGACATGACTGTCGATCAAAAGTTTCTTTAATAATTCTAATGTTTCACTTATTGGCATACTTGAAAATTGTGATACAATGTATGGAGAGTGATGTTTCTAAGTTGAGAAGAACAGAAAAGGTTTTTATTAGAATCTTATTTTCGCAACGGCCGTCGTTTGGAAAATCGAGAATGGGAATATTCAATGGAACTAACGTCGCAAGAATTTCATACAAGATTTCCGCATGTAATTATTAACAACAATACGTTTTCTCGTGATGTAAGAGCTATTGTGCAATGTTTTCGCGATACAGGATCGGTACAACACAGAAGGGGTGCAGGCAGACCTAGTGTAAGAAATGAAAATATTGTACAAAAAGCAAGAATCCATATAGAAGGAGAACCTTCGACATCCGTTAGGAGATTGGCACAACGTTTGGATGTAAGCAGAGGAACATGTCACAATATTCTCATTGATAATCTTGGATTATTACCTTACAAAATGCAGATGTATCAAGAACTTTTGCCGTCTGATTATGTACGAAGAGTGAATTTCTGCAGATATTTCCTTGAAAATCTTAATTAAAACGATATACTGGATCGTACTTTCTTCACAGATGAGGCGTGGTTTTATTTAAATGGCTACGCGAACTCTCAGAATATGCGAATGTGGTCTGATAATAACTCGCATTATTTTAGGGAAACAACCATGCATCCTGTGAAGATTGGGATTTGGTGCGCGATATCTCGAAGGAGATTAATTGTACCGATATTTTTTGAAGGAAACATAAACGCAGAAATGTATCGTCAAAATATTCTAGAACATTTTATAAATGATCTCCATGACGATGAGCTTCAATACGGATTTCTCCAATAAGATTCGGCACGACCTCATGTTGCTTATGCTACCTTAGCATATTTGCGAGAATTCTTTGACGATAGATTAATAAGTATGGATTTGTATCCTCCACGTTCTTGTGACTTCACTCCCATGGATTTCTTTTTGTTTCCTTATTTAAAGAATACAATCTTTAAAACACAAGTTCATTCCTTACAGGATTTAAAAGACAATATTTCTAGACAATGCAGATTAGTGGATGAAACTATGTTAAGTAATGTTTTTGATAACCTGATAAGACGTGTTCGTTTATGTTTGCGAGTTAATGGAGAGCATTTTCAACAGCTCCTATAAATTTTAAATGTAATATATCTCTTGTTTTAAATTTATAAACTTTAAATAAAATTTGTTATTTGTGTTTTTCTTTGCTAAAGTCAATTTCTGTTAAATTTAAACAAATAGTTTAATTAATTAATTAATAATTGTTGGACTCCCGTTTCTTATTTTGATGTTTTGTAACGGGAGTCCAACAATTATTGTAGTACCAGGTGCCCATGACGTCGTTTCATACTTTATAAAAATTAACCTATTTATTTAAATTTGACACAAATTCACTCTTCGGATATAATCAGACGGCAAAAGTTTATGATACATCTGCACTTTGTGAGAATAATGAGAATAATGACATGTTCCTCTACTTATGGTACATGCAAACGTTGCGCGAACCTCCTAACTGATATAGAAGGTTCTCATTCTATAATTATTCTTGCGTTGTGTACAACATTTTCATTTCTTACACTAGGTCCGCCTGCACCCTTTCTGTGTTACACCGATCTTGAATTGCGAAAACATTGAACAATAGTTCTGACACCACGAGAAAACTTACTGTTGTAAACAATTACATGCGGAAATCTTGCATGAAATTCTTGTGACGCGTCATGACGTTGCTCTATTCTCCATTTTCCAAGACGGCCGTTGCGAAAATAAGTAAAAAAATAATTTTAATAGTTCGATATCTTTAAAACGGTCAAGTTTAGCTTTATGATGTGCTATAATAATTTTGTGTAGAATTTCGAGACGAATTGAAATACTATACGGAGTGTTCCATTAAAGAAAAAGCAAGTTTGTTTCGTCCTGACTTTTTAACTGATCTTGTATACTATCTTGTATACTTAATTTGTCTTTATTTTAAGAGTTTTTAAAAAACCTTACTTTAGGAGATATCCTACCATTTCCATACATATCAGCGTCCCTGTATAGCAAAAATAGTGTTGGTCCCAGGTTCGAACCTTGAGAACTATTACTGATTGCTATATGCGATAATGATTTACAGCCATTTGAATCTACAAATTATTGACGATTGGTTAAATATTAAGTACTTTATACATACTAACAAAAAAACAACATATTATATTAGCCAAATTCCACTCTCCTCCTCCCTTTCTCCCACCCACAGTCTCCCCAGTACCTTTACTCTGGCCCATCCTCACTCATCCACTCCATGAGCCTCATACACCCTTCTACCCCCTCGCAACCCTCCCCCAAATGTACACATGTATCGGTATCGCCTAACTCTTTAAGCTCTCCCTATTCAATTATTAATATATACACAGGACGACACCAAAAATTTGCCTCTTAAAGAACCTCTGCTTACTCTCCACACACTCATCTCTCTTGGTCTCCCTGACCTTTACACCATATATCATAATCAACGCATCCCACACTCCACACATCACTTTTACATTGTTTTCCATCCATCTCTCCCATCTTTTCCAAAATACTCCATTCACTATTCTCGCCTTCCCTTGTACCCATCTCATGTCCTCTTCATATCCTTCCGTATCTATCCTTAAAAATAAATCCTAGATATTTGATCATTCGCACTCTCCCAATCACTTCCCCTTCCATTTTAGCTCTTTTACTCTTACTTCCCTTTCTTTATTTCTAAACTTCATCCATTTCGTTTTTTCCTCATTTACCTGTAACTCTCTTATCCATGTACCTTTCTACTCTCTCTCTATTATCACTTTCGCCTCAACCCAGTCCCTCGCTATTAGCATTATATCATCCCCTTACGCCAACAACCATACTTTTTTACTCCCAATCACTGCGCCGTCCACATGTCCTCTCCTCAACAGCCCCTCCAGTTCATTTATATATAAATTAAACAGTAAAGAACTCATCGGGCAGCCCTGTCTCATTCTCATTCACATCCTAAAACTCTCAGATAGCCTTCCCCCACTTTCGCTACATATCATGTTTCCTTATACAACTTCCTCACAAACTCAACCATTCCCTCACTCACACCTTTTCTCTTTAAACATTGCACTAATCTTCCTCTCGGTACCGAATCAAACACCTCTTTCAAATCTAGAAACACCGCATACATACTTCATTTCTCTTCCATTATCTTCTTTGCCATTCTGGCCAGAGTAAATATCTGCCCCTTCGTTCCTCTCCCCTTCCTGAACCCTCTTTGCGTTTGGTACTAGTCCCTTTTCCCCCACTTCCTTCCCCAACCCATTTTTAACTACTGTCAACCCTATTTTACATCCCGCGCTTGTCACTGTTACCCCCTATAATTCTTCATCTCTCCTCTGTTTCTCCTCTTATTTGGTTTAATATCTTCCTGAATGTTCTTTTACTTTCTTCTCCAATTTCCTTCCATACCTCCACTCTCGAGCCATCCGATCCTGCCGCTATCCTCTTCTTCACCTCCACGAACGCTTTCTTCACCTTCTCCTCTGTAAAGTCCTCCGTCACTGCACTCCCTCCTCTTACTCCTACTTCATACGGCTTTCCACTCCCTCTCCTACACTTCTCCACCCATTCTTCCTGTGTTACCTCCGACCGTTTCCTTCCTCCCCCACTCCTCAACTCCGTCCATATATCCGTTTCGCTCACACACTCCCTTAACTCCTGTATCATTTTCCTCACCACATCTGCTTCCCTCTCCTCACATACCTTGCTATATTTTCTTCTTGCCTTCCGGTAATAAGATGCATTAAGATACTTTCTCCTCGTGCTCCTCTTTTCCCACATCTTCCTGCCGCATCCCACTATCACCTCTTCTACTTCCTCCATCGTTCCCAATTTATCCCACTTCACTGCCTTGAGCCTTACTCTCATCTCTTTCATCACCTTTCCTCCTCTCGCCAGTTTCTCCCCTTCCGGCCTCTGCTCGTCTTCTCCACTGTTCCTCTTTCTTATCTCTACTTCTATCTTTAACGGCAAGTTCACATTGCTTTTTCCACACCCCTTCACCACTACATAGTCTATCACTAATACTGCTTTTGTTCCAATATACGTTTTTTTTCCCTTGCCAATCTCCTTCAGTGCATCCGTTCAGAATCTCCCACTCGTCTTCCATCACCCACTGCATTCTCCCCCTCCCTCCGCATTTACACTTTTATTCTGTGATTTCCTCTCTATCCCTCCTCCTTCTTCACTTATTTCGCCACTTAATTCCCCCATCCTTATATTGAACGACGTATCTTCCTCTTTCCTTCATCCTAAATTCCCACAATTATAAATACGATTCGCTGATTCAAAGATCTTTGAGTGATTATAGGTCGGTAATTCTTTACATTGTCTCGACCACCTGACATAAAGGCTGGAATTACTCTTACTATCTTCCAGGATTCCAGAAATCTGCCCCTACTTAACATCAAGGTATAAATTCGACTGAATGAAGCAGCAATTACTTTAACTAAATCATGGATGAAAAAGTCTGCTAAGGGTGTCTGTACCCATTGCTAATTTAGGTTTTAACTTCTTCATGCTTTTTATCACAGTATCTTCATAGTTAGAAATCATGTTCGGGGATGCTTGTTCAGAGGTTTTAAAATGTAAATAAGAGCTGCTAAAGTCGCAACAGTTATTATTTTATAAGATATTGAGTGATGTGGAATATTAAAATCCCCTATTATAACCGTGATATGCATTGATAATTTTCACTCAATACATCAAAAAATGTAATATAATTGTTCAAAATTGTATTCGAAGGATAACAATAAAGAATATTGAAGCATTTAATATTTATTTATAATGCTATGGACACACCCCCGCCTCGTCGGAGCAGAGAAGGTATCAGGAAACAACTGAGTATTGAAAAAATTTTGGTCAGCCAAATTTTAGCCAAAGCAACTATATCAAAGTTTAATAATTAAATAATATTATTATAATCTGTGGGTAATAAATCGATAGATACTATACGTAATTGAATGCGTAAAAATTAATAATCTTTTGTATGCTGTGAATCCATACATAAAACTTGGGGTATTAAAGATAAAGAGAACGAATTTTAAAATGTCATGGATCACGGTAACCTTGAATATTCCGAATATTTCAGTAGGCCAAACGGACTAAAAATTAAATATTTAAAAGTGATAAAACTCCAAATGCTTCCTATTCAAGCCCTAAAAGAACAGCGTTTTGAAACGTATTCAATAAATCAGCAAAAGAAATTGATAAATATAAGTCAACAGCCACCAAAAAATGTAAAAAAACAAACTTATTGGAAACGAAAATTTTTACTTGGAAAGAGGTTAAAGAATATAATATACAACTTGTTTAAAACAAATCAAGCCTTGAAACATTGTTCAACGATTAATAGTAGGGAAAACATTAAGAAAGACGTATTCAATGCCACATTATGAAGTGGAATAGCAATATCAGCATACTTTTTCCTGGTCAACAATTGTGTCTTAGATAAAGGTCAACAATTCTATCACGTGTTTAAAATTTTATTTTCAGTCTTATAGATATAAAACTAGTTTAATTGATCTTATAAATAATAAAAATTGTAATATGCTATGTTTTAGTAAACATTACCTCTATTTGGGCGAGATAGAGTGTATTTCCATGATGAATTTTATTTTGGGACTATATTTTATAAGATACGAACTCAATAATTATAAACTTCGATGGGTTACCAGATTAAACTGATTTAGTTAAAGGATTTTTATAACTAATTAAAGAAATATGTAATTTAATTGAATAAACATAGACAAGAAGTAACCAGCAACATTAACATAAATTTATGACATCTAATCTAAAAGCTATAATAACTATACAAATGTATACTATGTTATAACACTAACAACATAGAAGTATTACTTCATTAATTTTTTTTATATAACCGCGAGATAATAATATACTTCAGATCCGATTGATCTGGAAATTATAAAATTATAGGTAATCTACTAATCTGTGTTCGATTTATAATTATTTAATGCATTGAAATTATTAAATTAAACCTCTCGTTCGACATGTCCGTTACATTCATGACTTCATTACGAAAACATCGAGCGGGAGAATTTTATGCCGGGATAAAATCAGTGAGTTTATTATTACAAGTACAACGAGTTAATCTTCGGAACGAGACGACCTCTCCGTCATCATCGATCCACTGTAAATATTTGTCGTCTAATAGGTCCGAAGATCGGAATTTAAGAACAACACGCGGCCTCGAGCGACAGAAGGAGAGTTTGAAGTAGTTCAAACATCTTACGGTCTTTAAGTGAGTCAACTCCGGCCCGAGATTATTATTTACAATGTTTACGGATATAATTGACGGTCTCGGATGCCTGGTCACGATTCTCCACTACACTTTTTCCCCTCCTTCGTTTCCACACAAACAAAGTTTATCCAAAGTATTAGCTCCAGACGAAAATAGACGTCAAGAAGAAAAAACAAGATCACACAAGTCATAATTATTTCAGTAAGTTAACGAGTTGCATTTTAAAATACAAAAATTTAAATGAATAATCTGCAATATAATAATAAAATATATAAGTCCTTTACGTTGTAGAAAATTCACTAATAAATAGAAAAAACACGAAAATATTTTCGTAACAAGATTTTACGAAAATATTTTCGTGTTTTTTCTAATCTGCAATATATTTATTTATATGCTGTAGGTCTTTAAATTAAATTAATTCATATAAAACCTTCAAGCAAAATTAAATAGATTTTATTAAACTTGATTATATTATATAAATAATGTAAGGTACTTTAAAGTCGAGAGTCGTTTTGTTAATTAATTGATGAACATGTTCGACGTTGTTTTAACGTTTAGTATGCACGACGATTAAAGTCAGCCAGAAGAAGGTTTTATACGGCAATAACGTCGTCTCGTAAAGGGTAAAATACGGCAATTGTTAAATAAAACACTTGTACGTGTCCAGAGAGGAGAGACATCCAGGCATTGTTAATGTTACGGACCAATAAAAACAATATTCCCTTTTGCGCGAAAATGTTGTTACAAACAGGAGATGAAGGCAATTCCGTTCCTGTTGCGTCTAGACGCGCAGCTGAAAATATTAATTTTTCAGCCATCTCTCCCTCTGGGACGGGGATGGACCGGTTGTTATCCGCTGGAGCGAAGAAGGGAAGACGGGATGATAGCACGAGGTCTGTTCCAACGTACGTTGAATTATAAAATGGGGAAACGCTACTGCAGACAAGCTCCTTTGAATTGTTAATAAAAGCGCATGCATTCCTTTATAATACACCAGAACATTTCGGTTTTATTTATTCGCACTATTAAATTATATATAAGCGTTAATAATATCGATTGTAAACTATATTCAATAAGTACATAATAATCATTATCATTTGTGCTAAAACATTTTTCATAATATTCTTGAAATGCGTATAATTGGATTTCTTTCCTTTCATATAATTAATGTAATTAAAATAAAAAATTTATTGAAATTAAAATAAAGATTTTTTCATTAATAACTTTTTTAATAGGCCCGTGTTGTCGATCTAATTAAAAGGGTTTTCGTGCAAAGTTTTTAATCGATTTTTTCCTTAATTAAGACCAAGCTTTGACAAGTTAATCTCCTGCTTCCTTTTTGGGCTAATGAGGACCGATTATCCCGCGTAATTAAGTGGAATTATTGGTTTCCAAATCAATCACTACTTCCCACACGCATTACACAATCCTCTATAATGATCCCACGAGAATTATTAAATACGACCACTGAATACTTACAGAATTTCACGTCAAATGTTTATATGTAACTACAAG
Organism: Ontholestes murinus; assembly: GCA_963969525.1. NCBI lineage: Eukaryota > Metazoa > Arthropoda > Insecta > Coleoptera > Staphylinidae > Ontholestes > Ontholestes murinus. The sequence goes on from OZ018395.1 coordinate 39,777,434, forward strand.
TAATTGTAAGAAAAATTGAGTACAACTTGTGACAGAAATATCTATTTACGGTTGCATAGACTTTAACTTTGACGGATTTCATAACTAAAATATTAATTAGTTTCATTACGCCATAACAAAATTTCAATTTGGGGCGACTAAAATTTCAGTTAGGAATTTTATATAATAACGCTCGCCGAAGCGCATATTTCTGTTGACATAAAATTAATTAAAATTCTACTTTTATTTGCATGAAATAAAAAAAATCATTATTAATATTATCTAAAAAGAATGTTTTAGTTTAACTTATTTTTTTAGATGTCTGTTGTTTTTTGTCTTTGTGTTCCTAGTATAACATAACAACAATTAGTTTAGTTATTTTTTTATAATGTATCAACAAAAAATCTGCAAGGTCCTCGGATTTGAGCAACATTATTTTTTAAGAAATTCTTAGATAATATATTAATTAGTAACTACAATTGGTCATTTAATAAAAAAAAGAACGGAGAATTTACTAAATGATCAAACGTAACTGTCCAACCCCTATTAAACTTATTTGAACACCGACCAGACTCCACCATCACTGACTTAATAAAAATAGTTTCAAATATATTTTATATTTATCATTTTTTCATCTGAAGAAGTCACAGTATGTTGAAAAAATTGTCGTGAACAATAAAATAAATTGTTATCGTACTTCAATTACGAAAGTTTACCAAAGTGAAGGAGAATTTTATACTTTTTTTTAATGTATTTTAGGGAATGTATTGGATAACCTGAAGAGTAGTAAAAACTTATAATAGAAGGCTGCTTTAATGTAATGTTAAATTCTCAAGACCCTGGTGAATCTTGTGATCAATTTGCATCATATGAATTTGCAAGTAAGGTTACCTTCACAAATAGATACAACAGATGTCTTGATAATGTATTTTCGATCATGAATAATGACTTCATATTGGCCTTTCCATTTGATTTGGGCTTATCTAATCACATAGGTATTTATATTCAGCTAAACATCGAGCAGACAACCCATGAAACCAATAAATTTTCTATAGTAAGACCGTTTGGAGAAGATGGTATATTTAACTAAACTAAAAACTAAAAACCTCTGATATGAACTATAACACATGCGTGAAACTCTTTTACTTATAAAAGAAACGAGCAAAATATTTCCAGAGTTATGCAAATGATAAATTTAATAAATATGCCAACAATACTCAAATGACCATGTTGTCACCCTCAAAATACACAAAGTATAATTGATAACCATTGTGCCCCGATAAACTCAATATTTTTTAGTAAAAAGAAGATCTTATTGAAATAAAGACGCAATTAATTTTTTTATGTTAAACTTGCTTCTATAGATTTCCCTTTTTTCAATTTAGTGAATTAACTAACTAATTTACTAAAACGTATTATACACGTTATTACATTACATTTAACTAAATTGATTAATAAATGCATAAAGGCAGAAAAATTTCCAAGCATTCTCAAATTGGGCTGCGTTGTGCCGATTTTTAAAAAGGATTGTAGGTCTGTATTTTTAGATTCCATGAATATACTTGAAAATTCTTTCTACCTTTTTACAAAAATCGTATCGTAATGTATTGTATGCAATACAAGAACTACGTAAAATATTAGAGTGGCTTTCTACCAACTAGCTTACGTTGAAGTAAATCCGAGACGGTAAGTTTTTCACAAAAAAACTGAATCAGTAAATTTTGTAGGAATAAACATAGACAACAAACTTGAATTCTGAGCATTTTGTGATTTCATCTTAAATAAATCAGATCATATTGCTCTTAAGGCACCTCACCATTCATTACCACAGATAAAACTGAAATCAGCATATTTTTGGTATGTTCAATCCCACTTAATTTATGGAATTATAAAATGAGAACTTGCAGTAATCATAAACAGATTTTTTTGTATCAAGCGCAGAGCTGTACAAGTAAACTCATCTCTAGGATACAGAAATGATAGTAAGTCCATATTTGTTAAAATGAATAGTTTCACACTTTCTTCAATTTACTTAATGAAATGCATTAAACATGTTTGAAGAAACATAAATCAAAGTATTTTAAGCATTCTATAGTACAGATGAGAGCTTATTCAATAGATTCCATTATTTTCACTAAGATCTTTCTGGTAATTAAAATTGTTGTATATATTTATTACACATTTATTCCAATAATTTTAATTCTCATTTTAAGTGTTTGTCTGCTGCTACACTAAACTCTTAAAGTGGTGCAAGGTGTAATCATAATAATAGTCAGGCAGAGAAGTGTGATGTTTTTGTAACCCATATAATTCAGCACAGGGGGAGCCTTACGTTTTCAGAATGGTTGATATATGACCACCCGACCTTGCCATTTTATTTGGTTTAGTAATTATGGAATCGTAGACGTTAGAGCAACGCGTATTTGCTCAAGTGTCATACACTTACATCCATAGTGTGGTTCGGTGGTTGCTACATAACGTAGATTTCGAACACCACTATCATGAAATGTGTGCATAACCTCCATACTACATGATCATTAAAGATCGAGTTCCTCGAGGTGGAGTAAGAATTTTCTGAACCCCTGAAAATGTGGCTCGAGTAAAGGCAATTGCAAAAGCAAGTCCACGTCGATCATTAGTGCACCATGCTGGCGCACTGAGGATGAGTGACCGATCATTACGGCGAATTTTGTATTTAGATTTAACTTTCACTCATACAAGATGGTGATTGTACCGAAACTCAAATCAAATTATATCCAGGACGACTCACGTCGCTATGAGGGTACATCGAATGCCCTACGATCGCCTGCCATTTTTTCTATGGGGGTACTTAAAGGTTCGCGTATTTATTAAGAAACCACGCACCCTTGATCTGCTGTCCAATGCTATCACCCGAGGAATACTAGCGATTCTGGACAATATGTTAGAAGGACTCGACTTCAGAAGTTTGTGAAAAAGAATGTACATTACTTAGATGACATTATTTTGCGTACGTAAACGTATTTTTACCATTTTTTATATGAATACGAAATGGCAATTCCACACCTAGATATTAAATGAATACAATTTTAATGTAATTGAGAATTTATGGAATAGTCAGATCTGTTATTGTGTACATAGCTTTTTAACTTTTATTAAATTGAGTTTTTGTAAGCATCATTGTCCATTGAATTGTCTTGTATTGTAGAATTAATTGATTAATATCTTTGGTTAGTTTATTAAATTTATCTAACAGTAAAACGTTATTATAAAATTTGATTATTCATACTATTTGAATTTAATTAGCCTAAGAATATATATTAGGATTGCTTTTTAATGCAGAGGGTATAAAATAATGGATTTTCTGACTTATGTTAAAAACACGTTATTAGCAACCTTTTCTACATTGCATTCACCGTAGAATTGGTGGGAAATTAGGTTAAGGGTTGAATAGTACATTAAGATCAAATCAAGTTGAAAGGTGATTAGAGCAAAGGTCTGGGTTTAGTTTAACTGAATGTATAAAGTTACTAATATTTGAGACAGAAAGAAATACGTCGGGGGTAATTTAATGGTTATTATTCATAATAAATAAGGGAGGGGTTAGGACTATTACAACGTTAGATTTAAACGTGGAGATGTGTTGAAACTATTGGCAGTCAACGATTATTACTGCGGGATTGTAAGTAAAGGTTTATAAAAATAGTATCTCCAATAGATGAATAAGGGTTAATGTAGAGATAAAAAGATCAGTAACGTGATATTATTAAAATAAATACTGTGGATGCATTTGTGGGTCATTAATAGTCGGTGCAATTAACTTTTCATTGGTTTCATTGCTTTAATGTAAATTATCTCAGACACGTAAAATTTAAAACTAATTGATTTCTAAAACCATTTGTTGTAGAAATCATATTTGCAATTAGAAAGAGTAATTTTATATAAACAGGAAAATTCTTATTAAGTTTTAGCATAATAGAATATTATAAATTCATAAATTCCTAAAATATCATATTAATATAATAATTAAACGTACATATACAAGCTCTTTGAAGTGCACTGTAAATAGGTAATAAATTAACATAAGCATAAGCGATAATGTTAATATAAATAATAATAATGCCAAATTATGTGCCGTTTATTTAATATCATAAATAAATATTATTGAATATTAATTGAATAAATAATTTACAAAATTTCAAAATATAATTGTTCAGTAGTTTAATAATTAAAGATAAATAGAAAATAATACAGTTGTTTTGATTTTAAATAACTTCATTTTCAATGTTTTAATAGAATATTAAAATTGGTAATAAATTTAATATTAAAACAAAATATCGCTAAACACAAAAATAATTAGAAAAAACACGAAAATATTTCGTAAAATCTACAACAAATGAGTCTTATTAAGACTACAAAAACAAACCACTTTTGAAACAACTACTTCTCTAGCTAGTACTTCGACAGACATTGAATAATATAAAAGTAATTTGCGTGTTACAAAATAGCAAGGCTATCAAAGCAACACTAGTTTGAACGTATTTCTTTCTGTAAAATGAACTAAAAATGATTGAATGTACGTTAAATAATTTGTGACTGACTATATTATGACAAATTTGGAACAAAAATAATTATTGCTAAAAACTATCATGCAGTCTTCAGATATGCGAGTAATAAACAAAATACTAGATAACTGAAAATTAAATTCAATATCACTGCTATATAGAAAAAGTAATTTACTAGAATACTCTAGGAATCAAGAATAAGAAATCAACTTAAAATTAAAATGTTTAAATGATATTAATTACAAATTCAAATCTTACAGCATATTAGTGGTTGCTCGGAAAAAATAATTTTTAAATTTATTTGTTAAATATATTTCATTTGTGAGTCTATAGAATATTTTGTTGACAAAATCGAATCGCAATATAACTCCACAAAAGCAAATATCATTGATTAAAATTACTAAAAACATAAAAGAAATATATTAACTCTGCCTGTGTCAAAGCTGGGCAGATCGACTAGTCCAGTGGAGTGTAGCCGGTCCCAAGCCCGGATAAAAGAGTTCTCAAGTGAGGCCAGCCACCTGCTTGGGGGTAAAAGAACACAGTCCTTAAATGACTAAATGCATTCAGAAACCCAAAGCACTAATAATCGGATGCTGGAACGTGACATCCCTGAGCAACAAAAATCAGGAAATCATTCTAGAAGTAGAAAGACTCAATATCAACATCTCCACAAAAACGAAAACTAAGAGGTAACGAGAAGGAAACACAAGTATGGAAAATATCTCCGTATATATAGCGGTAAGGACACAAATGAAAATAAGCGTCAGCAGTTGGAATGCTACTGCACGAAAAATTCAAAACCAAAATCAACTACACAGAATACATTAGAGAATTCTACAAGTCACAGTACAATTAAGAGGTACAACATCGACACATTTGGTCAGCCTTCTATCAGAACTTAAAAATGCACTGGATAATATTTGCATACATGACGTAGTCTTTATCCTTAGCGAAGTAATACCTGGCGATACAACGAAGAAGACAAAAACGACAATGTCGAATAACTAATACAGCTGTGCCTACAACGAACTGAGAATAAACAATACCTTCTTTCCACAAAAGCTGCGACAAAAATTAACCTTTGAGAGCACACGAGGTAAAAAATCCATGTTAGACTTTGCAATCACAAACAGAAATATTCACCCGCGTAGAATCCAGGTTGTCAGAATCCTGACTTCAGCATGTGCCGAAAACAACCACAGCCTCGTACTGACAAATATCACAGCCACCCTACATCACAAAAACATAGAAGCAACCGAAGTCATCAACAAACTTAATGGGGAATCTCTATCCGATAACTCAACGAGATTCTTATACTAGCAAAGGTTAGAGGAGAAAATCTAACCATGGAGAATACAGGAAGAGGGGGAAAACAAAAATCCAATATGATAAAAGCTGCGGAAGAAAATGCATCAAAAATGTGTGAAAACCCGAATACTAAACCGTGGTTTTCCCAACAGGTTAAGAAGCTGACTGAAGAAAATGAAAATCATATCTACAATACAGAGCAAAATCAATCACATACAATGAATATAAGCTTGTAAGAAACAAAACCACCAACGAGATGCAGATAATCAAAACGGCTTATTGGGATAAGTTTTTCATTAATCAAATTCGTCTATGTTTGACATACGCCGCACAGTGGTTCAATACGCGAAAAATATGATCGAAATTGTTTACTCTTTAGTTTTAACAAATTTTACATTAAAAGTTGAGTAAATTTATGTTTTTGGGTATGCTAAATCTAAAATTAAGCATTAAAAACCCGTATTTGTCAAACAGATCCAAAAAATTAAACCTTTAAATGCTATCACTTAATACAAGTCCAGAGAATATTTTTTATACAAATTAAACAGTTTATTTTGGAAATTCGAAGTATTTGTTTGTCAAAAGCACCCCTTACTTTGACATGTTTAGTAGTACATACTAGGTTAATAACAACAACCTTCAAAAAATCCTCAAATTGTCTTGTAGAAATTTTTGTCCAAAATACAAATTTGCCTTTTTTTCCTTGTAGAATAGTGTGGTAACTTGGATATAATTTGCAACCACGTTTTAAAGCTGTTGCTCTACTAATTATATATTGCTGCTTAATAAAACCACCCAAGATAATAAATGACAAAACCTCTTCAAGTGTCATGACATTTTATTCTTGTTCGGAACTCCTCCATTTCTCCATTATACGTTTGGCTCTACTCGGTGTAGTTGAAGTACTTTCAATTATCAAATCGGCAGTACTCGTATCTCTACTTTTATTGCTGTAGCATGCATAAGTTCTTCCACGGAAGCACTTTCTCTGAGCTCCTGGGTTTTACGCCTGTTTATAAAAGAACTTTCAACAAAACTCTTTGAAGAACGACCACCCAAAGTTGATGGTCAATCGCAGTAAACGGATTAAGAAAAAATAATTTCTTCTTGTAGGCAAATATCATACTTTTTCATACTTGATATTCTATTGGGCCATTTTCAAGATTCAAAATATCTTGGAAAAAACATGTGTTCAAGCCAATACCAAACATTTTTACTTAATTTATCTTCTTCGGCAAGCCCGTATGTGTCAAGTTCAGTCGATTTATCATCATTCTTCAAAGCGACTTCGTGTAATATCGATAGACTTATTTTCTTCGCGGCCACTATGTTACAACTTTTCAATAAAAAAACTACAGCAACAAAAACACAAAATAATCTTTTATATTGTCACAAATTTCAAAAATAGCGCACAAAATAACCTGCATGCAGGTTCGACTCAAAGTTGAGTTTTAACTGAACGGGTACCAAGCGGGATTTTCGTCTATATGTTTTTAATAGGCAAATATTGGCAGTTAATTTTCTTGACTTTACAAAGCCAAATAGATAATTTAACCATAAATAAGATAATTACCGTATAGAGTTGTGTAGAACTAAACGTGTGATACTTAAAGCAATTTTTTATAATCTGAGTACCTGTTACAAGCAATTAACTTTCTTGTACCAGCTAAACATTATCCAATAATAAGTGATGCGACTTAATAATACACTTAGCAATGTCCAACAATATTATAATGATATTAATAAATAAGAGCATTTGCTTGAGGTACAGTCTTTTTAATTACACCCTAATTTCTATACGCAGCAACGCCTCAATTTTACTTTGAAAGCAATTACAGAAAAACCCTATGTTAATGAGATTTATATTATTATCATCATTAAATAACTGCCGAATTACTATAAGAGAAGGTGAGATGATTTATTGGCACCTACTTTAACGTTTTACTTTTCTATATCTTGTACGTTAGTCAAGAACTTATCTTACCGAATAATAATAATAATAAACTTTCTTTATTCCTATTAAAATATATAAACATAGTACATATACTTAAAATAGGAAATAGCGTCAACAAAAAAACATATAGAAAAACAAATCGCATTGCACCTCAGGCAATGATTAATACACTATACTTTTGACTAGTTCTCTCAAGTGTGTTGATTTAAGTAGTAACCGTTGCCGTCAGGCAACACACTTTCGTTGTTAAGTCAAAATATCGCAAATTATTATTGCCATTTTGGCATTATATATGAAAAGTCTCCAAAGATATGGAACGCGACTTCTACGGAGGGCAAAAGTAGGAATGCTCTGAAACCATTAAACGAGCAAACGGCGAAGAACACAATAGTCAATTGACAGAAGTACTTCCGGGAGCAAGACAGCAAAGATGACAACAACGTCATTGAAACGCAAGACGAGCATTACACGTGAAAAGTGGAGCACACCTCAGGAAAAATAGGGTAACTTGCCAGCAAACTAAGAAATAGAAAGTCGTCGGTAATGGACGAAATATCCAATGAATGTTATACGGATGACGCGGTATTGATCTTCGAAGACGAAGAAGACTAACAAAGGATGCTCTACAAGTTTGTATAAACTTCTTCAACATGCTGATATCTACGACAAGGCATAGTTCCTCATGATATCTAAGGACCCGCGTAGATGTAAGCTCGCCATATACAATTAAAGCATCTAATAGGTCGTGTAATTCAAATACCAAGGGGGTAATATAACCAACAACCGGAACCTAAAAGTGCGAAATTCAAGATGTAGTAAGATGGGCTCGAAATAGAAGGCTAGAGTGGAAAGACCATACAGACAAAATGGATAAAAGTAGGATCTAATCCTAGTTAAAGAGGAAGAAAAGGAAGATAAAAGAAATAAATACTTCAATGTAAAAGATTTCTAACACATTCTAATTAAGAAGATTTTACAAATATAAAAAACATTTATAAAATGTGGCAAACACAGCCAATTAATAAATAGTAATTATGGAGGACAAAGAAAACGTCGAATATGAAAATGCACTTTCATCCACTAGGATTGGATCTCCACACCAAGAGATGCTAGCGAGTTAATGTTTACGAGAAAGAAGAGAGTCACCAAACCTCATCAATGAAGGTACTGTGAAAGTACGCTATGTGATGGAAGAAAACAAATTCATAAATAGCTAATAAAAGAATTAGAAGAACGACGGGCTAACTGAATGTGATAGCCTTCCTAAAGAAAAAAATAACATTAACAATCTAAGTCAAGTCGCAAATGAAATTTAGTCGACCAAAAATCTTCTAACGCACAAATTTGCATCTCCAGCAAATGAACTAGCGATAGACATGACTACTTCATAATTCAACCAAAATTCCAATAATTTACATAAAATTATTGAAAAACCATTACAAATAGAAGGAAAAAAAAGAACATAATCTTAACACAATATCAAAGCCATTTTGTAAAAAGTAGTTTTTATATGTGTCTCTGCTCCGTCCATAAAGTAAACAGAATATTAATATTTTAACCTCATTTTCCAGAATAATAGACAGGATTATCTTCATCAAAGGGATGGACCCTTTTTTCTCAGAGGAAGAAGTCCTAAATCCTCAAATAAAATATTCGAATGAGAACACCAGAATACACAGTCTATCAAAAATAAAATAAACGAAATATAATACATATATGTAATTTTTTTTAAAAGAAATTCTAATTACCAAACATTGGGTTCTTCCAAATATCAATAATTTCCACCAAATATCGGTGGATTGTATATGATAATATTAATGCTTGAATCGGTACTGATTGAAATTTTTTAATGAAATACAATTAAAAATCATCACTTTATGTATCCATCGCCCACCCGATGGAAATATTAGTGACTTTCGGAATACTCTGGAAAATGTTTTAAATCAAACAATAGTTAGGGAAAATGCAATATCATTATTAGTGGTGATTATAACATTAATATTCTTAAAATAAGTGATTAAAAACGCCTTTGTTTATTGATCTCTTCAGTTGTTATAATTTATTAACTACTCTAAAATCACCTATCAATATTAGCCAAAAGTGTATAATATTGTAACAGATATCAATTATACAAGTAAAAATGTAGTTGACACTTACATATCTGACCATAAGGAACAGGTCATGAAATTTGGGTTCAGCCTCAACAAAACTAAGAAGCAAAATAATCCCGATTTGTAAATGTCAAAACTTTGCATTAAATTAATGGATGATATAAAATTGTACTGTTTCAACTGTGAAAGATATTTTAAAAAATCAAGCCAAACTAAAATATAAATTTTAAAAAAATTATAAAAATTTCAGATAATTTGTAAATTATCCACACTAAGAAATGATCAAAATTTCAACAAAAATCATCATAACCTGAAGGATTGCATTCAAAGCTTCTTGAATTTGCATGCTAATATTAGGTAAAGTGAGTGGGGATTGATGAAGATGGCCCAATCTTCTGCCAATTGTATCCCACACGTGTTCAATAGGTGATAGGTCTGGAGAATGAGAAGGCTATGGAAGTAAATCAACAATAGCTAGTTCCAGGAATTTCATAGTAACCCTAGATGTATGCGGCTTTGCACTATCCTGTTGAAAAATGGGGTTTTCTAACCTTCTCAGATAGGGCATTCATGTTGGTTCTAGAACTGTGTTAATGTAGCGATGTGCGTTTAATGTTCCTGGAATGAACACAAGTCTTACTTCCATAACCGATCGCCCCCATACCATCACTCCCCGTGTAAGAGCTGTATGGCGTTCTACTGCAAACTGTAAATTTTCTCGTTGTCCTCGGCGACGTCTAACCATCTTACGACCATTGTGGGCTAACAAACAAACTTAACTAAGTAATTTGCACGATTGCTTAATTGTTGAAATAATTTGACAGATCTAATATGGTATGGGGGAAAATTTCATCGGCTATTAACGTCAAATTTATTAGAGATAAAGCATATAACAACGATGACTATAAACAATGAATATTATACATCAAATACTGACCATGTGTTTCAGCTATAGCACACATATAATAATGTTTGCTGACGACACAACGTAAAACTAATTAAATGCAGAAGCAAATAATGCTATTCACGTGTACGCGGTTCGGCGAAAAAAAAAACAGCTAATCCATCTAAGACATACATTATTAATTATAGAACACCAATTACCCTAACTGATATAAATATAATTGTCGAATTAGTATCGGAAAAAGAACAGGCTAAATTTTTAGGACTAATAATTCATAAAGATTTGAAATGAAATAAACATACGAATATGCTATAGCCAAATATGCGTACCTTGTATATACGGCGAGAAACAAAGTACGTTAGGATGATTCAAAAACAATTATATTATATTTCATATTGTCAATCCCAGTTATCCTATTGTATTATCTTCTTGGAAAAATAAAGTATAATAAAGTGTTTATTTTGCAGAGACTATAGGAGCAATTTGCAACAAAATACACAAGCTGACAAGAAAATACTTAAAATCATGCCCGTAATAAGTATATATTTCTATGAGACCTTAAAATTCGTAAAAGGTAATATTCACCTGTTTAATAAAAATGAAACACAGCACAAATTTAAAACACGGAATATCTTAATTAAGTTGCCCCAAGATAACCACAGTTTGTACTAGAATTTACATTTAACATAGTGCAAAGCATAAAAATATATAATAATCTTCCCGATAGAATTTAAAAAAATACGGATAGTTCTGTGCTAATCTACAAGAATGTACAAGATTATTGTTGCACTATTTCTCATTGTTCTTATTTGCTTAATTAGATTTATATTTTTATTGTTACACTAAGTTTGTAATCAAGTTTATAAACATTTGTAGACACGCGTTTCGATCTTTCGGTCGCTTCATTACTAAAATGCTAATTGCCTTTGCTATTTTATTTTAATTAAAGCGTAAATTCATTTCTTGTTCATAATTTCTCATACCATATTCATATTTAATCATTTATCTACGATCGTACAGAAAGTAGACGCTTTTTGTACCTTTTTTCGTTGTAAAAGTGGCTTTTTAAAGCACTAGTGTTTTTTTACGTTTTTATTGCACGGAAATGTCAAATTGTTTTTATTGCACAAAACGGTCAAATCTGACAGATGAATATATTATGGCACACAATTTTAATGAAAAACTTAAATATTTATTAATTTATACAAATAACTATTAAACTGTATAATATAAGCGGAATTGCAGATTTGGGAGCTCTGAAGATATAATTTAATGCAAGTCGAAGCAATTACAATAGAACGAAACTTTTTTCCACAAATAATAATGGCGGTTGACATTTGTGCAAATTGTTTACTGGTTGCTAAGTAACGTTTCCATTAATGCACTGTGGGTAAAATATGTTTTCATTCATTGAATAATTGAAACGACATTAAAATATTACTCATATGAACATATTCTTTGAAAATTGCTACACGATCGAAGATAAAATTTTGTAAGGAACACGTGTAAAAACTTTCTTTATTGCACTCCTGGCTGCTCGCTCGTGTTTTTAAACGCCAGTTCGTGCAATAAAGTGTAACTTTTTACACTTGTACCTTAAATAACTATTATTAGTTTATCTAATAGAAATACGTTCAAATTAGTGTTACTTTGATAGCTGTGCTATTTGTAATACGCAAATTACTTTTGTATGTCTATCGAGGTATTAGCCAGAAAAGTAGTTGTTTCAATAAGTGATTTGTTTTGTAGTAATAGTAAGACATTGTTGTAGATTTACGAAATGTTTTCGTATTTTAAAATTATTAGTTAATTTTCTACAGCGAACTAAAGGACTTTAATACATTTTCTTATAAAACACTTTTATAATAAAAGGGGTTATACAAACGAACAAGTTAAAAAAGTGTTTCTATTTAAAATAGTTTAAGTACCACTAACTTTGTTTAAATCTTATAAATATCTAGTTTCTATATCATTTTGGAAATTTAAATTACTTACTTAGAATATAGAATAGAATATATTCACCACCATTTTACATTATCTTACCATATTTTAATTGAATGCCTCCTATGTTGTATAATTATAAATAGTAAACATTTCATGACGTTAAACAGTGTTATCACACTATAAAATTTTTAATTATAGCCAAGATGAACTCTTGAACCCGAATCAAAATATTTACAAAAACATTCCAAAGAAAATGTAGAAAAAACTTACTTCCATAAACAGATTTATCTACGCGCTAATGTACATTATTATACGCTTCTCCAGGAATTTACTGTTATCAATTCGACAAACTAATAAATTTACATTGATAAAGACCTCATACAAGCACGTGCATTATTTGTTGGATAATTTATGCATTTTAATTTTAATATCCCTAGAGTAAATATGCACGTTATCGTAATAAATATAATAACATACACTATAAAAAAGATTCAATTTTACGGTGTCATATTGCCACAATATGTCTCTACTATTTAAAACTCCTGTGACTAGTATTCGTATATTCTAATTTAATTAGTAACTTGTGGTTTATTATTATTACTTATTACATTTCTATTAGTTTCACTGTTAAATTAATTTATAATAGTTGTTCAGTTGACTTTTTATATTGATTAAAAATGGACAAACAATAACAATTTTTTTATTATATATAAAATACTAATTATTAATTTTGATCAACTTTATTTAATATCTCAAACTCAATAAATATATAATTAGATCGGAAGCGCACCTTTGATGTTTGTGCCCAATTTTTAATTAAGGAATCCTTAATAATTAATTAATTAAAATAAAATAAATTCTGTAAAGTTTATTATTTAAATGTATGTGATGTAACTTAACAAAATTGTGTATTCGATTATTCTTGTATGTTCATTAATCGGGAAATATATGCCCTTATTACAGTTTTATTTTTATTATTTTAGTTAGAGATTACCCAATAATTTACATCAGAACAAATAATCAGAAAATAACGCAATAATAGTTATTTAAGGTACAAGTGTAAAAAGTGATGCTTTATTATTTTACTTTTTAAAGCCAGGAGTGCAATAAAGAAACTTTTTACACGTGTGCCTTACAAAATTTTATCTTCGATCGTAAAGGATTTCAAAGAATATATTCTTATGAGTAATATTTTAATGCCATTTCAATAATTCATTTAATGAAAACATATTTTACCGGCAGTGCACTAATGAAAGCGTTACTTAGCAACCAGTAAACAAGTTGCACAAATGTCGGCCGCCATTATTTTTATGGAAAAAATGTTCGCTTTATTGTAATCGCTTCGACTTGCATTAAATGAAATCTTCAGAGTTCTTAAATCTGCCATTTGGTTTGTATTATATATTCTATTTATAGTTTATTGGTTATTTGTATCAATTAATAAAAAATTAAGTTTTTCGTCGAAAATTTGTGCTATAATATATTCATCTGTCAAATTTGACATTTCTGTGCAATAAAAACAGTTTGACATTACCGTGCAATAAAAACGTAAAAAAGCACTAGTGCTTTAAAAAGCCACTTTTACAATGAAAAATGATGCAAAAAGCGTCTACTTTCTGTACGATCGTAGATAAAATAAATTATAGGTAGCGTTTGCCTTTTAATACGGTTTAAATATGTTGTATAATAGATTTATGACAGGGCTGGGATAAAGTATGGAACCTAGTAATTATCTTTAAAACAAAATGGACGATATCTTTGAAATTTTGCAGGTAAGTGTAATGGGGCAATATGCATCTATTGTACATTTTTTATTAATAATATACTTCCGGCTTAACTGGAAATACTCTCAACTTTTTAAATTTAAATGAGATATCTTGTATATTTCTGCAGATTTTTAAATAGCAAATAGTATGTACAAATTTGAAATAATATGCTGTTTTAAAACGTTTTTTTTTTTTTAATTTGAATAAATGAATCATTTTGAAAAATATATTTTCTATCTAAAATTATAAACAAGAAATTTTTTTTAAAACTTAATTTCCTGTAGGTTATTTGAATAAAAGAGAATTGCAGGTTGGGGTGGTGAATGATAAAGGGTAATTTCCTTAAGCTACTAGGTTAGTCAGCGACGGCCGATGATTTATATTTGTAAAATAATGTAGAAACGATCACAATATACAAGCCCAAGCTCGGATTAGAATTGAGGACCCTTTCGATCATAGATGGCGCGCTAAATTAAAGAGTTTTCTATTTCTTTAGTGCGTTGTTATGAAATCTGTTTTCCTATTTTTGTTTCTATTTCGGAATAACTTTTATTTTGTAGTAATTCAGACATATTTTTTATCTGTATCGATCCACTGTCAATCTGTTTATAATTTTTGACACAAGTAGGGTAATAGAAAATATTTATTTCTAGAAATGTGTATGTTGAATATTTACTGTTTAATAATTAGAGATAATATAACAACTTTGACCTTTTAATTATGCGATAATTTATCAATAATAATTCTGTTATTTTCATGTCTATTAAAAAGCATATAATTAAAATAATTAATTAATGATAGCCTGCATAACACTTTTCCGATGAATGAAAATTGTATAAATATTCTTATAATTTATACCACGTCAAGTATTAAATTATACAAAAATAATTAGGGTGTTACAAATAGTATATTTATAAAGGTTACACTAGTTTTAGTGTATTTATTTGTTTGAAATAAACTTAAAGAATTTTTATTTACGTTAAAAAGTTTTGAGTGAATTTGGTATAAAAAATTATTTAAGAAGAAATTAATTTGTCATGGTTTTATATTAATTAAAATATACTCAATGACATTAGAAGCGTTACACCAAGATGGAATGATTTTTTGGAATTCATTTTGTGGCAAAAGAGTCACTATATTTAAAACATACATTGATAACCTTGTGCCATTTACATTTACTGTGACAAAAAAAATATTTAACTTTTACTTTTTTTCAAAAAACTATTTATAAGAGCTGTTTAATACAGATGTTTTTAGTTTTCGTGTTAAGCTTAAACAAAATACCTGAAGTACGAAGACGTCCAGAATATTACCATTTGACCGGGGTCGAATTGTTGCTTATCGAGATGTCTGTATGTTCTATCGCGAAATTGCCGTATTAATTCCACTGTAACGAAGAAGGTAGGTCCGTTAGTATACGAACGCTACATCTCCGCATTTAATCCTTTGCCAAAGGTTTAACTGATACAGAGAACAGCAGCATTGGGAGGCAGAATGGCATGATGTCGTATTCAGCGATGAATCACGATTTTGTCTAGGCACACATGATGGTCGTAGAAGGGTACGACGCTACCTTGGAGAACGACCTGATCTTAGGGTCCGCCAATAGGGACGCGCGAAGTTTGCCGGAAGGGTGCGGCCATGTTGTTCGAGGTAGAGCTGACAAAGTTGCTGTCATTTGTTCAGTATATAACCCCAAATCACCATGGCAAGTTTGAGTGTCGAGCAGCACGTGCAAATTATTAAATTGTTTTACGAAAATGGGTCATCAATTCGAGCAACGTTCCGCGCACTTCGCCCATTTTACGGTCGCGATGATCGGCCTGTAGAGTCGACTATCCTTCAATTGGTGGGCAAATTCGAGTCGACTGGTTCAGTAAACAACCAGCCAACACTGACACGTCGACGAAACGCCCGATCGAACGAAAATATCGCTGCTGTCCGTGAGAGTGTGCGCGAAAACCCGAGGCAGTCCATTTTTTGTCGTGCACAGGAACTTGGCCTTTTGGAGACATCAACTCGCAGAATTTTGCATCTGGATTTGGGTCTGCACCCGTACAAAATCCAATTGACCCAGGAGCTCAAGATAAACGACTACAGACAGCGTCGGGCGTTCGCTGACTGGGCTCTGGAGCAGTTGGAAGCAGACCCCCATTTTGGCCGAAAAATCATCTTCAGCGACGAGGCTCATTTCTGGATGAACGGGTATGTGAACAAGCAAAATTGCCGCATTTGGAGTGAGAACAACCCACACGAGGTCCACCAAGTGGCAATGCATCCCCAGAAAGTCACTGTTTGGTGTGGATTTTGGGCCGGCGACATCATCGGTCCGTACTTTTTCGAGAACGAAGCTGGGGCGGCCATAACCGTCAATGGGGAGCGCTACAGGTCGATGATAACCAACTTCTTTTGGCCTAAACTGGATGATATGGACACGGACGACATGTGGTTGCAGCAGGACGGCGCCACGTGCCACACAGCCCATGCCACAATGGATATTCTGCACGAGCGATTTCCGGACATGGTCATCTCGCGCGGAGGCGATATCAACTGGCCACCGAGATCGTGCGATTTAACGCCTTTAGACTTTTTTCTCTGGGGCTATCTCAAGTCGCTGGTCTACGCCAACATGCCTCTAAACACCGATGACCTCAAAGTCAACATACGCAACGCCATCGCTCAAATTGAGGCCGATATGTGCTCCAGAGTCATCGAAAATTGGACCTCCCGGATCCGGGCTACCAAACGGAGCCGCGGTGGTCATTTGAACGATGTTATCTTCCATACTTAATGGGGTCGAATACCCTTTCGAATGAAAAATAAATTTCGTTTCTACCTCACACACAACTTGTTTTATTCAATTTTAAAGTTCACGCGCCCTTATTGGCGGACCCTATAATTTAATAATGTAAACATGAAGATAGTAAATATTCGCAGATTCGTATTTCGTTCTTTTAGATCTTATCAGTACAACTTTACTTCAAGTTGAATTTAGAAACGAGGAAAACTATTATTAAGTTTAATTGAAAGTATATAATTATGTAATATATATTAAAATATTTTTATTGTCGCATATATTTGGAGATATTTAATTATAAATTAGTTTGTATATAATAAAACTAACTAAAACAAATACTAAAGTGATGGATGTTCTAGTTTCTAACAGAACGTACAATATATAAAGTAAATATATTTGTTATAGTTAAAATCAGATAGATATTTTAGTATGTATGTTCTATTAATTGAAAATAATAATTGAAATTAAAATTTTCACCATTGAAATTTACAAAAAAAATAGTTTTATAGTGTAAATGGAATAACACAAAGCATAAAATAAACGCGTCTTAGTCGTAGGGATTTATAGCAGTCTTTACAATGGTATAATTAATTATACTTAGTTTTTACTTAGGTATTTGGTTCTAGGCACTCAGAACTGCGCTGTTGCTTCTTTAATCACGCATTTTCGCGAGTGCCTCTTATGATTACTACTTTTTCTCAGTTGGCGTGGTTGACAGTTTAGTTTTTATTCAAATTAAAAATTTCTCATGAATTATTTCTACATGTATCCAAAAGTGTGAAAAGATTGTTAACGGCCAGTTCATATCTGGCACATAACTGATCATCCGTGTCTACTCCGCTTTTTTTGAATTTTAGTAGATAATTAAATCAGGCTTTTTTAGTTATGCCTTTATCATAATGCAATATGCTGAATAATATAGGATGACGTTGCTCAAGAAAAGAACTGTATAAAACTTAGATAGAAATTAAGTGTGTTATTCAGACATTTGACAATATTGGTATTATGTGTTACATATAATGAAATTAATTGTGTAAATTGTACTGAACTTGTATTTTATCAATAATTTACTTGCAAGCTTTACTACAAAAATTACAGAAAATTATAAGACAATTGAAATAAACTTACTTGCTGCCAAAGTTTACAAAGTGGTTTGTTTACATCAAATAATAACACGACGTGATTGAAATAGATGTATATTTGGTTACCTACGATTGTGCTGTTGTTGCTGACTTGAGCAACCTTACCTTTTCCGTTTGGTCGGAACAAAGGCACAGCTGTTATATTTTCCTGAACCCAAACACTGACGCGTCTTCTTCTCTTTGCTTGGTTTGGACAAAGCGTGGAGAAAGGACTCTCTAATTTTTCTTACTGTGCTAGTCAAATTTCAATCGAACAAATATATAGAAAGCGGATATCTGGTAAACCAACTATCTTTGTTGTTGCTCAAGAAAAGAACTCTATAAAACTTAGAATAGAAATTAAATGTGTTATTAAGACATTTGATAATATTGGTATTATAAAATCTATATATGGTTTAACGTAAAAAAACTAAATCTTTAAAAACTTACATCGGTATAATTATGTCAACTTGTTTCTTAAGTCGTACCACCTATAGCCTAAGTCGTATCTAAGAGTTCAATTAAACAAAGGTAATAATTAGAACGTAATTTTTATTCATATGTTTACAGATGCTTTCATTTAATACAATTATTACACACAAATCTTTTTGTTCGCTTGTTTAATCCAGCGAAAACATCGTGCACATAAGATTTGCATTTCAAGCATTGACTCATGTTTTTCGTCCGATCTTCTCCACAAAAAAAAACAAAATTAATCGCTTTTCTACTTTTTAATTTTTGATGTCAATTCCTTTTTATTAATTACTGTATTCTTTCTTTTATTTCCCGTATTTTTATGTTTTCGGCGTAGATGTAATTTCAACTGACGAAGTAGAGCATTTATGGAACCTTTTGCTTTGGTTTATTAAAGGAATTAGAGCTAAAATATTTAATTGCAGTTTTATTTCTTGATGTCCAATGGACTAGTGCGTAATAAATCTGCAATCACAAGTGTAGAAGCGTAAAAATCGTTGTCAAATTCATACTTGTTGCATTCAAAGCAATTTTCATACGAACTGATTTTGAATATACAATTTCAAATAGTTCTGACCTAGTAGTTTGTCTAATTGTGTTATCAGAATTTGCCAAAAAGGTGAAGTTTCGTTACAACTGGTTTTCAGAGATTTAAAATATATCTGTCTAAAGGTTGAAGACTATGAGTTATATGAGCAGGAAATGAAATGTCATACTTGCAAGCTAGTTCTTCAGCTTCAATATATTTTGTATGGGTAGTATCAATCCAAAGGAAGAAGTATTTGCTTATTGTTACTATTTTGCATCTTTGTATACTTGATGAAAAGTTCCAACCATTAAACAAAACATTTTGACGTTATCCACCTGTTTTTAGATCGTTCAAATACAGTACCCGGTGGTGCTTCTTTTATTAAGGAATCGTTCATCTGCGTTTAAATATTAACATAGGAGGTATGTAATCACCCGCAGCATTCATACAACATATACTTGTAATGGTCAACCCCTTTTACCACTTGTAAGTGCACTAACTGTTTTCCTTTCTGCGCAATTCTGGTTCAATCTGCTTAGCAGTTAACTTGTATTGATCTAATATGGATTCATATTTATCCATAAACACTTTCTTTATTTAAAGCCCAGGCCCTGGCCATTGATGTTGCTTCTGAAGTACTTAAAGAAAAAGAAGGATTATACTTCATAAATTTATAGTACCACTTCTCTCCTGCAATTTCTTTTTCTTTATTGAAACGGTGTGGTAATTTAAATTTTTCCCCAACTGATAAGCAAGTCTTCTTAAATCAGTTGCAGTAATCCCAAAAACTCTTGATTCTAAATTGAGAACGTGCGCAACTAAGTCCTCCATATTTTCAGTTATAGCCTTAGGTTTTCCAAATTTGGCATTCTTATTTAATCCTTTAAAATATCGACAGAACGTTTGTTTAGGGATTTTATATTGCCGATAAGCTTCATAGACTCGAATAACTCCTTCCGATAATTTGTTCACCGCCTCGACCATATTTCCTTGTTTCCATGCATTATAAATTTGCTTTGAATATCTTGTCATGACTATTACTTAAAATATGAAGAATGTAGACGACATTATATGATAGTAGGAAAAACAAAAAGAAATTCTTAGGAATCATTAGGAATCGCATAAGGATACGACTTAAGACACAGCACATTAAAATTTAAAACTAAATATAACTTAATATTAAATACAATTAACACCATTCCGTTTCGACCAAACAATTGTGTAAGTTATATTGAAATTGTATTTAATAAGAAACATAATTTTATAAATAATTTACTTGCAAGATTTACTACCAAAAACCTGGAACCCAAATACTAAGGAGCCTTCTTCTCGTTGCTTGATTTGGATAAAGGGTGGAGAAAGATATTACTGTGCCAATCATAGTTTCACAAGCTTCTTAACAACTTCTGTCGCCGAATTGTCAAACTTGTATGGACCATGTGGTTGTTTACATAAATATACCTCCATATTAGATATATAAATTGTTTTATTGGCCGCTAATGCAAAAATTTTGATACCATACCATATAACAAATACTTCAAAACATTAGTCACATCATCAAATCTAAGACAGACTAATATACATCAAAATCGCTGGGGACGCACTGCAACGGGAAAAATTTCAATTCCAGTCCTATCAGTTTTGCGACAAGTCATCTAGATTCAATATTGTTCTTTGTACATTCCAGCTAAATATAACAAACCAAATATTGCTGTTAATTTTCTATATTTAGTTTTCCGAATTCGAGATGGTTCCTTGTACTTGCCTTCGTGTTTTCGTATTTGTATATTAGCATAATATACTAATATTACTTTGGTTACTATCCGTGACATAATTATTTCCCTCTACTTTATCCATTGCACCTTCATCACTGCCATATCCTATGAAATTTTCAAAACAATCTGCGGTTTCGTCAAATTTCCGCATGCTTTGTCCACACTTTTCTTTAACAATTTTTGTTCGTTCTAGTACGACATAGCTTCATATAATTTAAGTAAGAATAATACATACATAAAATACGAAAAATAAAAAAAAAATACGGTAAAGAAAAAATTGTACCTTTATGTAACGTTATTGCGCCGTGGTGTTTCACACACCAACCGACAATATCTTAATGATACAGATACGATACTTGGTTTTTAAGTGAGGTTATACCCTAGAAACATGAGAAAGTATAGTATTGAAAGGTATACAGAAACAACTAACAGCGATGTAAGAATTATAACTTAAAAATAAACGATATGCCATTTAGAAAGAAATAAATACTATTTTAGAATAATTCTTAATATAAAATTGCCACATACTCCCATTTCACCCTATATTTCTTATAACATGAACTATAATGTTTAGTATTTTATAAGAATTTTTTAAACGCCAAAAAACTGTTTATTCAAACATTTTAAGAGAAAACATATATAAACTATTGTTCATCTGCCTGTTGAGGAGAACAATTGTTGTAGGGTTTTAAAAATTAATCTGTGTAACTCAAAACAAATGTGTTTCATTTTACAAAGTTTATAATATAGTATAAGACCAAGTATCTGCCTGACAAATCCAATATTTGAAGGAATAGGTGTTTTATTTGACCTTATTGAAAGAAGATTTTAGGTATTATGGTTTCTATGTTATTCGTTTTGTAGACTAGTATTATAATACTAACCTTTGTCTGTAATTGTTCAAGAGATTTATTAAAACATTTGCCTTTTCCAATGTCATGTTAAGGCTACAGCTACCACTAATTAGATCTGTACTTAGGCATTATGATGTCTTGTTTAGCCTCTTTATGTGTGTTTAATGGCCAATCTATTTACAATATACATACAAAATCTAAAATGATTTTGTTATAACCACATCTACTTATTATGTGTATTTTACCATTGTTATTATGAATTAATTTTTCTGGATAAAGGTTCTTAATCCTAGTACTTCAATTGATGTTAATTTGTTTTTAAGGACCTATAGTAACTTATATGTTTACTATATTGTGTTATCTTTCATTAATAATATTTTTAATCTACATTGCACAATATACATACAGTATACATCTAATAGGATTAATTTTGAATATATAAACAATTTAGCATAGCGCTATGTATGTTTATATATTTTTAAAACCTGTTTCAGATAATGCTGTTAAAGTAATTCCGTTTTACTTTTGGTCAATTTTGCTGTTTATTTAAATGAATCTTCTAATTTTTCTAATATTTTTGGTTAGATTTTTAATATTTTTCAAAATTTAATGTATGCATATTTTAAGGTTATCACCTCCGACATTTCGACTTATTTTTAGATCCCCTTTCTTTTAGTATTATTGATTGGTATCAATTTATCTTTCCGACACCTCCTCTTTTTAATTGTGTTTTATTTCTAAGAACATTTCTACATAGATAATATTGTATTATATTTAAGAGCTTTCTTATTTTAGCATTATGTTGGAAATAAATTAATAACTATGAACTAAGTATGCATTTTTGATATATCCCTATATTTCTTTATGTTTCAGTTATATTGTTCCTTCAGCTAGATTTTATAATGTTTATAATAGATAGTATTTTTCAATCTTTTTATCAGCTCAACACAAATAAATTTAATGGCTTTGCAGAAAACAGAACTTTTTTTAAGTTTCTGTTTCTAAATTATTATGCATTTATGCTTTGTTGCTGTTATTTTCATCTCTAATTAGAGTTTATAAACGTGGCTTATCTTGGGTTACCTGTGTTGATAAAATAAAGATATGATTAGATTTTATGTGTTATTTTTATAATAATTACACATATTTCTCTAACAACTGAATAACCTCAATCAGAATTGCAAAAAGAACCAACGGTAAAATTTCTTTCTTGATTACCTCAGTTTTTTAATAACACCACTATTATTAAGAAACTGAAGTAATCAGAGAAAAAAGCAAAATATCCCCATCAACAAAAAATAAGGAACTTTATCAAATGATAAATAAAACTTACTTTGTTAATATCACACACGGAATTTATTTCGTAACTATAGTTTCAACCTTACAAGGCCATTATCAAACGTACAGTACAGTTGAAACTATAGTTACGAAATAAATTCCGTGTGTGATATTAACAAAGTAAGTTTTATTTATCATTTGATAAAGTTCCTGATTCAATATGTATCACAAAGTTATGGCTTCAAGCATCCAACCAAAAATAAGTTAATTCACTCTGACATAGCTAATAGCAATTATTTAGAAAGAAGCAGAAGAAAAAAATTACATCCATAATTTATACTTGAGAATTAGCATTAAACATAACATATTAACATATTTATAGAGCTATCCTAAGCAGTAATTGCAAGAATTGTAAAAAATTATATCTAACCAAAAATATAATAAATAATAAAAAAATAAGCGTTAGGTAAGATAGATATAATAAAATTATAACTGACTATATACAAGGCGTACCAGTAAAGTGGTTACAATGTTTTAGGAGAGATAGTAAACATCAGGTGGTACTTAATGGTCTAAAATTACTCATGTCTGCAATAGATGTCACATACACAAATGATGTTATTGCCTGTCTTTTTGATGTTTTAAGAAATATTAATGTGTTCTTCTCTTTGTTCGCGTCTTTTTTTCACTATTTGATTTTCTAGATATTACTTCTGAATGTTTCAACCGATGTACTGTACAACCTGTAAATTTAACTAAGCCCAATAACAACATTTTAAAAGAAAAACACGTTTATCAACATTAATTATACAGGGTGACTGACGAAAAACCTTTGGTGCTGTATCTCGCTTATTTTTGATCCGATTTGAATAAATAAAACATCAAATTAAATGATTTTTAAAAGACTTTAATATGAACTGTACTGATATTTTTTCTTGCATCCAGTTTTTGACAAAAGACGATCAACTTTTTTTTTCAAATTGCACTGTATATATATTTTGTACTGATCCGCAAGGAGATTTTTTTCTGAATCTAAATTTGTAAACGATTTTATCCATTCATCAAACCAAAGTCGAGAAATTGAGGATTAAAAAAAAATTAAAAATCAAATACCCATAGTAAACAATATACAGAGC
This sequence comes from Ontholestes murinus, assembly GCA_963969525.1. Lineage (NCBI taxonomy): Eukaryota > Metazoa > Arthropoda > Insecta > Coleoptera > Staphylinidae > Ontholestes > Ontholestes murinus. The sequence goes on from OZ018395.1 coordinate 39,801,911, forward strand.
CTATTCCAAATGTCAAAAGTGACAGTGTCAGTCTTTAGTACAATACTGCAATGATTTTTAATAATTTCATAATAAAAATGTTGGAAGATTTCAAAAACTGAAAAACGATTTCTGTAGAAGCACAAAATTCTAGTACAGTGTTTGAAATATTGCAACATTTTAATTATGAAATAATTAAAAATCGTTGCAGTATTGTATCAATGGCTGTCACTGTCACTTTTGACATTTGGAATAGGCTCTGTATATTGTTTACTATGGGTATTTGATTTTTAATTTTTTTTTAATCCTCAATTTCTCGACTTTGGTTTGATGAATGGATAAAATCGTTTACAAATTTAGATTCAGAAAAAAATCGCCTTGCGGATCAGTACAAAATATATATACAGTGCAATTTAAAAAAAAAAGTTGATCGTCTTTTGTCAAAAACTGGATGCAAGAAAAACTATCAGTACAGTTAATATTAAAGTCTTTTAAAAATCATTTAATTTGATGTTTTATTTATTCAAATCGGATCAAAAATAAGCGAGATACAGCACCAAAGGTTTTTCGTCAGTCACCCTGTATGCTTCATGAATAGTAAACACAAAAATTGTACTGATCAGAATCTAGCAAGAGGGTCAAAGCTAATCTGAAAATATACGACATTTAGTGGGCAACTTAAAAGCGGGAACTTTTTCTCAACAAGCAGCATAAATCACGCTGATATTATAAACTCAGAACTTATGTATAAAATGAACTGAATATTTATAGTAAATATTGTTTTTAATTTATTTAATATTAACATAAATAGATTTCAGGTATTATAAAATAAATAGATTTTATTAAATGTTTTTCATAAAAATCATATTTTTATACCTTTACTACAGCAATTCTAATAATTTTCTCAATTACTTTCGCGTTCAAATTTTTGATTTAAGCGTTTATTACTATAATCATTTTAACGTTACCTTTCCTTAAGACAATAAACGTCTCTATTTACTTCACTTTTACCTATTATGGTATACAATGCTTTATTATTTCTTAGTATGGTTATGCACTCGAGCATTTAAATATTATCTAATCTTATTCATGGCTTCTTCATTCTCCAAGGACCAACATCAACTATTATTCATACTTATACGCGATCAGTATGTTATGGGATAAAATTTCTCATATTAAATGGAAACTAGACAAAATTATATTTGTAAGATAATAATGTATTCAAAAAGTCCATCATTGTATAACTTCGTATTTGTTATTGTTGCAGTTATATCTTGATTTAATTAGTTTATATGTTTCTAAATGAATATAGATTTTGATGTGATTGATTTATATTTGCATAAAAAATAATTTTTATGTAGATTATTACAAGGCAACTTATACTGACGTCCCCTTTAGGATAACTTCTTAATATTCTTCAACTAATTTGTATTATTTGATTAGGAAATTATAAATTGTATGTTTGTGAAAAAGGATTAATATAAGATCAACTTAAGTTATTAAAATTAATACTGTATTAACAGTTATCCTGTTTAGTTAAGGTTAAGTAATTCAACTATATTTCAACATATTGTCAAAAAATAACTCAAGTAATGCGAGGAAAGGTAGGAAAGTATCTGATTGTTCCTGTAAAATTTCATCAGGATAAGATTAAATTAACCAATCATTATCCGGGATCGGCGAGATGTACTGCTCATTGACTTCATAAGCCATGGAGACACTATCAATGTCGATGCATATTGTGCAACTTTGAAGGAATTACGGCAGGCGATTCCAAATCCCCGGCAAGGTGTTTTGTCCAGTGGCATCATTCTCCTTCAGGACAATACCAAGCCTCATATGGCACGGATAACGTAACAAGCTGTACAACAATTCAAATGGGAAACTTTAGACAATCCACCCTATAGACCAAAATTAACTCGTCCAGATTACCATCTGTTTACAACTTTTTGTTAAGAAAGGGGATGAAAAACTAAAAGAAGGTGTGATTACTTATATTACGTAATTACGCCGGCCACGTGGCCGTAAATCGTAAACACACTTCTGATGTGGGCTCCGAGTCTATAGCGCTGTTTTTCTGTGTAAACAGTTATTAGTAAATTTTACAAATTATATATATATATATATATATATATATATATATATATATATATATATATCTTAGTGCTAGCAGTGCCTTCTATAAATTTGAATTAAATCTATCCAAGGGTTGAAACGTGGAAACGATTAAACAGTGTCACATTACTTTCTAGCCCGTTCGTTTCATTGTTTCCCCGAGTTTTTTTTTCTCATGCCGAGTCACGAAATTAATATTCTTAGTAAAAACTTTTGTATTCCTTCGCATGTTCAGTTTGAAATCGCCACGAAATACTGCGTGGGCGTGAAAAGTGTATCGCTCATAAATTCCCATTTTACTTATTTATTGAGAAAATCAATTCCTATTTTAATTATTGATTAAGGAAATTAAATTATAGTGGTTAATAAATGTAGTATTTGTGAGCAAGGAGTTACTCCCAATATTTCGTATATAAAGTGTAATGGAAAATGCAGTAAATCCATACATATTCGTTGCTAAGATTTGAAAGAAGTTATAAATGCACTGATCCCGTTGATAAGGCTGTCCCAAATGTTATGATTACTATCTCATTGAAAACATTACATAAAATGATTTGAGAACAATTTAATGAATTAAAAATTTAAATCATTAACTATTGAGGAAATAGAAGATAGACGGTCACGCAAGTATAAGTTTTACTTTATAATTTAGAGGAGATAATATCCTTAACACGTTGAATGCCCAGCGTGAATCGGTGAAGTTTCTCCCGGGGCCCAAACCTGCGATATCGTGTTTGAGCAACGCGTTGCTTAAACTCCACCGAGTCTCGCTGGGCGTTCAACGTTTTAAGTTTTTGCTAAAATGTTTTTACCGAAATTAATTAAAAAATAATTCTAGTATTTGTTGTATAGTTTATTTTATAAAACGTCTTATACAGTTATGCGTATGAAAAGAGAAGAGAAGTTTTGAGAACCCCAAAAATTATTGGGTTAATTGAGTTTGTTGGCTAAAAGTTGATTTTGTTCATTAAAACCTTGTAAGTTTTTTCTTTTAGTTGAAATTGGTTAGAAGAAGTATACAATGCACCTTATAAAGGGCGAAGTAGGAAATACGATAAGTGTTATTACAAAGAATATTACTATAAGCTACCAGCAATACATTGTTTTAATTACACGAAGAAAAGTGTCACCCACTTGTGGATGATGGGTCGCCAGCGGAAACATAACCGTCACCCATTTTTTTGTAGGGGCGTTCAACGTGTTAAAGTGTTATTCTCGTTTGTTTGTAAAATTATATTAAATAAATTATTAATAAAAGGATTAATTAAGTACTTGGTTATGTTTCACTATTTTTCATAAAAATAGTGAAACATAACCAAGTGCTTAATTAATCCTTTTATTAACATAAAAATGTTTCACCACGGGTTAAGTGAGAAATTAATTAATCGTAAAATAAATTATTACTTTATCTCAAATGTTCATCAAATTGTATTATAACTAATAGTACTATAAACTAGTACCAAAATCTCCTTTTAATTACACGAACAAAAGTGTCAGTCATTTATGGGTGACGGGCCCCCGGCCGAAACATAGTCGTCAGACGTTTATGGGTGACGCGGCGTTCAACGTGTTAATTCAGTGAACGTCAACGTGAACGCAGTCAAAGTGGTTCAGATTGGGAAGAAATCATATGAAAAACCCTGTAGACCTGTAAAAGTTATTTTCCATGACGAACAATCTGCTAAATTAGTTCTAAAACAACAACATTTTCTTTAAACTTTAAATGTAATCTGACTCTCAAACAAAGAAAACTTACATCCTGAATTCAAAATGGAGAGAAAGATCTTACGATTAAATATTCTACATGTTTTCTATAATTTATGTGAGTAATTCAGAGGTTCCAAAAAAACTTGTATTATATTATCATAATGGACCCATGAGAACTAAATTAAAAGAATGAATGTTAAATATTAATAACAGTATTTATGATATTATGATTAATAGCCCATTGCAGATGGCGAATTATAACATTTTTACGGTCGACAGATCTTTAAGTAGTAATATAAGAGGGGGTGACATCCTAATTGCAATTAAACATTGCTTTAAATACTGAACACCTATTTATTTCCACTACTATTGAGAAGAGACGATCGGCGGTGTTTATATTACTTCAGGATCTTCAATTTTAAGATATGAAGACCACAATTAATACGAATTCGAAAAAGGTTCAGGAACCTTGTCTGCAATCAAAAAAAATAATTTAGATAAGAAAAATTGTTCTAGCCATCTTTATCGACATGAAGTAACGCAACCAATCCTAATGGAAAAAATAAGCGCATTTGGAATCAAAAATAACGAACTAAATTTCATACAAGAGTAAACAAAACCAACAGTACTCCAAGACATGCAAAATACGGAATACCACAGGGAGGAAATCTGCCACAAATCCTATATATCATATATGTAAATGATATATGAACAAAACTTATTAGGAACACCATTTATATATGCCGATGACACATACAGGAGGAAATCAAGATGAAGTCAAAGAAAAGATCAAAACAGATTTAAACAAACTACAACAATGGTACTACAACAATTTATTAACTATTAATGAGGAAAAAACTACATATATGATCTTCCAGACAAAAAAACAACCCACAAATTTGAAAATTAAAATAAATGAAAAAAATATAAAAGAAATTGACAGCACAGAGTATCTAGGACTAAAAATAAACAATAACCTAAGATGGGACTGACATATAAACAAACTGATAAATAAGATGTTTAATGCTTGAAGCCATCACTTTGTGATACATCTTGAATCAGGAATTTTAAATGAAAATACACTTCGTTGATATCACACACAGGATTTTATTACGTGACTATAGTTTCAACCTTTAAAAGGCCATTATCAAACGTACAATAAATTACAAACTTTACTTAGGCGGTATTTATACAAATACCGCCTAAGTAAAGTTTGTAATTTATTGTACGTTTGATAATGGCCTTTTAAAGGTTGAAACTATAGTCACGTAATAAAATCCTGTGTGTGATATCAACGAAGTGTATTTTCATTTAAAATTCCTGATAAATAAGAACTCGACCACAATAGTAGGTCTGTGGAAAATCAGGAAATACATTCCAGAAAATAGAAAAAAAAAACCGTTTACAATGCATTATTTACAAGCAACATAAATTATTTATCTGCTCTATGGGGAAACACTACCAAGCAAAATAATATATAAATATTAAAAATACTATACATACTCGACAAAAAGACAAGCACTAAATATCTATACGAATACACACAAGAACTAGATATAGAAAAAATAATAGTATATAACAACATATTACTAGCATATAAAATACAATAAAGCCTAATTAAAACACGAATTAAATTCAAAAGAAACAAACAAGTACACAATTACAAAACTAGACGAAAATCAAACCTCAGAATTAATAAATATAACACCAGAAAACTCATGCAACACCTGAAAACAGACATATAAACAAATACAACTTATCCACACATATAAAAACACTGAAATTAGTTCCGTTTAAACTCAAAATAAAAAACAACCTGATAAACAAAAAAATCAAATAAGGAAACTAACCCAAGAAACACAACTAGTGTATCCTTCAATACTGATAGCCCGCGAATCACGAGGCGAGGACCGAGGGATTGAAACCATAGGCCACTGCAGAGAAGAATTGTAATTTTATTTATTAATATAAATAAATTATAAGTTAACTCTGTAACTGTCAAAATAAAACACGTTTAAAAAATATGCGCGAAATCTGGTATAAAGCGCCGATACCAGGAGCATGTTTGTAGGAAATAGATTAGCTGTGTACAATTAGAGGGCTTTGTCCGGATGCCTTCGACCTTTTCTGGGTCGATTAAGAATCCGTCCTTCGTTATTATATGCCCTAGGAAACGTACTGATTTATCCACCGTCAATGGTGGAGAAGTTAGATGGTTTATCCATGCCGTGCAGAAAATTGTCCACGCGCGGATGTGAATAAATGTCCGGAATCGTGATTGCATTTAATTTTCTGAAATCCACACACAGTCTGGTTCCTTAATCTTTCTTGGGGACCATTACGACAGGAGTGGCCCATGATGACTGGCTTTCTTCGATGAGATCCTGGCGCATCATTTCTTTTATTTCTTTTCGTAGTTCGGCTTGTCAAACGGAAGACAGTCAATATGCACGAGAAGCTATCGGGTTGTCTTGTGTTACAGCGATTATGTGTTCTATCTATGTGGTTGGTGGGCCCCATAACTCAAATGAGCTATTCTTGGCTTGGAGCATTAGGTGTCAAGGTCTATTGCTTGATCTTCAGAAAATGATTAAAATAAAAGTAATAAGAAAAAGCTAATGATTTTAACATTTAATAAACAAAGTTGTTAGTTTGTAATGAAATACAAAGTCCTAAAACTCGATTCTTAGAATGATCTTAGCCTATTAGTTGCGCAAATAAATAATCTATTTTCGTCATCTACATTCTAGGTTAATTCTAAAAGAAAGTAAATTAGATTGTTCGATTAAAGTATTCGCTGTTATTTTTTCTATAGATTTGAACCATATTTAAAAAAATACGTGAACACGATAAAGTGGTTAAGTCATTTACCGATCTCATTCTCTAAATTGTAATTAGATGGAGCAATATCTGGAGAATATGCTAGCGTTGGCCTGCAACAATTTCACTGGACGTTTTTCTTTGTTATTATATCTCAGATTTATTTCCCATATTAAAGGTCGCACTTCATATTTCATCAAATGCACCCAAGAACTTTTTTCGGAAGCGATTGGGCTTTCCGACATATTATGATAATTCGCCGGGATATACTTATTACTTTCTGCGTTTTGGATTGTCATAAAATATCCTTTTCTCGTCGCATGCAATGATTTTCTATAACAAAGACTTCGGACGCTTATTACTGAGCAGAGAAACACACAATCTCATTCGTTGATTTTTGTTGGTTTCAGTGAGTTTATGCGGAACCCATTTGCCTTCTTTCTGGATATTTTCCATCTCATGTAGGTATGTTAAAATCTACTGCTGGTCACAACCAGCTTCAGCAAGTATTTTCTTGAAATTCGTGAGAATGTCACATACACACATTATTTGTTGCCATTTTCGGCTGTACTAAACTGAATACTTTTTCAGTTGAACTTTTCGGAATACCAACTGTCAGGTCTAATCAACAATATATAACCGCAGAAGAACGGAATCAGAATCAGGCAGGTCTATAAAACCTAACAACCGGTCAAGCACCGGTCCTCAATCCCCTCTCAAACCGATCGACCTTCCAGTCGATAAAAACAGGACTGAAGGCAATAATATTGCATCCACCTCGTATAAACCTACACCACCTAATTCTGGAGTAAAATCCAGAAAAAACAAGAACTGGTCGAGTCAACCTCTACCAAAAAAATCCAAACCCAGCTTGAAATCCAACCAAGCTCCAAAAAAGGCAAACGATACTTCAGTTGCCAAAAAACTACCAAGTCCAGTGACAAAAAGTCACCTGAAAACCCAATCATATATCCAACCACTAGGGTCGAACCTAGGAAAACTATCAACATAGACAATATCGATGAAATCGAAGGTGTGGAGAACTTCACACACAAACCTCCCCCTCTCAAAATCAAAAACCCAGACAACTGGCTTGCATTGTCCAAACAGCTAGCTGACAGGAAAATAGTCATCCTGAAAGCAAAAACCGTTGGCAATGACATCAATGTGCAGTTGCAGTCAGCTAATGATTATCGGGAAGCGATCCGCTTCCTTACCCAAAAAAGATATTTTATTTCACGTACCGCCTCTATGAGGAAAAAGAGTACAGGGTAGTCATCCGTGAGGTCCAACAAAACATCACGGACACCCAAATAATAGACGATCTAATAGAAAAGGGATTTCCAGTTATCTCTGTCCGACGAATGGGTAAAAAGACCCACAAATTTAATATGGTGGCAGTTAGCCTGCAAAACACCCCCAAAGCAAGAGAGATTCTCAATCTCACAAAACTATGCGCCCTAAGCGGCGTCAAGGTTGAGCTTGCTCACCGTCATCCCAGCCAGCTGCAATGCCACCGCTGCCAAAATTCTGGACACGGTGCAGAGCGCTGCAACCTCGCCCCTCGCTGCGTAAAATGCGCAGGAGATCACATAACATCGGATTGCAAACGCAATCCAGAGACAGACGGTGACCCCAAGTGCTGCAACTGCAATGGCCAGCACACTGCCAATTATAAGAGATGCCATAGGTTCCCCAAAATAAAACACCAGCAGAAAAACAGTAATGCCTCCACTGTTCCCCAAAATCAAAATCAACCTACACCTAGCGATAATAACGCTAACTTAAAGAGCACGCTGGATCTGCACTTGGAATGCAAATGGTCTAACGGGTGAAACGTCGGAACTGGAACAGTTCATGCGTACCTTAGACATTCATATTATGCTAATAAGCGAATCTCGAGTTTCTTCTCGACCCAGCTTATATATAAATGGCTACACTCTCCATCTTACCCCACGCCCTAATCGCGGTGCAGGAGGCGGCACAGCGATTTACGTAAGGCATGGGCTCGATTATTCCATCCTTGAAAGTCCAGATACTGAAAATCTGGAAGGAACATCTATCATCGTCGGCATAAACGGCGAAAAAGTCAAAATAACTAGCGTTTACCAATCATCATCAAAGCCATTCCTCCCTGCGGACTATGACAAAATCCTCAACAAGGACATTCCCACAATACTCGGGGGCGACTTCAATGCCAAGCATCCAAGCTGGCACAGTCGAATCACAAATCAAAGAGGCAAAAAACTGTTTGAATATTGTTGCGACTTTACCTGGTTCGTTGCAACCCCGACCCTTCTCATTAACATATATTTTTATTTGACCAGGGTCCGTTCTGAGTAACGGCCCTTTATGTATATAATTATATTACATGTATATAGTTTTCAAAAGACGGCTTAGTTTTATGGTGTTATTCCGAAAGTGCGCGAGCGGACAATGCGTCATAAAACGGCTTAAGGAGGATTCCGGCTTACCGGGAATTCTAAACATCTGCGCGGCAGACCCGTTCACTCCGAGATGCGGTTGCAGAAGTTTGACAACAGTGTTGGGGTGGTGGTAATCACGGTTTATCAATAACCAATCAGAATACGTCACATTACCACCACCCAACCTTAGACACCACCCTCAACCCCGGAGATGAATTGCAAAAAGAGGATAAGGAGAGATCAACTCGAAACGTTGAAGAGAACACATCAAAACACGGTCGCGACATTAATTAGTTTTTACACTTTGTATATTTTTGTATATATTGGTGCCTTTGAATATACGTCTTAATTCGATTAAAACATTAATTATTTGCAATTTTCAACAAGTTGCAAATTGGTCCTTCGATAAACATTCACGACGAAAGTAATAACATTTTGGTCCTTCGAACCGGATCGATTCAAGAGTTTTTTGATCAAATCAGTGCTTCGTTAGTCGAATTAAAGTGAAATTCAAACACTAATCGTGATTTTCACCGAGGGAGTGAGAATCAGTGATCCAAAGGAGCAGCATCTCAGCATCACAGGGAAGCAGTGGATGCCATTTGGACAAACATCGTCGTCGTACCGTACGTGTCGATTCCTGGGAGAAGCAGCGTTCGTGCAGCACGTGGAAGCCGCAGACGCCCTCAGGACATCACCGAACAGGACAAGTGTTGCAGAGTCAGCCAACCAGGTCAAACTACTGAAACGTAAATTGATAAGGTAGGCCTCTCCTTGTTCCTTTTTCATTTTTTACCATGTCTACCGTACAAGAACCTCAACTTTCAAAGGAAAGCGATCGAGCTCTTCGTACGTTAAACAAGCACCGCCAAACAATAGAGTCAGATATTGCCAGTATCACTACGGAATTAGCATCAGAAAATGTCGATGCCGAATTAATTTCAGAATTAGTCGACGAAGTTTTAAGTTCTGTTAAAGAATTTCGTTTAGAGGAACGAAAGAATTATGATGCAGATTTTCCAGATAAGTTTAACTTTGGGTTTGATTTACTTAAAAAGGTTAAGAATTTGAAACTTCAAGTAAATAAGTTAATAAAGGTTCCGGAAACAACAAATAATAATTCAATGACTTCCGCACAAGTAAAATTGCCAGATATAGCATTACCTTCGTTTAGTGGTGAATTTCGGGAGTGGTTTTCATTTAGAGACGCGTTCAATTCACTAATTGGAAATAATTCAAACTTGTCGAATCTAGAAAAATTCCAGTATTTAAAATCATCACTTAAGGGAGAAGCAGCTAGGACGATTCAGTCGTTAGAGTTAACGGAAGTAAACTATGCAAATGCATTGCAGTTATTATGCGAAAATTTCGAAAATAAAAGACTGATTGTAAATAGCCACCTGCAAGAAATTTTTAATTTACCGCAAATTAAGAAAGAATCAACCAATGATTATAGGGAGTTTATCAACACGATATCACAAAACACTAGCGCGCTTGAATCGTTAGGACGTCCGGTTAATTCATCCGAGGACTGGCTACTTTATTTGATTTTATTGCGTTGTCCAAATTCAATTAAATTAGAATGGGAAAATCAACTTAGTAATTCCGAAATGCCTACTGTAAATGATTTAACCAAGTTTTTAAGCAAAAGATTACGCTCATTAGAGACTGTTAACAACACGAGTGGTAGCAGTACCGATAATTTAAAATTAAATACAACAAATAAGTCCAACAATAATTCACTGTCGTGTTATATGTGTTCACAACCACATCAGTTGTTCATGTGTAATAAATTTCGCACATTAGATGTCACAAAACGATTAGACCTAGTGCATTCAAAGAAATTGTGTAAAAATTGTCTAAAGGTCGGACATAACGTTATTGATTGCAAATCAACAAGGCGGTGCAAAACGTGTGACCGATCACATAACTCTTTACTGCATTTTAACAATAAAATTCAATTAAATCCGTCAAGTAGTAGTAACTGTGTTAATAATTCAGAAAACGGAACTGTGCTGTTAGCCACTAGCTTAGTTGAAATTAGGGCGGGAGATAAGCAACATACAGTTAGAGCCTTATTAGATCCCGGATCTCAGGTAAATTTAATTTTAATTAGCGCAATCAAACGGATAAATTTGAAAACGAGTAAAACAAATCAAACTTTATCGGTTGCGGGTGCGAGCAAGTTTATGTCACAGAATTATGTAGACATTCAATTAACATCACAAATTAATGATTTCACTACGAAAATACGTTGTTTTTCAATTGACAAAATTACAAATAAACTTCCGAGTGAACGAGTCAATGTCAAACAGATTGAATTTCCGAATCATATTCAGTTAGCGGATCCACTATTTTATAATCCAGCCGACATAGATTTACTAATCGGAGTAGAATTATACAATAGTCTCTTAAAACCTGAACGGATGATAGTCAATGAAAATAATTTAACATTACAAAATACACAATTAGGGTGGATAATTAGCGGTAAGGTACCCGATGCACAGCCTCAGAAAAGGTTAAGCTGCTATTCGGTCACACTAACTCAATTAAACTCTAATATAAAGAGATTCTGGGAAGTAGAAAATGTTGAAACAAATGTTCAATTTAAATCAAAGGAAGAAATTCAATGTGAGGAGTTTTTTAATTCAACTGTAGATAGAGACTTAGACGGGCGGTTTGTTGTTGCGCTACCGTGGAAAACGGATACTTCCGCTTTGGGAAACTCTTACGGTAGTGCAAGAAAAAGATTTTTTAATTTAGAACACAAATTAAGAAGAAATCCAGCATTAAACAAAGAATATATTGCATTTATGAGGGAGTACATCAATTTGGGACATATGACTCGTGTGCCATATTTTGAAAATGTTGGATATTTTTTACCGCATCACGCGGTCATTAAAAACTCAAGTTTAACCACGAAATTACGTGTCGTATTCGACGCGAGTGCAAAATCACAAACCAAAATATCACTTAATGATTTACTGTTAACGGGTCCTACTTTACAGGACGATTTATTTGATATTTTGATTAGATTTCGCATTCACGAGTACGTAATTACAGCTGATGTTCAAATGATGTTCAGACAAATTAAGGTCCGCGAGTCAGATCGCAAATACCAACAAATTTTGTGGCGCGAGTCATGTGATCAACCAATACATACCTACCAATTAAACACCGTAACATACGGAACCCGCTGCGCTCCGTATTTAGCGGTCCGTTGTTTGAGAGAATTAGCTAAAGATGCACCAGACAGTTTAACCTCTCAAGTCATTTTGAGAGATTTTTATATGGATGATGTTCTAACGGGTGCATCCACTATTAAAGAGGCGCGTCGATTACGCGATTCTCTAGGAAGGACTCTCGCAAAGGGTGGGTTTTTATTGCGCAAATGGGCGTCAAATAATGCAAATATTGTCAGTGATTTAAATAATTCAGAGACTAACAATCACGTATTAAATTTAACTTTAGGCGAGCAAATAAAGGCCTTGGGTGTGCAATGGAATCCACATAGCGATACAATCGAGTATAAGTCATTTAGCTTTAATTCAAATTGTATTACGAAACGCACAATTCTGTCGGAAATTTCCAAATACTTTGACCCCTTGGGTTTATTAGGGCCAGTTATAATCAAGGCAAAATTAATTCTGCAGAATGTTTGGAAACAACAATTAAAATGGGATGAAAGAGTGCCACATAATATTTTAGAATCGTGGCTCGAATTACGGGCAGAATTGAATTCTATGAAATCAATTAATACCGACCGTAAGGTCAAAACATCACCACATGCAATCACCGAGATTCATGCATTCGGTGATGCTAGTTTAGCTGCTTATGGGTCCGTTATTTATTTAAAATCTTTTAGTCCAAACGGTTCAGCATCCTGCAAATTATTTTGTGCAAGGTCGAGAGTGGCACCACTTAAAACAATAACATTACCCCGACTAGAATTGTGCGCAGCGGTCTTAACTGCAAATTTAGTCGACCGCGTGAAGAACGCATTACATGAAGCTTCGATAAAATGTTTTTATTACTCTGATTCGACCATCGTTTTATCATGGTTGAATTCAGAACCCTGTAAATTTAAACAGTTTGTGGCTCATAGAATTGGGGAAATTCAGCGATTATCTGATACGTCTAATTGGTATCATATTCGATCGGAACAGAACCCCGCGGATATAATATCGCGTGGTTCTCTTCCGTCTGAACTAAAAAATAATCAATTATGGTGGCACGGTCCTGAATTTTTAATACATGGTCCAATACCTCAGATATTTGTACCAAGGTTTGATAAAAATGCAGAATTTAGGACATTAATAGTCACTCAAACAGATCCAAAACCACATATTCCGTGGATAAATAATTATTCTAATTTTACTAAGTTACTACGTGTGACAGCATGGGTCAATCGGTTCATACATAATATCACAAATTCTAACGCGAAAATAAGAGGAGAACTCAATGTTGACGAGTTGAACAGAGCAGAAATTCTCATAATTAGGGCTACTCAATTAACTACATTTGATAAAGAATTTAATCAAATAAAGGCAAATCAACCAGTAGACACAAACATGCAATTAAGCCCATTTATTGATCAAGCGGGAATTATTCGAGTAGGTGGTAGGCTCAGATACGCAAAATTGATGTATGATTCAAAATTTCCTATTATTTTACCGCGAAATAATAAAATTACTCATCTGATCATACGTCATTATCATAACAAAAATTTACATGTTGGTCCTCAGGGTACTTTAGCGGCAGTTCGAACAAAATATTGGCCGATATCGGATAAAAATACTGTAAAACGGATTATTCGCGAATGTGTTGTTTGCTTTAGGACAAATCCGCGATCATCACAGCCGATAATGGGCCATTTACCTGAGTGTCGCTCAGAACAACTTAGACCATTCATTAAGACCGGGATTGACTATGGGGGGCCCTTTTTAATAAAAGAGGGTCAACGAAAAACTGCTAAATGCATAAAAACATATATTGCCTTATTTGTGTGTATGTCGACAAAGGCAGTGCATATTGAAATAGTACGAGATCTTACAACTGAATCGTTTCTAGCTGCGCTACGCAGATTTATTTCACGTCGCGGCATGGTCACTGATTTATACAGTGATAATGCAACGACATTTGTCGGGGCTAATTCGGAACTAAAACGCTTACATACGTTCTTAAAAGAGGAACAAGATGAATTAAAGGCAACCTTGAGTATAGACAGAGTTAACTGGCATTTTATACCCCCTCGAGCCCCCCACTTTGGTGGCCTGTGGGAAGCGGGTATAAAATCAACTAAACGCATATTATACAAAATAGCTGGTGGTGCAAATTTAATGTACGATGAGTTCTTTACATTGCTGACTCAGATAGAATCAATTTTAAACTCCAGACCCCTATGTCCTTTGTCAAACGATCCAAATGACCTGACTTTCCTCACGCCTGGCCATTTTCTTATTGGAGGAAATCTGCGTGCTCTTCCGGAGCCCAATTTGGATCACATACAAATTGGAAGGCTGTCTCGCTGGCAGCTTGTGCAACGTATGCAGCAACACTTTTGGGCGAGGTGGCAAAAGGAATATCTGCAGGAGTTACAAGGCCGTCGTAAATGGAAGCAATCATCCGGTCAACCTCTGGAAGTCGGGCAGCTTGTCCTCGTACATGAGGATAATGTACCACCTTGTCGCTGGCGAGTAGGACGTGTGGAGATCGTACATCCGGGAGCTGACGGTGTAGTGCGGGCGGCAACGGTGAAAACCACAAGTGACAGTGTTTTACGCCCAGCGGTTAAACTTTACTCTTTTCCCATTAATATTGACAATCAGCCCCAGTTAGCGTAATTAAGACATGTATATATTATTAGTAAGAAATTAGGGAAATATAGGTTTTTGTATAAAGGTTAGATTAATTAGGTTAGGTGTACATTGTAAAATTTCATATTCATTTTTTGAAATCATATTAATTTCAACGGGGGGAGGATGTTGCGACTTTACCTGGTTCGTTGCAACCCCGACCCTTCTCATTAACATATATTTTTATTTGACCAGGGTCCGTTCTGAGTAACGGCCCTTTATGTATATAATTATATTACATGTATATAGTTTTCAAAAGACGGCTTAGTTTTATGGTGTTATTCCGAAAGTGCGCGAGCGGACAATGCGTCATAAAACGGCTTAAGGAGGATTCCGGCTTACCGGGAATTCTAAACATCTGCGCGGCAGACCCGTTCACTCCGAGATGCGGTTGCAGAAGTTTGACAACAGTGTTGGGGTGGTGGTAATCACGGTTTATCAATAACCAATCAGAATACGTCACATTACCACCACCCAACCTTAGACACCACCCTCAACCCCGGAGATGAATTGCAAAAAGAGGATAAGGAGAGATCAACTCGAAACGTTGAAGAGAACACATCAAAACACGGTCGCGACATTAATTAGTTTTTACACTTTGTATATTTTTGTATATATTGGTGCCTTTGAATATACGTCTTAATTCGATTAAAACATTAATTATTTGCAATTTTCAACAAGTTGCAAATTGGTCCTTCGATAAACATTCACGACGAAAGTAATAACAAATATATTACTCAACACAGACTGCCCATCCAAACACTAAGCCAGAACTCACCTACTTTTTTTCACAATGCTGGATACCGTCCTGATATTCTAGACTTTTTCATAGTCAACAAAATTGAGAAAGACATAGATATCTGGGCCACATCAGAATTACAATCAGACCACAATCCAGTAATAATGGATATACACACAGAAACATCCAGACATGAGAGAACAACCAGAATCACTGATTGGAAACTCTTCAATAATTCCATCTCGAAACATGTACCGTCGATTCCGGCGATGCGTAATCGTGAAGGAATAGATAAGGGTATTAATATCCTCACAGCGGCTATTCATAGAGCCATTGAAGAATCCACATCAGTGAAGAAGGTCTCTCCGGGCGATCCGCTCAATATTCCAAGACATCTCCTAAACAAAATTAGGGAAAAAAATCGCGTTCGACGTAATTGGCAACGCACACGCTGTCGCCAAACAAAGCAGGATCTGAACAGATTGCAAAATCAAATTCAGAAAGAGCTAAAAGAAATCCGAAATGCCGTTGGGCAAGGCGTATCGACGACGCCGCCCAACACAAACCCCAACTATAGAAGCTCACAAAGAACTTCACTAAAGCCAGAAAGGCGACTCCTGCTATCCATGGGCGAAACGGTCTCGTCTACGTTGCGGAAGACAAAGCCGAAGCCCTTGCGGATAGCCTCGAATCGCAATTCTCGCCGAACGATGAAACCACGAGTGATGAACTCCTGGATGAAATCGAAGAGGCGCTTCATCGTTTTGAACGATCTCCAAACTCCGTCCCTAAACCGACAACGGTTAGGGAAATTAAAGACCTAATCAAACTGGCGCCAAATAAAAAAGCGCCTGGACACGATAAAATCAATTGTATTTCTAGAAAATATTTTCAATGCCTGTCTAAGAACAGGATACTTCCCAAAAACGTGAAAACATGCCACTGTTATCCTTTTACCCAAACCGGGTAAAGATCCAAAGTTTCCACAAAATCATCGTCCCATCAGTTTACTCTGTACACTGGGTAAACTACTCGAAAAAAACAATTCAAATACGATTGATCGAATGGTCAAAAAGTCGTCCCAAACACACAATTCGGCTGTATAAAAGGCCTATCTACAAACAACCAGCTTGTACGAACCAGCGATTACATAATCGAAGGTTTTAATCGTAAACAAAGTACTCTAGCTATATTTCTAGATGTTGCCAAAGCTTTTGACCGCGTCTGACATGATGGAATGATTTTCAAACTGCTAACCCTAAATTGCCCCACATATCTGGTGAAAATTCTCCAACAGTTTATCACCAAAAGAACGTTCTCAGCACGTTACGATAGTGCTACTTCCGAACCGAGAGAAGTGACAGCCGACGTCCCTCAGGGATCGGTGCTCTCTCCCACCTTGTACAACATTTATGTACACGACATTCCAGCCCCTGAACACATACTAACGGCCCAATATGCGGATGACACCGCATACTTGTATCGTGGTAAAGCTATTTCGCACATGATGCGTAAAATCCAAACCGCCCTCGATCAACTCGAGGAGTGGACGCTTGAATGGCAAATCTCAATAAATCCAGAGAAAAGCCAAGCCATCTTTTTCTCCCAGGGTCGCTCGATACCCATTGACAACCTCACTTTTAAGGACACAGCCATTCCATGGGTCGACCAGGTTAAATACCTCGGTCTTCAAATGGACAAAAGATTAAATTGGAATAAACATGTCCAATCGACCATCTCGAAAGCCAAACAAGCATTCGGACAACTCAAAACACTACTGCTCGATAAAAAACAGCTTTTCCTCTCCAGTAAAATCCATCTATACAAGGCAATCATACGGTCAAAAATGACATATGGTTGCCCTGCATGGATTACCCTCTCCAAAACGCAGATGAATATGTTGGAGGCCACACAGAGCAAAATGATCCGTAGGATTGTTAACGCACCGTGGTACGTCTCCAAAAACCAACTGCGCTCGGAATTAAACATCCCTAGAGTCCAGGACTTCATCCATCAGCTGGCCCTCAGCCACTCTACCAAATTTGACCTCTGCCTTCTGCAGGATACATTGAGTTACAACGCCCACCAGGCAAAAGAAAACGTCCTTTACAGCTAGACGATTAATCACCCATCACGGCAATACACATTTTTCAAAATTTTTTGGTAAATTCAACAAAATTTTAAAACTTTTAAAACTATTACTCCTCATCATGATATACAATTCACACTTGTGCATTTACTCAGTCATTAAACTATCCAAATCAATAACCTGCTAAGAAAATGTATTAAATAAAATTTGTAAAACAAGGGAATGGAGTTTTAGTCAGTAAGAATCTGACACTACCTAGAGGATCGGCCTCTAGGTGTCTTATGCAAGATCTCTCCACTTCCACGAAAACAAAAAAAAACAAAAACAAAAAAGGATTGTCATAAAATATCCATTTCTCGTCGCATGTAACGATTTTCTATACCAAAGACTTCGGACGCTTATTACTGAGCAGAGAAACACACAATCTCATTCGTTGATTTTTGTTGGTTTCAGTGAGTTTATGCAGAACCCATTTGCCTTCTTTCAGGATATTTTAGATCTAATGTAGGTATTTTAAAATTTATTGCTGGGTCACAGCCAGCTTCAGCAAGCATTTTCTTAGAATTCGTGAGAATGTCACATATACACCTTATCTGTTGCCATTTTCGGCTGTACTAAACTGAATACTTTTTCAGTTGAACTTTTCGGCATACCAACTGTCAGGTCTAATCGCTTTATATCAACAATATATAACCGCAGAAGGACGGAAAAATCAATTGATTATCAAATTAATTCCTTGAATACTTAAAATAATGTTGATTATTCACACCCAATATTTGTTTAAATAAATGAGGTAACCGTTGACGACATACCATATTACAATTCTAAATCATTTATAAGTATTTCTTATTTAATTAGTACTTCTAAATATAACACTAAATTAGGAAGATCTTGTAATTTTGTGGAACGTTTGTTGTAAAATAATATGGTGTGATAAGTGCATTTAAGGTTATTAATTTTTAATTTTTTTTAGTTGAAAAGTTTGAGAACTTTAGAAACTTTAAAAGTTTATCGTTTTGTTACCCTTTATCTTTGGTTTTAAACAAATATTTGTGAAGTAGTTTAAAGAATAAAATATAAAACAAATTTATTATTTTATTTAATATTAATATATTTTTATTTTGCTTTTATTTAGTATTTAGTAGACTGAACCCAGTTTATAGTCCACAAATAGAAAACTTTTCAAGTTTGTTTGTATTACACTGACTTATTATTAATTAAGTTAGTGTTATACAAAGTTAAAAAGTTTTTTATTTGTAAAGAATAATGTGTAACGAAGTAGAAGCCTTCACCGTTAACTACTTTATAGTACCTATTTATAAGTTTTTTATAGGCCTGTTAAGATAGTTTTATTCTTGGATATATTCGTTTTTATATAAAATATAAAAAAGCCCCCTATGTTAACCCTTTGAGGACCAGTGGTTATTTGAGATTACCACAATTCAGATGTCGTTTATTTATTTGCCTATTGGTTTTCTGAGTGTACCGGCTTTCAAAGTTGGTTGCCTAACATGCTGAAAATATTGTGATCCAAGCAATCCACCGCCAAATGTTTTCTATCGAGCTCCACATGCAATTATCGCCGTTTGTTTGAGGTTAACGTTTTACGCCGGCATAAAATAGTGAAAATCTGTTTGTTTTTACGTGTTTTGAAAAATGGCAGGTATGTTAATTTATTGTTATGACTGTTGTGCAATTGTACAAATAAGGTTTGCATGAAAATTTTGTTTCTATATCGTAGATTTTATGTATGGTTATCTGGAAGTACCACTAGGCACATGCACTTTAGTTATTTTATTTTCAAAGTAGTTATAGAAAAATTGTTTTAGGACAAAAAAAACGAGTTTGGAGCTATGTAGATTTAGAAAATATGCACCAGGATGAAATTTATGGTATTCTTGATGAAATACCAAGTGGTAGTGAATCTGAAGAATCAGATATAGAAAGCGTTATGGGAGAAGAAGTAAATGTAGATACAAATAACATACTTGAAAATCTGGATGTTATCTTTGAAGAAGAAAACGACGTTGCTATGCAAGTAGATGGTGATAATGGTGACAATAGTTGGGAAAGCGAAGACGACATACCACTAGCACAGTTTGTAAGGAATCAGTCTGTAGTTTGGACCAACAATGAAAATTATGTCACAAAAACAAATCCTTTCTTGGAAGTAACAGGTGCTAACCTTCCTGAGGATGTAGAAACTCCGACAGACATTTTTTTATCACTTTTCCCCGAAGATCTAATCCAAGATATAGTATTCCAAACAAATTTGTACTATCTTCAAAAACATGGTGGAGGAGCTTATTTTACTCCAACTTCTGAAGAAGAAATAAAAATTTTTTTGGGTGTCAACTTATTGATGGGCATCAAAGAAATGCCCAGTTACAAAGACTATTGGTCATCGAGAGACGATCTCCGGGATAATTATATTAGTGCTGTTATCTCAAGGGATAGATTCTCGTGGTTACTAAGCTACATCCACCTCAACGACAATTCAGTGCAACCGGGAAGAAACGACCGAAATTTCGACAAGCTCTATAAAGTTCGGCCCCTGTTGTCTAAGCTTCGGGAATCATTTCTTTCCGCCCTAAATCCGCATGAATTTCAATCCATAGATGAGTCAATGATTAAATTCAAAGGACGAAGTTCTATTCGTCAATATATGCCAAACAAACCCATCAAGCGGGGTTATAAAGTCTGGGTTAGATCCGACTCAACAGGTTTCATGTGTGATTTTCAAATATACACTGGGAAGATTGGTCAGACTACTGAAAAAAAATTAGGGCTACGGGTTGTAAAGGACCTTAGTAGAGTTTTAGTAGGAAAGCACCACAAACTTTTTTTTGATAATTATTTTAATTCCGTTGAATTACAAAGATCTTTATTATCGGATGGAATTTATGCTTGTGGTACGATTCGGAAAGGTAGAAAAAGTTTTCCTGAGCTAAAATCAGATAAAGATATGAAACGGGGCGATAAAGATTATCGCATATCTACTTGTGGACTAGTAGGAATGAAGTGGATGGATAAAAGAAGTGTGTTATTCCTCGGAAATTACCTAAATCCAGCAACAATGGTTCGTGTTCCAAGAAGAAAAAAAGATGGGGTCCTTGAAAACATAACAATGCCCTCAAATGGTTATTGAATACAATGCTCATATGGGATATGTCGATAAGTTCGATATGTTAAAAAGCCTTTATGAAGTGGACCGTAAATCACATAAGTGGTGGCATAGAATCTTGTTTTACTTCGTTGACGCATGTGTAGTGAACGCTTTCATTCTGTTTCAACTACGAAGCAAGTCAAAAGGACTAGATTTGAAAACATTCCGTTTGACTGTAGCCAGAGGTCTTATTGGGGCAGTAGCTCCTTCTAAACGAGGAAGGCCATCAAACGAGAGACCCGTCAATAATTTTAAGAAGATTGTTCCATTGGAACTTCGCTATTCTAAGGCATGTCACATGCCAGAAAGGTCTACGTTGCTGAGATGTGCCAACTGTAGCACCACAAAGGAAGTAAGCCGTACGATGTGGAAGTGTTCAACATGCAATGTGGGATTGTGCATAAAACACAACAAAAACTGTTTTGGAGCTTACCATACTAAGTAGTTCCATTTTTTCATATGTTCGCCTAGTTTTAGTATTTTTTACAAAAAAAAAAAAAAATCTGCGTTTGTTCCTAGTGGTAATTTAGGGATACCATATCCTGAAGGATAATCCTTATTGTTTTTAATTGCCAATACCATTTTAATAGCTTACATTAATATAAATAAATAAAATTACACTCTTCAATTTGTTTTTTTTTTTCAAAAAAATAAATCCGTCCTGATCCATAATATTGTATTTAATTTCTGGAAAGATTGGCGAGAAGAGTGTAATTATTTGTCACTTTAATCTGGTATTTTCTTTGTCAAATGAATTGGAAGTTTTCCACTACGTTTTTCTCTCGTATTTTATAGCTACAAAAAAAAACTCCTGGATGAAAATAATTCACCTTACTGTATGCGTTTGATTACATTTCTACCTGATACATTTTCTATCGAAGATTTTTCGAAATTTGTTGGCTCTCATTGATCTAAATTATTGACAATTAATTAGGACACTATAACGAAATATTGTTAAATATTAAATAATTATTATCAAAGATTACGAATCTACTATAGGATGAAATAAAACACAATTTTCTATGTTTTTTTACCACTGTATATTAATGATTTTTACAACATTAATAAATTATCTACGACTATAGTTTCGACTCTTTCAAGTCATTATCAAGTATCTACTACTACTACTACTACTTTATAATATTACTGATTACGAATATCTCTAATAGCTTCACAGTAATATAGCTTTCAATTCCAAATATCATTAATATTCAAACATTATTTGCTTTAACTTTAAAGTAAAAGATAAAAGAATAATAATAATAATGTGTTATGGAGTTTCATCATGTATCCGCTTCGTCAATTTAATATATAATAATACTATATTTTACTAAACAAATACTATTTTAAATTTAAGAGTACCTATAAAGAGTACGTTCGTATGCATGTTAGATAGAAACTTATGTCCTTCGAGGTGGGCGTATGAGATCAACTAGTTGTAGGCATGTTGGTGCGTGAATTGAAAAGTCCGTCCCCTTATTTGTTCTCGTGGCTGTTGAATGAAAACGAGGACAATAAATAACGTTATATGTATCTTTAAATGTTTCGACGTATTTCCTAATTTATGTTGAGCGTATGATAATTTATGACGTGTTAAAGGTAAATGCTCGTGTATGTTACAGCCGGAGATACGTTTTAGCTGTCACACGAACTGAAACAAATGTCCCGAGAGGTGCCTTGTACCAAACTCCACTTCGTATTCTTATTCTCATTCTCATTCTTATTCCCGCTCGCTTTAATTGTCTCAAGATGAATCGCCCTCACCGACCGTAAACCCGCAATAAATTATCACTTCAGCACCGCTTTTATTGTTTGTGATCGCGCGTGGGTCACACTTCAATTACTGATGCTCCGACCGCAGATCGAGCTTAAAACTGCAATGTTATCTTTGTTAGTTTTCGTTAGAAGAACATGCAGGTCGTGCGAATGGGATACGAATACGAATATGAAATTTGTGGCTGTGTTGGTGTGTACGTGTTTTCTGCGGTCATGGCAAGATTGTGGCGATAAAGTTGACTTGATATGCATCCCGTGATCCTCCTATCAAAATTATATTTTATGACCAACTGCACGCGCATATTAAAAGGCTTCAACATTTTACCCTTTCTCCTCTGCAGGAATAAATAGACTACGTTTAAGGAAGTTAAAGCTAAAGCATGTTTTAACCGTAATATATTGAAAACGTTCCGACTGGTCTTTTTATTCTACTTATATTTAATATAATAGTTACAATTAAATTACGATTGTAATATTTAGGACGATATTACCACATTTTAATAAAATTCATTGAAAGGTAACATTAAATCTCAAATGGCGAATTTAGACTTAAATATTTATCAATTTCATGATGTGTAGTCGTATTAAGGTAACTTAATTGGATTGTAAATAAAGTGTACTTCCTTAATATATAAAACAGATTTATTTTGCGACCGGTTTCGGCTTATTAGGCCATCTTCGGGCAAACTGTAAATTAACAAATTTTAGTTAGTGTGTCTTAATATTTTATATGGTTTTATTAAAATTTTAAATTTATTACTTTTTGTGTGGTTAGTGTTATTGTCTAAAGTATATACATTAGTTTAGCGCATTTTTATCTATATAATATAAATTGATTTATGTTTAGTTTGTTTTATATTTATATATATATATATATATATATATATATATATATATATACACGTTGTCCCCTGAAATTTTGAATATGGGCATTTCAATGCATTACTCGTTGCTTAGTTACCACGCTCGTCACATATTTTAATGGACTGACCAACGGGAAATAATCAGTAATTTCTAATTTGTAATAAAATAGGGAATCAAAACACGCCGGTGGTGGCGCATCGGTTACGGCCCCGAATTGACGTGCAGAAACGTTGATTCGGGTCAGTAGTCGTATGGGTGACCGGTACCATTCACCATTGGGATACAATTAATGGTGCTTTAGAGTGACGGGGGCGATCCTTTAAAGTAACAAGCTCATTTACACACACACAAATACACAAATGACACATGGCGGAAGGACCACGTGGTCGATAGCCTAACACTACTACTACTACTAGGGAATCAAAATGAAATATATTTACACGTTATTTTAATATTACTATTTTTACGGACACAATGCTGACGTAACGAATTACAAATAACTGCAATGTTCATCTTATTAAATGCTCGAAAACATCTCCTTGTTGAGCCAAACAATATCCCAGATGATCATAAAATTCCTGTTAACATTATAGCTTCAAAATGTCAAATTGACATGCATATTGCAGCAACAACCATAGCAACCAATAATAATCGAGATATAATACAAATTACATTACTCATATTCAAAATTTCAGGGGACAACGTGTATAATGTGTATGTTTATTATGTTATGTTATGTTGTTTTGAAATTTTTGAAATTGTTGAAGGTTATCTAGTCTGTTTTGTGTATGTATGTTGTTAGTATGTTGTGGGGATTTTAGGTTATGGCTTATGATTGTATGTTTTATTATTATTTGTAACTTACGTGTCAGGTTTATTGGCTGTGTGAGTTTTTCGTTGTGTTTGTGTCTATTGTTCTATTTTTGGATCTGATAATTATTGTTGTTTTATGTATTTGTGTATAATTACTTGTGTTATATTTCATGCCGTGTGTAGTTTACAATATTAGTTTGATATTATTTGATAGGTGTCGTTATCTAGTATATCAGGTTGCCTATAAACTGAAAGGTTTTAATTTCTTAAATAACGGTTCTTTGTCTAGGTATGAAAGGTCATTGAGTGATGTTATGTCTGGTTCGAACTTTGATTTTTCTATTTCGTTTTCTAGAAGTATAATTTTATATGATTTGTATTCGTGGTGTAGTAATTTTATATTATCTGCGTCGTTACATTTGTGGTTGTTAATTTTTAGATGTCTGCTGACATTCGAATTGTAATTCCTTTATGTTCCTTAATTCTACTTCCCAAATTCCTCCCAGTCTCTCATATATAGATTGCATTACAATCATCGCATTGTATTCTGTAGACTCCGCTTTTTTGTAGTGGATCGTAATTTTCTTCGTGTTTAGGTAGTATGTTGAAAAATACCCCAGCTGAGAACATAGCAAAATCAACACTGAACATACTTCAATTCACATAATTACAACCAGAGCATACAATAAAAAATACATTTGAACTAATTGAGGAAATAAATAAAATAGACTTTACCCCAAATGCAACAATAATATCATACGACATCATAAACTTATATACTAACATACCCACAAACGAAACACTAGACATACTCACAATAGAGCTCGCGAAAATAATAGACATGACAGAAACTGACCACCTTATAACGACAATTAAACACATTACAAATCAAAACTTCTGCCAATTCGATAATAATATATACCAAATGAAAGATGGACTACTCATGGGCTCGCCACTATCGGGATATCTAGCAGACTTTTTCGTTAACAAAGCCATCGACAAAAAAGTACTATCGACAGATAACCCATATAGAGAACATATCATATTATGGAAACGTTATGTCGACGACATAATATGTATATGGGACGGTCCAAAAATAAAAATAAATGACTTCAACACCTACCTAAACAACCTACATAACAATATAAAATTTACAACAGAACAGGAAAACAATAAAGAAATAAATCATCTAGACATAACTCTAATTAAAAACACTAATAAGAATGAATACAAAACATACCGTAAACCGACACATAGTGCAACAATAATTCCATACGATTCGCACCACCACAACAAACACAAATTTGCTTGCTTCTGCAGTTTAATATACAGATTAAAAAACATCCCAATGAATAAGGAGAATTATGAAAATGAAATAAAAACTATAAGAAATCTAGCCGATATACACAAATATCCAACATACACAATAAATAAAATACTAACTAAATTAACCCCACAACACAACATAGCCCTCACTCCAATCAATAAAGATAACACACCTAATCACAAAAAATACTGCAAATTAACATACAACGGGACAAATAGTTTAAAAATAGCCAGAATACTTCAAAAACATAACATTAATGCCAGCTTCAAAACCCACAACACCCTTTTCAACATACTACCTAAACACGAAGAAAATTACGATCCACTACAAAAAAGCGGAGTCTACAGAATACAATGCGATGATTGTAATGCAATATATATAGGAGAGACTGGGAGGAATTTGGGAAGTAGAATTAAGGAGCATAAAAGGAATTACAATTCGAATGTCTGCAGACATCTAAAAATTAACAACCACAAATGTAACGACGCAGATAATATAAAATTACTACACCACGAATACAAATCATATAAAATGATACTTCTAGAAAACGAAATAGAAAAATCAAAGTTCGAACCAGACATAACATCACTCAATGACCTTTCAT